>JACCIB010000055.1:0-600000 GCA_018906965.1 Philotrypesis tridentata
TTCAAAAGAAAAGATTTAATGTCCACGCATAATAATCTTAATTTTGTAAAATTTATAATTTTTATAATTATTTTTAATTTTCAACGCGCACTGTCCTTACAAAGGATATAGTAATAAATTATTTATATTGTATATCACATATAAAAGTTATGTGTTGATCTCTATTGCACTTGCATTATCGCTAGATTTTTTTTCGTTGATAGTTGTGGCGACGATGTCTTGGTAATATTGACCAAAAACGCTTCTGTTATGAGAAAATAATATTGCAAATTGAGCAGCTATATCCGTAAGTTCCTTTTGCAGTGGTGATAAACCTGGAGGTATTTGTTGTAGCGCTACCCTCTGTGATACAATAATATTTTGCAAGAATTGTCTTATTCTAGAAGCTATACAAACATAAAATAAGGCGTTATTTGGTGCTGTTATTTTTACAAAAATTTCAAAACTTGTACATTTTGGACACTTACTAACAAGCTGGCGAATTTTATGATCTGGTTTTGACAATTCCATTATTTTGGCTTTCCGTTAATGATAGAAAATTTTGGAATTCTGGATTTTCACCAATGTTAGAGTCCTGTGTTACTTTCTGAAGGTCAGCTTTTACTTGCACCAGTATATGTGGCATGACTGTTTCTAGATCCCTAAACACAATTATATATTTAAAATAAATGTATATATTTCAACTGCTATTAACTAATTGAAAAAAAGTATTACTTATTGGAAGCGACAGAATCTAGCAAAACCATAACGTGTTCTTTAATCTCCTGCTTGTGCTGATCAGTCAATGGACTTTGCAGAGGCTTTAGCAATAATAAAATAGATCCAGTAACGGCTAATCTGCTAGTTTTATTACGCAAATCAAGTAAACGTCCTTGGTCTAGCATCAAAGTCTGTAATTGATTTTATATTTATTTATTATTATGATATGCAAAACAAATGTAATCATTTAAATGAAGGAAAAATAATTACCTCTGCATTTGGACAAAAATCGAATTCTAATAAATCTAAATAAGCGTCGGCCAAGAGTGTATGCGTTAGTTGTTTTAACGAATTTGGATCCGTGGATGTATTGTTTATAGTTTCTGGAGTTAAGTGTCTTAATAACCATCGTCTTGTGTATTGAAGTCCATCAGCTTGTATTTTTAAAAATTCAGCGAATTTTGTTTTTTCATATTCGATACTAGATGCTATAATATTCGGTCGAATCATGCTTATCGTAAAATTGGCTAAATCTAATTTCATAAGTTGAAGAACTTCCATTATTCCTTTGAAAGTTTCAATAACATCAGTACATCTTTTTAACTCTTCAATTTTTTCGTCTCTCACTGGGGCACAGATTTTAGCCATTAAAGAAATAATATATTGAGCATAATGATGAAAATCCAGTACACCGTTTTCTGCTTGCTGTTTAATCAAGTCTATATCCAAAACTTGATTGATTGTCTCTTTTATCCTTGCATTATGTGGAAGTAACACTTCATCCAAAGACTGTTGATGATAATACAAAATATTACTTAAAACTTAGATTAATTCCTTAAAAAGATACATTAATAAATAGTAACATACATCTTTTATTTCCTTCAGTAATCTCAATGCTTGAGTATATAAAGGTGGATCTTGCGAAAGTTCATTAGACAAAATATCCCAGAAGGCTTTATGTACAATTTCTTTGACCTTTTTGTGTAAGGTGTCCTCCTCTGGCTCAAGTTTGTCTATCTTGAAATTCTTATCCACTGCAATTTCATGTGCCAAAGCCATGTTTTGCATGCCTTTTGCAGCTTTCATGATTTCTTCAAGAGATACAAATTTTGGCGGTGAAGCTGCAACCCATCCATCTAGCATAAAATCACGTACTCTAAAATAAAGAAAATTGTTCTTTTATTAACATAATGTACTTTAGAGTTTCAACATGTCTTAACATAGAGAAATGCTGTAAGAGTCTCTTAAACTTAACAAGATTATCTCAATTACCTTCCAAGATTCTCTTGATCGTTATTGTCCAACAATGGTGAAGCATCCATAGAAGATCCAGATGCCTCAGTGATTCCCATTTTTTTGTTCATCATCGTGAACATCTTTCACTTCTTCACTTCTAGAAAAATTTTTAATACGTAATACAACAATCTGTTTCGTCACCAAAGAAAAACAATAGAAAGAAACAAAAGTTTATGCTTATACCTGTTAGGCATGTTTAAAATTTATTTATCAAGCAGAAAAAAGTGTTCAAAGACATTCGTAGTATCACTGATCTGCATCCGGCAAAATCTACAGGTTGACTAATCTGGTTGCTGCTGAAAAGGAGGTCAAACTGCATCTATAAAAAGAACACCCACAGTGTGCTTTAAATACAATGCTGTGCTTCCTTAAACCTGCTTTACCATTTTAGCAGTAAATTTTTGCTTGCTGTTGAGGAAGTCATTGTCTCATCGAGTCACCATTGGTACTTCCTTACTCATGTCTGCAACAAAGAGCACAAAGACGGCATTGATTTATTTAAACTGAAAAAATCGAAAAAGTATTAATTTTTTTAATTTTTCAACTATCGCTTCTACGAATTAAACACAAAATTTTCGACGTATCAAAGTAAATCTTATAAAAAATACGATCACAGCATAAAATAACGGATGACTCAGTGCAGGTAAAGAAAAAATATTCATGATTGCACCGCGAGCGCGTGTAAGACAGAAAATGCCATCAACTCCAAAATAACAGCGATGATTTTTCGCACATCGCACCCGATTCGAATCGGAATCTCGAGTACAAGAAGCGTGTCGCAAAATCAAAACAAAGCTCCAATCGTGCAAAAAGTGAGTATATCAGCTGCGCAATAGTATATAGCTATATTGCCATTGCATCTGTGCGCAATACAAACCTTTTGTTATGGATTTTCGGAGTCAAAGACGCACAGCTGTTCGCACTTATATATTCTCCACGACGATCCTTACTTTTTTCGACAATCACCATTTCAATTTACACATTATAGTCAACGAAACAAAACTGCAGCTTATGTGGCGAGCCACTTGTTTACAGTGTTTTTTTCTGTTTTCTATTTTTACGCCTTCTCTCTCTCTCTCTCTCTCTCTCTCCCTCTCTCGCTCTAACTTTTAGCTCCCGTGTGCTGCTGCATCGTCATTATACTTATAGCATCTATATACATCTGTTTACTACACTACAGCTGACGATGCTCTAGGAGGCGATTGGCTACGAGACTATATATATTATGTATTGAACGCCGTCATTGTCTCGCTCGCGCGGGCACTTCGAAATCCTCGACGGGATATAGTGATTGTTGTCCGCTACGACGGCGAGAGCCTCGGTCGCGACTCGCGACTGGCATCGTACGTGCGACAGGCTACTTTTATTACTGCGCCGAGATCCTCGAGACGATCGAGATAGGTAGCGCCGTTCTCTTCCTCGTTGCCATTTTCGCAATGCCGCTCGCCTTGAAGCGAGACGAAGGTCCTGGGCCGGCAATTGATGCTCTTGCGTTTCACGATATTCGACTTTTGTTTTGCTTTTCGCCGCAGCGCAATGTCAAAGTCAATGCTGAGTCTACACGCCATAATTCGTATCTCTCTTTAGTGGCAGCAGCTCTTTATTCGGCAGCATGACTTGGATGCAGCGGGGAATTTCGCTTTTCCGTCAGGCGATCGGCGGTAAGAGCATATTGAGAAACAATTTCCCGTCGAAGCAATGCGAAATGTTCTGTTGACGGATCGTAGGTCGAGGGCTGAAGAGCTCGATTACTCGGCATAAGTCAAAGGCGGCAGGTGGTGAAGGTTGCCCAGTGGAATGCTGGATGGACGAGATTACGCATCCCGAGGGTTGCTGGGCCGACGGTTACAAGAAACGCGATGCTGTTGACACTAAAACGTTGATCGTAGGAGTTGTTCTTTTCGTACCTTCTTTAATTGTGGTAAGTAAATGCAGGCTTCTATTTTGTTTTCGAGGATATATTTTTAAAGTAACAAACTTATTCTTGCCCAAGTACATGAGGACGGATAGCGTCAAGGGATTTCCGGAAGTCACTATCTGGTAACAAATGCAAACCCAAAAAGCACAATTCAAGTTGGAGAACAACCGCAGCGTGTGTATTATTTACTTAAACTTGTTTTTAATTATAAATCCTTAATTGTACAATCGTTACATATATATAATATTTATAATTAAATCAGCCGACTCATAT
This sequence comes from Philotrypesis tridentata, assembly GCA_018906965.1. NCBI lineage: Eukaryota > Metazoa > Arthropoda > Insecta > Hymenoptera > Pteromalidae > Philotrypesis > Philotrypesis tridentata. The sequence goes on from JACCIB010000055.1 coordinate 4,187, forward strand.
CAAATCTTTATTCTTTCGCAAAATCACAAAGCCCTCCATAATGGGCGTGAGGGGCACGTACTCCTCGGTGGCGAGCTCGGCTCGTTCACCGTAAGCTAGTAAAACGGGGGTGGTGTGCGTCTGGAAGCCAGTGATGGTTTTCGGGTTGCCAGCCTGACCGACGACGTCGACGGCCATACCGACTCGCACCGGCACTGCCAGCGGCGCGAGCTCCTCGTCGAACGTCACCAACATACGCGGTTGCATAGCGGCGGCCAGTGTGTACAACAAGTAGTGAGATCTACCGAGAATAACTGTTGGGACAGAGAAAAAGCGTTGTTAATCATTGTGATGGATTGGGAGGTAAATAAGCTATAGGGAAGCCTGAGGCGCTCACTGTTTTTGACGTCCAAGAAGCCTATAAGCGCAGCGAGGAGACCGGCGAGGGCGACGGGGCTGAGCAGCTGCCTGTCGCTGTGATACGGCGAGAGCGTCATCGTACCCTTGCCTAAATGGATCAGACCTTGAGCTATTCTCACCATGAACAAATTGTTAGGGTCCTTAGCGTGGTACTGAGCCAGTTGCCTCAGCATAGCAGCGAGTTTCGAATTGTTGGTACCAGCTCCGACGAGGCCCATTGCGAATATTGCGTTGTGCGCAACCTCGAGATCGCTGTCGTGCGAGAACTTGGACAGGGTGTCCAGAATATTTAGCTTAGGATTCGACACCGAAATTAGACCCAGAGCCAGCGGCACCGAGCGTCTGATGACCGGCTCGCAGTAGCGCAGCAAGTGACCGAACGTTCTGTAAGCCATCTCGGCGCCGATCTCCTCACCCATGGCAATTAGAGCAATACCCAGTACTGCGATCGCCTGTCTCGAGCTGAGATCCTTCTCCTTCTCCTCTTTTTTCTCTTCCTTCTTGTCTTTGTCCTTGCTGCTAGACTTCTCTTCCTTCTCGTTGACAGGCTCGTAGTGTTCTGAGCAAATGTGCAGCAAGTGCTGAATTTTCAGAACGTTTCCGGTTCCAGCGTAGGCGCAGACCTCAACGAGCGTCATCGACATGGATTTGAACGGTTCGGGGATGACTTCGAGTGCGGCGATTATAGCTTCTGCAGCTTCTTGCTTACCCAGGAAGCATAGACCAAGACCAAGTGGTAAGAAACGAGCGTAGGTATCCTGCATAAACAAAAAAATTTCAATTCGAATTCTTGATGAGAAAACAGGTGTAATGTATTAGACTATACCTTCAGTTCAGCTTCAGTCTTTTCCATTAAAGTATGCATAATAGCTGTCGTAACGGTGGCATTGCAAGAGCCCACAGCCACCATTCCCAGTGCAAGACCGGTCACACCGATGACTTCCCAGTTAGACTTAGGATCGCTGAGGACAGGTATCAATAAACTCAAAACTGCCTCCCTGTTTGAACCAGCGTAAGACAAACCAAGTCCAACAATAGCTCCAATACGCATTGTGTTGCTGTTGTGCAGCACGTAATCCGAGAGCAGAGCTAAAGCGGGCTCGCACTCGTTCCTCACACCGCAGTTGACGATGCCACAGGCCAAAAGGGCTCCAGATTTAATGTAGTCCTCGGACGAGTAGAGGTACTTGTCGATGGGGGTGAGACCACCGTCGACGTCCCACAGAAGAATAAGTCCAAGCGAAGCAGTGGCGCTGAGCATACCGTGTTCCTTGTTCTTGTAGAGCCACTTGTTACCATCCTCAATAAGCAATTTGTCGTGGCCAAACGCAGCGTTGACAAAACCATTGACAAAGCTCGCCGCGAGATTCTGTCGGGCAGAGTCGACTTGGCCACCACCGAACGGCGGTCGCGAGTTTTCCAGGTGAGATTTGTAGACATCCTCGGGTGTTTTGGCTTCCATGATGTCGAGCTCACGAGCTAGGTTGAGGAAGTGGTTATTCAAGTGCGAATTGGTCATAATCTCGACAAGATCGTCGTACCACTCGATTGAGATCGGTAGTTCGAGGAAAATCTGCTGCCGACCGAGCATGAAAGCCAACTGCTTTTGAACTGATCTGAAATTTTACACACTTGTAAGAATTCATGAATAGAACGCGTTTACGAATATTAAATGTGGTACTTACAAATCTGGACAGTTTGTGAAAATGTCTTCAATTAGAGGTAGATCATTAAGTTGCATAGCCAGCCTCATAGCTTGGGGATACTGATTGAATTTTTTGTATAACTTTAATGCTGCATGTAAAAGCGTGCTGTTCTCTGGATCAGCCACGTAAGGAACGCAATTTGTGAGGTACAAACAGACTCGTTGGTAAGCGCTTTCATCGACATACTGCTCCAAGAATCCAAGTCGGTCAATTTCCATGAGTAAATCGCAAGCCTCTGTCTCAGCATTGTGAGCCATGTTGTAAGGTACTATTTCATGCACCAAACCAATCAATTTCTTTTGCATCTCTTCGGAACCTTCGATCGCAAGCTCTTCCCATTCACCTGCCAGCTCTCCAGACAAGTGCCTAACATATTCGTGACCCCATTCACCGATATTGAGTGCAGAACCTAATACATAAAAAATTCATCATTAGTGTTTACATTTCACAGAATTTCTCTGTTTTTCTTATGAGAATCAAAATCTACCTGTAAGCCTGTACTTGAGGCACTCTCTGTTCTCTCCCATGGTCATTGCCAATACAGAAATAACATCGGAACACAGCTCCCTGCATTTTTTGTCCGTAAGCTTCTCGTAAATTTGTTTCATAGTATCGTAATGAGGACGCATGAATTTCAGGGGTTTCGGTACACTAGTCATAGACGTTGTGGAGGTACGGATTTGTGTACGCAGCGAGTCCAAAGCATTGTGATACAACTTTGGGTTGGAATCCTGCAACTGTTCTACGTACTGATTCAGCTCTTCTTGCAAGAGCTTATCCTCCTCTGACTGAAATGAGACACAGTTAGCAACTTGGTCGCTTCCTCGCAATAAACGCAACGGATCGAGTTTGAAAAATGACAGAGCAATACAAACAGAGACAAAGTTAGAGTTATAATGAAACTAATTACCATGTCGGACTTGTCCTCCTCCTTTTCATTCTTTTTCTCGGCTGCTGGCTTGGGAGCCTCGATTTTCGTGGCCTCAGGCATTATTTATTCTAATTGTTTACTTGAATAAAGAAAGAAACCTACAATGAAACAAAGATTCACCGTCTAACGCTCCCTTTTAGGTTAGGAAAGCGTGAGGAGTTGCGAGTCACTGCTGCGGCTTTTGGCCGCGGCTTCTCTGCTGCTTGGAGCTCGAGCTATGGAGCCAATTATCACCACACACATATATATAGGTATAGTGTGTGTCACAAAAGACAGAACGGAACAGTGTAAAAGTGTAGCTGAGTGTAGCGTTCTCGCCCGCAATTGCAATTCACAACTTTTTTTTTAAACCCCTTTTAACTATACACGCATGACGCTGATTTTATTTAATGTTACATTTATACGAGATTATATCAATATTAAAATTAAATAGTTTAGAAAACACAGTATCCCTGTAATAATTCATATCGACGAAAAAATAAAAAATATGAAAATTAAATAAAATAATAAATCGCCACGGAGCGTACAAAAAATTCAACTGATTCACTATATACTTTATTGTTTATTTATTTAATCAATAAATTAAATTAATTTTTACATGAAATGTTATAATTTTCTATTTATAATATGTATATATAGCGATCATTATCTCAATAAAATAGATTTTGCTAATTAGCCAGAGCGTCTTGTGGCACTTGTGTGAAAATATTCGTGTATATTTACAGTTTGACAACGGTAATGAGTAATTTGAGTAATTAGTTTACAAAAATGTGAAAACGTCATTTTATACGCATATAGACAGTTTTTTAAAAATTAAAAACAAATTGAGAATAAATATGTTTTAAGAACATTTTCGTATTCTGCGATAAATAGTCCTAAATTTGCTTCTCTTTTTTATTGGATATGAAAAGAGCTATTAATTTTGTTTTCATAAAACATACCGTTTGTAAAAAAGGGAGAAGTTTTTTTTTAACAAGGATGGAATTGGTTTTGAAATTGGAATCACTCAATCGGTAGTGGAGGATTGGTTGTCAAATATATATAAGTTCTACAGCCGAATTCACGGATTCAACAACATTAAATAATTTCAATATCTGTATATTTTTTAATAATTTTTACAGCCTTTTCAAGTCCTCATGCGAGTCTTGTATGGCTCTGTATTGTTTGCGCTTACGAGTACTAATTTCAGTGCATATTGAATCCACTATATTTTAAGTTCATTAATTTATTACATTTGTTGTAAATTTAGAGTAAAAATATTAAAACTACACTGTGACAATGAGGGATAATTTTACATGCTACGCTAATATAACATTTATTTAGTATACTTTCTATATGCTAAATTTTGCGCATATTGAGAATCGAAATTTGTGCGGCATGCGAAGCTTTCATGATTATATTTCATTCCAGTTTTCGAACGAATCAACAGATCTATTAGCAACAAATTGCCATGACTGCAGAACAAAGATTCCCCGTAAACGTTATTATTTATTGGGGATTCATTACCCAAGAATAAATTTGGTAGATTCGTTGACTCAAGAGACCGAATGCTGGACAGTTTTAGATTAGAAGGCACATTGTTAGGTAGAAAAATCGGATCTTCTTGATTGATAATCGAATAGCATTTGGTGAACCAGTTGCTTATTTTGTTTGCAGGATCCACGTAAGCAACCCAACCAGTTCCAATTAAATTAAAAATATTATTTATAAACGACGATTTCATATTACTGGTGGAACTACTGGTTACAGGCTCTCGATCATCTGTACTACGTCGTTTTCTTCGTTGATTCTCTTGTTCTTTTACTTTCGAAATTTCATGAGTAAACTCTTCATCAGTAGTATTTTTCTTCGATATCGTATCATCTTCTTTATAATATTGCGATGCATGGATACACACTTGATTGAATTCCTCTGTATTGTCATAATAATCACCTTTTCCTTCTAGCGCTAAATTAATAGTCATATTTTCATATTTTGATAAGTTTGGAGTAATATTGTGACCAAACTTTTTCACAAGAAGCACTTTCCACCAAGCATATGGACTATAAAAACCCTTGTGTTTTTGTAATTCAGTGAAAACTCGGTTACCTTTAAACGATTTAAGATCAATACGTATCGTTATATTGTTATTTTTAATTATATGGTATTTATCGCCGCATTTATAGTGTGAATTCCCTAAATGTACCATTTCTAAATTGAAACTAGCCATATCTTTGTAAAAATGACCTTTGTCTTCTGTAGCTGTTTCATTAGCAAATACGAACCTGATAAATGTTTTTCGAAATTTGGCAGCATTGAATTTCGACCCCTTACTTATATCAGATTTGATTATCACTTCTTTTCCAGCTAAAAGTCGTGAAATATCATATTTATTTTCAGCGTAACTCCACACATAAAAGCTCCCTATACTACCGTTATTTACAGTGAAATTTTTCTTCTGGTATATGTATCAAAATTAAATACTTGGTCCTCAAATATCACTTTTGGGGATTCAATCGTATCTGCCAAAACTTTCAATCGTTCTTGAGTTTCCGTAACTAAAGATTTAATTTTATTTGTTTTTTTATTCGAATCATTGATTGTTTTACTGAAATTTCGCTTCGAGATATTCAGCAAATATTTTTCTGCTAACGGATGTACGTATTGTTTAAATGCAGTAATAGCCTCGTCACCCTTTTCTAATACTAGATTAGACTGTACAGTTACTTGAAGATCATTAATTGCTCTTTTTAAATCGAATGTCTCTATTTGTATACCTGGACGAGTGATTTCAATAGCCTGTTTAATATAATTAGCTAATTTTTGTTTATCTCGATAGTCTTCAATAGTATTATATACATCGATCATAGTAGACAAAGCATCCTTTAAATTATCCATGATATGAGGTATATCTTGGTGAACTTCAAAATCAGTTATACTTTTGAATATTTCGTGCTGAATATTCTTTAAAGTGTTAAGTACTTTCCATTTCTTCGTGACAAGCGTAGCGTGAGTTGCATCAACTTCATTATTCTGAGACTCACTTATAAGCATCTGCAGGTTTTTACACTGTGGAATTATGATTTTAAGAACGTTATCTCTATATTTTTCCAAATTGTTAATTTGTTTATCTGCTTCTCGACTAAACTGACGAACATTTTTGATTTTTTGTTCATCTTCCAGAACACTTAGAAATAAATTAAATGGTAAATCGATCATGCTTAAATACTTTTCAGCGCGACTAAAAATCTTTTCCAAATTTTGTTTCTGCGCATCATTTGTAGTTGATTCCTTCATTAAATTCCATTTTCCCGATTTTAATAGCTCCGCTTCTTTAATTTTGTATGCATCGAGAGAACTCTTGGAACTTTTCTCCTCCATTAATTTTGTTAGATTAAACAGTGCATTTTTAAATATTTCTATACTTTTGGGTAATTCTACATGTTGATTGCTGACTTGATCGAATTCCTGAACTACGGCTCCTAGTTGCAGTTTAAATTTATCTTGTTCTTCCTTCAAGTTCTCTTCGGTTTGTAAGACATATTCAACTCCTTTCGGCAACTTCACTAATTTTGGAGAATCTTTCTTAAAAGGTGCCTGATAAAATGAGTCGGCTGCAGAGGCAGACTCGCTAATAGCTGCTCCAATGAATTGTCCATATGGGCCAAGCACATTAAGAAATTTACCTACAGTTTTTGGAACAGTTAAAAATAATCGTGCCGTTAGTGCGTCATTCATTTCTTTTTCTAGTTCCCGGGCCTCTTCCTTCTGATTCTCAACTTTTTTAAGTGATTTCGTTGTCTCGTTCAACAACTTATCAAAATTTTTATCTAATTCTAAAATTAGTGCTTCACTTTCTTGCACGATATCTGGTATAATGGCTAAGGCAGTTTTAATATTTCCGTTTATTGAATCATAATATTGTTTTTGAAGTATGTTCATTTGCGATATTTTACTGTAATCGGTCAATTGATGAACGTTTTTCATTACAGATTTGAGGTATGTTTCTATGTTCAAAATTAATTTACTGGATTTCTTATCAAGAAAGCGATTAATTCTACCCCAAATCGCTGTATACAAATAACTTAAAGCAATTTTCTCATCAGTGATGGATGAATTTTCTTTGTAATACTCATTAGCATATTTCATAGTTCTGTCTAATAATGACTGGTAAAGGGGTAAAAAGTCAAGATCTTCTTTTAATTCATAGTACTGATTTTCCAACTGATCAGTATCATGAATTAAACCAATAGCATCATACAAATCTTGTATAGCGATATTATTTTCTATTTTATCAACAAGTATTCTCAAATACTTATTTACTGCAATCTTTTTACTTAAATTTTTTCTCGCATAGCTCTTGTAGTCGTTTATTACATTCACTGATATACGGGCATTTGACAATTTCGGCTCGGTTCTTCCTTCCATATTAACAATTCCAGTTTCATAATTTAGTCCTGATTTACATTTTATATTTTCAGTTTTTAAATTTGTTATCTGTATTTTTTTTCTTTTGGTACTTCCCATTGCCCTAAATCCACCATATTGTGAAGCTCCATATTCTACTTTGAATTCGATTAGTTGGTCGCTTCCACCATCCGCGGCTTTACCATGTTTACCAGCAGGCCCATCATTTCCTTCACTAACGTACATCTTCATGTCCATTTTTTCTTGAAATGCAATGAGTTTTGCCCCTCCAGTTTTCCCTCCCTTCCCACCAGCTCCTCCCATACCAGCGTTTCCTCCATTTGTGCATGTTTTGCGAGTGCGACACTTATAATTAGAAAAAATGTTGAAGTTCTTAATTAGAATATCATTCGAAAATGCACTTTCTGTTGGAAAAGCTAGCCTCTCGCAGTCATATTTACTTTCGAAATGGTCATCTTCAGAGACTTGTTGTTTTCTACCATTATATCCAATTGTTCCATCAGCTCCGCTCTGTCCTGGTCCGCCCATCCCACCTCTAACGGAGACCGCTAGACTTTGCATGTTAATAAAATGTAATCCTATACCTAAAAAGCTTCCAGCAGGACCACCAGCTTTACCAGGTTTGCCATGGTATCCGTCTTTTCCGAGGCTAATAGACATTTGTGGTAAATCATGAGCTGTTGCGTTTGCGCCATCTAATATTATTTCTTTGCGGCTCACAACTTCCCATGTTGGTGCTATAATTGAGAGTCGAACTTCGTCACCTGTTCTCTTTAAATCAGTGTCAATGTAAATTCTGTTCGACGCAAGCAATTCAATTTCTTTAGCAGACGGATACTTTTTAACTTCACTCAGCTTTAAAAATTGACCTGTTATTTGTAATTTATTGCCATTATATTTTACAGCGTCTTGTTCTTTAGAGAAAAATAACTCGTTTAACATTTTAGATAATGCAAACAGGGAAGCCTTGTTGATATTTGCTTCTTTCAGATAATCCATCATGTGATATTCCTGGCCAAGCCAAATATTTTGTTTTTGCAAAATGTCATTTACAATCGAAAATAATTTTTTATTTTGTTCTGAATTTGTTATCTTATCGTCCCACGACTTGGATAGATGTATTAGCTGTGTTACATTGTCGACATGTTGTTTACGCAATGTCTGCACAAAGTAACTTGATAGAGATGTTTCAAAAGCTTCTAGAAATTCGTCCCACGTTTTTATTCGTAAACAAAAAAAATATTCAGTTAAACTAGATAACGGTTCAGCGCGTAAAGTATCACATAAATCATTGAGTCTATAAGATGCAGGAATAATATTCTCTTTTATAGCTGTTAAAAACTTTAAATATTTATCGTAGTCTTCGACGATGCTATGATAAATTTTTATTTGACTACTACTGCCTATTGAAAAATTTCCTAACAAATGTGATGGAAATTCAAAAGCTTTAGTCTCTGAATCCAAGAAACGCTGTTGTTGTGCTGAAAATTTCGATCGGGTGTTAATAAAATCCATTGCATAGCCAGCTGCGGCGTCATGATCTTTTACTATTTCTCTAAATACTTGTTTAAAATTTTCAGATATAACTGGATTGATCACTTCATTTATTATTTTCATGAAACAATCATCTCGAATGAACTTGAAACTAGAAATTTTGTTATTGCGAAATATACTTTTATCGTTGTTAATAAATTGCATTCTTGAATTTATCTCCGCTTTATAGTCGGCAAAAAATCTAATTTTGTTCGATCCGTTCTTCAGAAATATTTCAGAAATATTTAGTACATTATCGTCAGATTGACTTCTCAATTCTTGAAATTTTTCTACAAAAGTATTTAGACGGTTATCGAAGTGCTCGATAATCCCCTCTACAGAATAATTCGTCAGTATTATGTCTGGGTCACCGAAATCACCGAGATTTTCAGTTATATCTATAGCAACCATTACAGCATCTTTATATTTTTTGTTTAAATTAAATATTTCTTGAAAATTAAGAAGAAAATTAAAAAGTTGATCAAAACATCCATCGATATCTAAATCTATTTTAAACCAACATAGTTGTTTATCGGAAATAGTTATAAAGAATCCAATTGAATCAGCGTAATCTATTGTATTTTTAAGAAAATATAAGTCTAATAATGCTTGTTGTGCTTTTGCACAGTTGTCATTGTTTGTGACGTTGGTCATTTTTATGTCAACTGGAGAATAATTGTAAACTGTCATACCATTATCATAGTCAATTCTTAATTCGGGAAATTGGACCTCTTCAGTAGTTAGTTTTAATTGATTGACTAATATCTTACTAGAATTACTAGTGACCTCCTGTATGATATTGTTGTTGACTGAATGGTCTAACCCTACAACTATAAGTACTTTCTTCGGGATAAGGTGTGTAGCCCCCTCTCCAAATATGTTACTTTCATAACTAACAATTTTCTGTGTATTCATCATATTGATTAAATTACTTTTTTTGTTTATTATTTTGCAAAATATCTGGATTCTGTAAAAACAAAGCTTTTGATTATTTTGTCTAATATTTAAAAAAATTAAAATAAGATTATCATCACTTACTGTATTTTTTTGTAAAATTTATAGCCAAGAAAGAAATTTTGAGAGAAATTCTAAGTGTTGTTCTAAATGATTTATTATTTTCGTGTTTTTCTTGTACCGTCTAGAATCCTACAATTCAAAAATTAGTAACTATTACATGAAAACATCTGTATACTTAAAATCTATAAATTTTACAATTTTTCATAAAACGTGCATCGAAAAGCCTGTTTTCGCTGCTTGAAAACTACAACGAAAGTTGAGTTTTTCAAGCGTTAATATAAGTGTGTGTGTATCAGAAATTGGAAAATTTTCAAAATTTCAAAACATGTGCATAAATAGGTAGTATAACGCCAATGTCTAAAAGTTCAAGTTTTTCATGCCTGCAAAGAAAAGCCTTGTTCGATGTACTGATTGTAAAAAGCATGATACACAACAAAGGGCGACTGACTTTTTCAGAAAAAAGTCAATTTTCGCTCCTAGTCGTGTAAAATACTATTACGTAAAATAAATGAGCTTTGAAAGCAAGAAATGCTAACATCACGAATAATCGTGATCGTGGATTTAGATAGACTGTGCTATAAAATTGCATACGATACTAGTGACCTAACTGGCCCATCGCACGGCGTGAACATCGCTCTCGCTTGGGCCACTTAGATCACTTATATTGTAGTAGTATACTATTAATGCTGTACATATACTTTATATTACAAGCGTCAAATTTACACAAGAAAAAAAAATTATAGATAAGTAAAACTGCATTGCAATAAAGAAACAATTAGAGAATTGAGTTACTTTACAATTATTTCCATTATAATTAATAGTACAATATGATACTAGTGAAATTTGCAGCTCAGACTGCATTAGTGCTCAAGCGGAACGGAGAGCTAAAACGTCATGCTATGAAGGACGACTTACATCGTAACTAATGTACAATATTTTATAGCACTAACTAGAACAAATCCGCTGCCACTCCAAGCAATGTGAATTTGTTTCCATTATTAATTCAGTGATTTAGTTTTTTATTTCTCAAAAATAATATAAGAAAGTAAATGTATAGATTGTAAAACCACATGATAACTCTCTAAATTTCTTCGAGTGACTTTTCACTCTATTCGAGTGAAAACAGAGCCTCTCGGCCATTCGAGTGGCTCTGTTTTGTCTGGAAAAAGAGTGATTTTCACTCGATTCGAGTGAAAAGTCACTCGAAGCAATTTAGAGAGAACTATAACTGTAAAACTACTTTGTTAATTTAAAAAGTTTATCGATTGTCAAAATAAACTAAATTTAAAATTTTTCAATTTTTAATAGCACAGTCTTCTTGCATTTCCTTGTAATAAATAGTATATTATGCAGCTAGAGAAAAAGTGGACTGTTTAAATCTTGCGGATAAGTTGTCACCCAAAAGAAGTGAGGGCGATAAATTCGCAGGTTTAAACAGCTCGCCTTCATTCTCAAGTGCAATATGCAATTTCTAAACACAACCTAACTTAAAGTGCGTATCTTTATCCTTGGCAACTAGAAACAAAGTGCTGCATCCGAATGCGAGGGCATGCGCGTGTTGCTTAGAGACGAGAGCGGGCTTTAGAGATTTAACGCATGGCTTTTTTCTCAATTCGGCGGGGATAAAGTGCGTACCTTAACTTAGGCTGCGTAAAAATATATTTCACATTCTTATGAATTTTAAATCTGTGATTCTTACTAATACTTATGTGTGCTAGATTAAAAGTTGCTTGCCTTGGACCAGGAAACGTTGATTCTCACTGCAGTTATGAGATGGTAAAAAGAAACATTTCACTCTACGCGTTATTAACAATCAGTAATATTGAAAAATAATCAGAAACAAATTCTAGATATATATATATGAATTCAAATGTTTTGTTAATGTAATCTTGTCATCTAGCCATGTAGTATTTATTTCCCAAAAGTTATTTACACAGGCTAATGAATATTTCTTTAACGTCACATCTAATTTGCATTTATATGATGTTTATCGATAGATGTGATCATAAAGTAAATATGTCCTATACATCGATTTTGCGTCAGCAGTTACATAGTTTTTATTTTTAAGTAGCATACGATAGCAATTGAAGATTATTTCAATTTATTGAACAAAATAACCTTACTAACGACACGTGTCAATCAGTCTTATTACTTATAAATATTACTAACTAGCGTGCCACACTCGGCTTTTCGGCCCTTCGGGCTTACATCGCAAAGGCATGCAAAACGCTTGTTTTGCATTTAAGGCACGACCGACTGATGCTCACGCTTTGCGTTCGCCCGAGCCGACAAAAATCCGTTTTTCGACAATCTAAAAAGTGTCCGCATGTTTTTTTGTATATAAAAAGAGTTTATGAAAAAAAAATTGAATCGATTCGAGCTGATTTCGCAGAGATAATCGTGGCCAACTGAAATCTTTCTTTAAAAAAGTCAGTTTTGAGTTTTAAAATGCGTTGAATCATTCTAAGCGTATAGTCATTCAGGTAAAAAATTGTATTTTTAAAATATCTAAGACTTTTATATTCTTTATTTTTAAAACGTACCTAAGACTTTTATATTCTATATTTTTAAAACGTAAAACGTGTACCTGAAAAGTTTTATTATTAAAAACGGATTATTTTAACGTTAAAATTTGATTTTAACTTGTTAACTTCAATTTTAAGCATTTTCGAGTATTCATGTTAATAGGATAAAGTTGTATTTTTTTGAGATCTACAACATTTCCTTTTAACTTTTTTGTGTAAAATGCTTAGAATTTCAGCTGTGGAAAAAACCCTTTTCCGAAAATCTAAGAAATGCCCGCATATTTTTTGTATATACGGAATCGAGCCTAATTTTATACTGTCACTTTCTTAACATAAATAGAACTTACAAAAAAAAATTTGGATCAATTGGAACTTATTTGAGTGAGATGAGCTTATTACAACACACTTTATTTAAAAATATATGTAAAATTAAAAGAGCTCCCATTTTAACAGTTGGCCAGTAATCGCAAAAGTAAAGAAATCGTTATATATGTATACATATATTGTTTATGTATGATATGTTGTGTATTATTGTAGACGCAACCTTATGAATATATATGTATACAGGTGTACATAATCTATATTTTGACTTTTGAAGCGCGTAGAAACGCGCTCTCGATAGACTAGTGGGGAATTCCGCCAAAAATATTCAGATAATTGGTTGGAAAATTTAAAAAAAAAATTTCGTGCTACACCTCTGGGACAGCGTTTTTTTTCTATAGGACACACAGAACACGAAAAAAATAGCGTTCCCACGAAAACGGTCGTGTGACACTGTTTTTTTTTAACAATTTTGATTTTTAACAATGAAATTTAAAAAGCGAAAAATGGTTTTTTACGCACTGCATAGTTCTCGAGAAGCTAAATGTTTCTTACGTATAATCGTTATTTAGTAGGGGATGAGAGCTTCAATTTAAGCTATAGAACATTAAAATCGGATTGTTAGATTGTGAGTTATTGGCATTTAATCATAGAAATTGGTGTCTCAAATGCAAATTTTTCGTGAAAACATTGATATATTTTTAATTGAAAAACTATACATTTTCTGAAAGCCATTGGTAAGAATAAAAAGTTCTTAAAATTGGCCAAAGAATACACCTGAATTTTTTCAGATCGATTCGAGCAATTTTTCGATTTTTGAAAAATTAATAAAATTGCTCAAGTGCCAATAACTCCCAATCTAACAATCCGATTTGAATGTTCTATAGCTTAAATTGAAGCTCTCTTCGCCTATTAAATAACGATTAGACGTGAGAAATATTTAGGTTCTCGAGAACCATGCAGCGTGCAAAGAATCGTTTTTTACTTTTTAAATTACATTGTTAAAAATCAAAATGGTTAAAAAAACAGTGTCACACAAAAAACACGAAATTTATTTTTTTAATTTTCCAACCAATTATCTCAATATTTTTGACGGAATTCCCCTAGTAAAGTAAATTTCTACGTAATTCAATACAACGCAAACAAAACGTCAAGATTGGTGGCTGCGTGAAGTGGCGCGCGGTAAAAGGGGGGGGGGGGCAGTGTACGGGGAACGCATGTTCCTCGCCGCTCTCGCATGAATATGGATTCCAGAGCAAATTTTGTGGCGCCCCCATTTTAATGAATATCTCGTATTAATAATCTTATGGAGTAATAATAATAGTGCTAGCGGACATACCGGTGTATGAGATACTTATATTCGTAAAATACGAAAAACGAATAAGTACAAAAATATTGTTGTGTTCGCTCAGTTGAATACCGGTTGGAACTTTTAATCCTCAAGACTACTAGTTGATATTAGTCAGACTATAACTATTAAAAAGTAATTCTTTAGGTTAAATCTGTTTCACTGAGATATCAAGATAAAAGTGTCAGAGAAGGTGATATTCGGTGTCTATGATTTACTAGGAAAAGAAAAGACGCGAAGAATGTTGGGATTGTTGGGCTAGACAGTAAATAAACAACGAGGATCCAACTCTTAATCCATTATGGTAAGTGATTTCTTTTATTATTAGATAGAGTTACGATTGCTAATAGGTTAAAAAATACAAACTAAGTTGGTTATGTGTCGTTGGGTGAATTAAATAAGTTATAAGAGTTTAATATTGTATTAATCGTTTTATAACAATTTATTTTACATCAACCTGAACAAACATCAGAATACATAATTATATTGTACTATTGCATGATTAACAATAGCAGTAATTACATATATTCGTGTTTATTAATCTCGTTGGACGTGCACCATACTTATATATCTAGCGATACATCACGAATCTCACAAAGCTCAAGAACACGAATTGACAATTATTGTAAGTGTTAAAATATAGTTTTTGATTTTTTCCCCCTCTTTTTCACACATTGTTTGCACCGTCACATTGTAAATACATAATATAACCTTTCAAATATACGATTGAAAAATATAATAGCAGAAAACAATAATATAACATTAGAGAAAATTACATTTAAAACATGACCGTTTAATATATTTATCGTTAAAATTCTTAGATTACACATACATAATGTCTCTATTAATGTACAATGAATGTGTGTATGATAACTTGGCGTATGATATCTGCACTATTCGTTCGTAAAACACAGCGTTTCATCGTCGTACAAAAATTAGGTCTATATATAAATATATACCAAGCGAATAAAAAGTTTAGTCGCGAATCGCGATAGCGTTGAACATTACGTAGAATATTAAGCTGATTGTACTTTCTTTCTCGAAATCGTGCGTGTGTACATACTAAAAATGACTGATAAAAAAAAAATGAAGAGGATAGAAGGTAGTAAAAGTTCCATTTGAAACGAGAAGAAACGCTCTGTAGCCAGTCCACTGATGCCCCTTGAGGTTTTCCTATCTTCTTTAGTAATCTGTTACGTCGGGACCTGGAAAAACGAGTGAGAAATTCTTAGTCTTTCGTGTTCGCACGACGAGGTGCGTATACAATGCTGTAAAAATAGAACAAAAAGAAAAGCATTTATTCATAAAATAATAATCATATGAGCACTTTTTTTTACAATTATCCGATAGAAAGTTTGCTCGCTTCCGTAGACAAGACGATAGTAACAATCTTTTGAGTGAATTTAGGTAATTGAACAAGACTTAGAACGTGTATCACAAAAGCGACAAACAAACAAAAATGTCAAACATGCGTTCAGTACTTATATACACTTATGCATTCCATATATAGCTCGAATTCAATGAAAAAGCATGCAATCGACGATAAAAATCAGATCACGTCAAGGTAGCTCAAGCTTCTCTCGTTTGGGCAAAAGATCGTAATTTTCATTTGGTATGGCATGCTGAAAATTTATCCTTTGGCCAAACCACGGCGTAATCTCGCGTACGTTACATCATCCTTTCAAAAATCATCGTTTGCATTGGGCACATTTTCTGTTAAAGTAAACTTGTGCTTTACAGAATAATACTTAGTAATTAGAAAAAAATACATTTTCAAAATATTTATTGAGTTATGCTGATGTACATAATAATAAAGAAATGAATGTGAAAAATTTTTAATTATAAATATGTAAAAAAAACTAAATTGATATGCTTATGTAAAAGTATTATATTATATGTATAAAAATCATGTAATCATGTAAGAAGATGCAAAAGCACTGTGAAAAATAACTTTTCGACAAGACAACCAATTCGAATCCGCATAACAGGTAGAATCGACCTTTCGGTTTCTGTCGACGTTTTAACTAGCCAATACATTTTTCATATATCTGTATAGTAACAAAATAAACATAATCCAACATTATTGATAGCGCCTATAGTCGTAGTCAGCATCGCATAATATGACAGCATATGCGACAACTGAAGAGAAAATAGTACAGAACAGAAAAAAAGGTTCCCAGCCCAAGTTCCTAGAGTTCGTGCGGTCATATGACAGATTTTAGCTGGCACGCAGAAGATTCTCGTTCAGACGTGCGCAACCAAAAATCACAAATGACCAGACGGATCTCATTGCGCCAGGATCCAGACAAAAAAACGAGAGCAAAATAAGAAATAGAGTACATAGGTAAAAGAAAAAAAAAGAAGAAATAGTACAGTCTAACAGAAAAAAAATGATAAAATGAAAAAAAGTATTCTGGTCATAAGTACCGATAGGAACAAAAAAGGCACGTCTTGGCTCATTTCTCAATGCTGACTCCCCAGCCAGATATGAAGAAGGTAGTGAGTGGATGCATAATTCTCGACACGCGTTCGCTCTCGCTCCCTTTAATTCTATCTCTCTTTGTCTATCTCTCATATCCAACCAATGATCGGACCGAGAAACGGACCAACGAAATGCCAAATGGACCCCGTAAATGCCTATGTACATATGTATTCGCCTCTCTTTTAACAATTGTCTCTCAGTCTACACTTGTCGAAAGATTGGCGCACACCTGAGCTGCCCTCAATCAGCAACGCTTGCTCGTTCTCAGGGGACTCGGGATTGTGGATCCGAGTGGGAATTTCGTGTAGGATTGCTGGTTGTTGTTCTTCTGTGTAAATGTTTGAGGAACATTTTTCGCGCTCTTTATACGGGGACATAATACGCTAACGCGTGGATGGTAGGTCCACTGAGGTGTCACTGACGATCTTTTAGTACTGCGCTCGCCGTTTTTCCAGGTCTGATAGTAAGAGTCTTGTTGTGGTTCTTGTCGTCTAAACAAAACTTCGCAGTCTAGGGACTTCGGTCTTGTAGGTAATTGATGTCTGGCCTTTTGGTCACTTATTATTTGATCCGTTGAATTACAATCAGGTGATGTTAATCCACTGGAATTGGATGAGTGCTCCTCGTAGCTTGAAAGCCTGTTGACTTTCAGTGGTGATCTCATTTGGTCGTCGCTCAACAATCTGAAGAGTCTGGAGTGGGTCTGAGTACGTTGATACTGTTTTTGTCCGGTTCTCTTGATTACAGGTGGATCGACGTGATTGTTCATTATTGCATTCGATGTTGTCGATGGTGGATAGCACTCGGAATCAGTGTCGGCTTCAGATATGATTCGACTCATATCCGAAGTGACTCCACTGTCATCATCATCAGTCACCTCCTCTTTGGAGTAGCTTTGTACGCTGAGGAGTGTCTTCCGTTTATCTTCAATGTTTGTAGTGTTTGTGTTAATTGAAGTGTTGTCTACTATGTCTTTGGATTCTGTCAATCTATCTTCATCTGTAGCCGTCACCACTAAAGTTGGTTTTACCTGAATCGTTTCTTGAATCGTCTTATCTTGGCAGTTTTCCTGACTACTCGGTCTTTTAAGCGTAAAAGCTACGCAAGTTTCAACATCCCTGGTTATAGTGCTATCACCAATTATAACCGTGGTAACATCTTCGTTCTTCTCAGATACGGAGAACTTGAATCTTAGAGGTAAGCTAACGCTAACTGTTGTATTCATGTCTTCCTGATTATCTACCTGACTTTCTTTTTCGTCAGTATTGACTATTTCTTTCTTGGTATCATCTTCTTGATCATCTTCTAAAAGATTGTCTTTCTCACAGTCCGTTGAATCGCTGTCTTCATCACTTTCATCATTTTCTTGGACTTCCTGTCTCGTAGCTTCATCCTTCTGCGGATTCATAGGGTTGAGTCCGGTGGAGTAGGCCAGGTAGGAATCCGAGTCACAGCTCGATTCCGAAGATTCTGCCGATGCGGCATCTTCATTACCTCTGGAGGAACAGCAACTATCCTCCGCTTCGACTTCCTCCTCCTCCTCCTCTCATTCATCATCATCATCATCATCATCATCATCATCATCATTATTAACATCATCATCATCCTCCTCTGAAGACAAAGAAGAGGTGGTGGTTACGACCGAAGAGGAAGTAAGTGGCTGTTCCTCGACCAGTCTGTCAGAAGATTGTTTGGTGGTGGTACAGCTAGTTGGTGTAGTCGTCTGCGAGTCGCATTTCCATTGAGAGCCTGCATAAAGAGCAGAGTTCCTACTGAGGGGATTGCCGCGAAAACCAATATTGCACTCGTCGCTAAAATTAGAATCGTGCGATCTACGGTCAAGGGAAGATTGCGTCATTGTCATGGGAACTGAACAATCATCGACGAACGCGCTGTTATTTATATTGTAATATTGTGGTGGATAGTAGCAGTACGGATTGAGTAATGATGGGTTAGCTGGCGATGGAGGTACTGGATAGGACCACCAGCCGATCTCGGGATTACAGAAAGCAGGTGGTGGAGTAACTGGAACTGGTGTTGGTGTTCGTTGGGAATTCGGATGGGACGCTGGATACGTTGGATAATAGACAGCCTGCTGATTGGCCGGTATGCTAAAGTAATCTGCGGCTGAATCTCTTTGCCGATTTTCTTGTGTCACTTGCGTGATGGCTACAACAAACACATTCCATTCAGAGACAGCTCATCTGATCTTATCGTGTTGTTGTAGTTGTTTTTCTTGTTTTAATTTTGATTAAGTGTATGATTAACATATTTTCTTCATTTAATGTGTTAATTCATAAAGACTTGCAATTTTAATTGTATGTTCAGTATTGATATTATTCAGTTTATTAGAATTTAGTATTCGTTCCTCGAATTTTCGTTCACTCGGATGTTTTCGCTATACGAATAAAAAGATTTTCTTTCATGAATATGTTCAAAGAGCAACCGAAGCTACATCAGAGTGACTGAAAACTTGAGCGAAAAAGTAATCACACTAACAATTTGGAAAAGGAAGAAACAGAGTATTTAGTGTGAAGAAAGAAAGTGTTGGTATAAACGTAAGGAAAGAAGAAGAAGAGAACACGGAGAGAGACCAACGAAAAATAGTAGAGCCAACAGAAACGCACGTCGGCTTTGTATATTTTTACGTTAAGGTCATCACTCCATGGAGAGACAGACAGAAACGCTTCATCCTGTGTTCAAAGGAAATCCTAATGATTGAAATAGAAATGACTAAGCACTGAGACGAGCATTGGTTTAACTTCTCAATAGAAGGCAAATGATAAAAGCAATTCTGATTATTAACTCATAGTACTGTTTTTATTCACGTAAAATCTTAGAAATAAAAAGATTAGTGTCCAAATATATATTTCATGCAATAGTATCGCGGCGGGATCAATGAGCAAATTTTTTATAATTAATATAGCTATAACGTGTATATACTTAGAAAAGGCTTAAAATAATATGCGATAACGAATATAGTAAATAACATGCAACACTCATCGTAATAACAAATCCATTCGTTGTACACTGTGGCTACGGCAAATTAAGTATTTTTGCACAAAAATGATTGTTACCAAGATTTTCTGTTCATTTCATTTCGAAAAAAAGAAAAGCGTAATTTAGCGTATGAAAAAGAGCGAGACTTATATGATTGAAAAATAAATTTCAAAATGATTCATTATTTTTCCTGTGAACACAGGACACTGCAAAACGTTCTATCGACTCTGCACAACGCGAAGAGTTATCTTATTAATCAGTTATGTTGCTATGAATGAGTATAAATATATATATGTATATCACATGTACCTATTTTTTAACCAATTTTCCGTTACTGTTGCAAAAAAACATACATTAATGCACAGAGTTAAAAACTTTCTCGATGATGTTTGAATTATTATAATATGTTATTGCAAGTGAATTTTCAACGTAAATGTTCTCTAATATACTCTAATTGAACGAATTGATTGTATGAATGTTTATGACTGTGCAATATTTGTCAATTATTTTTTTCAATGTAAAAGAGTGTTTGAAAACGTCGTTCAATGACTTACCGATGCTTTCCGGAGCTGTCATTGCCTGAAGTATCCTAAACGACCTGGAAGGTATGGCACCACCCGTGTACTTTTTGGGCTCTTGCACCTGCTGTTGACTCGCCGGTATATGCTGAACCGGTATGGGTACCTCATCTGGAAAGGCAAATTATTGTTTAGGCTTGTTGAACGTAAATATACAGTTTATCAGACATAAACAGATCTGAAAATAAAGCAAGGAAAACAAGTCAATGCGTTATGTATAATAAATGAAAGTAAATAAGCAGCAGCTGCTGGTGGTGCATTATTAATAGACAGAAACATGTTATTTTTACAATTTATTATTCAACTGGTTTCACGAACAAACTCTATTTACCGAATGAATTCGAGTTTCGATTTTGCTGCTTCCTGGCAGCAGCTGAGTTAATAGGTCTGGCTGCTGTTGGAGTATAAAAATTGGGGTTAATACCTATGTATCGATTATTTCTATATTTCAAATAGACTTTGTCGTTTTTCATGCAACCTACTCGAATTACCGTTAGACCCATCACCAGAATCTGTCATATTTTGCAAGTAACGGAAGGCTCGTGAAGGAATAGCTGCTCCACGATATCTGGGATCTTCTTCTTTGTGCAGATACGCTCCATCTCCATCAACTAAGCATTAAATCACCGCATTATTAATAAATAGCTTTCGATAAACTCTCGTTTCGTATTTGCAGAAAAAAGGGTTAACGAAATAGTAATATCGTAAAGTAGAGGAAAGGGGATACCTTGTTCTTTGAATTTGTTCATCAGGAATCTGTCGTCGTCCGTGAGCTGAAGCTTGCGCATTTGTTCTCCATCTAGTTGATCTGCATCTGTGTCGGTGATCTTTTGCAAGACTTTGAAAGATTTGGATTGAACGGGTCCTGGTTCTGGTTGTTGGTTGTAAGCTGATTGTTGGTTGTAAGCAGGTTGTTGGTTATAAGCTGGTTGTACTTGAACTCGTTGTGCGTTTCTGAAATGTTCATATTTGTGTACTTTGTATTTGACAATTCAATTCCTGGTGGGTACATCATCAGTGTTTACAATGGTCTTCGAACCTGTTTGGTTGATATTGTGGTTGTCCATCAACCTGAATTGGTACGATATAAGCACCACCTTGACTCTGCTGTGGTGGCGGAGGTGCGCTCATGCCTACAGGATTACCCCAACGTGACTGATGATGAGGAGTTGTGTTCATCAATTGATGGTGACCAGGTTCATTCATTGCTGCGAAGACCGATGGTCTATCTTCGATCTAACGAATTCCATAGAAGCGTTTTTAATCAGAACCATCGAATAAATGCTAGCAGGTCTTTCCACATAATACTTACACGAACTGGAACACTTCGTTCGCTCTCTTGGCGAACCGGTCTCATGTTCTGCTGATACTGTGGTTGTTGATATTGGGCTGGCTGTCTAGGTGGATTGACAACGACTATTTGTCTGGGCAATTGAGATGGCTGTTGCATTTGAGGACTCTCCGATCCAGATGATGATGAGTCCTGTCGGTTGACATTTGACCTCTTGGCCCACTCTGGCAGTTCCTCTTGCTGCTTCACTTGTTTTTGCATCCATGGTGTCGGTGCCTTGGCCAAGGTCACCTGTGTAGGTGACGTGGGTGGCGTTGGAGAATCCATGGAATTGACCATCGGCTGAATTCTGGTCTCGACTTTGACAACCGGTCGTGGTGGTGGTTCAGCTTGCACCCGCTCTATTACTGATAACAAATTCGATGGAGTCAAATATCATTGTAGCCCAAAAAACTTTTTCGAGGGAATCACAACTTTCCAGGCATTATACATCTCAATGAATGATTTGTAAACTTACCTGGTGGCGAACGCGGTATCGTGCTGTTCCTCAGATTGACAGCCGGCTGTGGTGGCATGTTCTGGGGAAAGACCGGTACCGCAACTTGGGGACACGCATACATCTGAGGGTTGGGTGAGGATGGGCTTCTGGGTTCCTGGGCGAGAGAGGACTTGGGTGGACCCTCGATACCCTCGTCGTTGGCGTTTTTCGCAACCCGGCGCGCCATCCTAGGGCTACGGATTTGCGACAGGTCGAGCTTGCCACCCATACCAGGCGTATAGGTGAACGGCTTCTTATCCTTGGTCATCATCGCGTTCTGTATGGCCGCCGGAGGCTCATATGGATCTCCGGTGTTCGGTTGTGGTCTTCGAGGGCCCAGCTGTAGGATAAGCCAAAAGTTGTTTTTATTTATCATTTTCTTTCATGACGAAAAGTCGTCAAAAAATCAGATATTCAATAGTACAAATATATTGTTCAAAAATTAAATTAAATTGAAAAATTGTCTCTATTATAAGAACATGAAATCTCACCTCTGCCGCGGTGTTGATCCTTAGGGCTGGCACTTGTCCAGGAACTGGTGGCGGTGGCGGCGGGGGCGGCGCGAATCCTGTACTCGCAAAAATTCAGTTCGTAATTCCCGCGCTTCTTTCGCGCACGCATTCTCGAAACTTTCTGTGACTGATACTCTCAAAAAAGTACACAATGACGTGGACCCGCTATATTTACACTCACGCCGTTCTGCACGCATTCCGTATTCGCGTCAACACTCGCGGTTTGTGGAGCGGCCGCTGCAACCCTGATTAATCGCGCGATACTATAGGCGAAGTAGGTCAGACCGTAAGTATAGCCCTGAATCGGATGTGTGAGCGACGACCTTCCTGACATTAGTTCGAATCTTTTATTCTTTCTCTTTTTTTCGTGGCTTGATTATTATTTTATTTACGCTCGTGAAAATGTAATGGAGAACATCAAGGAAGGTCGAATTCTAGGCCGAAAGGAAAAGTTATTTTGATAAGCAATTTATTGATTTTTATTTTTAACTTTTAATATTAAATAATCAAGATAGGTATTCAAATTTTTATGAATTTTTATAATTTATTAGTCAGAATATTGCCAATAAACAGTAATAGTTAAAAATTAAATTTTCCTGCCAAAGTCATTCCTGTCCTATGTTTCAATTTCAACTTAGGCTAGTAAAAAATTAGTACGTTAATTCTAACTTGATTTAATTAGAATAATATAGTAGAAAAATTGCTAGTTAAATTTACATACTTATATAGTAGTAAAATGAATGAATTGGAATAAAATTTATTTCCTTATAAATTTACGAATATGCGTAATTTAATTAATTTATATTTCTATATAATTGAAAGATTTTAACTTTTTAATCGACTACATTCTTTAAATGCATAAACATTTTTTCTATAATAAATACGTATATGCTTTTGGAACCTTAAACATCCTTTAAAAAACTTTCACATCCTTCTTAAAACTTTTCCAATTCAAGATTAACTTTCATTTTTTCCACTACGAAAACAATATTTTTTGGTAAATAATTTTCCCGGCGGCAACTTGACTTTGAGTCAGTATATAGGTACTTCTTGACTCAGGAAGACGTACGAAAAAAGTTCAATTCTCGACAAAAATTATTTAAGCGGGTCGACGACCTGTTGCACAATCTATGTATGTACATTCGCGAGAACTAAACGTTGTATTTTTGTTTTCTATTTTCGTTGGCGTACGTTGACTCGTTTCCTCATGTTCGTACGACTTTTTTTATACGTTACAAGATCGATATTTCTCAGATTCGCTCAGCAGGATGTAGCATACCTGACGCCGGAGCCTCTGGAGATCTGAAACACAATAAAAAAAGTATATAGTTACGTCGCTGCACCAACGCGCAAATTAATCACGCACGCGTGCGCGCAAGAATAGATTAGATTGTCTCGAAAGCCGTCGTTACGCGAGATCGAGGATCGCGCGAATGATATCGGTTACGACTAGAATTTTCTTGATTTTTCATCGTGACTGAAATTAAGTTTGGATTTATCGGGCAAATTTATAATTTTTTAAAAATAAGAATGCGCATTTTCATTCTTACAGACTGAACATTATGTGTAGTGAAGAAAATCGTTCTTTCTATACATTCCAGTAGTTATTTTGTGTGTAAAAGTAATTGCCATTCAGTTGTTGCTCAAAATTTTTATAGATTCGAATAATAAATATTAATAACTGAAATATAAATCAATTTTCGTGATGATAATTAAAACCAATCCCTTGAACTGTTTTTTTAGCAAAATGCAAGCCTGTTTATAAGAAACCGGAATTGAAGACTATACTAATTTTGAATCTCCAGCTGTGACACCGAAACTACCTTAAAAGAAATTATTTTTTCTTGCATCATCTTCACTCTATCGAACTGCATAGCAAATGCTCGGACGATGAATCACGCTCCCAAAGCACATACGTGTCTATAACGCTACATATACACATTTTAGTCTCTCTCTCTCTCTCTCTTTCTCCATTCCTATTTCGATATAAAGAGCTTTTATACGCTTTCTGTTCAAGTGAATGTCGCCAGGAGTATATTTTTGGCAAAGCTAATGCTGTGGTTCGAACACGAGTGCATTACCACCTCAGCTTTCGAGAAACAATGAACTCTTAAATTTTCCCTTTTTAGAAAATTACGTCAACTTCCTTAGCCATACGCTCCGAGGGCATAAAAATTTTCCTTTTTTTCCTTTCTCTCCTGAGTCTCCTTCATGTGTAAGGGTACTTCATTAAAGTCGAAACATATTTGTAGAAGAGAGTCGTTATTCTGGATACACGCAGAAATACAAATTACGGAATATAGTAGTGCAATGGACTCAATTTAAAGCAAAGAAACCGATTTGTTTATTGGAATTAAGGATTTACTGAAGCTTTCGCTCCTAATTCGTGTAATTAAAAGTAATCAATCAATCTAATAGTCTTGTACTAACATAAAATAATATTGTACTCACAATTATCAATACAATGGAAAAATTTTTGATATTTTTAATGTATCAATAAATGTTATTTTGTATAACGACTTATTTATATCACGATTTTATTAAAATTTATTTTACTCATGAAAAATAAAAAAAAACAAATTTAATAATGAAATTTATTGCCCAGGATATCTCGTGTTTGAGTAATTCAAACTTTTAAATACAATAAAAGAATGCAGTTCAAGCAAATTGTAGATATAACTAACAATTTGTTTGTTTATCGTTCTTCTAATTAAATTAAGATAAAAATATATTGTTCGATTTCATATTTCACATATGTTAATATATATGTACTACTAACCTTTAGTAGTATTTGTATAGCTATCGAAAAATTAATTGTATTCTTTAACGTTTAGTAAATAGAAAATAGTGGGTGTGTAATACTCATATTTGAATGATACAATGCAAATTCAACTCGAAGCCATAAATAATTTCCGTCAAAAAGGAATCCGCTCAACTGCTCGAGTGAAAATCGTCTTCGAAATATTAATACACCGCATCGATAAAGATAACAATTTCACTCGTATAGAGCTGAATGGATTCATTTGTCCACTATGCAGTATACATCCCAGCGGAAAATTCGAGTACAAGACACTTATTCATCGGCAGCTCATTCGAATCCCTCGCGACAATAACTATATATCCAAGCCGAGCGAATCGAAGCGTGCTCATCTAAAATAAAGAAACTAAGCGGCACGCGGCGCAAAAAAGTAGTCCACTTCCGAGAAGCTCGATCACCGGCTATTTTCGTCACCTTTTTCACGCACGCCTTCTCTCTCTCCTCTTCTCGGACCGGTCCGCGCGCACCCACGCACCTCGTCCCGAGAGAGACGTGTCCGCGGCGAGAAAAACAAAGGAGACGCGAATCGCGCACGAGCGGCTGCTGCTCACGACTGCCGCGCGCGCGGATTATTTTTTCGAGAGCCGCTTGCGATGGCGATATAGCCGCGGCGTTGGGCCTTTTAAGGAAGCGACTTTGCCTCGGCGAAGGAGAGGAGGCTACTCGGACAAGGTCTGCCGCGCGAGATTTCGCGACTCGCGAGTGCGTATTTCTTCTCTTTTTTCTCGCGCTGTGGCGCGGAGTGGGGGGACTTTCGCTTCTGCGGCAGGGGAGTCACGCCGTTTTTTTTTTCGATGATATTGTAAAGAGATGGAGAGGACAATGATTGGCGATACCGATGCCAGAATTCCGAGCTGATGAGACTGTTTATTTGGCGTTTCGAGATAATTCGCGCGAATCGCGATGCCAGAAACGGAGCAGGGGGGGGGGGAGCGATTTAAATTTAGGGAAAGAGTTCTTTATTGCAGCAGGCTGTGTGTGAATGGAATATACGTCGGATTTTATTTTTGAGAATCGCACTCGTACCGTATGTGTGATTAGCGTTGATTGATGTTTCGTAAGCAGAGGTAAACACATTTGTGATGTGTACGATTGTATATGCAGCTTATACACAGGTACTATCTGTTTACTCACATTCGTTTATTTGAGTATACACATTATAGAGAATTAACGACTTGTTGTTTAACGGTTCAATTGAGTGCAAGTATTTTCAGTTAAATTTAGTGTTGAAATCGCAATTAAATTTCTTAAAGTGAGAAAAAGATTAGTTTTCAATGAATCATTTTTCACAAAGCCATGTTTTTAAACTAATTCTGTGTTTATATTTGTGTGCACAATAATCTTGAATCATATAATTAGATCAATAAAAATGTCTAAAGACTAAAATTATTGTAGAATTCTGATAGAACATCTAATTTTGTCATTAGAATATGTTTTTACGATTAAAAAATGAATTAGTTGAATTTATTACAAAATGTATCTTAAAATATCTATAGACACTGTTTGTCAAGGGTTTCCGCGTATCAGCTTTAAAATTTTAAAGCAATAAACTTTAAGAAATAAAACTATTTCTTTTCTATATTTCAAAGCATAGGTATGCTCCTCTGTCCAGCTGCTTTATCTGAAGAATCGAATACGATGATTCGTCGACAATTAGGTTCGCGTACTGCAATGTCTCTATACCATCGATTGCGTTATCTCACTTTGGAACGCGATCAATCGGTCAATTCAGGCGCGCTGAACGACTATCCTTTAGCCATTTACTAAACCGTGTCATTTGCATACTTCCCGGCTATTCCCAGGCGACGCAGCGTATTTTCTAAAATTACGCGGGCGAAAGTCGTTGCTCGCACACGTGAGACGTAATTATGCATATTGTGTTTTCTTTGCAACTCAAATATAGCACCTAATTGTATTTTCTTTTCGCGCCGGCTCTTAAAAATAGTCGGGCTCTCCACCGCGGAAGCCGTTTGCAGACTCCTGAGTCACAATATATAAGATAACCTGCGATATCTGCGCGCCCATGCGTTGGAAGGAATTTTTGCACGGGAATGTCTCACCGGTTCGATATTTCTTTTCTCGCGAAACGGCCTGCAGATCGTCGAGGCTCGTGTTTTCGCCCGGTAGAATTCGCACTGCGTTAAAGCATCGTAAAGCTATCGAAGATCAGTGGCTGGCGCAATGCTTTCAATTTATTTTATTTTTTAAACTGGCTTTTCAACGTGTAATTAATAGTATAATAGATGATAAATAATAAACTAAAGCTGAGAACAATATGTACTTGTCGTAAGAGTCTTGTGCTCGTATTTAATGAAAAATATGCTTAGACAAGGCTACAATGGGTGCTCATGCGGGAGTAAAATTGATTTGCTTCATTTTTTAATTTTTACTTGGAAGAAATATATAGCAGGTATATTTTATTTTGTTACAATTCATAACGATGAATTGGCTTGGAATTTTCTCATCGAAGCATTCCACGCTTATTTAGCTTTAACGCAATATCAAATTAAGCGAAATAAGTTGTAGCAAAAAATTATATCTCCGACGGACAAGCTGAAAAAAGTTTTTTCTATGCCAATCTCCTATATCCAGTTGTTTAACCATCTCGTCGCGTAAACAAAATATCATTTTGAAATGAGCCCCGCGCTAAAATAGCTGTAAATCATCAGAAATGCCCAGAGTTTCATCAAGCACAGAAACAAAGAAGATAAATTTATTTGCGAGCCTATACATTATATTATATCATAAATATAGATATAAAAGAGCTTCTGCCAAGTTATCGGATTTATAAAAATAATCGCTTCTTAAAATAGACAGCGCAGTCCATTAACGATTTTCCACCTCTTTTTCCAGCCGATTTCTCGCGCTGCCATTACGTGATTAATAAAATTCAACGACACGCCGCCGCGGTGTACGTATATTTCCAAGCGCAGCAAAGCACAATGCCCGCGCGTGCGAGCCTAACGGGACTTTTTTTTGCTCCCGAGATATCTGCGTGCACCGCCGGAGTAATTGCAGGTTGACACAAGTGCACACCTTCAAAATGCAAATTTCTCGAAAATAGCCGCGCCAGTTTAACTTAGCGAATTACCGCAAGCTCTCTTTTCTCTCTGACTTTACGAGGCTGAAAAATGAAATTTGCGAGTCGTCGCAGGCGGGAGAGAGAGAGAGAGAGAGAGCCCGCGATATATTTACGCGCAGAGTCGCTTAACCACGCGGCAAGAGAGAGAGAGAGAGAGAGAGATGGAATATAAGCCATATGAAAATGGAAATCGTGTCAAGTGCATCGACTCATTAATCCCCGAAAAAGCGAGCTTGCGAGCTTGCGACGCTTTCGCCAAAAAGTCCCTTTCTCGCGCGGCCTATTGAAGTCTTCGCGAATACATGTCTGTATGTATGCGTATGCGTAGTGTGTATGTATATACGTGTCTGTATATCGCTTCCAACAAAACGCAAATCATCTCCGAGAAAAAGGCGAGCGGCGCGCAACAAGCCGCGGCGGTGGCGGTGGCGGTGGCGGCGCTGCCGAAACACGACGACGCAATAGTTAAAATAAGAAAGACGCTTTACGTGTCCCGTCATCGCGTCCGTTCTCTAATATACTTTCCCCTCGATTCGCTACTTGTACTGCACCTTGTTTTTCTCCGGCACGTCTCTGCAGCTTGACACAGCGTTGGCTTTGCGTTGCAGAAAGAAATAATATTGAGCGCAGGAAACTTTCGGGGCGACGTGCGCGTACGAGTAGGTATGAGAGTCCACGAAATCGGATTAAAATTGCATCAGTATCTTCGATTTTTGCCTAACTTTCATTCTGATAGCGAGTGAATTTTCAAAAATTTTAGTGTCTCATCGGAGCGCCGATCGATTTGAGAAATTGGAAATTTAATACTTGACACACTTTTTTGCGTCTCTTAAAAATGACTCGTTAAACTGAACATTTAAGCGGGTAAATACGTCACCAAAAGAAAGAATAATTGTACAATGATTGTTCAGCGCACAAGTATTAAGTCGTGGAATTTAGAGAAAAAATGTTCTTTCACGATGAATGTTTACAGAGCCGACCCTGTACACGTTTATTGAATCCTTACAGATCAGATTGATTGATTAACTATTTCCACTCATTATTATCAATTTCCCAATGGACTTACGAGTATCTACTGCTAAAAAAAGAATTTTTCTTAATTTCAAAATTATAAAGCTAAAAATCTACGGAAGAAGCTCCGAGTCGCTTGAAGAATCTGCGCAAGCCCTCGCAGTCTCACCGCGTCTCGCTGCATGCATACAATACCCAAACCGACAATTTTTTCCGTACAAATTCGAAACGAGCAGTTCGCGCGCCATAAAGCATCGGGATCCCGGCCAAGCGACTCTCGCTATAAAGCACATAGAAACGTTATTTAGGTGGATACGAGCGCGCGCGCGAAAGCGCAACTTAATTTTAGACCCCCCCGGTCTGACCTGTGCCGCGAGAGACTCGCCGTCGTGGCCACTACACAGCACACGCGCGCGCGCGCACACACACTCTCTCTCTCTTCTATAAAACGCTTCCGATTATTTTATTTTTAGGATTTTCCCGCAGCGACTTTTCCGCTTTTCTCCACCTCGGCTAGCGGAGCTTTTTTCTCCCCCCGGCGAAAGCTCCGGCGAGAGCGCGCGCGCGCGCCCGCACCTCATGCGGTCGCAGAAAAATCGCGCAAGCTCGCAAGCACACCTGGCGCGAAAATAGAATGCATGGGAGCATCGTGGACTGCGGGCACAAGGTCGCGTTACTCACCCTGGATAGCCCTGGGGATTCATCGCGACGGGACTGCTGCTGCTGCTGCTGCTGCTGCTGCTGTGGCTGCGGCTGCTTCTGCTCGGCGAGATCAGCTGTCGCGCGCTAGAAAACTACTTAACTTCTAATAGGGAGGAAGGCGCGCGCGCGAGATGCCGATAGTAGCGCGTGCCCGCCGCGACTGCGACGTCCGCGCGACGTCGACGCGACGAGCCGACGTTGCGTTTATAAATATAGAAACTCGCGCGCGCGCGCGCGCGGCCGAAAGCTTTCGATTCTTCCGAGCGCGACGCGAATCCCGAGAGAGCAAGAGAGAGAGAGAGAGCTTTTCTTCACAGATTTTCCCCGAGCTCGGCGCGCGCGCTCGCGCGGTTTTGTGTAACTCGTCGCTCGTGGCGCGGGAAAGTCGTTGCGTAAAAGCTTCGTTTTTTTTCCTCGGCTTCTCCGGTTGACTGGCCTCCATTGGTCGCGCTGTGGATATAACGTCGCCGTGTGGCGTGTGTGTCGGGAAGGGGACAACAGAGACAGACAGACAGAGAGAGAGAGAGAGAGAGAGAGAGAGAGAGAGAGGGGAGGTTGTGTACCATTCTGATTTTGATCTCTCGATTTATTTCGCAAGGTTTCCTTGGCTATCTCGCCGTAAGCTTACGGTTATACATGTGTGTTTTGGGTGATTTTACACTGGGAGAAACGCTGCGGAGCAAATTTATCATCCCGACTTTTACGTGCGCGCCGACGACCATACTACATAATTTCTGCTTCATTGCGCCGGAAATCTCGCCGTTTGTACACAAGGCCACTGAGTCATTTTGTTGTATTTGTATTTTATATTATTTCGTGTACTTCTCTCGTTAAATTATTACAGTTCTAGAGCAATTAAATATTATAAGCGAACCGATGAAGTGAGCGGAAGAAAAAAACGCTGTTTGGACGGGGAATCGAACTCGAGTCACCAAGGCGAGAAGCTCGCAGGCCCTAATTACTGCATCACTGGCATTAACAATCATTTTTAGCTTAAAATTTTACTGCATTTAGTGGTGAAATTTAATAAATGTGTAGCAATCTTTGCTAGAAAAACATGACTTATCACGTGATTTGTCACATGATAATTTATGCGTTTAATTGGTGAGATATCATTCAGAGAAGCATGTGCAGGGTATAACCATTCACATGAGAAATAACTCGTAAGATCA
The DNA here is from genome assembly GCA_018906965.1 of Philotrypesis tridentata. Taxonomy (NCBI): domain Eukaryota; kingdom Metazoa; phylum Arthropoda; class Insecta; order Hymenoptera; family Pteromalidae; genus Philotrypesis; species Philotrypesis tridentata. The sequence continues at coordinate 35,560 of JACCIB010000055.1, forward strand.
CGTGAGAAGATTTTCGCAATATCACGAGAGAAATCGCTTGTGAAATAGAAGCATTTGTTTTACAATTAAAGGCCGCATTATGTTTTCTGGCTGCCTGGTAACATTTTTCAAAATTTCACCAACATTTACCGCACCTTTTCTCTCAGTGTATGCATTACAGCGTCATAACATTTTCGTTTTTTTTTTGTCTCTTTCACTCCCACGCTCTCATCATCGTCAGTCACGCGCGCATTCACTCACGGACGCATCCTCCTTAAAACTCTATGAAACTCTGGTTAAAATGACATAATATAATCCTACGTAGCGAAGCAATGCAATTATGATTCTCAGACTTTTTCCTGGGGGGCTCCTAGAACTTGGCCTTGGAGACGTACTCGTCGAACTCGGCCTCCTGGGCGGACTTGGTCACCATGTAGGCGGGCAGAGTGATGCCGAGGACCTTGTCGTAGACGGGCCTCGTCTCGGCGACGTAGTCGTAGGGCTCGGCCTCGTCGAGCTCCTCGACGTCCTCGTCGCTCTTCTCCGGCTCCGGCTCCTGCTGCTTGGCCGCTCTGGTCTTGCGTTTGCTCGACGTCGAGCTCGTGGTGCTGCTGGTGGTGGTGGTGGTGCTGCTGCTGCTGCTGGAGGCAGTGGTGCTGCTGCTCGGCTGGACCGTGACGTTGACGATGCTGCTGCTGGTGGGCTCGGGCTCGTTCACGAAGACGCACTCCTCGTTGACGAAGCCCTGATCGTCGGCGCAGCTGTAGCAGGTCATGCCGTTGCGGTAGAGCTTCTTGCACTTGCTCTTGTCCTCCGAGTCGATGTCCTTGACGATCTTCTCGATCTCGGCCCGGCGAACCGTCGCATCGTAGAAGCCGTCCTCCACTCTGTCTGGTTCCTGCTTCTTAGGATTCTCCTTGTCCTGCGAGGAGTTGGTCCCTCTCATTCTTAGCTTACTTCTATAGTTTAGCCATTATACATAAGCGGTCAATCCACCAGATAATTCTTTTTACGTGTGTTTTTTTTTCATTTCAATACAAAGAGCTACGCCGCAGTACCTTTAAGAGTGCTAATTACTTACGGATTCCTTACGTTGCGATGCGTTTATAATGCAAGAAATTACGTTTTGTATTAACCTTATTACGTCATTTGAAGCGTCACAAATTGGAGCAAGAAAATTGCAATTTCTGTTAGTAGTATCATTTACTCTTATTATATCGCATCAATTATATTTTACTGGTAATTTAGGCCTACTGTAAATAGACTTTATAAGCAGCTATATAACATTTTTTGTCATTTTATGTCATTTTTTTGTTCCAAGTCATGACGCGTCACATAACATCGTGTAAGAGTGTCATTAAATAAGGTTATTTCGTAATATCATTTTAGTGAGAGATTTTAGATCGAGGCGCACTCTTGAGGGGTAGTCGAAGTTGCGCTGTTTGGTTTCAGTGGTTCTACCTTACTTAACCTCAAAAACTTTCGTATATCACAAATAACAAGTACATAGTTTTGCTTATCGCAACAAAATGCAGTGTTCCGTGGTTGTCGCCATTGTAATATACATTAGCCAAGTCTTAAGTATGTGTAATTATGCGTAACTTTAACCGGAAATGAGAACTAAAGGGGGCGAGGTGGCGCAACTGTGAATCGGTACGATGACCGTCACTTTCATGTACAATGTTTGGTAATAGAAAATCTCGTTATCAATTGCCTGAAGAAAAATTCGATTGTTGATGATATACGGAGTACATCGTAAGCAAACAATGAGAAACTACAGCTCGAGGTGGGCGGGGGAGGGGGGCTCACAATCGATCACATTGGCTACATTGCAAACCACTACGTCAGCTGACACATATACAACCTAAGTGTCCACCACGCTACGAATTACAGTAGGATAAAGTCGATAAAAAAAAGAAGCAAGATACTATACAAGCACTACTTGGCTCTCTCCTTCGTACAACGATGTTGAGTAGTGCTACTAGCTACCTGGGGTCTCCTGGTCGTGTAGACACTGCTGACCTGGCTCTCGCTGGCCTTCGGAATGTAATCCAGGGGCGACGAGGCGGTGGGATAGATCACCGGCGAGTTGAAGGTCTCCTCGGGATGTTCCTCGCTGTACTCCTCGCTGGACTTGGTGGGGCTGCCGAAGGACTTGGATTTGGTGTAGGCGAATACCTTGTCCTCGGGCTCGTAGGAGTAGCTGCACTGCTCGTTCTCGCCTCCGGTCTTGGGGTCCTTGCAGACGGTGCAGGTCTCGCCGTCGCGCTTCTCCTGCCTGCAGTCGCCGTTGCCCTTCACCTGCTTCGAGATCTTCTCGCTTTCCGAGCGGATGTAGTCGAGGGTCGAGGGCTCGCTCTCGTAGCTGCTGTACTCGGCGCTAGAGGACGACTCGGGACTCTTGTCCTCCTCGTCGTCGTTGGCCTTGCGCGACTTCTCGGAGGACTCGGGATAGCCGAAGCTCTTGGACTTGCTGTACTTGTAGACCTTGTCCTTGGGCTCGTGGGAGTAGTTGCACTGCTCGGACTTGCCGCCGGTTTTCGGGTTCGTGCAGACCCTGCAGGACTGGCCGTCCTTCTGGACGGTCTTGCAGTTGTCCTTGGTATTGGCGCTCTGGGGTTCCTCGGACTCCTCGTAGCTGCTGGGATAGTGGTAGGTGTGCTCGGGGACGTAGTGGGAGCTGTGGCCCTCCTTGTCGTCGGCCCAGTGGTGCTCGGGTTCTCGCTGCTGCTGCTGCTGCTGCTGCTGCTGGTGCTGATGCTGCTGCTCCTCCTCCTCCTCCTCCTCGTCTTCGTCGGACTCGTGCTTGCGAGGCCTGTGGCGGGACTCCTCGGGTTGCTTCTTCGTCTTCTTGATGACGTCGTGGAGAATTTCTTCCCTGGGCTTGGCCTTCGCTCCGCCGAAGGAGCTGGACTTGGAGTAGGCGTAGGCCTTCTCATTGGGCTGAGCGACGTAGGAGCACTGCTCGTACTTGCCGCTGGTCTTGGGGTCCTTGCAGACCATGCAGACCATGGAGTCCTTGACGACGCGCTCGCAGTTGTCGATGTTCTTCTCGTACTCGGCGGGAAGCTCGTGGGTGGCCTCGGGATGGAAGTAGTCGTCGCTAAAGCGATAGGCGTCGGGCAGCTTCTCCGTGGACTCTTCGGAGCCCCGGCTGGACTTGGACCTGGGGTGGGATCCGGCAGTCACGCTGTCCAGACTTTTCTCCACGGCGTCGTTCGAGCGGGCTCCCCTGGGCTGCGACGTGTAGGTGCACTGCTCGTAGGTGGCTCCGTTCTTGGGGTCCTTGCACCTGTAGCAAGTCATGCGCTTCTCGTCGACCCCGGGTTTGCTGCTGGCGTTCGCTCCAGCTTTGCTGTCCTTCGGAGGAATCTCCTGACAGTAGGGCGATCCGGACTTGAGGAGGATTTCCTTGATCTTCGGGTCCTCCGGGAGGCTGTAGAACGGCTTCTTCCGCGGCAGCTTGTCCTCGGGGATGGGGATCTTCTTGAAGCTGGGTATGTGATCGGTGCCGTGCTTCAGACTGTCGAACGGGTACTCGGAGAAGCGCGGCACCGCTTGCGACGGGGCCGAGTGGAGAAAGTCCCCCTCGCTCGCGAGCCAAGACCTGCCGCTGCCGTCGAAGCCAAAGCTTCGGAATCGAGTGGGGAAGTCGAAGTCGCAGGATCCGATAGTTGCCAGAGTCAGGCCCATCAAGGCGATGGAAATCTGCGATGAAGTAAAACGATTTAGTATGTAATGAGAATTCGATTAAAAGCCCAATTAAAATGCTTACCTCGCGCAGTGCCATGCTTCAGGAATGGTCCAGCTCGTCAATGCTCATCACTTTCTCACGAAATGACTTGGTCGACTGGAGGCTGCGGCTTTATATTGACTCGGCAGTTCTCCCCCACCTCGGCCCCCATCACCTGCGACACTCGATTAGAAACATTAGCCGGCGAGCGGAATCGCTTTGCTTTCGCCTTTTTTCCGCGGCGCCCGCGTAATAAAGCCGTCCGCGCCGCTCTTGAAAATGCATCCGGCGAATCATAACGGCGGGGCAGAGGAGTTGTGGCTACTGCGTGTGGGGCTGTACACGCGCGCTTACGTTGTCTCTCTCCCTTTCTCTCTCTCTCTCTCTCTCTCTCTCTCTCTCTCAGTCTTTGCCTCGTGTCTCGGCTCTTTTCGCAAACCGTATATACACGCGAGAGAGAATCAACAGTGAAAGTATCGCACGTAAGGATCATTGGCCTCTTTCACACTCGTTTCGTGCGACACTGCGGGGGCTTTTTTTCTGACCAGCCACTCCCGCTGCCGTCGTCGTCGCGGCCGCTAACAAACTTTTTGGTCAGCGGCAAAACCTGCACTGACGGAAGTTATGGCGGATAGCTCTGGATACACTGCGTCGCGCGGGGGGGAGGGCCGGGGCTTATAATGGGCCTGTGGGCCAGCGCTGCGTTGCGTGCCGCGGTTTCGGCCGATTGCGATGAGATCGGGCCGCGCCGCGCTTGCGATAGAGGGAGAGACTTCACGGCTGATCTGCTGCTCGTCGACACGTGCAACGAGCCAAATTGCCTCATAGGCTTTCGCGCAATATATTTCGCGCCGCGCGCGGAAGCTTGGCTGCTGCTGCTGCTGCTACTACTAGTCGGGAAAGATTCTTTAGAGGCTGCTGCTTTACGAGAAAAATTTATTTACATCGGTATCAAAAACTACGTGAGACTCTTTTGCAAGAATAGTCAAGGGAACAGGAAGGTTATTATAATAATCCGGTGAAATTTTCAAACAAGTTGATAATTTATTTCATAAAAAGTTGGTTGCTTCAATTATATAACTATAATGACTTGTAATTGGAGTTGTTACTTTGTTACACAAACTAATTATTATTTTTCTCAGTGCAATAATTCATCCTTTTGTAACAAAAAGCTATTCCGCAACAAACATAGAAGAGTTCACACCCTTTGGATCGTGAATTCTCTTGAAACTTTGTAAAATTATTTGTGGGACCTTAAAATAGAAACCGTGTTTCAGATTTTCGCACGATTATAATATACTCGTTAATGTAACGTCACTCCGTACGAAGACTGTGACAAATCAAAAATTGCTCCTATTTCAATTTGCCATTATTACAGAGTCCGCGGGTAAATTTACGAATAATATCTCAAATTTTCACGTCTTCGGCGAATTGATTTACCCTAACTCTCTGAAAATGGCAAGCTGAACTATGTCTTTTTTGAGTTGTCATAGTCTTCGTACAGAGTGACGATAAAGCTGCACTAGAACGTTTATATCAATTTTTCAACAAAATACAAACATAGTCATATTTTAATAATTTAATCGGGGTACACTTTTCCTAACGCTACAATAAGTTTTACAGGTAATACCTGATCTGAAACATGACCTCTATGCCTTTTTAAGTGAAGCATAACCATCTATGAGCCACTACTATTCTCTCGAAAATACTTTCCGATTCAAGAGCACCACTTCTCTCGGCACAAACGTATGTGCAGAAAAAAGAATCGCTGTGATGATCATCAAAGGGTGAAAAAATCAGCAAGAGCTGATCATCATGGGGTGCGCGAGTGCGAAATTGTCGTCTCACTCCTTGAAAGGAAACGGCCTCGGGTAGACGGAAATGTGAGACACTTTGGGCTTGGTCCCGAGAGTCTGACCGAAGGGTTTGCTGTCGAAGCTGACCGGTGGAGCTGGTTTCAGCTGCAGCTTAGCCGCGAGTTTCTGAATCATGATCTGATCGTTGTCGCTCATCCGGTCCTTGTTCTTGCCGTCTCGAAGCTTCTGATTCTGCTCGTCCTGGGCGTTACGACGTCTGTAGTATATCACCTCACCGGCCAGGGTTATCATGGCCAGGGCTAGACCGAACAGCGTCGCGATGAAAACTCCGCCTGGAAGTTGGTATAACGACGGGCTTTATACGTGGAGTTTGCAACTTCGTGGGGAAAAACACTTTTAAATCGTAAAACTGAGTATCGTTTTTCAACTGAGATGTCTTCAATTGATACGTAAAATTTTGAAAATTAAATCTGTTGAGCTAATACAAAAGGCTTAAATTTAACCCTTTTCGAACCTACTGTGTTGTACCCCCACCCCCGGAATAAAATTAAAATAAATTAAAATTAAGAAAATTGTCTGTATCTTTACAGAAAACATTTACCGAAAATTTGAATTTAAATTATGTCATTCATATTGTATATTAATACGCAGATGCACAAAACATTGAAGAATGAAAACGAATTATTGATGTCTTAGAACAATGTATATATGACGAAATTTACAATTTATGTTCCCTTTTCTGCCGCCAAAAATGTAAAAAAAAAAAAAATCTCGGGCTACATCAACCAGGCAACGTTTTTCCTGTTCTTTGAGACGTACAGAACAAGAAAAAAATAGTATACCCACGAAATCGATCTTGTGACACTGCCTTTTTTGGTCATCTTTGTGGTTTTATGCAGAGATTATAACGCATTTTTTAGCAAAATGTTCTGGATTTTTTCGAATGGGCAGAAAAGGGAATATAAATTGTAGATTTCGTCATATATATTTTTATTTCAAGGGGTAAAGAAAGTTTGAAAAAGGTGTGAAAAGTCTAGTAGTATAGGTAGCATTGAAGAAATAAAGAATAAAAATTAGAAACGTTCTTTTTCACATTTTAAAAGTACTGTGTTAAACATCGTCATTTTCTTTAGTCGAAACTCTCGAGAACAGACAAAAATTATTAGCTTCCACATTGTTAATAGTAAAAGTATCAACATTTGAAAAAATGCAATCGGTCCATCAAGTTATTACATTTAAATTGACAAAGATGTCAGATTTTAATAATCGGATTATCTTTCAATATTTAATTACCCAGTAAAATTACTTATCCATCAAAATGAAAAATACCATAACTGCATTCATGAAAAATTCTCATTGCTCTTTAAATCCAGAAATGTCACTCTCATCCAGCCACACGAGCTTACCCAGGCTCTCCAAAGTGATTCCCTCGTTATCGTCAGCATTGGGACAGGATCCCTTGAGCGTCTGGTTCCAGTACTTGGAATTAAGGGTCTCGAAGTACCGATCTTTCTGGAGATCGAGTATTCTGAAAGAAATAAAAAAAGAGAGAAACAAAAGCTCAGCAGTTCTTGCTCCTCGGCACGATCTAGTTAATCCGTTGAATAACAAGCTGCCAGTTCACGCAAGAAACCAGAGTCGGAGCCGAAAAAAGCATCCCCCGACACGCTTACATACCTCCTGCTGATCTCCTCCTGCAAGTGGCTGCCTTGCTGCACGGCTATTGCGTAAGGCTGCTCGGCGAACACCTCGCCCACCTCCGTGAGATTGCAGTCTTTCGTAACTTTGTACTTTATCTCCGAGGAGTCGTGGATGAACGCGAATTCGGCGGTCTCGCTGTCGGTCACCTGCGCACACGTGTCTCATTTTTCATATCGCACTATTACTTTTTGCAAAATTCAAACTTCCCACCGAGTCTTTCGTGGGCGAGAGGGTACGGTTCACTGATGCCTGGATGACATCAAATTTTGCGCCAACTTTGAGCTCATTAGTTTATAAACATCGAGATCGGATACGATCGAGTAGGTCCGATCACTTAGAAAAGTCTGAAAGGCCTATTTGTATATTGTATAAAATGTGTGTGGAAATCGGTCCCAAGCGGAACTGATCGTGATCTCATGAAAATTAATGAGCTCGAAGTAAAAGCAAAACTGTTTCGCTGCATGGGCGAAAATTCAGATTGTAAAAAGATAGATGATAGCTGTGACTGTATGTCAACTATATCCTCGTAAACACTGATTCGTCTTTATGAATTTTTAGAAAAAAAGAAAAAATTCTACTAAGATTTTCTCTCGATAGAATGAGTACTGCGTTGCTACGATCATTGCTTTGATATGGCAATTCCAATTATTAAAAGTTTCTTTAAGTAACAGAAAGAGCTTCCTTATGTGCGATCAATTACATTCTTTGCGGACTATGTCATTAATATGATCAAAAAGTTAATTTAGTAGCTATTCCTTAATACTTCTTGATCTCATCAAAAAGCAAAGTTTTTGTTTATTCCATAACTGCAAAATGTAACATTATTGTCCTAGCATATAAAAAGTGACGGTCTCGTTACTAATTTTCATACTAAGTGTCATCGACACTTTCACCTCACGGCGAACTTCTCCTTTTTTGCAAAGATTATGAATAATCAGAATAATTATATTGCATTATACGGATAAACTGGTAATTGCAAAACACTGTGTGCATTCATTATCTGCGATACAGAAGATCTTTCGCGTTATGTAAGAGCGAACATTGAAGCGATTTCTTGTCAAGCCGTCGTTCATACCTTCTGAAATCCTTCTTCGGTGCTCTTGACAGTCCCGACTTGTGTGATAGCCTGGAGTATGTGACCATATTGTTCCTTTATCGGGTAGTCCCAGACGCGATACTCGACCTGGTCGCTCGTGCTGTTCAGCGTGATTTCCTTCCAAACTCTATTGTTTGGGGATAGAAAAAAAAACAAGACGATGAGAAGAAGCCGATGCGCTCAAGCGATCTGGAATTGCGCAAGACACGCTGAGGGTTTACTCACTGATAAAGTTTTTCCTCGGCCATTTTCATGTTTTTAAAGTACTGATGGACTGTCGAGTTGTCCAAGACGGTGTAATTGATTCGAGACTGTCGCGCCAGTTGCTCAAGCGATTGCACCGGAGACTGTGAGCAGTCAAATTTGTGCGGTTTGAATTTGGAAGATTTTTTTTGAACGAGGATTTTTCATGAGGCTTTAATACGAGGTCCTGTTTAAAGATTGTTCTTGTAGGTGACAAACGTTATATTTATCATTTATATTATTTTTCTATTGATTTATGATAAAATCAATAGAAAAATAATTTGTTATTTCAGAATTTTTTTAATCTCAAGGAAGGAGGATGAAGCCTTCAACAGTGTCCACACTTTATTAAATAAAAACTTTTGTGCGTTTCTATGACTTGACGGATAAATACAAATTTTTCATCTGTATATTACCTTTGAAATTTCAAGTAATAGATTTATTAAGATTCAGAGCATTTCCCAGTACGGAAATAGTATATTACGCACCTACACGAGATATGAGACTATCCAAGTTTTTCATTTTAATGATAATTATGCAAAAAAGAGTCTCTGCGCAATTTTCAATTGTCAAATCTACAACGTAAATATTGACATCAGTAAATATTGCTTAACGCGATTATTGCGAGAAATATTGATTTTCATTAATTCATGAGCTTTCAGAGGAACTCTAAAATAGTTGGCGCAGAAGGTTTTTTTAAGTGATATTAAGAGAACCCGCCAGTAATTATAAAACTTAATTAAAAATATAAATATTTATAAATTATTATAATTTATTTTTAAGCAATAAGTAATATTTTGCGGTAAAAGTAGACATTATTACCTTTGATTAAGCTATTAAATTCCATATTTGGACCTTCGAAATCATAGTTTTCATATGAACAACGATACATGGATTTTTCGCTATCCGTAAGATTCTAGATTAACAAAAGGGTCTAGGGACCTAAAACAAATTGGAAAATGTTTATGTGTCATTCTCGCATGAATGTAGAGGTTTTGATTTGAATACTTAATTTTTTTACAAAATTTTTTAAGAATCCCAATCAGAATCCCTACGTTCGTTTTAAGACACGTTTTACAAATATTTTTCAATTGCGTCTCAGGTCCCTAGACTCTTGTTAATCAGAAATCTTACGGACAGTGAAAAAATTCATATGTATCATTGTTTACATGGTACCTATATGGTTTGAAAGGTCTAAATGTGGATTTTAATCACTTAAATGAACAGACCAATGTTGCTCCTACAGACGTTCCACATTTCGTTTTTCCATTTTACACAATCGTCCAATGAAATTGTTGGATAACGCTCTGAATTGGCTCTATTCGATATATAATCGCTATCTTCCTTGTATAGGGTGATAATGTCTATTTTTTGTAACTGGCCGGTTCCCTCAAACAAAAGTAAAAACTGTTTTGAGCACAGCTTTTTTGCTTAAAAAATTATTTTGTAACAATTGTTAAACATTATTGTAAAAAGTGTACTAAATTAGATTTTCTAATCTGAATAACGTCGTTCACTCAGGTAGAAATAATCATTCGATTTATTTTATTTTATGAATCAAATGATTTATAAATGATTCATCAACTGATATTATAACGCAATTACTTAACCACTCGATTAATAAAACACGACAAATCATTTATTTAATGGTATGATTTATGCAATAAATAATCGACCGACTGTTTTCATATTTCTTCCATAACTATGAAAAATATTAATAAAAGAAGAAAAAAATGTAGGTTGTGCTCCTTAACGTATGCTGTACCGGCCTACAGTCAAGTAAATTGTGTAGCCTCGCATGCAGGGGCTCGAGCTTACCTGCATTCTCTCAACAGTCAGGAAAGCCGCGAGATTCGCGGTAAACGTGGCCAACATGAGCACGACGAAGAGCCAGTAGGCAGCTACAAGGGTTCGACTGGACAAAGCTTTCGGTGCCTCTCCACCTCCTTGGGGCGTGAACGACGTCAGAGCGAACCAGAAGCTCTCCTTCAGAGTAAACTCCCTGAAGAAATGTTTATTTGATGTACCCGTGAAAAAGGAAAGACTTGACATGCGTTAAATACTGTTCGTGCTATATTTTTTTATCTTCGAAAGTCATGGCAGAAAAACTTATGAAAATCCGGAAACGAACTCACTGGTAGACAGAAACGGTGTTTACCTGCAGGGGTAAGGGTACATCTGCTTATTGTTCCTCGCGCTGTAGGGCGAGTATTTGTCGAGTATCCAGATCATGATTCCCGTCAATGTGAGGGCTCCGACTATGCTCAGCCAGACCTCGAGTCTCAGGACCGTCATGAACTTGAAGAGCGACGCCTTCCTCACCGGTTTCCTCATCACTTGCGGCAGACAAGAATATTATATAGGGACTCGAAGTGAAAACGCTGCAAATACGCGGGGGCGCGAGTGCGTGCGATACGCAGGTGTGTGTGTGTGTGTGTGTGTGTGTGTGTGTGTGTCGAGATTGGAAAAGTCATGCTTGATAAATTGACTTACCGATCAGTATGCCAGATTGCTCAAAGTACGGGGCGACAAAGTCAATGACTTCCTCTCGTTCTGATGTCATTGTAAGAGCGGCGACCGCGATATCGGTTTGCTAACGGCGGTCGAGAGAGAGAGAGAGAGAGAGAGAAAGAGAAAGAGGAGGAAATTTTTAGACAAAAAAATACCACATCCGAGAGTGTCGCTCGCGCGCCATAGCTCTTTTCACATCGCAATGAAAGTCGTGAAAGTTGTATGGCTCGGAAAAATTAATAACGATCTCGAATTCGTATGCGATGTGGAAAAAAAAAACAAAAGCGATGGGCGCGAGCGAAGGAAGGACGGGACGAATCGCTACTCCTTTGGCGAGATCGCCGACGAGACCGTTCCAGACGCCGTTAACTTTCTGGCCGAATTCCCCGTCCTCCGGCACCACGAGGTCGTAGTCGAAGTCCATCTGCTCGGAGAGCCTCACGATCAGATCGATGCAGTAGCCCTCCCACTCGTACGTGCCGTCGGCTTTTCTTATCGGCTCGTTCGTTATCGGATCGCGCTTCTTGGTGGTCCACGGGATCGCCTGCCGAGCCGAGATTTTTTCCATAAACGTTAGTCTTTCCGAAACGTGTACGACGTTCGCGCGCAAGCTATTGCGAAGCGTTGCCGGAAAGTACTTGGTCGCAAAAGATGGTTTGGCAAAACGTAAGAAAGGAACGTTTCTGGAAGCACTAAAGGGGGAGCTACTGCGAAACTACGGAGAACATTTTTAGAAACGTTCTTACGACGCTAAATATGAAGCTGTCGTAAAACGTGGGAAAACAACTTTCCGAAAAAGTTCTCATAATTAATTAGAAGCCCCTGCAACATAACGTTTCTAGAAAACGTTTCATTTTTCGCAAATACGCGCGTATGCTTCGTTTGGATATGCGAAACTAAACCTCTGTGGTGCCAATGCGAAAGTATCTTCTTGCGGCTTGTATGGTCCGATTTGGCAAGGGTACCAATCCACGTCGACTCCAGGTGGCGTTGGTCACCAGCTCACCGTTGGTCTGCAGCACTTTCAGCTCAGCCGAAGCTTTGTACGTTATCATGGCTCTGTCCCTCACGTACTCGAAGGTATCATTCCTTAGCATTTTCTATAATAATACGAAGTTGTACAACTTATGGATTGTAATATGGATATATATCTTTTTGCAACGATTCGTTGAGAAAGTTATGCTGTTCATCTTTATTATGTTAGAACGTTGTTGAAATGTTGGAGAAACTTTTTTGATGAATTAAGTTGTATCGTGTATAATGAAAAGCAGGAAAGTTTGCAATATTTTTGCAACAAACATACATTTTTAATCGAAAAACTGCATCGAGCCTTACGTTCCACATGTTTGGAATACTTCTGAAATTTTCTCTGGATGCAGTAACACTTTGATTTTGAATTCTAAGTATATAAAGGAATAGCGAAATCTCTGCAGCGTTTCAGAAATGTTTTTCGACTTTGAGAAAAATGTTTTATCGTTCCTTTAAAAACAAGCAAGAGCGTCTGCAACGCATTTTTTCCACATGCACTTTAATCGTCCTAATATATTACGCTTTTCCCTCTTTCATCGTTATACAGTTACTAGATTCATGAACTTACACTCTCAAGTCTGTTATCAAAATCCAAAATTGTCGCGTTGGCGGCTGAGCTGCCAGAGTGGTTTTTATCTGTACACTGTCCTTTCTGCGGTTCCTGCAATTGGTTGCTCGCCTGCAGTTCGCTGAGTATCTCCACTATAAGATTGATGAGCCGGCGAAAATAATGATCGAAGATCTGTAAAGAAATACAGGGACGGTAGAGCAAAAAATGTTGGGAGGGAACAAACAACAGAAGGTATACAACGACTGTTTCTTACCGATAAAGCCACGAGAGCCGATCGAGAAAATAATACGATATATATACAAGAGAAGTAGCTGCGCAGGAGAGGAACTAACCTTGAAATTAGGAGGACAGCTGCAAGGTGGATTCGTGTACGTCAAGTGGCAGCAGACATCCTCCTTCATTGTAAGGACATTGACTGAAACATTTAGTTTGGAGGCTCCCTTGAAGTACGAGAACTCTGCGTAATTGTTGTCTGTGAAGACCAGGTACCAGACTCCATCGCGCTTCACAAGATTACCCTCCACTGCCTATTGTTGCCAAAATGTTTTATTCTTTAAAACTTTATTGATAATTCATGATCAGACATGAACATCCAGATATTTCAAAAATTAAGATGAGATATTGGATGTTATTTAAAGAAGAAAAAAAATTAAGATGCAATCAACTTTTCTGTTGTTTTATTTATTTACTGACATGTAACCGTGCATATACTTATTATTATCCTACACTTAACTTAATCAGCGCTATCGTAATATAATATAAATTCTTCTTCGATAATTATAATCTAATTAAAATGATAATTCCATGAAATATTCATGGATTGATCTAATTCGAAAATTCAGCATGTTCAATGTTTAAGCCCTGCAATATTTATAAGTACAATTTAAGTAATGAAACTCATAAACTAAAATTAATTCGATGGCTAATCCAACAAAGGACACAATTAGATTCCACCCACTCCGTTAAAATACTTGTTAAAACATGTTGCACAACGTACTCATTGTAGAAAGATATTGTATCTAATATTCGCGAATCTAGATACTATATTATGTATATCTAAATATTCGAGCATTATCCAGATAACCGATTATTCTCTGTGTGTGTGTGTGTGTGTGTGTGTGTGTGTGTGTGTATGCGCTCATTATCTAGATAATCGTTTATTATCTAGATATTATGAATTGTCTAGATAACCGTTTGTTATGTAGATATACGTGAATTATCGATATAACCTTTATTATCTAGATACTTTAGCAATATCCAGACAATAATGCATGATCTAGATACTTGTAGTTTATTCTTACAACCGTGTAATGTAATGTATTATCTAGATAACGGATTATATCCAGATAATAATGTCTTTACACGATAATTATGTATTATCCAGTTTATCACGTGGTATCTAGGTAATCATGTATTATTTAGATACATTTGCAAAGTCTAAATAACATGTTTTAATATCTCAAAAGCATTTATTGTCCAGATACAATTGAATTCTACTTGAACTACCAGATACTCTTGAAGTCTACATTATGATGCAATAATAATAAATTTTTCTTACATACATGCTTTAGCTATTCAGATAATATATTTTGAAGGATAATGTTACATCCATTTATACTCTATGCTTACTCCTATAGATACACTCAGATGTTTAAGTACACAATAGTTTAGATGCGAGCTGCAAATGAAATGTAAAACGAACTGATTTATTTTTATTTATTTTTTTATTATTTTTTTTATTATTTTTTTTTATTTTTCTGAAACAAGTATCCAAAACCATTTTTCAAAAATACACAGGCGTATCTTATGTCTTTGCATTTTTTAAGTTAAAAGTACTCGCTACAATTTAAAAAAAAGATGTTTCGTGCCTGCAAACAATCGTCACTTAAAGCATCATTGCATATGTGTGCGAAAACCAAGCGAGCGTTTTTTTTTCGAAATCTACTCTCGATGAGCACAATGGTTCGCAAAATCCATTGAAACTTCAAAAAGAGTTCTATGAACTCTCTCTCTCTCTTTCTCCCCCCCCCCCCCGAAAGCATAATGCTTTTTACGAGCTCTTTATGCCACGCGACTCGGCGATCTTCACAGCTGCCGCAGTGAAGAAAGAAAGGAGTGTGTAGCGCGGATGAGAGGCTTAGGCAAAAAAGAAGAAGAAGAAGAAGAAGAAGAAGAAGAAGAAGAAGCAGAAGCAGAAGCAGCAGCAACAATGAAAAGGGCGCATGGCGCCGAAATGCGTATATACCGTTTTGAAAAGCCCCTCCATATGCTGGGTGCTGGCGTAAATGACGTAGTAGGAGGGCAGAGGCCTCATGCTGCCGATCCGTTCGACGGTCTGCGTCGAGAGGTACTCGATCACCACCAGTCTGATTATCGAATAGCCGATGAGGTAGTAGAGGGTCTGGTTTAGCTCTGCCGGAAAAAGAAACAGACGGTCATGTATATCGAAGGGCCGCGATCGATTCGTCGGTATTCTTATTATATATTACGGCCGCGGGCGTAATTTATTCCTTTGTTGCCGTCTGCTTTAGACCTATAAAGTGTATAGCTGCTTGTTTTTACTTGGGACTCTTACTGTATCTGCTGTATTCTTACATGTTGAGAAGAAAAAATAAGTAAATTTAAGTTACTGTAGTAGAAAGTTAGCCCAAAATTTGGACGGTCAGGCACTGAGACGATCTGAAATTTCTATATGCGCTGTTTTTTTAATATATCTAATTGGAAATACTGTAAGAGTATCATTAACTGATACAAATTATTAATGAATGATCAACAATTAAGATATATATCTGTCTTTTTATTACCTACTCGTATTTTGCGAGATTTCGTACCTTTTTCGGTTTCGAAGATGAGAGCGGCATCGGTAGAATTTTTGTACATCATGGTTTGGTCGATGGCCTGAACGTAAGCGCTGATAGTCGTGTCAGCGCGTTTGTAAATTATACCGAATTCGCGAGCGAGGTCGCGAAGTTTGTCCCAACCGGTCCAGGTCATGTCCAGAATCATCGTTATGCCCCGAGATAGCTGAGCGCATACTGTGGATAATTGTCAGATTTCGAATCGTTTAGTTTCGTAGCGGTACATTCGTATTCGGGATCAATTTTAATCAGTGGAAATATATAGGGTATCTACATTGAACAAATACTTCTCCATTACGCCTTTTCAAACGTTTATTTTTTGACAAATTTATAGTAACACTGATTTAAACTTTGAATTGGTTCCTTTTCAAAAATCAGTTTTTTTACCCAAAACAATAATCTTTTCCCTATTTTATTTTTACTTTTGTTAAAAAAAAGTTTATTTATTTGATAAAAAGGACTCACTGTTAAAAAAATGAATATTTGTCTGTGAACCGAATAAAACATAAATACGAGTAAATTTTTTTCTTTTAAAATATATATGTTCGATAATTTAATAAAACATCAATTTTTCTTTTAAGGACGTGATAAAAATGACTTTACTATTATTAAAACCATGATATTCAAACCATCACGTTGATGAGTTTGCAATTGAAATATTGAGAAAATTTTGACTCATTGTAATATAAGAACAATGTACAAAATATGGAACATTGGAACATATTAGTTAGGCGCAATATAAATACGGTTCTTTCAAATTAATTTGAAAACATTTTATTCTGGAATCTAAAAAAAGTCAATTAAATACGAAGTCCCTTAAAAATTCTAATACTTATTACCGCGATATATAGAGTTACATTTTGATTTCTATGCAGATTTTCGATTAAGTTGGCTATTACCGATCAAAATAAAAAATTGCCCCCTCCCTGGTGCTATTTTATGTAAATAGCTGCAGTCTAATTGAGGTCAGTTAAACCAGTTTTTAATAAATTGACCGATCAAAAAAATTGATATATATATTCGTAAAACGCATCCCAATTATGTGTAAAATACACATGTAAAAGGAATTTTTCGAAATTCGAAGCCGTTCAGAAATTTCAGCCGTGGAGATAAAACCATTTTCTTATTAAGAGTTATGTACAAAAAACTTTAAACGCGTTTTTCTAAAAACGTGATTTTTCAAAACTGCTGCAACGATTCCTCCAAAACAACTGAACCGATTTGGCTCAAAATTTTACAGCAACTTCAGTATACGTTCAAAATGACCTAAATAGCTGCTCCCAAAAAAGTGTAAAAAATTAAATTTTTTGACAAAAGTGTGGTTCAAAAGTTGTTTTTCAAATTAAATTGTTTTTCAAAAGTTTAATTTAATTTTTTTGGAATTTTGAAATCATTTTAGTTCATTTTGCAGTTTTAAGTCTCGAGATTAAAATAGCGGTTGAATTTTTTGTTTCGCGTAAGCAGAGCGGCCGCAATCGTCGCAGCAGTTTAGCATCTTTTTTTTACATGCGTCGTTGCTGGGCTCTATATTTTCTTTATTTTGTTTAAGAGTTAATAAGAAAGGTTGTATTGTATAATTATAAATTATATATTACTTTGAAAGACTTGCCCAAGAAAATTCTCCAAACGGGCGGTCAAAAAACGACCCTCACACTAGAATATTACTTACGGAATAACTCATAATTATAATTTACTAGATACCGTATAATTATAAAATTGATTACCGCATGAACGTCTACGATATGCAAGTTCCACATCATTTTAATAAATAATAACATTCGTCTAAAAAAACCCATTAAAAATCTGAATTTTAGAGCTTCACATAGATATACCCATATATGTATACATGCATATCCATTATCCATCCTATTTCGGAAACAACTCACCCGAACAAGTCGCAAAAAATTTTCTTGAAGGCACACCTACCAGACCTGATTTTTCTCGTTCCTTAGATCATTCTGAAAGAGAAACAGCTTGCGTACATGGCCGATCGAAGGGTATACTTTTTTCCGGAGCAAAAACGAGTCGAAAAAACGAAAAATAATTAACAAAAAAAGAATTTAAAGATTTTTTTCTCGAAAACTATGGACTGTTATAAACATTTCATTAGAATAGATATGTCTTAAAACTCATCGAGGAATGCTCTGAATTTTTTTTAGATTGATCTGACCCAATTTTTTATTTTTCGAAATTCAAAAAAACCGGAATTTCGAAAATCGTCATTTAAAAATCTGAAAAAATTCTAGAGTATTCTTTGATGAATTTGAAGTCATTATTGCTCTAATGAAATATTTTTAAAAGTCTATAGTGTTCGAAAAAAAAATCTATAAATTCTGGTTTTTTAATTATTTCTCGTTTTTTGAGTCCTTTTTGCTCCAAAAAAAAAGTATACCCTTCGATCGGCCATGTACGCAAGATTTTTCTCTTTTAAAATAACCTAAGGAACGAGAAAAATCAGGTCTGGTAGGTGTGCCTTCAAGAAAAAATTTTCCCACTTGCTCGTGTGAGTTGTTTCCAAAATAGGATGAATATGCACATATGACCAGTTTTCATAGAAAAATGCACTTTTCGGGGGTCCAGAAATCGAAAATTTCTTTTTCGCGCTAGAGGCTTCGGACCGATCAGACTTTCTTCTGTTAGCTGATAGACAGTTAAAAATGCAGAGGAACATGGGAAACGTGGAAAATTAGAATTTAACATGGGGAGGTATATGAAAAAAAATAAAATCGGATATTCGGATTTTTATTTACTTTTTTTTGTCAAACGGACATAACGTTTGATCGGAGCATCTGGGCATATATTTTTTAAAATTAAAGCTCTTTTATTGTACTTTATTGTGGTGTAATTTGAAATTTTATTTGTGCCTCTGAAACATTCGTAGTTTTCACTATTCCAGTACTTCGAAGCATTAGTTTTTTATGAAAAGAAACGTTAAATGGTTCAGAAATATGGTTACTAGTAACTTTTCCCATGTTCCTCTGCACTTTTGACTATCCTTTGGCTTACAGAAGAAAGTCTCATTGGTCCGAAACCTCTAGCTTTAATAATAAAATTTCGATTTCTGGACCCCCGAAAAGTGGATTTTTCTATGAGATCCTATGAGTCCCCGGTACGTGCCCTGAGCGCATGAATAGCAAAAAATTTCAAGAAAATTCCCACACTGACCTGCTTGAAAATTCTGATCGACGTACTCGCGATCCACGAGAACGCTGCTCACGTCGACCTTGATGAGCTTAGCCCCGAATTCGTTCTCCGCCTCGGCAACGATGCTGTTCACGGCGCCGAGTATCTCGCGATCCGGCTCTTCCAGCACCAGCACTGCGCAACACAAAACAGGGACAAAATCAACATGGAAAATGCAAAAGATGCGCTGCCGAGATAAATGCAAAGAGCAAAGATAACCGACGCAAAGTGACCGGCGCCTGTGCGGTTGCGATCGCCAAACAAATCGCGAGCAGGGCGTAAAGCGCGGGAAATTTGAAGGTCGACATGCCGCCAACGATTCTTCCCCCTCGACGACGACGAAGCCGACTGAGCTTGCGAACAGCAGTCCGAGCGATGCCTACCCATTCGAGCCATGAATATTTTACGTCGTTCCAACCCCTTCCCCTCAATACACCTCCCTGCCCGTCAAACGATGACCCTTTTACGCCGCGATACGCGTGTATGGGAGACGCGAGTCCTGCGAGCGCGTTATGTCCACACTGATTTTTAATAGTCCGCGTAAATCCTCGCTGTTTTACGGCATATGATTGCGAGGCTTTCGCGCGCACGTGCCGATCCCTCCTTCGCTTTACGAGCCACCGACGGGATCGATCCCTCCTTAAAAGCCGCAGAGGACGTTTCCGGGCGATTCGTTAAATTGCAGGTGTCGAGCGTCTCGCCTTGAACTTGCATTTGCTTGAAAGGATCCATAAATTCATTTTTTAAATTTGTCTCGGACAATCGCCGGGGGCTGTGAAGGATCGACTTTCAGGGGACAGGACACTTTTAACAGCCAATAATGTTTAGATAACCCGCTAAAGCTGCGCATATATTTAAATTTTCGATCTCACATCGACAGCGAGTGAATCGATCATCTATATGATTTTTCACTTTCTGCGCGGGATTTAAGACAGTTCAAAGTTCAAAGGCCTGGAATTTTGTTGACAAGCGTTTTAAAAATCATTCGCTTTGTTTGAATGAATAGCACATTTTTTAAACTATAAAAGATTGAGTTTTCTACTTGCAAAATGTCGGTCTTAAATTGGAGCTATTAATTAATTAGCATTTAAAATCATAAGGTTTTAAAGTGTATTGTCTCTTAAAATCGCAACTCACTGCGCACGTGGGGTGTAATGAGGGTTTCGAGTGATCCTCGAGACGCTTGGATTTATTAATAAGTTATGATAAAGCTAGGGGAGGCGAGTTTTAGGACTGGTGGAGAGTAGGTGAAGGGAGAACGGAAGCATTGATTTTTCTATCGCCTCGCGATGATCTGATATGCGAGGAGGATTCTGACGCTGACACTTAATCGATATAGATTATATACAACAATGGGTCATTTGTTGTATTTTCATGTATTACTGTGCGCTATATGCCAGTATTAATAGAATAAACCTTGGATACGTCCATTATTTTTAATGCAAAGTTAAACTACTTAGAATTTGTGCTTGGATTTTTATGCGACTTTAACGCTAATCTGATTTTACTGTGTTTGTCATTGACAAATATTATGTTCTCAATCTGCGCACAGGGGAAAAAACATGTCTGTCGGCAGCATTACGAAAATCGAGCTTGAAAATGATCGCTTAAATATATGCGATATATTGATGAACATATTCTGCAAAACTTTATCATTATGAATTATATGTAATTTTGAAGTTGATTGTCACCTCGAGTTAAAAGCTATAAATTTTGATCACTTGTGTACTAAAGGGAATCTCATGCGGAGAACATGACCGATTGCAATTTTGAATTTTAATCATTATACTGTTTGATTACAATTTGCTTCGTATTATTAATAGAAATTAAACGTACAATTGATGGAAATGTGTTATTGCACAGATTTATAATTACTAAAAAATTTAATCTCATTAAATATCGTACTTGAAAGTGACGGTCATCTTACCGTTCATCAGTTTCATAGTAACCTTCACCTCAAGCCGTAGTTATTGTTGTTCCTTGTAAAAATGACGGATAATTATACAACTATAAGACTTCGACTGCGTATGAATTATTTTAATAGCTACCTCAGAATATCACATTCATGCGGGATAAACAAAAATTTGTGTATAGTCATAATTTTTAATGATTTATACAATTTTAAAATTTTTTGAATTTTTATAAAGTTGAAGCAAAGTTTTATGCTGAACGAAAATTTATGTCCTATATTTATAATATTTATCCTTTTATGTCGCATCGATCAAGAATCGAAATTAAGCATTAATATTTTGAGATATCGTCATATCATATTAAAATATAATAAAAGTTTATATGTAAATGTATAACTTCGTTTTTTTATTCATATTTGAGAACTTGAATGTTTTTTTCGTAAATCGAAAATTTTGAAAATTTCTGAAATCTATTTAATGTTATTAAAAAACTTTGTTAATTTTTATTCGATTTATTTTTCATTCCTTTGGGTGGAAAAACATCTATCAATAACAAGTTATCTGAAATATGCTAGTATTTGCTAAGAATGTAAGCCACGGATCGACAATGTACACATACATTAGTATCAATATTAAGGTAAATAAATGTAATACGTAAGTATACATAAAAGCTCATCTCCCCTAAATGATAGTTTCAATACCCATTCATTAAATTTAATGTACAAAAGCGTTATGTTCTATCCTAATGTACACAAAGATTTATTTAATGTTTACATTAATGCAAGGTAAACGATTTTTTACTCTATAAAATGGAAGTATTGAATATTCCGTATTTATTGAAGATATATTATTAGAATATTATTTCTCGGTGAAAAATTTACTTCCAGTCAGCACAGTTTTAGATTCCAAATAATTAACGTTAATAACTTTTAATCACTTAATTTTTACTATTTCAAGTAGTGCAAAATCACTATTTCACTATATATTGTTATATGTATAAATATTAGACGGTAAAAATATAAAATGATTTTAATGTTTTTGGGAGAGTTTTAATAATTATTTACTAACTTTATGAAAAATTACATGGATGTTCTATTCACGCAAGTATTTTGATTTATGGAACAGAGCTCATTTGTTTCAAACAATAATCTACCGCACTTTTAAGAAGTATATTAATATTTTAAGATAATGTATAGTTTATAAATATTTCAAAAATCTTGTTATTATAGAAAAGTATAACAAATCGTATGATATCATTGAACCAATCAAATATATAATCATTCAATATGTTTTAATATTAGACTACGAGAAATTTAATAAATTTTTTGTCGATTCAAATATTCCCGCTGATATAATCGTTTCGAATAATAATCCAAAACTTGTAAAAAGTACACTAACACTTCAGAGCATATATTAATGGTACAAGAAAAATAAAAAAAGTTTCAAAAAATATGCATTCATTGCATCTCCACGTAGGGATTATCTCCCTCGATCTACATCGCATTGAGTGCAGTTAACGAGCTCCGTCTAATTCGGAAGTGGGAAAAATGTTCAATCTCCCCGCCGCTCTCTCTCTCTCTCACTCACTCCGATGCCATCGTAATATAAACGTCAGAGAGTATAAGCGCAGAATGATCGATGTCCGTGCATTGTCATAGCGTCGGCTCTTTTCAATTCAAATCAAGCCTTTACGTGCAACGGCATTTTCGAATGAGCGCCGCTGTTTGGCCCGAGAGTAACCAAGGTAACGAAATCCTGCCTCGCAAATCCGCCACGACAATGGGGGCTATATATCGTGGCCACGTATATACGTTTCTGTGCACAGCGTACACGTATACCTGTGTACTATACATATACGTGTGTACTGTGTATATGTATAGTATATATACTGCGCTGCACACGCGACAACGATCCCTCATATAACGTATACGGAAAAAACAAAATCGATGCCAGTAGCACATCGCAATGTTAGCGTCGCCCGCCTATCATTGACGAGCCAACGAGAGACGAGTTATTATGTTTATGTCCATTATTCAAACGCTCTGCATTTGCAGCCTGCAATTTCTCGACGATTTTCCGAACATACGTACGTATAGAGAGAGAGAGAGAGAGAGAGAGAGAGAGAGAGAGAGAGAGAGAGAGAGAGAGAGAGAGAGAGAGAGAGAGAGAGACAGATAGACAGAGGGAGTCGGACAAGTTCAAAGCTGGCCAATCGGATGTAGCTACGCTGGCGGTGATGAATGAAAATTGCTGTTCGCGTCGACGATGGAATATTTAATTGATGATTTTCCAAATACTGCTGTAAAAGATCGTGGTCGGAGAATTTCAAAATATTTGGATCGCTTTAATACATGCGTTAAGTAGCGGAATAGATTTTTTCACGAATAAATTTACCGAATGAAAAATTGACCCAATAATTGAGTTCATATTTATTTGAATGAAACAACAACTATATCATTAGTATATCCATTGAACTAAATTTTTTTTAAATCTTGCGTAAATGCGAGTATGTCAGACTGTAAAAATCAAATTTTTCTCAAATTGTGCAGCCCTGAAGAGGAGCCGTAACAGCTCGAAACGTCGACAAAAAAGATACGTATGTTCGAAGAGATGCATAAAATCTTGTTTATTTATTAACTGCAGAAATCAATTTAACATTCAAATGTTTCACTCATCGCTATGTGCACAGCAGTTAATGAAATCACTATAATTGACTTATTATTGATTTGTTTTGTTGTCTATTATTTTGTATGTAGATGCTACTGCAGCAATTAATTGAAAAGCAGTTGAAGAAATATTTAACGTCCACAATATGTGGAGAATTTCCTTTTACATTTGATAGATTCTTTTGAAACCAAAGTTAAATTTTTCCAACTGTGTCGACGGCAGATCCTATCCACCTATATACAGAGAATTTATATCTATACAGAGAAGTCAGTATTAGTAAACATACGTCGTGCGGTTTATACTTGCCGTGAAATCGCATTACACACGTGCGTTTGCGCGCGAATCTACTCAATGAATCCCGTTGTCGATCGTGACTGTGAATCATTCAATGTCACGTATATGGGCGATTCTGCCGTAACTTGACGAATGACGTTCACTAAGCTCGTACGCTAACGCGCAACAGGAAAATTATATTCGATTTACTTATGGATGTCTGTACAATTTCACAATGTAAAATTTTAGCAAATACAAATATTCGATTGGTAGAAAAATACATATTTTTATTATAAATTATAGGCAACCATCGCTTTTTCTTACGAATGAATTCTAACTATCAAATAAATTTTTGTAAAAATAGAAATCCTGAGTATAGTTAAACTGTAATTGAAAAAAATCCTTTGGAATAAACTGCTGATAATACTCATTGGTCAAAGGGTTTTACTCTCTTAATGTTTTAGAGTTATAGATTTATATAAATCGTTGAATCGAAGCTCTAGGGAATTAGCTGTAGAGTTATTTTCGCTCCATTAGAGTGAAAATTAGACTCCGACCTAATTATTAGAGTCAAATTTTTTCACTCATAAGTTTTTGAGTGATTTAACGACTCGGACTACTTGAGTGAAATGTTGCGAGTAATTTAAATATTATACATTAAGAGTGGACTAGGAAAAGTGCATCGAGAGGCTATATCGAGGCAACATCATTCGAAGTGATGAGTGAACTGTTATGTTAATTTCAAATAATGTAATTGTTTCTTATTGAATAGTATATTCAACTTACACACTCACACACATGCAGCTACACACGCACATACACACACACACACATATAAGAGCGGGAGAGTGTAGAAAAGCGCGCGACAACTTCGGAAGATTCAGGAAAGAGCGGGAAAACTATATAAGAAAAATAAGTTTTTTATAACACGTATACATGAAAAAGGCTCGTGTATATGTGTTGGTGTATCTGGGCGTGTCGGTGTGTGTGTAAAATATGTGTATAGAGTCTTAGAGTTTTCCCACCCTTTCCTGGACCTTCAGAAGAAATCTCGCGCTTTTCTACGCTTTTTCGCGCTTTGCTGTACGTAATTTCTTTTTTCGACTCTAATTTAATAAAAAATCACAGGAATTTGTAAAAGATTCCCGTTTATTCGAGTTGCAAAGCAGAATAGTTCAAAGTGAAATATCACTCCAATTAGATAAAACATTCTTTTTTTTTTAAATTTCGCAGCATCACTCGATCCGAGTGAACGATCATTTTTTTGTAGAGTGACGTTTTACTGTAAAAAAAGTTCTTGAAATTGAACTATTTCCTAGTGTCGAAATATTATCACTTTGAGTGATTTTTCACTCTAAAATATGAAGAGAGTAAACTATTACGTAAAATGGATAAATATGAATATTAATATTTGTTTCTAGTTTTTTTTTTCAATAAAGAAAGATTTTAAGATAATTATAAAAATCAGAAAAATAAATTATTCGAGAATTGGTTATGAATTATTCTTCAGTGTTATTAATCTGCAAAATGACGCTAAACATATTTTATAATATTTACTTTTCGTTTTCCACGTCTATTAGTTTTTCTTCTTCTCTTATTTATATATTGTACCAACAATTCAAAGCTCGGTAAGTCATAATTCCTATACGTTTTTCTTATAGCCTTGCCCCAATCGGGTTGACAAAGAGTGTAAATACCAAATGAATTGCAAAATTGACGAATGAAAGGTCGATCCGGTCAGACGACGACAGAATCCCCCAATAGTTGTATGGCGGCGACTGCGAAGCCGAAGGCCCGCGCGCGCAGGTCGACGCGGCGATCGCGAGAAAAAGAGGGAAAAAGAAGTATTAACATTTTGTACAAAGCTGTATATATAGCGTCGACGACGACGACTCATCTCCTCGGAGTCAGAGGCCGTGGCAGCTTGATTAATTTTCATGCTCGAGGGAACCTGGCCGCGGCAGTGGCCGCGCGGGTATAAGCGAGCGCTGATGCGTGATCGGCAATGAGCAAAGCGAGAGGGTGTATAGGTAGGTATATATACAAGCGGCATAAAGCCCTAATACGAAATCGAGATTGCAGCTACATTGCAGATGTCGAGCCGCGGCTGGACTCAAAGAGCCGGCAGGTGAGCCGAAATGCTTGAATGAGTCTCTGTCATTTTTACATTTTTTCACCAAACAGCTCTAAGGCCACTCTCTGTCTCTATAAAGCTGTGTAGTGTGTATATACCCCTTGTAAGCCTATTCTCATAGAGGCTGCGTCATTACTGATTTTTCACCTCCCATTCAAGGGGATACGCCACATTTGTTAATGCTATAATTAATTGATATTGCGACAAAGTAAAGGAAAGACAAATTTTTCATTAAATTGACAACTGGGTGACGGAACCGATTCCATTTGCAACGTTTTGTAGAGCTGAATGGTTAATAACATTTTTTAGCTACGAAAAAGTCCAAATTTTAACTCTACCAAAAAATTCTCTACCAGCTATTCAAATCAAAATTGTTCTGTGCTCTCTGCAAAGTGGCAGTTATTTCGTAGAATTTCCAAAAGAAATTAGTTCATTTCATCTTCAGTTTATTGCAGATGTGATTGAGAATCTTGCTATATTTAAAATTTTATTAGATTTTGTTAATAGTAAGATTCAAACGCTATGTGCTACCTTGAGCTTATAGGAATATTTTAAATAGTTAAAATAAAAAATGTATTTAATTTAAGTAATGCATGAAACAATGGTGTATATTAAAAAAGAATGTAAAGAATTTTAAATAACTTTAATATACATATGTACGCCACATACTAGGTTCAAGCAGTCTTCGAAGAGAAGAATCCAGAAAATTTCATTTTTACAGGTATAGCATGCGACTATATACTTTCTTTCAATTTGGAAATTAAAAAATACTTTTACAACAGTAGGTCCACTTTGAATATACATATAGTTGAAATTTTATAGAAATAAGGCAAACATTAAGCATGTATACAGGAAGACTTGATGCTTCGGTAGTTCGGGTACACGGCCCTGCTACTTATCGCCAACAAATGAAGAGGAACAAAACAATGAAACGAATGTTTATCTTCAAAGCTATCCCCTCAATTTTCATTGATCGCTTATTTGATCGAAAAATCGCTCGCGTCGGCTCGACACTGCGCCATGTAAGTATAATTCAGCAGACCCGATAATCTCGTTATATAATCTCGATTCGAGCACTCTAGAGCGCAAGGTGCAGTGCGCGCCGTGTATACTTTAACAACCGAGCAGAGCTTGAGCTCGCGCGGCTCCCGCCAGATGCCGCTGCGGTGTCGCGCGCTCGGTAGGTACTCGGATTTTCTCGACAAAAGCCACGCCGCGACGTGCGTTATACTTAGGTAAGTATAAGTATATACTCGCGCACTCGCACAACTCGAAAAGAAAAGGATAGCGGCAGCGCAACGATGCGTGTACTCGCGCACACAGCCGCCTATAAGTTCTGTGTATAGCGAGGTATACCGCACGCGCGCGTAGACGAGGTGTTCTCAGCGTTGCAGCGAAAAATCGGTTGCGAAGTCGCGCGATCCCGCTTCCGCGTTCCGGAATGCGATCGGAATGATTAGCTCGTAAATTATCGTCGCTCGGCTAAGACGCGATAAGTCGGTGCATATGGCTAGAGCCGAGGATACGCTTTTTTTTTCTTTTTTGTTAGACACTCCGGCCTCGACCGTTAACTCGTTTCGCTTTTGAATTTCGAACGCGTTAATTTCTCGCGGGCGCCTACACACACACACACACACACACACACACCTGTGCTATGTGTATACATACATATATATGCAAGCCGCTGCGGGGCATTATCGTCTGCGTGCTTCATTACAGGCAGATCTACACTTGCTCTTTCCTTCTTATTCTTATTCTGTATTTTAACGGCCGTGAGACCCATCTGGGTCGCCGCCGCCGCCGCCGATACGCCACAATGCGAGTTTGTATAATTACGGCTTTTTCAATTTCGGTATGGTAATTTCGCGGAAACGGGCGTATTGAGAGCTGTGGAAGACGCCACCCAGGCCAACTTCCGAACCGCCGCCAGGACGACGACGGGGAAGCAGACAGGCGAGTGGAAAATTCAGTGCGGCGCCGGTTTTTTCCGATGCCGCGCGGTATATATAGGGAAGTCTTCTCGTCATGGGATGTTTATGCACTTGCTGCCGATGAACACGATCTCGATAAAACATCGCGCCGCGTTGAATTTTCCGTTTTTTAGCAACGCGATCGACCGAGCTAACGAATTTTTTCATTTGTTTTACGCTTGTATAGTCGTTGCAGTACTTCTGTTAACTCGGTTAAGTGATGCATTGGCCGCAAAGAATGTTTTATTTATTTCTGAAGGAAAATTCATTCGAAAAAAGCTGTAGTCAATTTGATTTATATATGCGAGCGCCACATTAACGCGCTTCTTAAGGCCCAATTAATTCTAGCGGTAAATTTTCTGAATTGCGTAGAACAAATTTATTTCAAATTTAAATGAAGACCAATAATAGTTTATTCGACTTAACTATATTTTTTATATTCAATTACACATATACATATTTATTCAAATCGACTATAATATTTTACAATCAAACAGCTTTCTATTTTACAGGATAACATAATTTTCCATTTGTTGAAAGAAATTTTACATCATAAATGAAATTATACGTTAATTATATTCAGGTATTTAGAAAATTCAGAATTTAAAATATTTAGCGAATTTCTTTCTATTATCTCAGTTTCATTGCCTAAACGAGTAGTTGTAAATATTCCGCACTTGTTTCCTGACATTGCTTAGAAAATCGAATCGAGAATTATTTACTAACGTAAACTAATTTAATTGTTTGTCATTTGATACACGAAACTTTTTTGAACAATATTCGCTTTACATCTTTTGCAATGACTATTTATAGAATATTTCATGAATTATTGTACATAATGTATACATTCCATAAAAATATATCTTTGTTTTATTTTTCAATCCTATGAATATTTTACTATGAAAGATTTCATGAGATATTTCTGGAAAAAAGTAGACACAAGGAACATCTCGTAAAAATATTCTTCCGTTTAACTTTCAAGTTTTTCAAAAATATATATATTACAACAATAATTTGCTAATATTATTGTGGAATATTTGATAAAATATTTTTACAACAATCTGTGAATTTCAAGCACTTTTAATATTTATTGTATTGCCTATAAAAAATCACAAACATACTTTACAAATATTTAATGAAAAATATTATCCGTGCAAATATTCTTCAGTTTTATTGAAAACATATAATACATTAGAAATATTTCTACAAAATTCAATCAGTTACTCTATAGGACATTAAAAAAATATGTGAAAAATATACAGTTGACAAACGAGATGATCGCTCTGAAAAATTGAAGAAAATATCGCTAGGAAAATGCACTCATTACTTTCCAGCATTATATCCGCGCAGGCGAATCTTCATCGACAATGCGAGGGCACTCGATCAGCTCGGTATAACGAGAGACCAACTCTCGTCAATCGTCCGACGAGCGGCACGCAATAAAAACGAAATTGGACTCGCGCAGATAGCCTTTTGAATTTTCATCGCATCGGGCCAACGAAAAGGGCGGGACGAGGAGATAGCGATCGATACGCAGATCCGCAGAGCGGAAATAGCACTTACGGCTCTCAGTGGACGATTTACCGTCTTCTCATCAGTCTCTATGTTTTACGACTATCCCTTGAATACTCTGTATAAAATGAAGAATATATTTCAGTGGCGGCCGATGCTGATGCGTCACGCAACCGCGGAGGCAATTTATAACGAATCGATTTCGCGCGAGAGAGACGAGCTGCAAAATCCTCTCCTGCGTCCCTGCGTATAATACACTCTGCGGCTGAATAATATACGGACTATGGCCGATGAGTAATTTTGGGAGCTGCGCGCACGACATTGAAACAGCATTATGCAAGTTTCTCGGGGCCAATTTTGCCGAAATAGGCGATTCGCATAAGAAGCTTCCACGTAACGCGAAAGAGGATATTTCCATTTTAATGCGGACTATGGTATATACACGCGCCGCTCGAAAAGTGATATATAAACGCTCGTGTGTGTATTCAAATTCATGTATATTATATACGTGTGTGCACGTGAGAGAATTGATTCGGCGGTAAAAATTAGCCGAGCGAGGTGGAATAATAATTTCGTGGAGGTGATATGCGTGACTCTGTCGCATTAGGATAGATTGGATTTAATTGTTTCAGAGCAGTCGAGTATATCGGCTGGATATTTCATACACACATGATTCACGGTACTTGAGTAAAAACTATCGGCTTTCCTCGTTCTAAACTATATGCCATGGCTTTTCTAATTATGTTATTTCGACATTTACACGCGGTTAACGACTGACGCTTGGCTCGAATTAAGATTGTACGTACAAAGTTGGAATGTATAGTCGGCCTACGTAAAGAAAATGTCTTTTTATTCGCTCTTTGCTGCGATTGTGCTCTGAAGGGACGTCGAAGCCTGTTTTTACTGAAATGCAAAAAAGGGAATAAAACATGTACGGGTTCTTATATACACGGTAGTAAACTATCGTCGACTTAGTTTCTTTTTTATTACCGCAAGTGTACTCTACGCAAAAGATGAAAAGCAAGATTCATGCTGACTTATACGATAGAGGGATGTAAGATTTTTATTTTATATAGAATAATTGTGATGCAAAATGTGCAGCTGTACAGTCCATTGAAATGGAAGTACGGAAGGTTGCCTGTTGTAAAATTTTGTAAATTATTTACATACGGGTTAAAAACGTTTATTTTCATAGGCGACAATGATATTCATAATCATTCATCTGTATTATTATGGTTTAAGCTTGCTACGTAGTTTTAGATTTTTGTTCAAGGTTGATAAATTATAATCTTTACAAATTTTTTGCGTTGAATGTTGAAAAATCTTTCAATTTCTGTAAAATATAAAAGCAATAAATGCATTACAAGTGTCAAAAAATCAAGTGTATTAGCTTTGTTTCGTAAAAAAAGAACGATAAAATAAAACACACGTTCGACGTATATAGGATGACACATTGGATTTTTTGTTAATTATTTTAATTACGTAACAATAGAGCTGATTTTATGCCTAATATACCTTACTTCGAACTCGCAGATTTTAATTGCGCTATTAATTACAACGATATAGTTCGCCCTCGAAAGTCGATTAACGATACGAACTATTTTTATAATTTTATCCCGGCGGGTTCAGATGAATGTGTGCTTAGTTATCCAGTTGTACAAGTTGTTAGTGTATATCTCCGCCAATCTAGGTTAAGAACAAAATTTATTCGCCACGGCGATCGTTATCGCTTTTAAGCCGCTTTGCATTACTCTTAAATCCCCTGATATTCGCACTATTTGTACCTGCTAAAACTATATATCGTTCGTCTAATTATTTCCCATTGCTTTCAAAATATCCTATGAATCAGCGCATATGTATCCCGCGACTCCGAAATGAAAGAAAACAGCCCTTCCTTCTTTCCAATAGCTTCTACTACATCGCATAGATATATACTGCACCACTGCAGTATAGACAGTAATAACGTAAAGTACAGGCGAAAAAGGCGAAAAAAAGTCCAATCAAGTTTCTTAACCCCCGTGTCTCGTCGCCGAGAAGCAATCTCTCTCTCTCTCTCTCTCTCTCTTTCTCTCTTTCTCTTTCTCTTCGCCAACTACGTCTAGTCCAGCTTTCGATTTCGCGTGTCGAGCAACTGTAGCTACTCCCCGCATAAACGCGACGCTCACGTACACGCTGCGGCCGCACACGTCTATATATGCGCGCATATATATACACACGGCGGCGACATCAGGTTTTCGATCGATGCTGTATGCCATTCGCGTGTTTGCTTTTCTTGCATAATTCCGTATACAGCCGCTTATTCCGACAATATCGCAGAAAACGAGATAAGCCCCGACGCCCAGCTATGCGCGCGCTATACGACGACGATAAGAGCGTTGCTCTCTCTCTCTCTCGCTCTTTCTCTTTCTCTCTGCGGATTTATGCACCTGGTGCCTTTTCTATGGTAGGATTTTTCTGCTTCGAGTCAGGAGTATCCTGCATTCCGTGCTTCGCTGGGTATTTATGGCCTTTTTTCATTTTGATGTTTGCAGAGCTGCAAGTGCAGGTTTCGCTCAAGCTAATGTTAAAAAATTAAAAATTTTTATTTATTTCTGTTCTGATGCTTGCTTTTTTAATAATGGATTTTAAAAGAATGTACTGATTTTAAGGAGTATCGATGTTACCGAAATCCAAAATTTTTCCAGGTATCTTAGATTTTCATTGAACCTGGTCTTTGAAGAGAGCATGACTTTTGACTAAAGTCGAATACTGCACAATACACATAATTATGATACGAGTATAACAATTACAAAGTAATTAAGGATTTTTCATGTAACAGTTTTTGTATAGTAGGACTAGTTGAGTCAAAGTGCTCTTCAATGATCAGATTCAGTGCAAGTCTTATATACGGTACTTGCGCTTGAACCTGATATTTATAGCATATATTCAATTTCTCTTACGTTCTTCACATTTTTCCTAAATACATATGTAATAGTATTTGCAACAATTATAATTGAATTTAACTGGAAGAATGTGCTGGATTAGCTGTACACCTGCTGTTTATAAAGAGAAACAATAATATTTTTAACTTACCTACATTTAAGTTATACTTTTTAATGTTTCCGTTCATCTCTGTGGTGCGAAATTTTGATTTTTCATTTGACATTCCCAATATAATTAATTACAAAGATAAATTTAGTGTATAAAATGCAATACATTACGTTTCATAGATGCAAAATGCAACATAGAAAATTAATTGTCGCGACAATGAAAAAGGTCAGAATTATCCATACTGGGCAAATTGTGCCCTATAAAATCCGATGAGCCTCGAATGAAATAGCAATGAAAAATTCCCCAAAAGCTTATAGGTATACATATCCCACTCTCTCTCTCTCCCCTCTCGCTCTCCGTCAAGTCTCGAGCCGCGCCCGTCTTTCATATAATGAAGGGAAGATGCAGTAGTTCCCTGAAAGTGTGTGCCGTCCCTTTAAACTCGTAATTTGCACGGCGGAGGTCTCCCGGCGCGGCCCGAGTTTACTTTTCCGACTTTTCCTCGGCGGCCGCGGCGTATCTCGGGGCGTGAAACCGGCAAAAGGGACGTGGCATTTTCCTCGAGGGGATTATTCGTGCCGGCGCGTGACCGGCTCTATGAGGCGGCAGGTCCCTTTATACTTGCCTCGATGCGGCCCCCCCGCGGGCGCTCGTTAAAAAACCATCGCTACCGATTTTTCGCAGCCGCCGCGTCGTCTGTAAATACGACTTTTTTTTCTACCTTGTTTTCTTTGCGCCGCATTCCGCGGAAGATCTGCAGTGGAAGACTCGGTTTTCTCTCTCTCTCTCCCTCTCTCTCTCTCTCTCTCTCTCTCTCTCTCTCTCTCTCTCGAGTTACCGGGAAAACGGTTTTTCCGTAGCGGTAAATTCGTTGGATTTTTCCGGCTGAGTCGAGGCGCTGCACGCTGCCGCTTGCTTGCGCAGGTATTTGATTGATGGAGAGATGGATTTTTCGACAGAATCAATTGTTTGGCTGACTGTTTATTTAGACGAGGAAAAATATTTGACTAACTTTTACTGCATATACGGAAGTACTGATGGAATAAACCTGTTATTCTTATATGTTGGATAATTTGTAGCAGAGGATTAATCAGTTAATCTAATGTCATTCGGGTACAAGTAGAAATTGCGACTCAAACCATTTATTCATTACGAAGGTTTGACTCGTGTATTCATTTTCTTTTATTAAATGAATTCTGAAAAGACAGTGTGTAACCTTCTAAATATTTCTTGTCACAACTCCGATAAAAAAAATTACACTTTTCATTGGATTTGTAATAAAAGTTTCATGAAAAATATTTTTCATGTAAAATACAACAACTGAAAGTAGAGTCTAGTACACTTATGTAGAGTACTTTACAATTCATATTTTATGAAAATAGCTAACCGATTATATTTATTATCAAATTGGGTTTTCATCTGCTGTATATTACGGCGCGAAAATTCAATTATTAAGTGACTTAAACTAGTCTCAAAAGTTCTGAAAACTCTCTCAAATTTGATATGAAAACTAAAAGTTTCATCTGATCTGAAAAATTGCATAGCTACAAAAACAATCTTAAGCGCAGTCTTTTTTTATTTAATTTTATTACATTTAGTTACAAACCAATCATAGCAACAAAATAAAATAATTGTTTGTCTTGCCTCAGCGGCGTTAAACTTGCATTTTTTACAGACTTTCAGATTCCCACAAATTAGATATAAATCTAGAATTCCAATATGATCTAAAATGATGGACATGTACATAACGGAGGGTAATTATACTTGAGGATTTTTATAATTTGGATTTTATCATGCAGTTACGAATTATTCGTGATTTTTCGTCTGCCTGTGTAGTGGCGCGAAATTTGAATTTTAAATCGAATTTCGGATTCCTACAAATTTAATGTGAGTCAATGAAACTTGCCATCGTGCAACTACCGCGGCCCTTGATATATATAGTCTAAAAGAAAATAGACGAGTATACTTATCGGTGAGCAATATTGTTCACCGATATCGACATCGTTCGAGTCTGATTATAATTTGAATTTCATGTTTATTATTAGTTACAGAAACTATTTATTTTTTCGCTTGCTGTATTGTGGTGCGAAATTCAAAACTTACTGTTCCAATAGACAAAAGCCTATAATATATCATGAATACTGGCGCTGCTGTTTTCTGTTAGACTACTCTAGCAAGAATAAATGCAATACATTTTCTTTATAAATAACGGGTACTGGAATTTTTAAATTTGCAAGTTTATAGTGCTATTTCTTTGCTACTGTACAAGTTGGTAATAATGGGACCTACTTTCATATTAGTAATTTTAGCGACATTTTATTGTAAAGTTACATATTATAATTCTATTTCTCCTCGTGATTTTGTGTACGTACAATATATTGGTTTTAGTGAAAATTTAGTTATTTTCAATATTTTGACAAGCAGTTATATCCCACAAAAGTGTTTTATCAATGAGATCTCTATACAGAATTTAGCCAATCAGATACTAATTACTGCTGCAAGCTCAAAGCTTCTCTGCCACGGTTGTAAACATCTATTATTTTCTTTTTTAGATGTAATGCGAAATTAAAATTTTCAAGCTCCTAATCTTCATCTGATGTAAATCGACAATACGCAACGTATAAAGCTATGAAAATGCTTTGTTAATGATACAATCAAATTTCAAATTTATCATACGCGCAGCAACAAATCACGCGTCTTATTCTTAATCCACACGTTGCATTCTGGCGCGAAATTTGAATTCCCCTGCACTGACGACTCGCAGTCCTTCACACTCACACACATACCAGCAATGCGATATGAATCTTCGCGAGCAAACTACCAACATTTTTATTCCTAGTTAACATTCATTAACTATTAGGTCTCTCGCCTCTCCCTTTCTCTGAAAAGCCCCTCGGAGCGTGAAAAAGCGATGTCTAGTCCTAATTAATATAAAAATTCATTAGTCTCCTCCGGGCATGTGTACACAGTGGCCAATTAAAAATGCATAAAAGAAAAAAGAAATTCAACTGCATAACGAGCTGCGAGAGCCGCGCATATACACACGAAATCTCTTTCTTTCTCTCTCCCACAAGTCCCGCAGAGTGCGCAGGAGAATATGTATGCATACGGCTTGCTCTCGAAGCCTGTGTGCCGCGCGCACACCAGTTCATAAAAAGAAAATCCTTCATATATCTCAAGCCCACATCCATCGTCTCCCCGGCTTATAATATCCACAAACGTCCAAGTCCAACGTGCGCGCATAGGGCGGCTCGGCTCAAAAGCATCGTAAAGCGCGCACGCACACTCATGCACGCACACACACGCGCGGGGAATGGAATTTTATTCAAGAAGTGCTGTAATGCGGGAAGTCGCGCGCGCTCGTGCGTTTCCGAGCCGCCTCGGTCAATTCCGCGTCCGCTCTCACCCACACGACTGCACGCTGCTCTCTGCTGCTGGCTGCTGGCTGCTGCAGACTGTAGACTGCAGATCTCTCACTCTACGCTGACGCGTGCGTATATACGTAGGTATAAATCGGCCTGTGTGTGTGTGTGCGCGCGCGCGCGCGCGCGTGAGTAGATGTATACGTATATATACGTATGCACCTACGCCGTGCGTGCCTCGACTTGCCCAACAGAGCCAGCCATTCATCGTGCACCTTTCTCGTCTTTCTCTCTCTCTCTCTCTCTCGCTCTTTTACTCTCAAACGACTCAAACGCATATAGGTGTATGTATGTGTACAACGTATGTATACCTATAGGGTACCAACATACACAGGCCTACGCGCGCCGTTGCCCAACAAGGACGCACCATGGAAATTGATTCGAGAGTGAGATAGAGAGAGAGAGCGAGAGAGGAGTGTATACCCTGTATAAAAAATGTTCTATAAGATTATGAATTTGAGAATTGGAAATTGGTTGGTAAACCTGTAAGATTTGAGGTTATAGAAGCTCTATTCGATTTTGGATTGGTTACTCAGTCAACCAATCAGGTGAGTTCCTCGCTAAGAAGAATACTCACTCCGCAACATCACAATTCTGAAAGTTGGGAATTCGTGGAGCCATGAATGATAAGTTTACTGCGGTTACCGTGAAATTTGTGAGATGGTTCAAACTTTTGTGGCACAGGTATACTCACTTGTAATTGTTTGCTCATTTGGGTAAACCATTCTTCTTGCGTTAGCTCAAAAATACCGAAATACTGATGACACGCAGTATTAATATTTTCGATAACAGCGATAATGGATATGCACGAGTAATTTTACAAGAATATGTATTTGTAAAGTGACGCTGCCGGTAAAATTACAGTAGTCATCAACTTTTTACAAGTTCTGACATAAAGTGTAAAAATTACATGCGTATCGCAACTATTCGCAGACTAAGAAAAATATCAGGAAATCATCCTGAAAGAAAAATAAGCCAATTTCTGATAAGAATTTCGAAAAATAGAGAAATAAACGGAAATAAATGAAATCTCGCGTTACTAGACGAAAGTCCCTTCAGCATCCGTTGGCTGCGATTTCTGGTCAGAAGATGCTGAATGTTCTACTGTAGAGCCAGTATAGCGTGCAAAACCCACGACAGGCTTGTATTTACGCAGAGTATTTTTCACATCGAAGTGATACAAGAAAAAAAATTGGAATGCGATGTGAAAATAAAGCGCGGAGAGCAAAGCGGGGAAATTTAACGAAGAGGGGCGGCGTCGCTGCTACAGTCTCTCTCTTTCTCTCTCGCTCCATTGAGATATATAGTGTGTACCTGAGTCACCGCGCTCGCGAGAGAGAGAGAGAAAGATCGTCTGGAGACGCATCGCGCAGAGATCGAGACTCGAGCCTCATACAAATCTTGGCATTATCGCAATCGAAAGGATAGTCCCGCGTAGAATGATATCTCGAGAGACGAGCTTAGCGAGTTTTGTTTACAATCAGAGCATGACAATGACACTCAATCCTCCGAAACTCGGTGGCGGCCGATCAGAAACTACCTATGTACTATGGAAGAAAGCGAGCAAGAGCCAAGACCCAAGACCATATTATACACGCACACCTCCACAACTCCGGAGTCTCTCTCTCTCTCTCTCTCTCTCGCGCTCGCGCTCGCTCTCGAGGCAGATGTGCATCGAGCCCGAGAGAGAGGGTATATACACACAGCGTATAGTATACAGCAGCAGCAGCAGCAGCAGCAGCACTATAGCACCGACGAGTCGAGTGTGTCTGCGCTGCATAGTATATACAGTAGTGGCGGGGAGCAGCGAACGGCCCGCTGCTGCTCTCTGGCAGTTGGCTCTTGGTCGTGTGCTCGCGCGGACTGCGCCGTTTATGTTCGGAATATCCCGTACAGAAACTCTCGTCTCTTGTAACACGTATACAAGTTGATTTCGACTCGAGTTCTCTGCGCCTCTCTCGTCTACTTACTGCGCGGCGTGCGACAGACTCGCTCTTCTCATCCGTATATCCGTGCAGAGCGCGAGTATATAGACACAGGCGCGCGGGCGCGAGAGCATAATCGCGCGTGTATAGTTCTCTGTGTACACGCGCCGCTATGTATATTGTATACGTATAATGTATATATAAGAACACTGTAATATATAAAGGCGCTATACAGGCGAGAGAGCGCGGCGCGCGCGCGCGAGACGCTCTCCTTGTGTGTGTGTGTGTGTGTGTGTATTATATACGTGCGCGCCTCGAGCTGCACGTCGTCGACCTCGATGTCGCCGCGGTGCGCTGCTGAGAAAACGGAGCTGCGTACGAGAGCTGCCTCCCATCACTTGTGCATGTAGCAGACGCATAAGCGAGTGTGCATGTGTGCGTCTCCGTGCAGGCGCGAGCAGCCCGAGGGAGAGAGGACTTTGTGGCGAGGAGGATGGTGTTTCCGCTGAACCACCGGGGCGACCCGGGTTCGTCGTTACTGGCACTGTGCCTGGTCATCCTCGTCGTGATCATCTACACGTTGACTTGGCCCAAGTACGTCTACGAATAGTGAGACTGTGCAGAGATAGCGCGAGAGTCGTGCGTTGCTTGGGGCACGTAACATCGCGACGTATAAGTATATAAGTACGCGCAGGTACACGTAAGAGTGCAGCGTTCGGACAGAGAGTCAGTAGTAACAGACGGCAAGGGAGAGACGGAATGGCTGCTGCGAGGAGCCGAGAGATCGGGAAGGACCCGGTGACTAGTCCAGCACCCGAAAGCCTCCTTCCCCCCGAGACATAACCTCCAAAGCAGCAGCAGTGTGTCAAGTGCCTGTGTGTGTGTCTCACTCTCTCTCTGCAGCGGATATATAAGTACTCCTATACTTGCATCTCCCTCTCTTTCCCGCTTGCGCACACGTCAGTATTATAGCACCACGAGTACACGTCGGAAGGTGTAGGTGTGCGTTGCGTTAATAAGGTGACAGCAGCCCAGGCCTCTCCCCCTCCCGAGGAGAGGATATACCCCCCTTTCACGCTTGGCTATTATATATCGGCTGGTTCGGCCAGCTCCGCGAGTATTGTTGTGTGTGATCCGTTTCTCGACATTATAAGTACATACATCGGCGAACGAGGCTCGCGACAGAGAAGCGCCTCGTCGTCGATCGAATCTTTTTCTCGACAACTGCGAGAGTGCGTGTCTCCGCGACAAAAGTGCAGCAGCGAGAAAGTCATCTCTCTCTCCCTCGACGGCAGCAGCAGCAGCAGCAGTAATCAGCGAAGGAGAGAAGGAGTCACTTATATATATACACAGAGAGCTATATCCTCGTCTCTCTTTCTTGGCTCTGAGTTGAGGTTAGGTTGTTGTGTGTTGCGTGTGCGCGAGTCTCTCGGGCGGCGAGACAGAGACACGGATAGTCGTCGTGGGCGCTGCAGCCGCGTATAATATATACGCGATATATAGTCGAGGGGCCGCCGCCGCCGCCGCCGCCGCAGCCGCAGCAGCAGCAGCAGCAGCAGCAGCAGCAGAGCGCAAGAGAAGAAGAACAAGTGGACGACGACGCTCGATGCCGATAGCCGCCGGTGGGATCCTAGTCACCGCGAGCACTCGCGGCTGCCTCTCCTCGGCCGCTGGCATGCTGCGCTTCCTCGCAAGACTATCAGGTTAGCCATCTTTTTTTTCTTACACTCTCTTCTACACTACTCGCTCTACTCTCGCCTGTATATATACATAAGTATGCCCCGTGCTGTGTGCCGTGCCGTGCGAGCGTGCAAGAAATACGACGAGGCTAGCTCCGAGTTTCTGTCTGTATACAGCAGCAGAGTCGGCCTGGCTCTCACAGTGAAAAGAGAGCCTTATCAGTCGATACACGTCCTTTTTGAGGTTAGGATTCATTGTATAGTGGGACAGGTCTAACTCTCGTTCTCTCTGTCTTTCTCTCTCGCCTCGCCGACGTGCGCGCAGAGCCCGAGTCGAGGATTTACCCTTTCGGTCGCCATGGCGACGGGCGCTCTTTTCTTTTTTCCTCAGGGCTGCTTCTCGGAATTCGAGCCGCGTGTTGTTATGATCGATTCCGATCTGACATAGACACGCACAGCCGACGACCGCGGAGAACTAAAAATACGCGCACACACGCACTCGGAGAGTGAGAGAGAGAGAGACAGACTCTGCTCTTCGCGGAGAGGCATTTTTCTTGACACACTTCTCGCGCGCGCGGCCTGCGCGTACAATGTGCCGTATAGAGAGAGAGAGAGAGAGACAGAGAGACATCGGCGCTTCCGGTTCGCTTTTGTGCTAAAGTATGACTATCCATATCTCTGGGTAGACGTCCATATAGTTCTCCTTTGATAAGAGGCTCGGAGGCTCTCACAGTGCGATGTATCCTGAGACGGCGGCGCCGACGACGACGGCGAAGTTCGACGACGACGGGAAAGACACAAAGGCCGCGTCGATTTCGCGAGGAGGCGGAGGGAAGGAGAGGAGAGAAGGACTCGCGCGCGCGCGGGCCATGAATATGGATGAGAGGCGGACGACGAAGCTGTTCTCTCTGATGTATATATACGTATACAGAGACGCACACACGGAGACGGCTGTCTATGTTCGTGTGTAATATATACGTATATATACCGCTTCGGCTAGCTTATTGTGCAATTTCGATTCGTGGGTGGGCGGTGGCCCTGTGCGCGCGCGCAAGCTAGGATATTAACCCTCGAGCTCAGATGCGGTTATGGTCCGGCTCTTTTCTAAATCATTTCGGATTGTTGCCGCGGAGGAATGGTTGTGTTCGTATGTGTGTGTGGGGGGGGGGCAGGAGGGGGTGACGAACTATAGGCTGAAAATAGTCGTATGCCGTGAGAATTTGAATTTCGCGCCAAAATTGCTTCTAAATTATTGGTGCTTTGACATTCGAATCCCCTCGACTCACCGTTTTACTACTACAGCGGACGTATCTTGCAAGGTCCCCATAAGTAAACAAATCAAAACCGAACGCACGTAATAACGATGAACTCGTCGCGTTGATCTCAGGAATTCGCTTCGTGCGATGTCGAGAGGAGGAGAGACAGAAAAAAAAGAAGTTGAATTTCGAGGAGACTAATTAAGGGTCCGTGTGTGGGAGATGGTTGCAGCACACCATTAGCCACCTCCTTATCGCTCCTTCGATTCTCCCTCGGAATCTCTCGCTCGCGCGCGCCTATATCGTGCAGTGTGCAGCTCAGCCGTATGGACACACACATCTGTACCTCCCAAGCGTGGTAACGATCGGCTTCGACAGAGGTATCCCGAGATTTCGTAGATCCCGTGGCCTTATCTCGCCTCCTCTGTGCACACTCGCTTTTTGATAACGGCTGACTTTTTCCCCCTGCGACTAATGGACGGACACGGATGTTACATTTATTGAAAATGTGCGATGCTTACAGACAGCTTGGATGCAGCGGCAGACTTGCATAACGCGCGCTCGTCGCCTGACGTCAGGCTTGAGCTATGCGAGAGAGAATATTTCGAAAAATATTGTTATTGAAACAAGTGCGATATTATTCCTTTGTACATTTTTCTCACTCGAGAGAGGCGGGAATTTCAGATATGCGATTGTGCAACGGCTTTTGTCTCTCGCGATCTCTGCTCTCTCTCTCTCTCTCTCTCTCTCTCTCTCTCTCTCTCTCTCTCTCTCTCGAGTGCATGTATGTGTCTGTCTCTACCTTTAAATAATTGAGTGGCGCTGCATCGAAATCGCGATTAACTCGCGAAGAATGCAATTAAGACGTCCTCGGATGCGCTCATTAATTATCCAAAGCTTATAAGTATTTTCATCGATACTTATTTATGAGTCGATTCAGCCATTGCTTTGTCACATGCACGTCTGATCTTTGAAGATAAGAAGGCACTTTTTCATCGCCTTAGACGTAGACATTAGATATTGATGACTTCTTTGATTGGCTTATCGCGTTGAGTGCTTGACTCTCTTTAATTACTTGATTGTTCAAATTTGTCGCTCAAAGTTGTTGGTAATTCATCGGATTTATATTTGTAAGAAGGTAGTATTTTGAAATTATATTCAGTTTCGCACTTAAATTTAAACAGTTTTTTATCATCATTTTTACAGTCCATGGACACTGAATAGGTATACTTGCTAATGTCGTTATTACGTTATTATGTTATTACGTTATTGTTGTTTGACAAATGCTCTTCCACATTACATTTTTCTTGGCAGATTTAATAGTGGTTTTCCTTTGTTTTTTTCTAAGAATAATTAAAGATTATATTTATAGTGTCTTCCTCTTCATTACTCGTAAGAATAATTTTTTTTAATTTCCAATTTGGACGCAATATTTTACAAATCGTGCCGAAATCAATGAAATGGATTCAGAGAATACATACACCAAGTCTGAATTCACGGCAACGTTAATTTATTTATTTATTTATTTATTTACCAAATACATAGAATGTCTATGAGATGAATACACCAATAATTTTTAAAGATATGGCACAAAATAAGTTTTTTAATATTGCTAAAATATAACGAATAAAATAAATATAATATATATACTCCCATTTGACTAATGCTTTAACGAAAAATATTATTGTATTGTAAGTATCTTACGTAAGTGTGACTTAATTTTATTTAACTACGATATATTACTATCAGCTAGAAACCACATAGTTTTTTTTTTGAGATAATGAAAATTAAGATCTAAATACATTCCACGTCAGAGACTTTAATTTCCTTTTGAAATCCTTCCTGGAAGCGTTTCTTTTTCTACGTTATTACAAACACGCGTGACTCGTCAAAGCGAATATCGCCTCCCTTATCGAATCAATCGTAAAACTTACTTCGGCTAGACGCTATTGTAGATCTAGCCCACGGCGTTGCCATAGAAATAACAAACAGCTCGGAAAAAATGTATCTGCTCACCCCCACGATGTTATACGCTTATTATACTTTGATATCCCCTAATCTCATAATAGAGACATATATAGACGACCGTCGTAAGTAATCCTCCGAAAATAGAATATTCCTCCATTGTCTCGTAATAATTCAGCCGACCAATGTATCCATATCGGGGCAGCTTTAGCCGAGTTATAGTTTCGTGAAAAAGAATGTGCTCGGCTTCTGCTATATAACTGCCTGTATAACGCAACACGTCATTAAATTTTACCGGACTACGTGTTCCCGTTGGCGAGCAATCAGGAGCCATTTAATATTTATGAAAAAAAAAGAAAAAGAAATTCTCTCTGCTCGCGTATACGGAAGCCTTTCTAATCTTTCTTTCGATAATATCCATTACGCGTATTACACGAAAAAAAAAAATTGTAATTTCAGATCTGGGATTTTTTTGTGCGAATGGCATATAGGGTGTATAACGAGTCAATCGCGTTTTTCCTTCGCATCTGAAATTCATATGATCGCAGGTGAAAAACTGGCGCTTTAAAACTCGCTCCCGCGTGTGCACTATACGTACATGTACATTGTACAATGTCCAT
Source organism: Philotrypesis tridentata (assembly GCA_018906965.1). NCBI lineage: Eukaryota > Metazoa > Arthropoda > Insecta > Hymenoptera > Pteromalidae > Philotrypesis > Philotrypesis tridentata. The sequence goes on from JACCIB010000055.1 coordinate 78,644, forward strand.
CGTATTATATACTGCATGTATATCTATTGCTTGCAGCAGCAGTAGCAGCGGTGAATCGATAGACGCGGGCGAAATTGCCACGTGTGTCGTAAATAAACAGCGACGTTTTTTACGCGCAAAGCATCATTCGCGCGCGAGGGCGCAGTATTTTTTTCTCTCTCGTCCTCCGAGAGAGCCGTGTATTTACGCTGGCCGAAAACGCGACAACATAAGTACGAGGCGTATATATGCGCGTTAGACCAAGAGTACAATGACAACAATAGCCGTTTGTCATTGGAGCTATTTCGAAGCCGCGGCTTATAAGCTTATAATATAATTGCTTTTCAGGAAAAAAATAGCTTCGGCTCTGGTGTATCATACACTTGGCTATCGATAAGGGAGTCATATGCGCGCAGCGGATAGAGGCACTTGACGCGCGCAGAAAATACACAAGCCCGGGTGGGTTAATGGACCGCGAATGTTGCTGCGTGTAGTGCGCGCACAGCCTTGGCTCTCGCTGCCGAAATTCGCGAAATTCTGCCCAGACGACAATATGGGGACATCGATTATTTCGCTTAGGCGTTGTCACACACGCACACATATGAACTCATCACACGCGGCGAAGACGAGGAGATAGTCTCAAGGTTACAATTTTCCGGGAAGGAGACACGCGTGTAATGCTGCTGTAAATGATTGATTCGTCGAAGCAACAATTTTTTTCAATAAATATATATATATATATATATATATAGAGAGAGAGAGAGAGAGAGAGAGAGAGAGAGAGAGAGAGAGAGAGAGAGAGAGACTCACATATACCTGGGGGGATGTGGCTAATGAATATGTTTCGATAAGAAAAGGCATTTTATTCTTTGACATTGGGACACCAAAGTTTTGAATTTCTAGTAGAAAATTAAGTATTTTTGTTCGTAAAAGTTTTTCATTAATTATTTCAAATCATGGCTCACTTTTCAGTTTTCAATGAATAGTTTTCTATGGAAGCTTATTTCGTTTATTCTTCGAATTCAAGTTCACTAACTTTGAATTTTTATCAACTTTTATTAAATTCCCAGACCTGAAACTTTTTATCCAATTTCTATATTGACTTTACGGGAATTCTAAATCAAGAATTATGTGAAATTCAAAATTAAAGTTAAATAATGCTTTTTACGAAAATTAAATTGTTGGTAACTTTTTTGTTGTACATCTTTTGAGAGTTGAATTAGCCTATAAGACAAATTCCATGGAATAGAATTTAATTTTTATATTTTTATCTTAAATTTTACGATAATGTTTAATTCGATGACATTTTATGTAAGAGGACATTTTAAACGTAAATCTTAAAATCAATATAGTGTAAGGTTCTTCGATCTTTCATGCGTAATACATTTACTACAATAAAAATTGTTTAATTATTCAATTAATATTATTCTACTATGAGTATATATTTAAAATTAATTTTAGTGTATATTCTCTAATTGAAATTTGAATTTGATATTTCTAACAAAAAAATATCAAAGCGAAACCTTGGCATTCTACGGAGACACCCTCATCGAGACGGCGCTAAAACCAAAGGTGTAACAAGCTGAGCGAGAAAGTTGGTTTCTCCCGTCGTATAATGTAAAAGCCGCGCCGGCAGCTTTCTTAAATCATACTAAAAACGCGGAGATCCACACACGTAGAGCCAAGACCGCTCGCTAATTAATAAGCCGGCGCTGTCGTTCCTAAGAAAAGAAAATAGCAGCTACTCCCACGCGATAATTGAGTTTGAGGAATCGATGACCGCCTCGCGGCTAACGAGCACTCGATTAAGAGCCTCATCTCTTTCATCCTTCTTTTTATTTTTTATTTTTTACTTTTCTCTCTCTCTCTCTCTCTCTCTCTCTCTCTCTCTCTCTCCGAAAATCATCACCTATACACGAGACCGCAGCCGAAAAAGGCGCCGCTGCGAGTGAAAAAGAAGAAGAGGAGACACATCGGCATTAATTCATCGGCTGCACTTAATTCTCTCTCGACTCACTCGGGCTTTTTAATTTATTCCTCGCTTGCGCGAATTCCAGGGAAGGGAGAGGAGAGAGAAAAAAAGGAAGGAGGCGCGAGCAAAAAGCGACGATCGGAATTCGCGCCTAGCGTGCGATTTCGCAGTAACAGAGAAAGAGAGAGAGAGAGAGAGAGCAGAAAGCATCTCTGTCTGCTGTTCTTCCGTCTCGGCCGGCGCAGACGCTTTATCTTTAGCGCCTCTGCAGACTCTTCCTTCCTTCCTTTCTTTCATCCTCACTGTCTCTCTCTCTCTCTTTCTCCTTCTCGGCGCCGTATTTTCGTTGTTGCAGCTCTCGCAGCAGCGGCGGCGCGGCTCTAACGGAAATAGCTAGAGTTCTATGGCGAGCGGCGCTGATGCATCGCGACAAAATGTATTTTCGTTGGACACGAGCTTAAAGGGCTTTTTCGCCAAGACTACACTCGAAATAACGGCTGGCTTGGGAAGAGAGAGAGAGAGATGAGTTTTTTCTAGCATCGATCCGCGATTTTCCTCAGGAAATTCGGGGTAGCTTCAGTTTTGTACTCGTTCGAATTTCGAGACGTGATTCTCGTTGATATTGAAGAAAGTAAAAATTTATGAACACCTAATAGTGAAGAGTGCGAACAATGTATATGCTTTCATTACTGCCTATGTATGTTTTATGTTTATTGAATATTAATGCATCGCATCCAATTTTATTATTTTTAACATTCTTTGTAGCTGATTGAAATTCATTTCCACTATACAAAAATTAAACAACGATGTTAAGAATGTAAGGATACGTTTAAGTTCGTACCAACTCAATGATAATTTTAATGCACTAAACATTCTTACATTAGATTTCATGCAAATTAGGAGCCTTGAACTTTATGCAAATGGATATACTCATACTCGATTTTGTTACGTATACGTCAATGTTAATGTCACAAAATGTTACAAAAAAGTATATTAGGTACCTTCAAGTTACAATTTTTTCACACTATTTACTTTGTAATAAAATTTCAAAATAGACGCATAATTACGCAAAATAAATAATCTTTTTTATCTTTGACTTACTTTCACAACAATGAATGGAAATTCAATTTTTCACTCAATCATCAAACGTAGAAATGGATATTTTTCTTGCTTCGTTTAAACAATTCTTAATCTTTAGAGTAGTAGACACGAAAATTTTGCATTTTGTATTTTTATTTATAAAAGTAATTGTAACGGTTAATAATTAAAACGTAGTAATGAATGAAATTAATCAATATCATACATATTTCATCATAATAATTAATATTACACTGAAATTTTAGTCGATACAAACACGTCGTAAAACGATGATCATATATGCTGGCAAACTCCCCGCGCTTTATGCTAAAATTCTTACCAGGGTTGTCGCCGTGAAACATGAGTGGAAAAAAAAGAAGGAAAAGGTGTATTGCGATCGATGCGCGACGCTCTTAAAAATAGCAGCGGCGCAGTGTACAGAGCCGTTCTAATCGCAAGTCACTCGAGAATTTAGAGTGAATCATCAATTGGTTCCGTAGGAGTGTGTCGCGCGATAAAAACACGGCTCACGAATTCGGGAACGTGTATAGATCAAATATTACGCGCGTGTGCCTGTCTCTAAGGCTCCGCATTGACACACGCAGTAGATAAAGCCTCGAATCTAGAATTCGATTGTACAAGCTCAACCTGGAAACTAAGGCGTTCCAAATGTGCTGAGTTACGCGTTATATACACTTCGTTTTCTATAGACCTTTTAGAATAAATGGGGAAGGGGTAAAATAAATGGGAATGTTTGTGATACTCGTTTAATGTTCGAATTTTGTTAAAGTGAATTGTGTACGAATCAAACTTAATTTATTATAATTATGAAGGGAAAAACAATCCTGTTTCATCAGTTAGAATTTCGTGTTAACGGTATTGAAACTAGAATTTTTAGTACAACTGATGCTACTAATCACAACGCATGATTTTGTTGTAAATGTGTAGGTAGTTGCAAAAGAATGTTATGCTTCAATTAATTGCTTAGAAAAATGCTCATTTAAACTTTTTTTTCAACTATAAGTTTACTCTTTGGCACTTAAATATTAGTTAAAAAAACTATTCAAATCTTTTGTTGCGCTAATATTGTTGCATAATAAGCGATGAGTAATATCGATACATTCTTTTAGCCATTCATTTCCATACTAATTTTTTTATAAGAATCATTGGCATTATATACTACACTAAATTACTAATGTTAATGTTTCTCGCTAAAAGAAAGAGTAGGTGCAAATATATGCCTATCTCATTAACACCTCTTTCTCTTCTCGAATAGCTCTATATAGCAAGGCCATGTTTTCTAATACTTCATCAAACGTCTAAATTGAAATATTTCACCGGTTTAAAAAGTAAACAGGCAATTTTTCAAGTTTTTCAAGCTAACAATACAAGTTCGTCAACTCATTCCCATTTATTCTCACCCATATTGTATACAACTCAATATCACCCTCGCATTGAAATCATCCGCAGAAAAGTTTACGAATCACGAAACAAAAAAAGAATTCAACAAGAAAAAAACTTTCTCACCCACACAATCAACCATCGCAGCACTCAGCTCAGCTCATCGAAACGAATACACACAAAATTTTCGCAAAGCGAATAAATACATATATACCGAGTATACATATCCTGGGTGGGCCAGCAGCGGAGCGCACCTCGAAAGAAGAAGAAGAAGAAGAAGAAGAAGAAGAAGAAGAAGAAGACGAAGAAGAGGCATCAGCAGCGTCGCCGGCGCGTCGGCCTCTTTTTTTCCTCCTCCACCTTCTTCATCGTAAAAAAACAGAGAGAAGAGAAGAGAAGAGAGCTCTCGTCCGTGGGATTGTCGCGCTCGCGCGCGCGCAACAATGGGTACCGTTATAGCCAGAATCGACGTTGTCGCAAAATCCGCGTGCGCAGGCACGAACGAATTACGCGAAGGACAACGGCGATTTTTGAAGGAAGAGCTGCTATTGCTACTGCCACTGCTACTACTATATTGCTGCTGCTGTCGTCTCGGCTTTTCCCACGGCGACAAGGCTTTCCCAGAGGCTCTACGCCTAGGCCTATACACATACACAGAGACACACATACATTGATGTATAATACACTTTTGGAAAATGAGCTGCTGCGACAGGTATAGGATTCGGCGGCTTGTTAGTCTCCTTTGATTTCATTGTTCTCCTCGAGGTTTTGTGAGCTGCTTCTGCTGCTCGGGAGATGCTTGAATTTGACGCGGAGACGTACGAATTCTAATGAGCTTCTCTCCCCCTCCTCGCTCTCTCTCTCTCTCTCTCTCTCTGTATGTATAAAGTATTGTGGAGGAAAGATTCTTTGTCGTGGAGAGACGTTTAAAGTATTAACCAATTGGCCGCGTTTTCGCGCGAGCGAAGAAGAGGTTAAGAGCCGTGTGATTTTTTTTCTACTTTTTTATTATTACGCCGCGATTATTCCAGTCGATGAGTCGATTTGCGAGAGTAAGAACACTTTATTGTTATTATAATAACACTCGATCAAGTTTATGATGCTGTTGTCGAGAGAGAGACAGAGAGGCTTCCTCCGTCTTCAGGAAGTTCCCGCACGGCTTAGGAGGAAAAATGAAGATTTCAATAGAATTTGAAGGACACCTTGTAGAAATTTCTATTTTCGTTGAGCATATTTTATGCAAAGTCTTGTGAAAGTTTATGATATGAAAAAATTGTGTACAAGATAAATGTTTGATGAATAATTGATATGGACTACCTCTTGATCTCAGAAAGAAGTTGTCGAAAAAAAGATTTTCTTCATTTGAACACGAACGACATTTTTACGGCTTAAATACATAATATGATTGAACAGTAAAGAACTGACTCATTTGGTACGAGTATTCAAAAAAATGTGATTCTTTTTCGAAAAAGAATGATAGACCGTAATATCCACTAAAATTTATAAAGAATATTGAAAATATAACAAACTATTGCTGTTTGAAAGTATTAAAAGGTTTTTTCAAAGTAAATTCAAAGAGGATTCAAATTAATTACTATGAAAGCACGTTTACGGTTTTAAGGTGGGCCTCCAGCAATTTTTCATTTTTCTTTCCGACTAAGTCAATTTAAAAAATTTGAACATATTTCTTGACCCTATATCAATTTTTATTATAAAAATCTCATTATTCAATAAAAATAAATTAGGAATTTATTGAGTAAACAAAGCATTGGAAAAGTATAGATTTTTATAATACTTATAGTTAAAGATAAATTCAGTTTTAATAAGAGTGGATATCATCATTAAATACATTGACTTTTAAAATTTTTTAAATACCATACATACCGATTTTCAGAGGAACTGATGAAAATGCTTTTCATCAAGGTTAACTATTTTTGTTTAATAATAAAAGACATTCTATACTGAAATAAAAGTTGAAAATTGTTATATTGATTCCAACATTTAATTACTTCATAGTTGAGATGTTTTAATTGATTATTATAAAATTCTGTACTGATAGAAATGTATGGACCTCTTTGTATGATATGTTTTCTAATTTTGAGGTCAAGTTCATTTCATTAAAAGTTCTTCATCACAATCTATAAGCCATCCCAACCGTTTCTCACATCCGCTTCCTAGTTTCCAGGCCATTTCAGATCAGGATGCATAAAAAGCCTTGAAACGTCCAACTAACTATTCCCTTTTAATTAAAAACCTTCTTTAATCCCTCAGCAAGTGAAACATTCGCGTGACAGTCGAAGCGGCGCCTTCGCCAAAAAAAAGAAAAAAAAATGTTCTCCCCAGAGAAGCGATCCATCAGAGGCGGGTCATCTATAAAGCCTCGAGTATGTATACACGTACACCACCGCCCCCTTGTCCAGTTCTAAATCAAAGACTACTTCAGTCCGGTGCAGCAGTGGCGATCAAGGCTGGCGCGAAGCTCGCGAGCCATACTATCGCTCTCTGTGTTGTCCGAAAAAATTTACTGCCCCAGCGAAATTCCCCGGGCGGCCGATAGCCGCCACGCGAATATATACACGCCGCACCGCTTGATTTCTATCCGGCACGAAAGCCGCTACGTTATACGTTTCGCGTGTGAGCTGCGCCGACTATATAATTGGCCTCTGTTGGTTTTTATCGATGAGCTTGTTAAGAGGACCTAACCACCCTAAATTGTCCAAAAATTCAAAATTGAATTTTTACACTTTCATTCGTGTTCTGCTTGTTTAAACAACGTATTAAACAGTGATGTGGAGTCAGATGCTGGTTGGAAAATGTTATGAACAAGTCTTAAGCGATCAGAATCCAATATTTTCATTTAGCACTGGGTGGAATAAATCCGCATTTATGCCACGGCTATCGGTGGAATAAGTAGTTCATTCTGGCACTGTGAAGTTGGCAGACGAGCCTAGCGAGTGTGATATGCACGGTGCCAGAATGGACTGCTAATTCCACGGATAGCCGTGGCAGCGGATTTATTCTAATCAGTGCTATAAAATATCGTACAATACACGTGTAATAAATCGTTCTTCATGGCACGACTCTAACCTCACTCGCTACACTCGTGCGCTTATACACGTCGTGCCGTAAAGTACGACTTATTCCACTACTAAAAAAAGTAGTGGAATAAGTCGTACTTTAGTAGTATCGTCGTAATGTACTATTTTACCAATTCATAGGTATAGACTCTTGGCTTTGAATCTGGGCGCCGACGAATAGCAATTTCGAAATGGTAGATCATCTAAGTTGTGTAATACGTAAATTATTATTGATAATTTTTATTATTTACATTGATTTTTCATATCTTAAATACTGGTTCCTTAAATATCTTATATGGTCATAGATTTAAAGAAAGTTTGCAGTACTTATATATAAAAATGAAAATTCTGATGTTCAAAAACTTTCTGCTACTGTTTCTATAGAACAAAGCATATAAATAAAAATTATTTCATATTCTTCCAACTATGTCTACGTTTGCACTTTTGTAAAATACATAATAATAATCAAGCTCAACGTAAAAGAAAATTTCATTTTTTTCATTTCTCAACAAGTCAAGCCGCCTCCAGTAGCAGCTCCCAAATCTTTCTCTCTCTCTCTCTCTCTCTCGACATATTCGACCGAATAAATCCGAAAATGACGTGTGTGTGCGTGTGTGCATTTTCCCCGAAAATCAGTCGTAAAATCTATACACACACTCGGCGCTGGGTTTACGATCGGCCGTCAAGCTTGGGACTTTAGTGCCGCAGCCCCTGATACACCATCTGCTGAAAGAGCCCTACTTGCATTTTCCGAAGTGGCGTCTCGCTCAATGAGGCTTGCGCTCTCCCCGAGGATATTGACTTCCTCCTCCTTCGTCTGCTTCTGCATACACACACACACACACACGAGACTCTACTCTCTCTCTCTTTCTCTGGCTCGTTTGCGTCGCCTATGCTAATTAAACTCGCGCCAGACGCCGGCTTTTGCAATTAAGCGAGTAACGAGCTATCCTGTATAATATACTCTCCTTTAGCGATGCAGATCGAGCTTTTGGATTATTATCGTCGCGTAGCACCCGTCTTTCTCTCTCTCTCTCTCTCTCTCTCTCTCTCTCTCTCTCTCGCTCACTCTCTTTCTCTCTGCATTATACGCAATGGGTCTGCGGTTAAGCCGTATATGTGTCAAGGCAGGGGCTGCAGTGCGCAATTCTCTTTCTCGTGTGGATTCGGAGAAAGATTGTAGGGGGTTTGGACAAGTTTTCATCTTCGATTTTATGAATTATCAGTAAGCTTCACTTTTTTTATCAAGAATTTATGCGATTTCTAACGGTTTCGACCTCGCTTTCGACGTTGTGTGACTATAAATTTCTTCGAATTGAAAACACTTTTATTAATGGTTTGATAGTGTGTAATTAAAGGTGTCGTGATTCCAGCTTTCGGACGGCTACTAACACGTTTTTACAATTTCAATAATCACCGAGTAATTCGCAATGAAAGATAACCTAAAAAGATTTTCTAACCTAATTGTTTATAAAGAAAAATCGACTAGATTTTTGTTGTATATCTAGTCTCAACATACGTACTTACAATAAATAGAAAACCAGTCTTTTCAGTTTTGACCTAATTCATGGTTTCATTATTAAACTATTTTGCAAAAATAACTAAATTTGTGAATTGATAAAGTCACTGAAAGCTATTTCATTCAGTGTACTTTCTCAGTAAGTTTTGAAAATAGCCTAAACATTTTTACTCAAAAATTCCTCCTCTTGTAAAAGTAAAGTTAACAATACTATTTCTCCCAGTGTACTCAACTGACTCATAAAAACAACGAAATTTCCGTCTGCGACGAGATTACCGAAAAGATTAGTAAGAAATACTCTACACCATTTCTCTCGCCGTATACATGTATACGTGTACAATATATACATGTATAATACACGTAGAGCCAGTCTGAAAAGAGAAATAAAAGTTTCCTTTCTCCACTTCCTTACAATAAGACATGGAGTGTATCCATACACAGAGTGCAGAGCAACAACCGCCTCTTTCTCTGCCCATCGAAGCGAAATTCGAAAGTGCACTCGAACAGATTAACCCCACAGACACACGCACAGACAGAGTAAAAACGTTGCTCCCTATACACATCCTTTCTTCTTCTCTTCCGCCGGCACCTAATCGCAAGTCCATTGGCGAAAATCCCCTGCACGTCCGCTGCCTTTTCGGCAGTAGGGGACACCGCGTCCGGTCTCTCTGTCTCTCTCTCTCTCTCTCTCTCTCATACACGGACTTTCAGCAGGTTATTCGTAGGAGGAACCGAGAGAGCTGCTGACGTGTCGGCTCTCACGAATTAATATTGCGGAAATCGAACGAGTCGTCCAACAGCCGCCGCAACCCCTACTACTCTCTGCCCACCGAATATCGTCGACTGATATCGATCGAGAGGGAGTGAGTTGAGACGATGACAAATAATCCGGCATTTTTCCCGCTCGTTTCTAGCCGCAGAGAAAGAGAGCGAGAGATTAACTTCTCCTTCTCTCTCCGTCTGTCTCGGCGAGACTGCGACTATATATACTATAGTGTAGGGCTGCTCGTATTATGCAGGATCTTACATTGTCGACACACGTTGTGCAGCTCTCGGCAATTCGACGATTTTCAGCCTCAAAGAACTGCTGACAAAGCAATTTTGGGCCCCAGACGTTGCTTAATTCGATTAGTTTTATTTCGTCTATTGCTCTATTTTCACCCAGATAGACAACATACAAACTCAATTGCATAGTATCAAATATTATTTTTAATCTTTGCCATATCTGTGTAATTCTTTTGATATGGGATGCTGAAAATAGACATTCAGTGCCATTTTTCTCAAAGTTTGGATTTAAAGTTACAAGTCAAGTCTAAATTTTTGACTTTCTCAAACTGTCAACTGTTGTTTTCACACTTGTCTGTTTAGACTACAATCATTTCTATATACCCGCAATCTAAAAACAGAAGTTGTACATCAATATCGTGTTGTCAGCGGCTGTTTGTCGTGAAACATCGACAAATTGCCCGCACATAGCGCGTATCGAGTGGAAAATGCAGCGGTTATGGGAACTCGTGTTTTTCGTCACGAAAATACATTTCTTTTTGTTTTTTCCCTCGGGCTTCTTCAACCCCCTCCACTCGACACATACGTGCGTGTAATTGGTATGCCAGAGATGCCGGCTCGGATTAACACGAATGATCGAGCGCTTTTTCTCGGGAAACGAGTGATTCCCGATTTCGGGGCTTCCTTTGTGCTTTTATAGACGCACATTGTCCGCGTGTACCCGCTTCCGAGTAATAAAAAAAATAAATAAAAGGAAACACGATGGTAAAACGTGTCGCATTGAGGTGTACATTATAAGTATGCGATTGACGAAATACGAATTTTCGAGATTTGCCTCACGCTGCGCTTTTCAGACTAATCGCTTTTTAATTTTGACGCGGATACACAGCCTCGGATTTCGCGTTACAATACATCCTGTACGAGACAGACTCTGTTTGCGGACAGACTATATGCGTATACGAATGGAATGTAATACAAAGAGTGACATTGACGTGTGTATTTACCGTTTTTTTCCCCTGAACTTTCTCAAAGAATCGTGTACCAGAGGACTCAATTCGCTCCGAAAAGTCGGCGTGAAATTGACGGATAATCGTGGGACATTGTCTAAAAATCCTCCGTGGCTAGCACAAGTTGAAATCTCCCCCTCTACTACCCACTACACGATTCTTCTCTTCTTTTTTTTTCTCTATACACTGTATGTAAGTGTATACGAGTAAATCTTTTTAAAATTATCGTTTCGAAGAGTCAAAAAAATTTTAGCAAAAAATAAGACGAGTGTGTACAATAAACTTTAATTAAAAAAAATTGTGTGCATTGAACGAACTGCTTAGAAGTTATAAACGTTTGAAACGGTGAACGATTGTAAAAGTAAAACAGAAAATTTTTCAGAAACGCCTGCTGAATGAAGTAATCTCGTTGAGCAATCTTTGTTTAAGCTAAAACTCTTTGCTTCGATTTCTTTATTTTTTCATCTGACTCATTATTGCGTAAATTACATGAAAATACCATAGCAAAATTATAACGATAGGTGTTTATACCGTGTCAAATCATGTGATAAAAAACAATCACTGCGACTGGCGAGCAAATATGCTCAAAAATTAAGTTTTAAAAAAGCTCCTCTGAAAACGACTTTTCTGATCAAGAATTACGAGCATCTGAAGAAAGGGAGAAAATCATGTCGATTAAAAAGATTTACTCGTATACCTACACGAGAGAAAGAATTCTCTCTTTCACTCTCGGATTTCACGGGGGCGAGAAACGAAGATTTCTCGGGGATAACAAAGGGGCGCCTATACCCCGTCGCCGAAATTTCACGCTCGATCCTTAAAGAGCGATTCCACTCACGTCTCTCGGTAAACACGGCGTCGACGACTCAGCGAAAAAATTTTTCCGAACACACACACACACACACACACGCGCGCGGGCGCTATAAAAAGACCGATTTTTCGTTCGTCCTCGGGAAAGATCTCTTTGGAGCCGGGAAAATTTCGTCGGTGCTTTCACCGGGCCGAAAGAAAGAAACACACGGAAAGCCGGCCTTTCCCAAAGGAGATACAGATAAGATACAGGAAGACAACGACGACTCCGGGCAATTAGTCATTTATCGGAGCACAAGCGCCAAGTGGGAATGGAGGGGGGGGGGGCGAAGAAGCCGCTATGGGAAAAAGAGAGGTGAGATTTCCACGAGCGATATACAAGTATACCGTATATAACACCGGAGATAAATAGCCTTTCAATATATATTTCGAGTGTTTGGTGTAAGAAATAATTGAGGTGGTGTGTGGAGATTGGGAATGTGTGATGAGACTATTTCTGTTCTTGGGTTTTATTAGTCTGGTTGAAAATTCAGTGGATTTTGGACGGAAGTTTTTAAGTTCCCAACTGAGTGTTTCCAGAATTTGTATGAATATAAAGTTTATTTCGTAAATTTTTTGTTTCGAAATAGATGCTCAATTTTTGCCAAAGGTGCATACCGATAAATTGTCTTTGAATAATAATTAAATTACTTTATTTATCATAATATTTTGATAAGATATTTAATTGCGATTAGAAGAAATGAAGATAAAAATTATTGGTCGAAATTAAAATTAAGTAGCACTGAAATTTAACAAATTTTCACTTTAGATAAATTTATTTATCCAAAATCTTGATACGAATGTCGTCCTTAGCTCGTGAGTCTTTAATTTGATGAGAGAGAAGCACCATTCTTTATTAGATAAAAGTTTTTTTGTACGTTGAAGTAACAACTGTTGAAATTTATTTTAATCAAGCGGTATAAAATACATTTTCTCTGTGCGTACAAGCAGCGTCGCGTACACGCGCGCATAGGCGAAATTTTGTCAGGAGATAGTTATAAAATCTCTTCCCCTCTGCCCCCCGGATGATTTACGAGGAGAGCGTAGGTTGAAAACCGGGCGCGGCTCCCCGTAAACGAGGCTCCTATATATACCTATACGCAGTTTAATTTGCGAGAGCTATTATGCTCTGTACTCCCTGTGTGTGTCGCGCCGACACTGTGCGCCAGACTTTATTGAGGTGTGCATGATTCGGCACTCGCCCCGCGTCGCGTTTTTTTTTCTCGTTGTTTTTCTTCTTTTTTTTTGCCTTTCGCCCCTTGTTTGTTGAATGCGGTGTGCAGAGCGTAATACCGCGAAATTGGTGACTGCGGTGTCGTTGTGAACGCGAGTATTATGCGCAGGGAGGGAGAGAGAGAGAGAGAGAGAGAGAGAGGCATTGTGTGTATTTGTTGGGCGCGCGCTGCGTGCGGTGTACGCCACGAGGGCTTTTTTTTTGGATGCTGACGGTGACGATGTGTGGACACGTTTTGCGACAATGCGGTAGGCTGGGATATAAATTATCGGGTTGTATGTGTGTGAGCGTGGACGTTTTACTTTTTCTGGGGAGTAGGGCTCCGCGCGTGCCTGGTCTCATTTTTTTTCCTTTTCGGGTTGGGGCATTATTATTAGCGACTTCTAGTCTAAAATGCGGACGCGACCACATTTACTGGTAATTTAAGAAAATAAAGTTTTTATTAAGAATTTCGTAAAAATGAAACTGCGAGACTTGTGTTCTTCGACGAGATATTTATTTTTATTTGTGAATAAATATTTATAGTAATTTTTAATAATGAGAAATATTGTGAATATTAAGACATTGACCTTAATTATATACCTTTTATGGCCAATTACAGCAGGTTTCAAATTGTCAAAATCCCTTCGGCTTCGATTTCTTATCATCAATTCTCACGAGAATTTCATTGCACTTTTACACGCAAGCAGACAAACAGCCTGCGGAGGATATTTGCATACAATTAAACTTTCTAAATCTTTATATGGACCGCTCTTATAAATCAAATCTCCAGCGAAGTAATCAGAGCATGCGCTCCTCGCACGCAACCTTCACCGACGTCAAAATAAAGCCGAATAGAAATATAACACTCTCTCTCTCTCTCTCTCTCTCTCTCTCTCTCTCTAAAGAAAAACAAAAAAAACGAGACGAACCACGCCAAAAAAGCAAAGCTCCTCAATCATCTGGCAAAAAGGGTCCGCGCCTCCATTAGTACATTCTTTCATCAGAGCCACCATAATTCCGGGCGGCTTCTCTCTCTCTCTCTCTCCCTCTCTCTACCTCCCTCCCAATTTTTTTTGTCAATCGCGGAGTCCTCCAACAAGGTTTCCCCGGCTAACTACGTAACCGCTCGGTCTCTCGGTGTGCGGTCCAGCCAGAGAGCGCGTCGGGGCTTATAAAGACGTGAAGCGGCGACGGCGGCAGCGGCAGCAGATCCGAAAGTCCTCGGTTAATGAGGACGTTCGCAGAGAACGAAGGAGAAGATAGACGAGCCGCGGATGTATAATATGACGATCGAGGCTTTCGCTGCTGCTGCTGCTGCTGCGCTGCGCTGAGCTGCGGCCGAGATGAGAGTCATGAGGCAGGCGGACAAAAGAGCAGGACGCCGTGCGAGAGAAAAGCCAGGTGTTTCACGAGGAAGCGACCACCACCGCACGCACACCCGCGCGCGCGCGTTGCTCACTCTTCTTCCTTCCTCTGTGCGCTGTGGAGAGCAGCTCTTCTTTTTTTTTGCGTCTGCGTCCACACTTTACATATTTTTCGGAGTTTACGGATAATGCAACAGTACTATTTCTGTTAAGTGATTTTGTTGCTCATGATGATAAGGGTTAAACAGCAATTGAGAAAATAATTTATTTCTCTCGCACTGCAGCCTAAGCTTTACTTCAAATAACAATTAAACCGCTCTCTCGTCAGACCCGAGACTTCGTGCGGTGCTCTGCTATCGATTTGCCCGCAGCGTTTTTGCAGTCAAGGTAAATAATTCCCTGCAAATGTATAAAAATCGTTAAACTTACGCAAAAGAAAAAAAACTTACACTCTCCCCCGCGCAATAGCCATCGGTGTCCCGTATACACACGCAGCGTATAGAGAAAAATCCAATCCATTCGTATAATATGTGTACATGGGTCCAAACGAAACGCGCGCGCATGATCGATACGCGACTGCACAATGGGTCTCTCGGCGGCGGGATCTCCCAGTCCCAGCTCTATACTTCCTCGTAGAGAGAGAGAGAGAGAGAGAGAGAGAGAGCGTTTCCGTTGATGAGCCATAGAACCTCTCGCCTCAGTGTGTGTGTGTGTGTATAGAGGGGCGGCTCGGAGCAAAGGAGCGGAGAGCAGGAGGGGTCCCCGACTATCGGATCACCAACGGCGGGCCTACGTGCTCCCGCGGCGGACACCCAGAGAGATTCTCGTAACGTTACACCCCGAGTGAAATTTTGCGGCTATACAGAGGAAACATACGCCTGTGTACAATATTTCCAGTCTCTTTTTACTTCTGCTTCGCTTTTTTTTAAGCTACCGGCCGCCGCGTGTGCATACACTGCACAATGCATATAGACGAGAGAATAAGTACGCGCATGTACGTAGAGCCGCGGCTCGGCCACAAAATTCCGACATTCCTCGGGCTTCCATATCCATTTCGAGTTGCAGCGCCGCGCGATAATCAATATTCGGCGGCGCCGCGAGTCTTCGTTTCTGTACACGTACATGTATACACAGTACACTACACACGTTTACTTGTTATACGTATAGGTGTATGCGCGGACACACACGTCTCGGGGTAAAAAAGCAGACGAGATGTACATGTGTATATAATATAGAGAGACGTGAGTCGGGCCGTTGGTTTTATTTACGGAGGGGGTTCCCCGCTCGCTGTGTGTATACAATATACATATATATTATATACGTTTGTTGTTCCACGCAAGGTCAATGCGTATCGCGAGCGATGGCTTGTTATGTTTTTTTTCTGCGTATAGACCAGGACTGACCAGGTGAACACTCCGGCGTGTAATTAGCGGGGGGGCTATGATATGCGAAAATTGAGCTGTTTGTGTCACCCCCTCTCGTGTATCGGGATAAACATGTTTTTGTTTGTATATGCATACCCCCGTGTGGCAATCGAAGTTTATCGGGAGTTTCGTGGAGGGGTCCGAAGGTCTATTACAAATTCAAATTTTGTGCCATTGCTGCAGGTGTCGACTGGGAAATTACGAATTTGTTCGGTAGATAAAATTAAGATATAACTACTATTCTCGTTATGCAATCATTTGCAATGTTGTTTCTAATCATGCATTTTAATGAAGTTTTATCGGACAATTATCTTAAGGATTCTTATTTCTTTTATTATCATATTGTTATAAGTAAATCAATGGTATCAAACCTTTTCGTATACATATTTTCTTATACATACATTATTCTAAAATGTATTTTTCAAAATAAATAAGTATAAACAAATCGTTTAAACAAAATAAGTTTTTCAAATAATAAGTTCATTAGAAAAATATATATTTTGAAATAAACTACACTTCAACATACTTTTCTAAAGTATATAATTTCAGCGAGAAATTAATTATTTCCTCGTCCACTCAATTCTGGCGCGAAATTTGAATTTTCATCAAACTTTCCAAATCTAATTAATCCGCCTCGAAGTGGGCCGAACAAAAAGAGAAGAAAAAACTTCTTTCCCGCATCGCACTCAAACGTACTTTTCTCAAGTACATTATATTTTCTAATTTTATAAAACATCGTGTTTCGTCGCTAAAACGGCGCGAAATTTAAATTTCCATCTCTCTCGTCTTTTCGCGGCCTGAAAAATCATTCCTCCCCGAAGTGGGTCAACAAAAAGTAGAAGATATGTACATTGTACGGCAAAAAAAAAACTTTTTTCCCCGCATCCACTCGCCTTCACCTTCAAACACACACGGCTGACCCCTCGCTCTTGCACTCGACATAATGTATACTCTACATACATATAGGCAAGCAGCTCTTGTCAAGTGCACTGTTCGCGTACTACAATCAGCTGCTCGTTACACACAGCCGGCTATCAGTATGTATACTGTACACGTACAATTGGGTCACCTGCCACCCAGCGAGTTTCGGCTAAAACGCATGATCGATGCCCCTGAAGATCCTCTCGGCGGGGACGACACTGAGAAAGAGAGAGAGAGAAAGGCATAAAAAGGAGCGGACCCCAACTTTAATTTTCCGGCTGCAGCGCCGTCCAATTACACTTTCGCAGAGGTCGGCGGCGGCTTTGTTGCGCGCATTATCGGAATTGGAATTGTCCGCGTCTCTCTCTCTCTCTCTCTCTCTCTCTCTCTCTCGTGTGTTAGTTTGAAAAACGTCGCAGGGCATGAAAGCCGGCCGGCACTGGAATCGATTATAATACTTCGGGGGCTGTGCGCTATAGAGCACCGGAGAGAGAAATACGTGTGCGATCAATACCCGGGCCCCGCGCGCGCGGCAAAGGGACCGTTTTTCTCTTCCCTTGTACACATTCCCTTCGTCGCTGTAGATACACACACAGACGCACATACACACGAGCGCGCGCGCGAGCGCAGAGGCCCGAGCTATTCTTTCACTCCCGCTTTCTTCTCGCTTTTTCGGACACAAATCGAACGGAATAATCCTGAGAGCGGGCTCTCTCTCTCTCTCTCCCGGGAGCTCGTTCGTGCCCCTCTGAATGCTTGTGTATACTTGCGACGATTAGCCGGGCGGAACGTGTATATACGTGTATAACTTTTCGGCTAAATTGCGGAATTTTTTCGTTACACGCGCTCGCGGGGACAAAAGTGTACAGGGAGTTGGAAGCTTCCTTCCGAGTAATGGGAGAAAGCTCTCGTGACGCGCGGGAGCCCTTTGATTTATTTCGATCTAGTTGAGGGGACATGCGTCTTGTCGAATAGAGACGATTTATGCGGGAAAAGAAAAACTGTTTGTCGTAACTTTTCACAAGTCTTGAGTGAAGTGTGACAATTCGTACGTCAAAATAAAATAAAAATTCTATACTTTTGTAGTCGTGACTGTAAGAATGTGAAATTAAAATGAAAAATAATGAAATATTGCCTATATATGATGGCTCATTCCTCGCAGCGAAGTATATACGTGCCAAGGGAAAATTCAATACGACGAGAGACACGTTGGACTCCATTTTTCATCTCGCGGTCGTGCACGGAGCGTGTCCAGCGCGCATTGTGCCGAGCGATTGATTCATCAGCGCTGCCTGTATACTTATAGACAGGGCTCGCTTCCGCGTTGAAAAACACAAGCTGTCAAGAGAGCGAGAGATGGCGAAAAAAAGGCAGGCATCTGCCTCGACGGAGCGAGAGAGATGACTGAATAATTCCGACTCTGAACACGATATCCGGCAAAGGTGTGTGCATGATGTATAGAGTTGCGGATCGACGACGCGGCTAATTATCCTCTGCAAAAAAAAAGCAAGAGAAAAAAGCGAGCGAGCAAGCGAGAAGCTCGTGGATCGGTCGGTGCAGGCGCGGGTTACGATGAAATTCGGCACGCTCGTAGGTGCTTCTTCCTATCGAACATTATCCGCTTGATTAGAGAGGAGGTGGAAAGTGTCAAGTCGTGCCAAAGTGCGCGCGAGGGTATCGTGTGTTCGGGGCCACCGAGGCGCGGGTATTATCGAGCACGAGCTATCTCTCTCTCTCTCTCTCTCTCGCTCTCTATCGGGGGCTGGGGCGCGCATATGCGCCCCGTATAGATATAGGCGTGCACAAGAGAGAGAGAGAGAGAGAGAGAGAGAGAGAGAGAGAGAGAGAGCCGAGAGACGATGCAGATGGTGGATTTCGCCAATTGGTTTCGGAGAGAGGATCGGCTTTCGGAGTTGCGCGCATCAGGGTTCGTTGGACTTGGGGCCATACGCGCGCGTGCCGCATTTAATGACAGTGGATATATGAGATATATAGGCGTGTGTACTGTATACTCTACACGTATACTCCTGCCTGAGTGTCTCTCTCTATGTATGTGTGTGTGTGTGTGCGTACCTGCTGTTCGAGGGAAGCACGCGTCGAACGAACGGGCTAATTATCCTATAGGTATTCATGTGTGGAGAGAGAGAGAGAGAGAGAGAGAGAGAGAGAGAGAGAGAGAGAGAGAGAGAGAGAGGTTGTGGTTGGAAAAAAATAATAAAACACTTTCGCACGAGAGAGAGAGAGAGAGATATGTATGTAAGACAGATGCCACGCGTCGACAGATACATAGCGCGTGCTGCTTTTTACTCTCTAATTTCTTATGGATATGCAGGTCGACTGGGTCTTTTTTTGATTCACCTGTTGTTCGCCGCTCTCATCCGCTCGCTTATTAATCAGAATTTTTTCTTCCCGGGACTACTGTGTGGGGAGCGAGGATGCAATTAGGAGAGAGAAAAGCAGCCGGGATGGAAAAGTGAAGATGAAATTGCAACTGCAGGTTGATTGTGCTATACGATGGGAGCGTGTGATTGTTCGGCGTCTGCGGAGGTTCCTCCGCGATTGGCCGATGGAAAGCCTTGAACGCTTGAAAATTACGAGTATTTTATTCTTGTAAAGAAATAGGGGGGAAAATCTGTCAACTTGTGCCTTAACGCTTTCAGTATACTTAGGTGAGTACTTAGTACGGAACTTAAAACTATTTCATTGCATTATGTTCAGACTTGCTGAAAGCCATAGCGAAAAAAGTTTGTTTTCACGCTATTGCTTAAAGTTATTAGAATTCAACGTGTGCCGTCTAGAAAAGTGTATAATAAGGGTATCTCACGGATTCGTATATTATGTTTTACGTATTTTAATATACCGCATAGTAACTTTCGAGCAGAAAATAACATTTTCTTTTAATATTCAGTACAACCTCTTAGTGATGAGTTCACTTTTCAAAATATTAAGTTAAATAAGTTATATCCTGCAACACATACCGTTAAACTAAATTTTTTTTTTGTAATTTATTCATTATAACATCAACTATAAAATTTAGAATCCCGAAAAGTTTTAAGACATAAAATACTTCAGCTATTTATTAACTCATAACTTTTCTCTAATTCTTTTAATTGTAATAGCATAAAAATTGAAATAAAATCTGTTTCAAAACATGCGTTTACTTCGATCATTGTGCACGTGTCGAAATATTGTCCTTCCATTTTCAAGGATACTTAAAACTAACATTAAAAATTTATAAAAATAACATGAAAAAGTAAACGGCCACTATACACGTGTGCAAAAGTTTGTCCTTACACATTCCGGGATATTGAAAAGCAGTGCTAAGAATTTATAAAAAATAAGCGGTCACTACTATAACGCGTGAAAAGTTTGTCCTTAAACATTCCGAAACATTAGAGAATAATATATAATACTTATGAAAAATTAAACAATCACTGCGCACACGTCTCATAAGCTTGTCTTTAAACTTTCCAGAAATAATAAAAAAATACAATTAAAAATTTATTGCTCATAGAAAGCCTACTCGCGGCGGAACATCAAAGACGTTCCAATCGATCCCAACCTCGGAAAGTGAAAATTGAGAAAACACGATTCGCGTCGTTGGAGTTTCCCCAGCAGACGCAGCGACAACAAAGAAGAAGCTTGTTGTATACGCCCCCCCCCCCCCCGTAATAAAATTGTCCCCTGCATCGCCTCCGCAAGACGCAGCGCGCGCGAGAGAAAAATCAATCTGACGAATCGCGGCTATAACATAATGATCGCATGATCTACGAGTCCCTCCGGAAAAAACACGTTAGCGCCGACGTCGCTCTCCTTTCGCACGCAACTTGCGCAATGATCTCGCTACGTGCGCATGCACGTAGTATATACGTATATATACGCGCGTGTATGTGCCTCATAGCGATGATTCATAACGCAAAGGAGAGAGAGAGAGAGAGAGTGACTTGCGATTGAGAGTACGGAGAGCTTGTACCGCTGAGTAATGGATCTCGCTTTATGTTTCTCGGTACTACTATCAAGCGTTTGATATTAGCTGTAATTTGACGGATTATCCCGTGCGTCGCGTCGCATTCTCTCCCGGCAGTCGCTTTAAGCTCGGTCGCAGCCGCAGGTGTGGGACGAATTTTACGATTTTTACCGTAGATTCGCTTCCCACACGGTCTATGAGTCTCTCTCTCTCTCTCTCTCTCTCTCTCTCCCCTTTTATCTGCGCTTATCCAATAAACGGAGAGAGAGTGAAATTAGCTCTGGATTTGACCTAAACAGCTTTCGTCAATTAGAGGAGATCTAACTCGACAATTTAACGTCTCGTGGATTACTCTCAATGTCTCTTTGATGTGCGACGAGAGCGGAAGAGATTGTTGAAGTATGCAAAAGTCGAATGTTTTTTTTTTGGAGGATGTCCCAGAAATTACTTTGCTAATACTAAAAATAATGACAATTTCATGTTTTTCCACATTATGCAGAGTGCAGTAATGCATTTTCTAATGTAATTTTTCTCGGTCTATTTTCTGTTACAATATATGCATTATGCACGGTGAGTAAGAAAACTGTCGCAGTAAATATTGCTAACTTTTTATTACGGTATATTTACAACGTGAATCATAGTAAGCAGATGCAAATGAAATTTTTAATTTTTCATATCGAACAAAATTTTCTAGTCCATTTTGTAAAGTATGCGTATACCGCGAAGGCCGTACAACACAATAAACAAATAAATAAACGTCAACATCACCGTAAAAATCTCTAATATCATAACGCAGCGTAGAATTTAAGGCGCAAGTATGTCACGCACTCGTAACGTACAAAAACACTAATTTTTTTTCTTTTACCCCGACAGTATTTTCTCAGTACAATAAACATCGAACAATATATCTAGCGTCGTATATTTTTCAATTCACCTCGCGCAGCAGACATTGTGCACTAAAAAATTCTCTCCGACACACGATCATTAACCGTCCAATCCTTACATGCATAAATCAAGGTGACGGCTAACCCATATATATACAATACATATATATTCTATATATTATATATGCTATACATAATACACTGGTGCAGAATGGCACGTAAGTAGGCATCGCGTTTCCATTATTAGCCGCCTCTTTCTCGCTCTCTTTCTCTCTCTCTCACTCGCTCTCCCTGTGAAAAGAAGAATATAATAAACCGGTCAGTTTCCAGAGGCTGTTTTCGCCGATTGGCATCTGCGGTGTATATAGTCTCCGGAAAATTCCGGAGGCCCCCTCCTAATCCTCGCACGCGCCCTTTCACGATTTTTCCGCCGATCGTTTACCTACCCTGGCGCGTAAAAGGGACGACACACGTATATATATATATATGCATATATATAGTATACATCGCCGTGAAAAGGGTCAGTCTCGCCCCGTTTAATCGCATCAGCGTAGCGTCGGACGAGCTGAAAGGAGAGCGGATTATCCGTCTAATCTGGGCCTCTATACACCGCTTATTATATTTTTTTTCCCGAAAAACTCTTTCCCCATAACGCGAGCGAGCGAGCGAAAATTCCGCGAGTATTAGAGGTTCTCCTCCGCAGCTCTCGCTCTTACTCTGCTCGCTCTCGAGCTGGCGAGATAAGAAAGGGAAAATACGCGTGTATACAATGCACAATGCGAAGAAAGAAACGGAATCGCGACAGGTGGGCCCCATTCCACGTCTCCTTATCGCCTCGAGATTTCACAAGTCGCCGCCGATAAGATAGGCCGAAAGAGAGTCTCTCTCTCTCTCTCTCACTTACTCTGACTCAACCGCCCTCGCATTTTTCCGGAGCAGCTGCCGCCGCCGCCGCTGCTGCTATGCTGAGGAGTTTTTCGGGCCCGATACGCGCCCGTCGCTATATATACCTATATGTGTGTGTGGGTGTGCGTATGTGTGTGTGTGTGTGAGGATACACACGCGAAAAACAGGTATGTGTGTGCGTGTGTGTGAGTGTGTGGACGACGGGACTGAGCAGCTGCGCGAATGAATGCGACATGTGCGATCCCGTTTTTCGGTTTTGCGGCGCAAAGAGAGAGAGAGAGAGGAGCCTTCTTTTTGTGTGTCGAAACGTTGCTGCATACGCCCACACCTGAATATGTAGACGAGCACCCGTGTGTGTGTGTGTGTGTGAGCTCTTCTTTATGCTACTTCTTTTTCCGAGTATGCGTTACCCTTTCTTGGAATGCAATCGTACGAGGCTTTTAATCGATCGTCATCTGCCTTCCGCGAGGGACACACGACGACGCTACCGAATCGATCTGTCGCCTTGATAATGAGGATTTCTGTTGCGAAGAACGTTTCTCCTGGGGTGAATATATTTATTATTGAATGGAGGCGAGGAGACGATAATGAAGATTTTGCAGGCTTTCGGAAAAAGTTTCTTACAAGTCGAGTTTTAGGACAGTTTTGGGTTAAACTGCAGTTTAACGCGAGTATGACGAGTTCGGAGGGGATGGACTATTAAAAACTTGAAGGGAAGAAGAATTTTGTAATGCAATTTTTCTTTACTAATTCGGATAAATAGGTTTCCTGAGTAGATATTTTTTATTGAAGAGCACATTTGAAGCGTTTCTCTCGCAAACAGAAATAATTTTCGTAAGTCCACTTTAAAAAATGCGATCTTACTTTTAGCAAACGATTCTACGTTCTCGTACGTTCCATTTGCATTACAAAAGCACACACTTTTAATTCTTGAAAATCTTCTACAAATCAATTGAAGATTCTCATCTTAAAACAGTGTTATATTGCACCAGTTGATAAACATATATTTCCATCACTCAAAACACACAGATTATTATAATACGTAAAACACAGCTAAGAAACGTCAAGTCTAAAGATCCGTCGTAAAAAAGGGGTGAATACATGCTTGAACAACTTCCTCCCAACCGAAAGTGTTAAGTCATTTGTCTATCCTAAGTATAGACCATAAATAAGGAGTAAAAAAGCCACCCTCCAGAACGGAAATGTCCCTTTAGACACTATACACTTCGCCTCGCCAATAAAAAAGAATACTAAACCCCCGGAGAGAGAGAAAGAGCTCTACACCGTCTTCGTATCGACGTATGTATTATATACCTAAACGGCCGCAGAGCCGGGTTAGGTGTCATTGAAGATCCATTATAACCTCGTTAGAGGCCTCGTCTTTACGTCGAACGACGATATTGCCCGCTCTAAATACGCGACTCTACCCGTCCTCTGCACACTGCAGCCGCAAGAGCGCGCGGTATCAGGCGAGATATCTCTTAATCGGCTGAGCAAATCCTCCCCCCCCCCCTGGCGGGGTCTCGCGTCTTATCTCTCTGCCCAAATATTGAGAGACTCCAATTACCCAACCTGCGGACGTTTCTCTAAAAACCGTCTCTCGATCGGTCCAGCCGCTCCGCAACGGCACGCGTCTCTCCCCCACTTCACATATGTAAAAAGGATCGCCACACACTCCCTCGCAGCCTCTTGAAAAAAAAGCAATAGCAGCAGCAGCAGCAGCAGACGTTGGCATTATATACACACACACACGAACACAGTAGGCAAGGGGGAGAGACGCGTGCCGGCGGGGCAGCTGCAGCGACGTCGTCGGGTCCTCCTCATCGTCTATTACCTGGGCCTCTTCCTCGCGCAGCAGCCCTTTCACCCACAACGCGCGACTCTCCACACACGCTCGTGTGTGTATATCAAAAAGTCGGCTGCATCCGGCTGGTCCTTCCTTTTTTCGGGGGACCTCAGCTGGAGAGAGAGAGAGAGAGAGAGAGAGAGAGAGAGAGAGAGAGAGAGAGAGTGAGAGAGCGAGAGAGACACGGAACTTGCAGGCCCGGAATTTCCGTGTTTAGAGACGCGCAGCTGCCGCCCGCGCGCGATCGCTTTTACTTACGTGTACGTGTGCTGTGTGTGCGCCTCTCTGTGTAAAGTAGTGTACGCGTTGTTGTATCAAGGAAATTTCTTCGGAGAGCCTCGCGCGTCGCGCTAAGCGGGAAACGGCCAATTGCTTGCTCCACTTTCTCGCCGCTGCAGCGCGAAAACTTCGTGCAGTGTCTCTGCAGCGGCGGCGACGACGGCTCGTCGTTTAAGATTCCGCTGCGCGGACGAGTCGACGAGACGCGTGTTTTTTACGCCGCGGGGATCGTAATTCCTATTGTTGCGGGGCTGAATTAATCCGAGATACTTGTGCAGCTTTCGAAGAGATAAGCACGATGTATCGTTTGTTGAACGCATATAACTTTGCACACGATGCAATGAAACTGCTCTGACACTTTCGTCCAAAATCGTTGATACAGCTTTTGGACTTTCGTGGTACGATGAAGTACACTTTGATAATCTACTTATCCGGACAAACTAGTTACCGCACTTGACCAACTGATTGGGTCAACCGACAATCGCATAAATGTTCAAAATATTTCATAAATTAGGCCATTTCTATTATCACCAGCTGATAATCATTAAATTCGTATAAATACCAATGACGATCGCAGCCGAAAACTAATCAATCAATGATCGAGCCTATAATGATTACTATATGTATCTTCTTTGGAGAGCGACAATGTCATACTTTTAAACTATAATATATAAAAAAATACTTGTTAATCGATCACTGATATAGGTTATATCGATCGATCAGTTGACTCATCAACGCCGTTCGTTTATTTTTTATTTTTCTCTCCATTCTCGTTCTCGAACTATGTAATATCAAAGAAGCTCTTCGCAAGGCTAACACACAAGACGCAACGATCCTATTTCTCGTAATCAGCGCGGCAAAAGCTATAATGCAGAAGTCGATTCGACCAGCTTTGCAGCAGAATAGCCTAGTTTAAGGCGGAGTATTGAAATTTTGGTCGCCAACCCCTCGGAATGGTTAGGAAAAAAATCCACTCTTTTCACATTGAGTTAACCGATCAGCGTTTCCTAAGCAGTCCGCAGCTCCGAGACCAGCTGTTCATTCTCATTTCCTCCCTGATGTGTGCTATCGTCTCTGAGACTGGCATCTCTCGCGACGCAGAGAATAATATGTAGGTCGTCTCTCGGGCTCGCATTGAAAAACAAGTAGACTGATATGACTGCTCTTCCTCCTCCTCGTGCTCCTCGGGCAATCAGCAATCAGGCACCTGAGTCACGGCGCCAGCAATTGCCGCAGATTGGGCCCATTGCCACTGGAAATTAATGAAAATCGCTCTCTTGCGTCAGCTCTCATCTCCTCACTCTCTCTCTCTCTCTCTCTCTCTCTCGCTCTCGAGTCAGAACGTCGGCGGCGGCGGCGGCGGCAGCAGCAGCTCATAAGCGTGCCAGGCGTGTGCACACGTCCCACCTGCCGACAGCAGCGGCGGCGGCGGCGGCGGCGGCAGCAGCAGCAGCCCGACTGCAGCATCCCCCTCTTCGTCCCTCTCCACATCCCGTATATTAAGCAGTGCTTGTGTGTCTGTGCGCGCTTCAACATTCTATATTCATATATAGGCGCGTGCGCTCGGTGTTTGGTTACAGGGAGGCGGCGGCACGTGCGCCGCTTTACCAGCGGCAGCAGCAGCAGCAGCGCCGGAGGACCAGGTGCTACCACCACCACCACCAGCAGCAGCAGCAACAGCAGCAGCACTAGCGGCGAGCTCACAGCCGGCGCGCAGCAGCCAAGCTCGGTAGTCATGGACACGAAGCCGGAGCTGACGGAGGAGTACCGCTGCTCGAGGTGCCGGGCCCGGCTGGCCTGCTCCTGCGCGGCCCTCGGCCTCCTCGACGACCTCGACGGCTGCGAGGCCGACAGCAGCAGCAGCCCCCAGGAGTCGAGGACCAGGCCGAGGCGGCCCCAGTGCTCGTCGTCGTCGTCGTCGTCGTACGCCTGGATCGGCGCCGCCCGCACCGGCGAGGACTGCGGCTGCGCCGACGACCGGGACGGCGTTCTCAGGAGGCGGCCGCCCGAACGGCCCGAGCCCCTAGTGCAAGTGCGCAGGCCGAGCAAGCTCCTGCCGCCCTACTACCTCGCCACCCTGCTCATACTATCCTACAGCCTATTCGGCATGGCAGGTCAGTTCGCGAGTGATATGTGTACTTACCCCCCTTATTCTTTTAGTGCAGATGCTCATGCGTATAGGCAAGGTGCAGTTGTTCTCTCGCTCTCCTTTTTCTCGACTATGCGGACGCGAGAGCTCGGTGACGTGGATTTTTGCAGTGCAGTTCCGCGTAATATCGGACTTCTGGCAAACGAGCGAATGCCGGGCAAATGTCCCACTTGCAGTCCGGAATCTCGAGGACAGCGTGAAAATCCGTAAAAGCTGTGTTTCTATAGTCGTCGTAAATATACGTAACCGCCAAACTCGGTGACAAGTGTTGAGTTTCACATGCGATCGATATAGCTGGCATGCGTTATAGGAGCGGCGCGCTTACAATGCAACGGCAATTTGTCCATAACGCACGAATTTGTCAGGTAGCCACACGCGCGCATAGGGGTGTCTCTCTCTCTCTCTCGTCCCCTTAATTCCTCATGTGCGCCGCGTCCGCGTGTACGCGTACTTACAATGCGGCGGCGCAGCTCTCGAATTTTTCCTCGCGCGCGACGACACGTAAGCCGCTGCCGCCGTGGTATATAGATGGAAAATTAAAACGCGTAATCGCAGGTCCGATCTCGCGCATAAGTAGCCGGTGCGCTTTCGTGAAAGCTTAATAAAACGACTCTCTCTCTCTCTCTCTCTCTGTCTCTCTGGGCTCTCGGATTTCGGGAGAGAGACGATTCGGATCGCGGCCGCACATAAAGAATCCATGACGGGAGATCGACCATATGCGATCGTCGCTCCTCTGATGCGTCGGCACGATTTCGGGGCGGTTGCATTGTGCCGCGAGTGGCGAGGGGGAGTTATTAATCGTACTTTGGGGGAGAGAGAGAGACTCTTTTCCGGGAATGATTTATTGTCGCGGGGCTCTTAATGAGGCGACATTGTGCAAGTTGGATTGTTATTGATGACGAGTTTCGGGCTTTCGTCTCGAGAGGCGCAATATAATCGGGGAATGCGGAGTGTCGCGGTGCGCGTTCGAGTGTAATTTTCCATTTTTCATTATTCAAGTGTTTTGATTTTATTGAGCGAAAAGTACGGTAGTTTCAATGTTTCAAATTGGAATCTTCGTCTTGCACTTGCAGGGAAACGTAATTTTGAGTGTTGAGTGCGGATTTGAGTAGATTTCTCGAGTTTTTTCATGTGCCCAGGATATAATATTCTTAATTGTTCGCGAGTAAAATTAACACATTGCCCTCGAGTGAAGAAGCCGAACTAAAACGTTTTCCATGCAGAATAATATTTCACAAAATTATTCCTTTTTATTTTTATGCTTTTTAAAAAATTAAACAATTTTGACGTGCGTAATGCAAATAGAGATTGCACTCGACTGTAGCTGTGAAAGTCAAATATAAGTTAAAACTTTGCGCTAAACTGTATGCAACAAACGAAAAAGCAACCAACTTGCTTATTGCAAATAATAGTGCAATATCGAGAGATTATCGAAAACTCCGCGTTCTGCGAATCAGAATTTCATAATTTGATAAAATTATTTGTCGTTTCATCGGCTAATACGCCTCAACATCGACAACTCAAACTTAACAATAAGCCAGCGCCAAATCCATTACGCTCTAAAATCCAAGATCATCGGCTCTTCCGCGCGAGGGGTAGTCGCGCTCGGGAAAACTCGTTGGCGCGCGCGAGCGCAGAAAAAAAGGCGTAGCCGCGTCGATGATGAGAAAAAAAAGAGAGTATCGCCGCGGTCGAGCGCGCGACAGGTGCGCTCGGCTGCGGCAAAAGAATAAGGAGAAGGAGAGAGAGCGAGAGAGACAGAAAAGTATGGAGGAGAGAAAAAAGCGTATTGTAGCATCTGACTAACGACCGGTATTTTTTCTTCTCCCCCCGGGCCTCCCAACAGACGCGTGCTCGTCGCGCTCGACGCCGAAGCCGCGGCCGCCTACGCCGACGCCGCGGCCCAACATCACATTCCACATGTACACGTGCCCGCCGGATTACGCCGAGTGGTACTGCCTCAACGGGGCCACGTGCTTCACCGTCAAGATCGTCGATTCTCTGCTCTACAATTGCCTGTGAGTATCCGTTGACGATTTCCTTTCGATATATTATTCATTGGGGGGGAAATGTTTGTCCTCGAAATAGATGCTTTTTTCAATGTGTACACCGGACGCTCAATGCTTCGAGCAAGTTGGTGCTCAAGATTTTTTTTTTCTCATTTTCTTACGTGTATTCGGAAAATTGGAAAATTTATGTCTGAAATCATTCTAAGCAAATATGGGTAAACTTACAATACATCTTCTTTCTTATGCACAAAAATGCGGAAAAAATGAGAGAACCGGGACTGAGAAGCGCAAAGGCATGTATTCCCTATACAAAACATAAAAAATTGTTGACCAGAGAAACGGAGAAATAAATAAATTGTATATTATGAGCGTTACATGGTCTTTTTAATCGATCAATATTTTAATCCTTAGATTAAAATATTCGATTTAAATCCCTCTGTCTCGCGAATCGTCGAATCTCAAGATCGGCAAATTCCAATAAATCAAAGAATAGAACTCGGAATAGAATCACTTGGACTGCGCAGCATCACCGAGGTATTCCAATCTCCTCTCGGCAAACGTCCTATCCCACCAGATCTGATAGTCTCAGCTCGTCATTTCCCGGCGCGAAATTTGAATTCCCAATGTCGTCCCTTGAAAAGTCTTTCTTTCTCTCTCTCTGTCTATCCCACCCATCCTCTCCCGTATTCCATGCAAGCAGAGCTCACTCGCTCTCTCTCTCTCTCTTGAGCTTGCAAAAAAGTAGCAGCGCAGCAGCAGCAGCAGCAGCAGCCTGTCGCGTCTCCTCTCCCGTTTCCCACGCTGCAGTTAGCCTCCTCCGCGCTGCCGTTTCAGCCGCTTTGTCGAGGTGGCTCATTCTCTTACGAAAGAGAGCGACTCGTTTCTCTCTCTCTCACTCGCGCTCGCTCTCCTGTCCACGAGAGAGAAACGAGGAGAGCGAGAGAGTGGGGGGTACCTGCAGCCGGGAGGTCACTGAGCTCCTTCGGCGGAAAGCTTAATTGTGGCCTCGCGCGCAGTAGAGAGAACTCGCTAATCCCCGGCTCGCTTGTCCCGAGCACGTTTTCCGCCTTCCGCACGCACACACCTCCTGTACACCTATACCTCCGGCACACCTCGAGAGACGTCTCGCTCTCGCTCCGTCCCCTCTCCAGCCGCACGACGATTTCCAAAATATTCTATGGGGCTGCTGTGTGTGCAGTGTGCAGTGTGCAGTGTGCAGTGTGCACTGTGCCGGGAGGGTGTCCGGAGCTCCGCTGCGGCTGTACGTGTGTTAATATAATAAAACGCGAGAAAAGCGAGCGAGCGAGCGAGAGAGAAGTCGGCGGATGACAAATGAAAAATATCCGAGAGAGGGCTTCTCTCTTCCTGGGAATAATCGCTCGGCGTCATTCTCATGCTGCGCGCGATAGCGGCCTCTCTTTCCTCTCCATACCTCCCACCTCTTTCTCGCTCTCTCGGGAGAGCCGGAGCGCTCGCTCTCGCGACCTTGACAAGGAAAAACTGCGCCTCTGCGCTTCTCTTTTCTCTCCGCGACTCTTTTTGCGCGCCGCGTAGGTGCGCAGTGCACACAGCGCGCGATAAGTAATTGCTTATGCATATTCGCTAATCTCTCCTTTCCCCCCCCCCCCCTCTGTCTCTGTTCACAGTTGCGCCAACGGCTACATCGGCCAGAGATGCGAATTCAAGGATCTCGATGGTTCCTACCTGCGTGAGTATACTTGCGAGTTGCGCCAGCGGACAATTGCACATGTGTCACCTGCTCTCTCTCTCTCTCTCTCTCTCTCTTTCACTTGGAAACCTCGACGGACAAGTGGCAGTCTCTCTCGGTCGTCGTTGTCGGCTTTGTTCGCGGCTGTATAGAGAGCGCGCAGCGGCAGTGAGTCAAAAGTCGCAGGTACTACTGCCGCTGCACCTCGAGGCTGTAAAATCTCTCCTCTCGCGCAGCCGCTCGAATTATTATTGCCGTGTGCTGCTGCTGCTGCTGTTGCTGCTGCTGCGACCGAGAAAGAGAGAGACCTGCGGCAAAGCTTCTTTTTTTCCACACTCTGCTAGCTGTTGTCTCAGGATTTGACGATTTTATTGGCAGACTACTCGGGGTTTATTGCGATTAGAGGTGGCCCTTGAAAGAGAAAGAGAGACGGAGAGACTGAGAGCGATGCACTTGAGAGAGCTTTTATGGAAAATACTCGAAGACGTTTGAGGGGAAACCCGCTTAAAGGGTAGTGAGTACAGCCTCGATTAAGGTGGCTCTATACTGCTTTGTTTATTCGCGAGATTTACAATTTTAAAGCAGCCTGTGTAGACAGGAATGGAATTAGTAGGCTTATCCATTTTTGTCTAAATTGATTTAAAAATTCTATCCAGAAGTTCATTTGATTTCAATGATTTTTTAAATGATTCAATCCTTCAACAGATATTTATCGTAAAATAAAATTTTTTTATCAATCAAGTTTCAACGCTGTACGTAAAACCATCCATAACTAAGTAAAAGAAAGTGATTTTCCAGAGCCTTGTATTGAAACATAAATTTCCGTACTTCAAATAAATTTATGTTATTTATTCAGATATTTATGAAGCACATGTACGAACTGTTATATTCTTGTAGAACTTATTCCTCAAGTTGAAAAAGTAAAAAAACAATAATCCACATCACAGTCTACATCGAGAGTAAAAGCCCAACTCTTAGCAAAACTCCACGAAATTCGAGTATTTTCCGTATCGTTGTCCGCCGCACCTGTGCCAGCGGTATTTTACAATTTTCTGCATTTCTGTTCCCGACGACAGCGTCCCGACAGCGCGTCATGCTCGAGACTGCCAGTATCGCCGGCGCCGTCACGATAGCAGTATTCCTCGCAGTCATCACCTTCATCTCGGTTTACATTCACTGTAAACGAAAGCAGAAGGAATTACGCACGAGGTGAGTAACGACATGCAGGACTTGCGACACTCGTGCGACCGAGTATATATCGTGGAGACAGGAGGAGGCGGAGGAGGAGGAGGAGGAGGAGGAGGAGGAGGAGGAGGGGAAAAAAAGGAAGAATGAGTGCACATAGTAGCGCTTGGCTCGGAAATTATCGGTGCGCGAGAGAGGACGACAGATGGACGCTCGTCGAATGAAAGAGCGCTTCTTTGAAAGTGCTTTTTTTTATGCTTCTGCTGCCGTCGCCGCCGCCGCCGCCGCCGCCGCTTCTGCTGTCGCCTTGGAGGAAATCGATTTCGAGTGCGCCGGCTCCGAATACCTTTTTTTCTCTTCGATTTTATTATTGTTCGGTTATTGAAAGATAAATCAACGTGCTTTCGGATATTATTGCCGGCCGTAAAGCGGACGCTTTGCTTGTGTGTCTGTATATAGTCGTTCTCGTAAATATCGGGACGTCGCGGTGCAGCCTCCTCTGCGCGCGTAAAACTCGAAATCGCGAAATCCCCGACGGGGGAGACGCGCGGGCTAACGAGATAATGCCCGGCTTAATACGAATATCATAAATCCGAGTTTACGCGCGCCGTCCTTGGCATTTCGGAGACAAATCATCTTGTTACGGGATAACCCGCGGACATGTGATAACAAGGTCGCGAGGATTTTCCTTGACTTTGATTATAGGCGCTTTCTGGGTACGTACAGCGTTGCGCGCAGCGGGCGATTCGGTGATGGCTCATGGCGATGAAAATCAGCTTCGACTCCGACTACGCAATTTTCAGTCAATCGCGACCACTTTTTTTGAATTACGCGAAAATGCTTGTAGTTTAGCAGCAGTCCGTGAGATTGCCCAGACCAACCCGTGGGAAAATTATGAAACTCGATAATGGGCTGAAAATTATATGTGCTGCAGAACGCTCGATTCGGGGAGCCGCATAAGATTCATACAGCGAATTCAATATTTTTGTTTGTTAGTTAAGCAAGGGCATTTTAAGTAGATTAATGTTATATTGTGTTGCTGTTGAAAAGGAAAATTGATCTTTAACCACAGCAGCACTGAGCATCGAGTTTCGTGATTTTTCTCAGCCACGGTGATCACAATGAAGAACTATTTTTCTGCGTGATTTAAGGAAAAATTGTGTTTTCGAGCGACTTTTCTCACTGAAAATCGTCGAATCGCCAACTGCGCGCCGCGGGGAGAGATCGATGCAAATGTATCTGCGCGTCTTTGTGTAGGCGCCGAGAAAAAGGCAATCGGAACTTAATTAAAAGAGCGTCTCTCCGCGACGAGAGCAACCGAGCGAGAAGCTGTATGTATTTCAGAGTCTAATGATTTCTTTTTCTCTCCTCTCTTCGCAGCAGCGGAGTCGACGCGGTAGACGGACCAGGCCGAGATCCCGAGCTCAGGCCGTTCAGCAGTCGCAGTCGCTCCCTCATGATATTCATGGCCAAGAATCCTAATAGCTCGGTAAGTCGATTCCAGGGAACTTGTCTCCCTCTTTCTTCTCTCTTTTCTCCTTTTTTATTTGCTTTGCATACTTTGGCCGCCGTCGTCGCCGTGACTCTCCCCAAGAGACATCGGGCAAGACGGCGGAAACCCATTTAATCTAGAAAGAAAACCGCTTTTTTCCTTTACTTTGTGGAACGCAACTGCTCTTGCTTTGTGGAAACCTGCAAGTTTTTCATCGCGAAACCCAATAATGCAGAGCAGCGGCGGCCCCTTTTCTCTTTCTCTTTTGAGTCTGCGTGACTAACCGTGTACGTGCTCTGTTTTCTTTTTTGACGAAGCAGACGACGGCACCGTCGATAGAGCAGATACGAATGCCAAACTGGAACTTCCCGGCCGAGTCGTCGACGCGGATGGCCTCAATTAACGAGAACAGCAACAAACGCCCGAGTCAGTAGGCGCTGACTCGATGGCCGAGTTCAAACCACAAGGGATGAAGCTACTCTACCCAACATAATGGACATGAAAACGAGCCAACAACGAGATCCCATACAACGAGAGCCGCCCAGTGTGTCGGGAGCAGCAGTAGCAGCAGCAGCAGCAGCAGTAGCAGCAAGAACGAGAAAGAATCTGCATTTATACGTACTTTCCGAAGCGAAGCGCGCGAGACATTCCAATTCAAAATTCTGTGTGCTCGCGAAAGAGATTCTGTGTGTAGTGGGAGATCTGTCCGGAAGGCTTCAGAGAAAGCCGATCCGGCCAGTTCGCGATTTTCGTGGTGTGGCGCGCGATTAGGAGAGAAGGTCGTTTCGCGTAGGAGGAGAGGCGTCTCGCGATTGATATACGCTGTACTTCGATTTTCTCTGCCTGTAACATGCGACGCGTTTGCCTCCTCGTGGCAACCTTGTCTCTTGCGGTCCCTCCTCGCAAGCGGCGCGATACGCCTCTCCTACCCTCTCAAGTAGCGAGACGGTGCGCGATATACGCGCCGCTATCGATCTTGGAACGACGTGCGAGCCGAGGGATCGACGCTGCGCGTCGACCTTTTCGCATTTGTATTACACTCGTACACTGCTGGTTGACAAACTGTTTTCCGTCGTCGCGAGATTGCTGACTCTTCTCACTCTTCCGGAAGTATATATACAATTATACATACGTTATACACATATAAAGAAAAAAATAACGAGATTCGACCTGTAGTAATAACATGATTGATTCTGAGATACAATTGTTGTACTTGAGATATAATAGTGTATGTATATTACGCGCGCGCGCGCGTAAATATATATATATGCGTATATATATATATATATACATATATATATTGATTAAACTGTCGAATTGTGCGACAGGATTTTATATTTTTATTGAAAGACCGGGGCCTAGTCTTTCACACATTTACACAGAACATATATACACGTACACATACACGCATAACCTTCCACGTATGTATAATACGGTTATTATACAATACAAAGATTAATCTGTACGTACACGCCTACGCAATCATAAAACACAATGTTCATTTTGGAATGAGATCGTACGCGGCGAGGCAGGCCTCTTTATTTCTTTTCACTTGTACATAGCAAGGTTATTACTCTAAAGTATACAAAAATTGCAAATATCATATACACATATATGTACACACACGCGCGCATATATATATATATATATGTATTAACGACACGAAGGATATATATATATATATTTAAAAAGCACATACGAGCGAATAAGGCTGCCACTATATACATAGCTCTGGCTTCGTCGAGAGCGAGTGCAAGCTCGAGACAAGTTGGGCTGATGATTGCATCGAATGCGCGACACAGATTATTGCATTAAAAAAATTAACGTTAGCGAGATTCAAGGAGGGAGAGAGAGGAGTCGAAAGATACTGTATTACACGTAGTATTTTGTATATTTGTAGATAATATTCGATGCGGTTGCTCTTCCAGGCGTTCTGCTGTGCAGCAGTACGTTAGGTGTCGTTTTGTTTCTCTCTTCTACTTTCTCTCTTTCAACTTCGTATATTCTCGAGATTTCCATAAAGAACTTCGAAAAGTTGCGAAAGAGGACAATGATATCGGCAAAAATTAAATTGTGAAAGAGAAAAAGACAGAAAGAGAGAATGTATAAAAAAATTAAGCATCAGCCCGATCGTACCGTACAATTTATAAATAGTCGTTAGTTATCGGAAGTCTAGCGTAATTCTAATTTAATTTAAAAAAAGTATCAACCATATTTCGTATTGTACTTGGTTCCTAATTTATTATACTGTCATTATTGATCAATAATTATTAGATATATCATTAATTACTAATATTATTCAATAACGGTAACAATGTCCTCTTCTTAGGTAAGGACGCGCTTATGTAAACAGAAACCACAAAAATAATAATGAAGACGCGAGGCGCAATTGATAAAGGGGATTGAGTGCCTTTAAAATATTGTATTCAATTTCTTATTACGGAATTTATATTTTCGCTGGAGATTAAGATTAAAAAATCATAAAGAAGTACACGGTGGAGACCCGATATGACTATTAAAGCGAGACTATAACGATTGTTGATTCGTGTAAATTTTTTCCTTGTACATCACCCCTAGAAACGTCTCACGTAGCGCCAGTGAATGACTATCCTCCGAAACATTTTTATTCAAACCATAATACTGATATAATGTAGCATTTGTCGATAACATGTTATAACGGTACACGAACCCCTTAAAAATAGTTGACGAAGAATATAACTAACGCGAACTAAGTAAAACTAATTTAAAAGTAAAGAAGAATGCGTATGAATCGAATTGGCATGATAGTTTAAATAAAAGAAATGTGTGTGTATATGAAAGGGACTGTAAGGAAGAGCCAGAGCTTGATGTATGTTACGTGCTGCGAATGTATGACGTGCAGAGCCAGCGGTGGCCTTTGTTTTTCTAATCTAATGCTTGCTATTAACCTAACTTCATATTTAAAGTAACGCTCAATTAATCGAAGAAACAAATTAACAAACGAAAGATCAATGATAAAGGAACTTTCATTCGCATTACCATAACATGTTTATTCAAATAATTAAAAGAAAAATAGGCAAATACACAATTTAGCATTTAAAACAGAAAAATTTATGGAAAAATAAAGCAAAAGCGCGAAAAAAAATTATAGAGAATTCTATCACATGGTATTCAGCCTGCGTGTAATAGTTGACCAACTTATGTAGACAGTGGTGGCATTTTAATACATCAGACAGCACCGTATGTAATACATATTGTTTGCGAAGGAGAAAAGCCGTAGTGGCGAGGCGAAAAACGAAACCTTAGTAAAAATAATATG
The DNA here is from genome assembly GCA_018906965.1 of Philotrypesis tridentata. Lineage (NCBI taxonomy): Eukaryota > Metazoa > Arthropoda > Insecta > Hymenoptera > Pteromalidae > Philotrypesis > Philotrypesis tridentata. The sequence goes on from JACCIB010000055.1 coordinate 115,178, forward strand.
AATATTAAACATTAAAAGAAAATATAATAAAAACAGTTTTTCTTGTTAAAAAAACTATCTATCTTCTCAACGATATCCTAGCAATAATCAGCGGTAACATTCACCTTAATTAATTATCGACTGTTCTGTTGGCCAACACAACGCTCGATGACGTTCTTGCGTAAACGTAATTTTTGCAGAAAAGAAAATAATTCATTTTTGTCCTGCGTTTATTATTCGCACCTCGTCGACGACTTTGCTTCCTTTGCATTTTCAAAAAATATAACTATACATACATAGATATATAATAACAGAAGCAAGAAACAAAGAACATTAGACTTTTTTCTTGTCGAAAGATTTTTGACGTATGCGCATTATACGACGGCGGATGGTTGGTACCCCGCCCGACATACCGACTCTCCGTACTTGCGCGGTACGCTGTCCGTTGTTAATGTACCAAAGAGACAACGTTGCTTAAAACTGATTTACGCGAGCGATTAATAAGAGCAAATAGTTGATTAAAACAAGAAAATTGCAGAAATAAATAACCAATCAAGAGAAAGAAGTACGTTAAATTTAATCAATCCCAAAGGTAACTGCTGAAGTACGGTTTACTACGGTTTACTAGAGAAATCACCGATCCAGCAATGTTGCAATAAAACATTGTTAATTATTTTTGTAAAAAATAAATCATGAAACGATGACGAAGAACAGCGAAGATGACGAAGAAATTGAATACATGAAAGCGGTAAATTATGTACATGTATTAACTCTAGCGTGCTCTGCCTATGGAAGCTTACAAATATGTTGAATATTATTATTATTATTATTATTATTATTATTATTAATATTATATTATTATTATTATTATTACTATATCACATCATCCTCATTATCACCATCATTATTATCATCGTCATCGTCATCATCATTATTGAGAAGAAACAGACACCTGTACTCTTGTTTCCCCCAAAATGTTTAATAGCATAAATATTGAAATATCAAAAACGTTTGTTTTTTTTAATTACCTTATTTATTTACAAAACTAGCATAAATTGTGTAAAAAAGATCAAACTCTAATTTCTTCGCATTACTATAAACATCCTTAAAAAATAAGTTTTATTCTTCTAAAGGCAGTGGAAAGTTAGTCTGTACAAAATTCCACCACCAGTTGGAATCATGCTCATTAAAAAATGAACTTAGTTTTGTTTTCGTCGTAGAGCGGAGTTCTTTGGAAAACTGCCACTTTATCACAGACCGGGCTACCTGTTCATACCTAAATTTACTAATACTTAATAGGCACGACACAATGCCTTCTTGCAAATCGTCAGATCCTGCAAATCGTAAAAATATTTATTATAAATTTAATGCTTGCATAAGTGGTGCAGTCGTGAAAATTAAGAAAAAAAATGAAATATACCTGCATTATCATCCAGTACATCACAAAGCTCGTCAATAATTTTACCAACTCTTTTGTGTAGATCTCTTGCTGGAAATGAGCGTAGCAAATTACCTATAAAACAAAATGAGCTTATAGTAAACTATCAAAATAAACTTAATAAAATAAAATAGATTGATATTTTTAATGACCTACCAAGTAAACATACGGCCTCATATAGAGAAGGATGACTTTGATTTACTATCATAGACTTTAGTTCTAAAATAACGTTTTTAAAGGCCCAGTTGGGTCCAAGTTTTTTGCACAGTAAGAGTACTGCGGTATTAACACCAGGTGCATTTTCTATTCAAATGAATAAGATAGTATTAATAAAGTTTCAAAAATAAAAGTAATAAATAACATTATAGTTTTTTTGTTCAAGAAAATATCAAAGTATTTACCTTGTAAGTTTCTCAAAAGCTCTATTCTGAAGTCATTAGTTACTAGTCCACTGTTTGGATACTCGTAGTAGTTAGAGAGCAGCATTCTCAAAGCGTTAAGTTTACGATAAGGTTCTGAAACTTCTAGAGTCATAATTATATGCACTATAGTTTTTACTATGATATCTGAAAAAATAAAAACTAATTATAGTAATCCTTGTTATAAACTGCGAACTTATACTACACAATAAACGTTTTTATAGAAGTTTACCATTGTTAGAATCGTGTTTTGGAAAGACTTCAGGCCAACACGTTAAAACAAGATAAATAATGTTCATGGCTCGCAAGCCTAAGCAGTAAAGAGCGTCGCAACAAAACATTCGTACTTTTTCTCTGTCTTTCTTGATTTTATTTAAGACAACCAGTATCCGAAAGAGCCTCTCCACGATTTGTACCTGGGATAATAAATAAAAATTTATTTGTTACGAATTCCAAAGTGTCTGATTTATTTGCGAAATTACGAGAAAATGATGCTTACGTTTTTAGCAGCGCCTAGCCTAAAAAGTTTAAATTCCAATCCTTTTTCTACCATTTCGCTGAATTCCATGTGTATTTGGGTAATGGTACTAATCAAAGTTACTAATTTTTGTTCTGACCTAGGCATTATCGGTGCTGGTGGCGTATTACTCTTGTCTAACGGTTCATTCTGCGGACATGTGTCGGTTGCGTATTCAACAAGATTCCTAAAAATAACAAATGAGCCATTAAAAAATATATAAACATTAATAAGACAGTACCAAATTTGTTTACTTACATAGCGATAGATCTTAAATCTTCCACAGAATTCAAGAGCTCCTCCATAACTTGAGTATTCAATTGGATTGTCCAGTCCTCAGTGTGTATAAGTACATCAAACTGTTCGTAACAAATTGATTCTGAAAATCGATGAAATTAAACATTACAAATTTATTGAACTTGTTCAAAAAAATGCAACAACAAACAAAAGTCAACCATACCATATTGTTTAAAGCTCTTTATTTGTATTTTAGTTCTTCGAGTCTTGTTCGGAATTTTTTTTGTGATTAAATATTTGTTGAAAAGTGATCTTATGGTCGAGTCAGGCAGATTACAATTGGTGTCATCTACTTGCTCGGTAAACGCATTTGAATCATTTAGATCGGGTTTACGGTCCATCATACGAGGTACTCCTCTCTTAAAAATACATTTTGTAGTTCTCGTATTTGGAATCTTTTCTGTAATTTTACATAATCTTTGGATTTCGTAGCAGTAATAACGAAAATATTTTGAAAGTCGAATTTTTCTTACCTTGTATACTGCTTTTTTCAACATCGCTTTGATCTAATTCTCCTTCTTCTAATGGTGCATTCGTTATAGAAGAATTCAAAGGTAATACAACATCACTCACTTCATCTTCTTCGTTTTCCCCTTCTCCTACTTCTGACTTGATAGAAATATCTAAATCGATAAAGTTTTCCAAATTTGTGTTGACATTACTAAATTTTCTTGCAGCTTTCTTGGTTCTACCACGTGGTAGAGCGCGAATTGTATTGTTAAGTTCAGTTTCTACGTTTGGCAATTCACGGGCCTCTTCATTACTGACTACTTGATGAGATCTTAATTCTCTCATCGGACTTTGATTTCCTATACTGTAATTTAAAACTCTTTTTTTTCTTCCAGATTTTTTGGACTCAGTGTGTTGAATTTCATCTGTAATTATACACGTTCTTTGTTTTGATATTAACAGTAAAAAAAAAATTTTGAAACCTTAACTTTCTTACCTTGAATACTGCTTTTTTCAACAATACTTGGATCTAAATCTTCTTCTTTAAACGAAGCATTCATTATTGAGCTATCCAATGGTAATACGATATCGCTTATTTCATCTTCTTTTTCCATTGCTTCTAACTTCACTGAAATATCCAAACCGCTCGACTGTTCGGAATTTTTACTGACGTTACTTAATTTTTTTGCAGTTTTTTTAGGATGTCTACCGCGTGGTATTGGCTGAGGCGTATTGTTTACTTTAGTGTCTACTTGACGAGATCTTAATTCTTTCATTGGACTTTGAACATCTTCGTTGAAAATTGAAACCTTTCTTTTTCTTCCAGGCTTTTTGGACTCTGTGAGTTGAATCTCATCTGTAATTATTATATATATAACAGTAACAGAACAAAATAGTAATAAGAAATATTTTGAAAAACGAATTTTTCTTACCTTCTGCATTGGTTTTTTTAACATCATTTGGATTTGATTCTCCCTCTTTTAAAGATGCATTCGTGGTTGAGTTATGCAAAGATTCACCTTCTTCTTCTTCTTCTTCGTCTTCTTCTTTTTTCAGTTTTGACTTCCTAGTATCCAAATCGACCGACATTTCTAAATTTTTACTGATATCACTTAATCTATTGGCAGTTTTCTTAGAAGTTCTACCGCGTGATACCGGTTGAATTTGAGCATCGCTTAGTTTAGCTTCTACTCTTGGATCTATCGTTGAAGCATTCAAATCGACTAGGTTTTCTGAATTTTCACTGGAACTGCTTAGTTTTCTAGGAGGTCTTCTAATTCGACGTTGCAGAGTAGGCGGAATGGTATTGTCTTTTTCAACTTCGAGCGTTTTGGAAACAATATCGATAGCTAATTTTTTTGCAATGCTTTTAGGGGGACGACCCCGTGGTTTCTTAAGAGGCGGTTCTATGGACATATTTTCAGGTGATTTGCTACTGTCTTGAGTCAAATCAGATTTTAAGGCAGTCTTAGTTAAGAGAGCTCTGAAAGATACGTCTGGAGGCTGTGGTGGTTTCAATTTCTCGAATATTTGTTGTCTTTCCTTGCAAGTTTTATCGTAATCCTCAAGAATCTCAGAGATCTTATCGCCTGGTTTTGCTTTTATGTTCTTAGTTGGTTTTCTGCTTTTTGTGATCTTGAGCGTTTCTTGTTTGCTTTCTTTGCTTGGACTAGGTTCAATAGTTTTTGGCGTATGGGCTATCCTTCGCTTTTTGGGTGGCACATACACAGACGCTAGATCAGGCTCTACAAAATCCGAGGTTTTCACGTTCGCACTCGACGTGGAACCTATCTCCTGCAAATTGCATGAGATTTGTGCTTCGTCTATTATCGGTGGGGTCTCTGGTAAAAAAAGATTCAGGTAAGTAAGATTGAGTTTCGTCAATGATTTTTTATCATCGCCTGCTTCTTTTATGTTTGTTATCATATCTTTTACTGTTTCTGGTGACGCCAATCTGTTACTTTCCATCGAAGATTCGTCCGAAACAATAACGTTTCTCACTTTGCCAATTTTACCACGTTTGATGCCTAATTCCGAGAAGTAGTTGGTGTCCGTCGATATCCATGATGAATTACTACTTTCGTTTACCGCATCGATTTGTCTAATTGCTATGTTACTTATTAATGGTGATGTACAATTGTCTTTGTCAGAACAATCAAAAATTGACTTTTTTGGTGAAATAGCACCTAATCTTTTACAATTTTTGACGCATGGCATAATGGGCAAAGTATAGGAATTTTGAAAATTTTGATTTGAAACGGAAATATTGTCTTCCAATTTACTCTCTTGACTAGCATCAGTATCATCCTTTTCAACCTGTTTAATCGAAGATGAATCCGTGACTCCCGTTTTTGAGATAAGGTTTTGTGATTTCTGTGACACAATATAAGATTCATCAGTTTTCTTAGGTTCTGCATCGACTTGCTTTTCCTTCAAAGGCATATTTGCTGTACTTTCAGGTAATGCACATTCATTATGCAAACTTTCTTCGTCTGAATTTTTGCTAAGCATGGCTAATAAATCTTGATGCGTAATTGTAGTTTCTGACTCTACAGATTCATTGAATGGAGTTGTTTTGTCCAAGCATGTAAAACTTTGGTACAGGTCGCTTTCACTTTGAGGAGAAATACATTCCGATACTTCATTGTTTATTAAATCGACAGTTTTACCGCAATTTTCTGAAATTTCAATAAAATCGTTCGTCGAATTTTCATTTGATAAACTTGTCTCTCTTTCAAACATAGCCTTCTCTTTTGGACTTTCCAATAAAATGTTCTCTTGACTTTCAACATACTGGTTTTCCAAACTTCCATTAGATAACATCTCACCTTTTGTAACTGAATATTTTTTTGGACTATCATGAATTTGTCTCATTAAATTTTTGTTTGGTAAAATCGAGTCTTCAGCCTTATCCTCTGGATTTTCGACAAGCTCGTTTAACAAATTTTCTTTTGGCAAACTTGCACTTTCTGAAAATATACTTTTTTCTGTATTTTTAACAAACTGGTTCGTCAAGATTTTGTTTGATAAATTCGAATCTTCTGTAACTGCACTATTCTCGAAAGCGCTAATAAGTTCGTTCGATGAACTTTCGTTTCGTAAACCTGTATCTTTTGTAAATCTATTTTCCTCCTTATTTTCAACAAGCTGGATCGACCAATTTTCATTTGCTATACTTTTATCCTTTACAGGTTTACTATTTTCTGGATTATTAACAAGCTGGCTCATCAAACTCTCGATAGGTAAACTCGTGACTGGATCTTCAATAAACTTGTTCATCAAACTTTCATTTGGTAAGGTTGCATCTTTTCTCAATAGATGAAGTTTATTATCATTTTTGATTTCAGATAAGTTATGATCCAAATTTTTTCCATCACTAACTTGTATAGAACATTGTTCAGTAATTTGTTCATCATTAGATACATGTTCTTCAAAATCCTTTTCATGCATATTTTCATTCTGTTTATCTTGATCTATGACCTGATTTTTCTGAGTTTCTTCTAATAAATTTGAGCCAATCAGATTCTCATCATTTAATTGAAGTATTGTATCCAGATTCAAACGTTTCTTGCAGCTAGTAATAACTATTTCATCATTTTTCTGTATGTACTCTGAAGGTTTAGGTGATTGAAGTAAATTATTTTCTTCAGATTTTGATGATGAAATGAATGTTTCTATCACCTTGTCTTCTTTTCTGGTATTATAATTTCTCTCAGAATAATGTTTAGATTCTTTAATCCTAATATTATCCTCTTTTTCTTCATTTAAATTATTTACATTTAATTTTTCTCTACAAATATCTTCATTGTTATTAACACTTTCGTTAGAAATATGTAATACATTCTCTTGCATTTTAATTTCACTAGGCAATAATCGCTGCCTATTTCCTTCATTATTTTGTATTTTTGCAGGCATTATTAGTAACTTTTCATTACTAAAAGAATTTTTCGCATCTTTTTTAATAATTTTATTCGATTCGCTTACTGATACCTGACTAGATAAGGAACTGCAAGATAAACTTAGATCTGCATCTGACTCCTCCACAGATTTTTCAATATTTACATTTTCAACAAATAGACTTTTTTTAATACCTAATTTACTAGTCTTGCTTACATTTAAAGATGACGATAAACTTTTTTGTGATAATGGAGTGTTATGTGTAGATGATACGCTTTCCTGTGATGGTGATGGAGTGTTATGTCTTGATAAGCTTTTCTGTGATGGTGATAAACTTCTTTCTGATGGCGATGGAGTGCTATGTCTGGGTGATGAATTTTTTCGTGATGGTGAAGGTACATTATTTTTTTCTTCAGAAATCGAACGTTCAGGAGACTCAAATAATAAATCTATTTCCTTTTTACGATTAACTCTATTCTGTTTTTTGACCTTCTTTTCTTTTGTTATAATAATTGTGTTTTCATTTGTCGATTCTGTGCAATGTTCCACTACCCATTTATTATTAGCTAAATATTGATGTTTATCAATCTTATTAGGCTTATTAATCTTAAATGGTTTATTTTTTAAACGTTTAACTTTCTTTAATTTACGTTTTTTATGTTTTCGATATTCATGAACGTCTGTTTCAGGTGGAACCTTTATTACCAAATTAACGTCTCTTGAAGTGCAACATTGATTATGGCTATGATTACTTTTCTTTGACTTTATCTTCTTTTCATTTATTAAATTTTCAAGTTTTTCAACTCGTCTTGCTAATTCCATAATTGAAGACTTATCCATTTCTTGGGGAACTTGTACTATAGGTATGCTCGGATGCTTAGATTTATTATTATAAATGTGCGCTTGAACAAAACAATCCTCAGTATGCAATTTTGTACTGATTTGTGGTTTCCTTTCTGAAATAAGTTTAATTTTATTAATCTCTAATCCAATAATTTATATGAAAAATAAACATAAAATACGGTTTAAAAATAATACCTGGTAAATTTGGAGGAATGATTCTTTCTATAATTGGAGGAGGCGACGACATAATCTTAAGAATTTGATCTATAGGCGCTGGGTCAATTAATTTTTCACATTTTGTGCAAAAAATTGGAAAAGGCTCAGTTCTCAGCACTTCATCCGTCATAATAATTTTATCTTGCATTAATGGTTTTTCAGAAACCAATGATGCAAAATCAGTGTTCAATGAAACATCACACTTTTCAGGTTCGAGTGAAGCAAAATTCGTGTTCACAGTAAAATCACGTTTTTCAATTTCTAAAAGAAAATTAAGTGATTTAAAATTTTTTTAAATTTATAATTTAATTGACAACGTAATAATACTAACTGAGCGTTTGAGAACTCTTGTGCTTGTTTGGTTTTTTTTCATTCTCTTTTGCTTTTAAATTCTCTTGTAATGTTTTCAAATTTTCTGTAAAATAAAAAATGTTAAATGTAATTTAATGCATAAATTATTGAAAATAGAAAACAATAATAATATTTTTAAATTCTACCTTCCAGCGAAGTTTTCTCTTTATCTAAAATTTTAGTTTTAAAATTATACTGAGTTAAAAGTTTGTCATTTTCTTCCAGCTTGAGTTTCTGCGCTTCAGATAAACTCTTGTATCTGTCAATAGACTGTTTGTAATCCATACATTCCTGGAAAAAATTGAACAAGAAAAGAGAATTATTAATCCTAACTCAATGTCAGTGGAAAGATTTCTTTTGAAAATTCCTTACCAATTCCATTCGTGTAAGTTTTTCCATCGTAATGTGATACTTATTCAAAACATCCTGTTTTTCTGTTTTCGCTGCAGAAAGTTCTTGATTCAAAAGGTCACATTCCTTGATCTTGTCGTTGTATTGGCGTATTAGCAAGCTATAAGTACAAAGGACACATAAAGAATATATTTGGCTTTCAATATAAAATAAAAACAACGCGTCAACAGCAAGCCAAAGCGGTTAACCAAGTTAAAGGACAAAGCTGCAGAAAAACAACTTACTCCGATTTGATCATCTTCCTCTTCAACAACGACACATTCTTCTTGCAAAGTTCAGGATTGTGTTTGACAGTCTTGTGACTCTCCTCCTCCTCTTCCTCCTCCTGAAAACAATTCGATAAAGAAATTAATGTTTTCGGCATTGTTTTCGATTCTCGCTTTACGAATTCTTAACCTCAACGAGCCGGCCTTTTCCTATATATATAACACTCCGTATACTTACACGTGCTTGGGAGTCATCGTCCCCCTTGAAGAAAAGCATATCGTCGAGATCCATTGCTGATCGCAAGGCAGAATTTTCCTATCAGTCTAAGTTAAAAAAAACTAATTCCATGAAAACGCTGTAATTTTACTTTCACACGAGGGCCGTAAACAAAGCCGGAGTCCGATGAATATTCCGAGGCCCCGTCACGTTTCAGCAGCCGAAACACGACTGGACTCGCGTCTCGCGTGCAGCTCATCATTCGCGGCAGTTTTTTTTCCGGCGACAGCAGCGCCCATGAAGTAATGCGTTCTATCTTCTTATATGTATACTATACTATATAGTATATATACATATATCATATGCACCGGCCGCAACGCGCTCTCTACTGTTTTTCGGAGCAATTGGAGCTACTTTTGTAATTATCCGTTGTCGTCTGTTTTTTGAGTTTTGCAAGGTGAATGGTGTGAGGGTGATTTTTTCCGATTGCTAGTCATTTTCTGAGATGGCACAGCATGAGTGGAAGAAGGTAAGGGAAATAAGAGATTGCCTTGAAGATCGAATCGTTTCAGGAGATTTCTTAGCAATTGAAGAATGGAGTTGTTGAAAGATAACCTTAAAGAACGTGGAAATTGCTTTTCATTAATATGTATTTTTATTGATAAATTTGACACTTTTGATCGATTTGCAGAAGTTGTATTATCTCACGAAGAAAACGAGATGGTCACAAGGTATTGGTGCTGAACTACCGGAGGAATACCAGAAATTTTGGAAAGAATGGCACTTAGACAAGCCTGCTCCGGTGCATGAGATCCATAAAGAAGGCAACTTCGAAAAGAAACCGTGGGGTGCAATGTGAGTGTAAGATTTATAAGAACGTATTAATGAGATTTCGTGGTAAATTATGGCGTAATAATTTCCTATATTTTTCAGACTTCCTATACAGAATGTCCCTATTCCATTAAAATTTCCAAAAGAAATGAATACGGGTATTTGGGGTGGAGAGGCGGTTGTTCAGGGATTTGTAAAAAAGCACAAGTACCGTCGAAGAGTAGTTCGCTTTTGGGTACCAAATCTTCTGAAATCAGTTGTGTATAGTGAAATACTCAATAAATACATAAAAACAATTGTGACTCACAGAACATTGGATTTGATTCATGAAAATTATGGATTTGACCACTATGTATTAAAGGTAATTTTACAAATTTACAAATAAACCTTCTGAGTTTTTTTATATATTTTTCTTATCTTTGGATAGACCAAAGCGTGTGATTTGAAGTCACTTCTTGCTCTGCAACTAAAAAGACAAATACTGATTGAACTTTGGGACAAGACTTTGTATCCTGATGATCCTGTGAAGCGAGATGAAGTTTATGCTAAATATGAACATTATTTGGCTAAAGTAAGCAAAAAATTGTGAATTGAATAAATTTCCATTATTCATAATTTAAAAAGTTATTTATTTTTTTTTTTTTAGTACACAAGAAAAGAGATTGAGTGGTATGGGTTGACTTGGAAAGAAGCATGTAATAAGATTTTACAACAAAAAACGGATGGTTATCAATCTGTACCTTTAAAAATAAAACTCAGAGAACAATTAATTCAAAAACTTAAAGATGAGAAATCGTTAGAAGTAGAAGCAAAGGAAGAAGAAAGGTTCGTCATATATTTCGAAAATTTCAAACATGCTGTTAATTTACTTCAAACAACTTGTTCAGAAATAATTTTAATAAATTTTTTTTTTCAGCAAACAATCGTGGTTATCCAAGATGAATCCATTTGGTAAGCGTAATAATGAAACTACTGCTTAAAGAAAGTTCAGTTTTGTTACTTTGTAAATACAATAAAGATTTAGAGAAAATAAATATTAATCAGTGAATAATTTTACTATTCAATGTGTTTCTATATTTTTAATTATATATAAATCAACAATGAAAATGTACGAATATTTATACAATAACATGTATACAGTTTTTGTCACTTTAAAATTCGAAGTATTACTGCTAAAAAACAGTAATCAACGTGGGAAATAATCGAGCTCTTACGCGATATAAACTATCAAATCTAAGCGTCAAAAAAAAGTAGAACAATTATCTACTTGACTACAAAGCAACAGTTTCTTAAGATATCGAACATTCCAAGTCACCATCTTTAGGTAAACAATTCAATAGACTAGCGACAGCTCTCGTTATATAGGTCATAGTTCCGAAACTACCACTTGGTGCAGAATCGTAGAAGTGCTGACAAACGTAGGCAGCTCCTCCACAGAGTAATGTACCCATTGCTGTAGTTTCTCTCTGCTCCTTCGGCTTCGCACAGCAAAGCGTTGCATCTCCGTCAATTTTCATCTGCAAATAAAGAATGTAAATTAAATTTACTCGATTAATACAATACCACAAAGTTTTGCTGTCACATACTTGATCCTCTAAAAATATCGCATTTGCTTTGTGTACTAAATGTTCAACAGCTATTAAACCACCTAATGAATGGGCTACGTTATACTCTGTAACAAGTGTTAAAACCATCAACGCTTCAACAATTAGTTGACGATATTCTGGCTGTGGTATGGTATTTAAAACGGTCTCAACAGCTAGTGCAAATTTCAGTTCTCCAGAAGTCATCTCCTGGGTAAGATTTTGTGCAAGCATTCGACCTTCAATAGCTAGTCCTTGACACTATAACAAATCAAATATTTTTTAATATTTATTGTCTTAAAATTAAAAATATTTTAAATTTAATTTAATTAACAGATTTTATAAGTATACATTGTGAATTCCTAAAGTAGTCTAACTTTTTTAAATATAATACTAACTCTTTCAAGAACATGCCAAACGCGAGGATAAAAGTCTCTTGGTACACGATTGAGCGCTCCATCTAAACGTCTTCTCCGTAGCCATTGTCCTTGTCTATCAGGTTCCATATCTGCGCTTTCATCGCCGGCACTCAAGAAACCTCCAATCTGTGATTTCTGAGAAAAATGTATTGGTTTAAAATGTATCTAGAATTAATCAGATTTAAAAACATGCCATCTTTTGCTTTAAAAAATGACGTACCTTACTAACTCGACTAGATTTACAACTGATGACTGAAAAGTTTCCACGGCCAACTGAAACATACCGTGTTCCATAAATCAATGTACCAAGAATCTCTCAATAAGATAAAACCTACTCACCACTACTAATAGCGAATTCTTTTCCGCTCATAATGTGATGCAATAAATTTTTCATCTCGAATGGTGACAAATTGAGTAGGTGCTCAGAAGCCTCCTCTCCTGTACATATCAGCGTTCTCGACAGCTCGGTGGCCATAACCTGAATGATCAGACCCACTCTCAATCTCAACATTTCGTGGAATAATTGAGGCTCAGTCCTGATGAACATAGCTAGATATACAAGCAGCTCCTGAGTCAACATAGCCGTGGACTCGTCGTCACCGTAAGCCTGATGTATCAACGAGCGCAGCTCGTTCTCCGGAAGCGGGGCTACTATGGTGTGCTCATTCGTCGGTGGCATACCTACGGTAACTTGCTTCTGACGTACCAGGAGATCGGTGACGGCTTTGGCCAAGTCCTCAACTCGTTTGCCTAACATACCTGCGGTATGGCGGACTATACCCCACATTTTTTGCTGGCAGGCTTTCTCGTAAAGGCCCTTAAGTAGGTCTTTGACCAAGATCGGATGGCCATTTTCTATCATACCTGTGTTGAAGTACAATCCTTGCGAGTCAACCTGGAATGTGATGAATAATAGAATACTAGTAGTCATCAAAATAAAATCATGCGAGACGAACATTAACATGAAAATACTTGTACCAAATATTGCAAAATATCTCCCTGTTCTTCTAAACTTTCAGTTTCCCTTAGCATGGCCATTAATTCGTCGACCTCGGTATCCGCATACTGGGTTTCTGAATTCATTCTGTGTCTGGACGGCTTAGGCGAATGAGTTTTCCAAGGAAACAGATCATCCGTCGGGGATGGAGTGCGATTCGTCGAAGCATCAGTCGGCGAGAGAGTCGTATCGGTTACTTTGATGAACGGGTTGGCGGAAAGCACTGCAGAAGGCCGCCGATCCTCACCAGCCATACCCAATATCTCCGCTGCGTCGTTTAATTAATTATTATTTACATGAAAAAAATAAGCTTAACTTCTGAATAGTATTATTTACAACATGAACCACAAAAAGTCAATGCGTAACATGCTGTTAGGTTCGAAAACTTACGTTCTTGAAGTACAATGGGAATTTCCGCAGCTGTGTACATGAATTAGTGGAATGAAACTCGTGTAAAACTCCTCTCGAAGTATCATGCAAACAAATTCCAATAGCACTATACATACGTTCGACCGCAATTGATCTAGTTTTCTTAATAGCTCCCTTCACAGACATTCTTCGTCTAACGTTGCGTCCGCTTTGCGTCGCAGGTCGATTTAGCAAACTCGTACGCAAAGGAAAAGCCTTCATCAGATGCTCGTCCAAGTATTGTTGTACCTTTAAAATGAAATTTCTTCCATTAACAAAATTACGATAATATCCATGCTTGAGACAAAAATGAGTGTTTTTAAGACCTGAGGATTTAGTCGATCCGGTCTACCTTCTTCGGGACTTCCTAAGAAACTTAAGTTGGTAATGCAGGATGTACTTAAAAAATCGTTCAGATTTCCCAGCGACACACGCGTTCCGTTAATGTAACCGCTTTTCAATTTCTTCATAGTTGTTATCATAGCCAGTGGAATCTTTCCTTGATCTACAAAAAATCACACTTTTAACTCAAAGTCAAAGCATCTCAAGTAATCAGTGCATATGGACTAATAATTAATAAAAACACAAATTCTTTGATTAAATGTGTTAAACGAAAAACAGAAGATGCTTTAGCTTGAATGAATGCTCCTCGTAACCGTCAGCATACCTAAGTAACTTTTATAGGCAACAAGTGTTACAGTCGGTCTGCCGAGCATTTGTTTCCAGTTGATAGTGAGGAATGCCAAGTTCGTTGTGAATGTATCAGCAAGGAAGGCCGCATCATTTGATGTATAGTAGTCCTCGACGTCAAGGTTCTAATACATGCAACATATACACACACAAAACAAAGCGTATGTTAGGCTAGAGATACTCCACGATCTAAAATCGAGGACCATAATATTAAAAAATAATTACATCGACTGAGCCCTAAAAATTTTTGTTATAAACATATACGAATTTTGCCTACTGTTTTTACAGAATTTTCAATTTGAAGGTTGAAAGCAAAGACAAAACGCACTCATGCTGGTTAATGTAAAAATTCATGATTTGTATAAGGGTTTTAATCAGTTGGACTACACTTCAAACCTATTACATCGGATTAATCCAAAAACAAAAACTGTATCGTGTCCCGTTCCAAAAATCTCGTTTTTCAGTCGAAAAACAAAGCAGGAGTTGGTTAAAACAAATAATGAGGAAGAAACCTAGCCTATGGCCTTTAGATGCTGCTTTACTATACCTAGATGGACATTCTTGAGGGGCATGACGACAAGCGGTCGGCCTAACATATTCTGCCAGCTAGACTTTAAGAAATTAATTTCCCCTTTGAATATGTCAATCATGAGTTCATAGTCCGAAGCGATGTAGAAGCGGGTCATGTCCGTCAGCTGTATTTCACGCAAGAAGAAATGCCATGAAATATTTAATGTATATAATTTACAAAAAGTTTAAGTTATCAATGGGGTCAGACTGTAAAAAGAGGTTGTAGTACTGCAGTAAATTTGTTTCACGATATAAGGGATAATTACCTGTGGAGTGAAGGCAAAGATCTTGTCATGCAAGGAGTATAGTTTACTTGTGCTGAGTATTCCGACGTCTCTGGATTTACGACCAGATAATCCCAGTTTTTTATTTCGACCTGCAAGATGTAAAACGCTTATTAGTGAGTTCTTTTTTTTACTCAAGAATGATAACGGAGAGTTATCCATACCTAAGTACGTGTATAAATGACTAAGAACTTTTGCAGGTTGCACTTCAATAGGAGCAACTTCCGCGATAGTTTGTACGTGAATGTCGTGTTGAGCAATTTTTTCCCTGATCTCATCATCTTCGGCGAGAATGACAACTTGGACAACGACATCAGGTTTTTTTTCACTGCACAGACGTCGATTCAAAGGATCCAATTCTCCTACAGCCAAAAAGCCCTTCAAAAATTTTTTCATAAAATATTTATGCATATAATTTAATTTGCAATAAATAATACCAAATTACCTCCTGAAGTAATTTTCCTAAAATGTATAGAGACTGGGCCCACATAAACGGGCTCCTACCCAACGCTTCTCTTTCTTGACTTCCAGGCTCAAGATATTCAGCAGCAACATTACCTGGCAAAACAGCATACAGCTCAGGTACTAACCTTATTCCTTCTTCAGTTTTTACTGTTATATCCTCCAATAATTTTGAATAACGTATTACTGCTTCTTGATTACCTTGGAAGCAGTAGTCAAGGATTAAGTAACAAAAAAACAGAGGCCATTCACATTCAATATTCTCAAACATTCTCAACTCCCATGGTTCATAATACAATCTAAAATGAATGATTTTGTATTAACTTAAATTGATATTAATAAGAGAGGGTTTTAATAATCTATAAGTCAACCTGTTGGGATCTTCTTTTGGAGTTCTGTAGCCATCCCTCAAGAATCTCTTGCAGCCATATCTACCTTGCAATTTTTTGGTAATAGCTTCTCTTGTAAGCTGAATGAGATTAGGTTCATCTACTGCAAAAGCTGGAAAGCTGATGATAGATAAGAGACCACTATCCAATTCTTTGGAATTAGATTCTCTGGGAAGCATAGATTGCAAAACAGCCTGACATTTTTGTGCCTCATCAGCTAAAACGTGGATGACAGATGTAGGTCCACCTCTGGCTCCAAACAGGTCTAGTTCGTTCATAGCCTCCATAGCAGCTTTTGCCATACCAATACTGCTGGCATTTAACTCGGGCAGGCCATGGTTTGTCTTGTCTCCTCTCTCCCATACTCCATAATCAGGTGTGCAGTAAGCAGACTCAATGTAAAATACTAAATTTTGAATGAACGCTACCTGCAATCGTATTCATTAATTTAATCAAAATTATTGAAAAAAAAATTAATGTTGTGAATAAAGCTTACCTCATCTAGATTGAACACAACTTGAAGACCAGAGGCAGTCATTTGTGCTAAAATTAACAGATACAGGGAAATGGAGTCGATTTGTAAGTGACCCCACTCATTATCTCCCACGACAGTCTGTCCAGTGACAGAACTGTACTTTGCATGCAGTGCATCCAGAGGATTCTGCGTCGACTTGAATCTCTCCACTTTGTCCTTCTGCTGCATCATAGCCATGAGAAGCCCTCTCATAAGTTTAACACAGCTCTGCTCCAGCTCGTACGTCTTGGCTCTGTCCTCGTCAGCGTCAGCAGTCTTCTTGTAAGCCATTGACAGACCCCAAACAGCCAGAATAGTGTAAACATTGTCTCGAATCCAGGCATGATTGTTATCAGCACTGGCAGGGAAGAGCCCAGTCACCGGATTCTGATGGTCCATGATGATCTTGTGGACTATTCTCTGGTAGTAGTCCAGCCGGACACCAGAATTGCTTCTCGACCTCATCTTGTTAACTGGCTAATCAACAAATCTGCGAAGCAGAGATGGACTGTCAGCGCAGTTTCTATTTTTACCCGTGTATCCCGTGTGCGATTTTTCGAGGTTAAGGCACTGTACCTTGTTTTCGAAAAATTTCCCCCGAGTCAATAGTCAAATAAAGCTCGGGCTCGAGCTTCTCATAATTTCGTCCGTTCGAACACCGCGTGTTTTACGCTCGGAGAGATGGAATCACTCGGAAAAACACTAATTGCCTCGGGCCTGAGCATCAGACGCGCGTGTGTACACACAGGGTTTGATTGGAGCAATGTGAAACGAATGTCAAACAGTCAAACGAAGTACGACTGTACGAAGGAATAAGAGAGCCGCAGAGAGAGAGAGAGAGAGAGCTGAGAGAGGGAAGATCTCTATAGAAACTCCGTCGGTAATGAATTCAGGGATTCGAGCGCTTATCGCGATTGTTTTTGTCCTTATGTAAACAATGCGATGATAGACAGCAGTCTGATTTAAAAATAAAGTGTATATATACAGTCGCAATTTATATACAACAGACGCTTTTTCGTAACAATCACTGTTGGCGCCGGCGGAGCCTCTCTCTCTTTGATCCATTTGCGACCAGTGACGTCACACTCGTATGTGCAGTGTTCCGTAAGCGATCGTCTATATACTCCGCTGCTACTATACTACCGCTACGGTACTATACTTATATATACACACATCAAGTGTTCCGTGTTCTCCCCGCAGATTCGCTTCGTTTATTTTGGAACGTAAATCGTTATTTTCGCTCTTTTTTTCGCATTTCCAGCGCAGAGCGTAATGCAAAACCAATGCAGCTAGCGCTGCGCGATTAGATAAGAATCAAATATAGTCGTGCGTTGGATATGTTGCCGTCTCTCGTTTTGCAGCAGTGCAACTCGCATTTTTATACTGTGCATTAAGCAGACATAGCCTTAAATAAATGTCTCTTGCATTAAGGGTCTACAGAGGAAGAGAGTAAAGATGATGAGATTAGGCTGGATTGTGCTGTTTTCCTGCCTCGTCTGTTGTTCGACAATGAGTGCGGAGCAGCACAAGGCCAAGGAGAAAGTTAACGAGCAGACAGCATCAACAGCTGTTGTCGAAGCCAATGGACACATACCTGCTGATGTGAGTTGTTATTTGGAATTTTTTCATTCTTAGCCGATGGTATACTCTAGATTTAATGCTGCAATCCTGCTTTTCTGCTTTTAGAAAGTTAAGGTTGTAATGGAGGGCCAACCCACCGCTGTGGAAAGCATTACATCCGATACTTCGAAAATCAATTCCATTAAAGGTTTTGTGAGAAAAGAGAGCAAGACTGTGCCAAGAAAAGGTGTGGTTTTAGACAAGGATAAGTCGAGTGAAAAGACGGATGGCAATGATAATACTAGTTTAAATGCATCGTCAGAGAAGCCACTGTCTGGCAAAGTCAATGCTTCTCCTGTGACATCTGAATCAAAAAAAGGAATCGTTATTAATTCGTCTAAACCTTTGAGTACCACAGAAAAGGTTGTCGATAAACTGCACGTTGCACCTGTTAAAGAGACACCGGAAGAGAAGATTAACAGCACAGTTTCAACGACTAGGAAACCAAAGCCAAAGCCAGAAAGAACAATTGGTGGAAGTGAAGCAGATGAACCGATTCCAGCTTTGCCGACAAACAAGTCGCCACTTGGTATGCCAAGAAAAATTGATTATATTGTGCCTGTTGTTATAACAATTACAGCTCTACCCTTATTGGGTGTTGCATTTTACGTTTTGTACAAAAGAGGTCGCGATTATTGGGATAAGCGACATTATCGAAGAATGGACTTCCTGATTGATGGAATGTACAATGAATGAGTTGTTAAATTTTTATATGAATTTATTTTTCAAAACATAAGCAATTTTTATACAATTTACATACATGAATGATTCAGTGTGCTAGACAAATTGTTTTTTATACAATTGTGCCATTAAACGAAGTGTCCAGATTACTTTAAATCATATCATTCTGAATATTGTACATAATGAGAAAACGGCAAAACAACTTGCAATTAAGTATTCTAAATTATTTATTAAACTGAACAATGCAATTAAACTTTTAGAGAATAAAAATCGTTTGATGGCAAATCAAATACCTATATAAATGTTAAAATTTATTTTTATACTGTAATTACAATAATTAAAAAGCAAAAAGCACATGCATTTTAAGTAGTATATATAATTAATTTACTTTATCAACAGCAATGCTGTAATGCCTTAATGAAACTTCAAATTTTATATGTAAGAAAAATTATATTACTTGGTAATTTTTTGTAAAGATCGATTATTAATCAGAAGAAGTGCATAAAATATAAATTTTTTAAAATTTATAACTTATCATTAGTAATCTCAAATGATCAAGGTTGAAAGACATGCATTATCAAGTTTTGTAAAAATATATATATATATATATCACTTTGTTAATGAAAATAATAAATAAAGTAAAGACTCAAATTGATTATTTTATGATAACAATATCTTGTATAATATTAGTACAATCTTGCATACATTCTTTATACACTAATATCGTATCAAAAAGTTTCCTTTGAACAGGATTGTTATATTTTTTAAAAGTTTTATTTGCTTATAGCTGTTTTACTTTTCAATTAATTCATGTATATACGCTTCAAATTTTGAAAATATACATGTATTGAAATGAGTCACAGTCAAAAATAAGATTAAAAGATCGCAGTTTTACACCTGTGCATTTTTTAATTTGTGAACGTTAATGACCGAATATCAACGTTACTTTGGTGCTACACGACATTTAATGGTCGACACTAACTTTGTATGTACAAGAGGATAAGAATTTTCGCATCAAGAAAACAGTCCAGACAAGCCATGTGCGTTGAAACGGAAACAGCTTGAGTTTAATTTTAAAACTCAAATTCCTGTGTTCTTGAAGTGTTTTTCTTTTCAGCCTCGGAAAGCTATAAATTGAAGGAGAATCGAAAAGATCATTTACCACCTTCAATAGCGTAGAATTCCAAGAAAAATTTTTGTATTAATGATTTCTTTGTATCTTAAAAAAAGTCTGATAAAAAATAAAATTACCGTATCATTGACAAAAAGTTCACAGCGGTAACATCCACTTCATCTCGTTTCTGAATATTTTTTTGTGTAGTACACATAAATAGATAGATATTTTTTAGTATAAAAGTGTTACACGATTTTAAAATAACTTACATAGATATATATGTATATTTAATTTCAATATAAAAAATGGAATTTTTTAGAGACTTAGTATCGTCTGCAAAGGACACTTCTCTAAAGCAAGTATAATATATTGAGTATATAGAAAACTTAAAGTCGATGGAAACGCTTTATAAAAAAAATTTTAAAAACGTTTGTAAAAATTTCAAGTAGAAAAATATGAAGTCGCGTATGGCATACCTTAAGGTCGATCGATTTCGCGCATACATCGAATCGTCTAGTGTTTTTTTGTCTCATCAGTAGTCACTTACATCTCAATATGTCATCATTCTATTACCATACGTAGGATACTGTATACTTGCGAAAAGTTTGCGCGTTATCACGATTCTCAAAAATCGCTGTAAACCCATGTTACAATAGTGTTATTACAATATATTATATGTGTATACATAATATATCTTTAAGATCAATGAGGAAAACAAAGCAAATAGACATCATCTTGTCTTATTTACAGAAAGGCCTTCGTCGTTTATGATTTACTTACGATCATCGTCCGCGCAAATATATACCTATATAGTTTCGGTGTAGATTGATATTGCTTGAATTTAAAAATTAGCTTACATGATACTTTTATACTGCACTACGTTTTTAGACTCAATTACTCATTTACCAAGAAGAGAACATATTGCACGAAATTCGTATTACTTTATCCATACGCTTCAAATGTCCATCTAAGTAGTTTTCGCATGCTATCGATCACGAAAAAAGTAAAAATAAAGACGATGAAACAACTCGAGTGTATAATAATGACAATTATAATATGCTTTTCTTCCTGATCTTCTCAGTGCGAGAGCAGACAGGAGGAGAGACTTCGTCAGTGCCTGCAGAGCCTTTTGGCGGCGTCGTGAGCGACGGGGAAGCTTTTCTCCTCATTCTTTTTGTCGTTCTCGTCCGGGAAAGCTTCGCGAGCAGGTTTCAGACTTAAGAGCATTATGTGCCGCTCATACGCCTTGGACTTGCGAAACTGCGTGTCAGTGCCATGAAAGCGATCCAGAACACCCAGTACTCCATAGCATTGATTGAACCTGAGGAGACCATCTTTTGTTAGTTTGTTTTAGAAAAATGATTACTTCACTAAATATTAAATAAAATTTAAAAAAGTTTCCCAAGATTACTTGGAATATACGTTGATAACAGTAATTTAACTACCAAAAATAGACTTTACAAAATTATTGCAAGTAATTGTCTTTGACTTGAATTCGATCGCAATGCTATTTTGGTTTTAACTTTACATATAAACCGATAAATAAACACATAAGTAGTCTCCTTGTATATAATCTGATAGTGGCGGTATAATAGAGTCAATTTATACTGACAGGTCTATTATTTACTGGAATTATAGGTCGTTTATTTATAAACGACTAATCGACAAATTTGAGTTAAAAAATGTAATAGCTTTTGCGATAAAAATACGAGCAATTTTTTTTGTTTCAAGGAAATCGAAATTCTTTAGTCTTGACTTGTTAATATAGACTCGATTTTATACCTGCCGTGTACACTATCTACATACTGGAAGGTCATTGACCGTGTGTACACGACTGTACTTACTGTAACGCGTCAGACCATCGTTTAGTGTATCAAACTCGATAATACATGAAAAAACTTGTGTAATTGCTTATAAATAAAAAGTAAGTGTCATGCAGGTATGTTTATAAAAAATTGCACTTAAACGGATTATAAATTATCGACCTAAAAAAATGAAGTATTATCTAGTGTAGAATGAGAAGACATTGATTGAAAGTTCTAATGCAAAAAGTCAGGCCTTTCTGATTCTGGCAGTGACGCGTACAAAGCCTCTCTCTCTCTCTCTCTCTCTCTCTCGAATTACGCAGCCTGTGTGCGAGTAGTTTCAATCTATATCCTCTTGTCAGTCGAAGAAAGCTCGCGGAAAATAGTGTGGGCTGTCGAGGCGCGAAACGTCTGACTCACTTGAGATGATGAAAGTCGTGGGCCTCGGGCGAGGGAAAGAAGGGCATGTGGTAGCCGGAGTGCGCGTTGATGGTCGAGAGTATGGCGAGGGAGAACCAGAGCCAGGCGGTGGCGACGTGCGAGCCGAGCAGAAAGACCCCGAGGAACGGCGGCAGGAGATTCGAGCCAATGTGCTCGAGGGGATGACAGTAGATGGCGGTGACGGCGACGGGAGCCGTCCACTGGTGATGCTGCTTGTGTATCCTCTTGTAGAGGTGCTTCTGGTGCAGCAGCCGGTGCGAGTAGTAGAAGCCGATCTCCTCGCAGAGGATGTGAAAGGCGATCTCGGCCAGGAAGCAGTCGAAGGTCGGCAGCTGGTGGAGAGGTGGGAAGCCCCGCCACTGCATGAGCTTGTAGGCGAGGTGCGCCAGGGGCAAGCCGACGACGATCTGGTTGAAGAGGACCTGGCCGATGACGAAGGCCAGGGCGCGCTTGGAGACGGGCTCGTTCGTGCCCGGCTGGGTCTTGTAACGGCGCAGGGCTGCCGGTCGGTTCGTCAGGTCCATGAATGTGTAGACGCCGCCGAAGAGCCAGTAGACCAGGAAAGTCAAGGCCATCGAGCCTGAAAATGTGTGCGGTATTTACTTATATATACATAGTGCGCGAGTGCGAGCTACGGAAGAGACGAGCAGAGCTGATTGGGTTAATGCTAGACTGCGGGGGGGAGATGATTGCGCTGGTGAGTCAGCGGGGATAAGATTGTGGCAACTTTTTTGCGGTAGATTTAGGCGATTATTAAATTTGTAGGTTTTTTTAAAAGAGAGAATTATTCAAACGAGCGAGTCTGAGAGGCAATTGCATATTCAAATTTTGTGCGACATTGCGCAGTTTTTTTCATCTTCCAGGTGAATGAGGTTTAATAACGAAGATAATCGAGCAAGTCGAGCTTTTGTTGCATTATTTTGTTGTTTCATGCGTATATTACATCGCGAAATTCAACATTTTCATTAACTTTAATTCAGCTATGAATTTTCATTATCTAGACGCGTACAAATTCTTTTATAGTTGTAAAACTTTCCTTAAGCTTTAGATGACGACTCGCCCATAATCATGAATTTGCAACATGAACTTCAATCGGAGTAAAAAAAAACGTTACAGACAAAACCCGTTTTATATCCCCAACGACCGAGACGCGTTTTTCGACCAGTGGCTCTAGACATACGAAAGTTCTCCTTCGAGAATAAAAAAAATCATCAATCTTGCACCTTTCCACAAAAAGCTTTCCACGGCAGCCAACATATGCATTATGCAAAAGAAATTCCATCCAGAATAAACGACGCATATTCTACGCTTCGAAAGCCAATTCAGCCGCAAGCTCACCTTGCACCCAGTACGTCGCCGGATCATCGCCTAGCCTGTAGACGATTTTCTCCCACTGCGCCTGCCAGAAGTCACCCGAGGCTCCCCAGAATTTCTGCAGATGCCTGAAACAAAAGTCGAGTGAAAAAAAATTGCGGATTCTCCGTAACGTGGTGAATTCGATTTTGTGATATACTTTATAGTTATATATACTTTAAAGTTATAAATAAGAAAAATTTAGTTAAAATTAAGTTATATTTAAGAATCAGTTCCGTTTTCTATAAAGGTAAATAAAATAGACTTTTTTGTTCATAATTATTCTTTTGTACACAACTTTTAGTCGATGTGAAGTATATAAGAAATGTCAGATTCATCTCGTTGAGATTATTATGTGATAATTTAAATTGATTTAAAAAAATTACGCAGAGTTTCTTTCTGGTCAAACAACAGAAAAACTCGTCGGCGTTTGAATACGATGAGGAAAAATGTTTACCAGGTGAGCGAATTGCAGAAAGCGGCGAAACCTATTACAATCGTGCCGATGACGAAGAAGACGATCCTCAAGCTCGATAAAAGCTTCGACGAGGTCTTCAGCTTTGTTTCTGTCATTTCGCCGTCGACTGGAAAATAAATAAATGATTTGTATATCAGATCAGAATAGACTATTATCTATATACTCACACCAAGTATTTAGTGTGGAAAGTTCTCGTATTAGGGTCAATGTGAAAATTCAAATTTTACGTGCCAAATAATGACTTGATTTTCAGATATCAAATACATAACATTTTATGATATACGTTCAATGGTGATTGTGGCCAGGAATTACACGAAATGTCTAGGCAGCTTAGGAATCGATTGTGAGTGTGACCTCCTTAAAAACGGAATGATACAACGATTTTTTTGGAACGAAATTTGTAAGGATTAGAAAAAATTTTACAACTCTTAGGGCTTGGTATGGCTGTTGGAAATAGACGAGCTTCATACGATTACATACCACGACTGAAGTGATAAAGAACATTTAATAATCAGGTATGACGCTTTGAATTGTTACAAACAATAGCGACCTCTATTGATAAGTATTTAAGTAGGTAATACAAAGTAGAATAGGTATTAGACTTGTAAAAAAAAAGTTAAAAGAACGACTTAACTGAGGTAAGTTATAACTTTTTTACCGTCTAAAAACAGATTATCAATTTTTTAACCAAAATAGTCTTAAGGGAATGCTAAAAATTAATGAAAAAATATAGCAGACGAAAAAGCAGCTAATTTGCTTTCAATAAATAGTAAAAATAAAATTTCAAAAAACCATAAGACTATAGTATCCCCATCCGTTTTGTATATAATTATCTAACGTTTCAGGAGCTTTAAAACTTATATTTGTAAATATCTGGCGGAAAGTGTCATTTGAATAATATTTCAAAATCATATGATTCAAATGTCGCGTTTTAAAGAGATAATATTTTAAAGAGATAATATAAACTGTAAACTTCTAGAAATTATAAATAATTAATTTAAGAATTTTTCTACTGCTAATAACATTGTGGCACGAATTCTCTAGTTTTGATTGACTTTTTAGTACAGATATCCTTAATTAAGGGAGACATAGTTTGGTTTTGAAAATCGTTGTTAATTCATTGGCATATATAGTTTTCTTTAAATTAATATCGTTCCATATTTAATTAATTTATCATTTCATTAAATATCGTAAACTTTTTTAGTACTAAAACTTGATAAAATGCGATAAAGCTCGATAAAAGTGAATATGAAGGTGATAAAATTCTATATGAAAAATTTAAATTAAAATCGATATGTATATTCTGCGGCTTACACGAAGAACCACTTAAGTGACTTTCGTGTTTTCGAGAAAAAGCGATTTCAATGTTTGGAGTAATACGTAAGATCGTAATGTCAGAGAAAAGATCTCAGTATTGGCTCATTTGATTGGGTATCTAATACGAATACAACCGTAGTATTACATTTGTAAATAGTTTCTTTCTCGACGCGCAAGCTAAACAAATTACTCGAGTTAAGTGGTTCTGCGGGAACTTTGCAAATAAGTGGTTATGCGATCACTTTCTTTCAGGGCTCGTACTAATTCAATTTGCAATTACCAAAATTCGGGTAAGGCATATTTTTAAAGTTTAACTCATGCCCTTTCCAATGGTGTAATTGAAATTTTCGAAAATTGTTATTAACAATGACAAAAAACTATTTAAAGGAAAAAAGCATAGTTTTTCCACAATTTCTTTTTTTAATTCAAGATTTCAAGAACGTTTTCATTTGCTATGTATCTTGAACCCCTCTAACCAATGAAATAAATGTCCAAACCTAAAAGATACGTGATTTGGGGGTTGATTTTGAACCTCGGTGTGGACAAACTGGCGCATATTTGATAATTTTTTACGAAGACTTTTATGAATTTTTTATTCAGAAACCACGCACTTTTGGAAAAAATTCTCAAAAATAATAAGTTCTTAGAATCAGCTAAGGAATACGTACGAATTTTATTAGAGCGACCCCAGCAATTCTTTTGTTTTTGCAAATTGACAATTTTTGAAAAATTAAAAAAAATTAAAAAAGTTTTTTAAATTTAAAAAAACCGACGAATATATCTGTATAGGTAATTAGATACATATTTTAATGTACTCTCCACGGTGTATCTCACACAAAAATTTAAAAAACCAGTGCACTTAAGTGGTTCTGCGGTAACATTTTTACGAGAGACGCAGTTAAGTGATTATACAATCGGCTGGCATTTAAAATATTTGTGCATTTCGGAAATCCTACTATTGTACAATGTAAAAAATTTTTCACAAAATGTCACTTAAGTGGATCTTCCTGCAAGCCACAGATATATATATATATATATATATATATATTGTAAAAAAAAATAATATTCAGTCTATTCATATCAAATGCAATCTTATCGCTCCCACTTTTATTTACTTTTCTTGAATTATATCGACCTCCATCGGCTTTCATAGTATTTTATCAAAGCCTAATGCAATAATCGAAATCAAGATTCACTATATTCAAGTCGATAAAGAGCTTAACAACTTCAATGGATTTTCGCCAACATGAGGGTCATCCAGCTAGGGGTTATCAAATATAAGATTAAATAGTATGTGACTTTTTCTCCAGAATTATTACGAGTATTAATTTTTAATAAAAGTATATGATTTTCGTTAAAGTATTATATTTATTAACAGGATTCATATAATTAAACCATAAGTATATAAAGAATAACTTATTTGTCCGCCGTAATCGTGTGCGTGACCAATAAACGAGACGTTGTTCTCGGGGCTATTTTTAATTTTTTTGATGACCATTTCAATATTTTCAATTATTTTTTATTTTCAGACTAAGTATGTGTATGTAGACCGATTACGAAAAAAGACCACGAACAAGGATTTAACCATTTATAATAACTTAATATTTTTATTAAAAACAATGTTTAAATGCTTGATCTTTTAAACAATATGTATAAGTAATTTGAAAAAAGTTAATTTTTATCAAATGTTTAGTCTAGAAAAGGGGTTAAAGAAAAATATATTTTAATAAAAATCTACCTTAAAGATGAAAGATAAGTACAACGTAAAATAAAGTGAGAAAACTAGCGAATCTATGTTACAAGATTATGCGTTTTTTGCGCACATGAGGAAGAAGATAATAAAATATTAAAGCACAATTAAAATTTTGCATAAAAATTTTTATTTACAGGTGTCTTTGTAGAGGAACAAAATATGACTAAGCGGTCGTAGGTTTTGCTTTTTAATTCAAAATAATTATTTGCAAGATAAATGACGTCACAGATACATCGATGTATGAAATTGTATGTTCTTATTAAAATGCGACCCACGTTTTAATCAATCCTAATACCGATATTTTTCATAAAAATAATAAAATTATGGTTTGATATTATGGTTTACCACTTTGATAACACTAATGGCAGTTTCATTAATGTCAATATCGTAAAAATGTAATATTAAGTATCGTAAAAATGTAATATTGACGAAATACAGCAGGTATTCGATAAAATACCGTTAAATTCTTAGCGCAGAGCAGACTATTACGTGAAATTCTCGCATAATAAAAAACAAAGAGAAGTGAGTTATCCAATTATTTTCGTGCAAGTCCATTTTCAGCCCCAAACAAATGCAAATTATATACGTATTATGAAATGCAACCTATGAAAAAGCATTTCAAAAAGCAAGGAATTCGCAAAGGATCATCTTTAAGTAACAGGCCAACGAATCTTGGGGAAGGTCGGCTTGAATTTTCGTCGGCGAACGGAAATTTGCAATCCCAGCAGTGTAATTAACGTCGACTTCCTCCGGCGCCGCTTTTCTCGCGGCTATTTAACGGCCTGCGGTTGGCGAAAAAATCAAAACCCCTTCGTCAACGTACATATTATTTGCACGAGTGCAAAAAAAAAGAAAAAGAAAGAAAAAGCGTAACGCAGCATTTAAACTTTGGAACGAGCACATCGGATTGCACGCATTTACTCACGTCTGATGGAAGCTCCGTACTGCACGCAGTGGTTGTTTGCCAAACGTTATGCAGTGCTAATACTCGCCGTCGCGCGAATATAGACACACAATAGACACACGAGTGAATGATGCGAGCTGCGCAGCTCATAATCCTGCGACTCTCTATATACATATGTCACGTATAGGTGCTATCAAACGACACACATACGTTGTTATAATGCCTGCGATAGATTCGCTTATCGAGGGGACAGAGCACTTGACGATAAGTATAAGCATAAGCATGTCTGCGAGCCTCGTGTCTTTTATTGCACGACTCCGCATTTTCGCTCGGGAGAGACTCGCTTTTACCTATATAGGTATTATTGCTATCCGTGCACCAGACGCGAATAAAGCGAGAGGACAACAATAACAATGGAAAAGGTGGTGAGTGCGCGCGCGCGAATAGCCCTCGAGAGTAGCGTAAATAAACGCTAGAAAGGATATCCGATGTAAGGTCCTAATATCTACATTGTGTGCATTTAGTCTACATAGTCTCCGAGCATACTATGCTAAAACATAAGAAAAAGAAAAAAACAGCGTACCTTTTGCAGTAGCAGGTGTCAAGCTCATCGTCGCACAAAGGAGAGAGAGAGAGAGAGAGAGAGAGAGAGAAAGAGAGAGACTCGTCAGCTCGGCATTTGCCGCTGCACTGCGTGTCTGTGTCGACTACTCTCCGCGACTGGACTAGCTGTTGCTGCTGTGCGGGGGATATCCGTCCGATGTTGCAGCAGAGCGCAGAGATATAGAGAGCGAGCGAGAGAACAGCTGAGCGCCGCGATCAGCTGTCGCGGCGTCCAAGAGAACTCCCTCGCGTTCCTGTCTCACTCCCGCGGACGATGCATCCTCGCGATTTTCTCGCGAGCACGACGCTGCGCTTGCTTATGTTATACTTGTTGGAGGACGACGTCCGAACTCTCGACAACGGCACGAGTGACTGATACGTTGATCCCGGAGTTTCGAGAACCGCGGCGGCCTATACTGCGATTCACTCTGCGATGGGTATATAGTATGTGCGTTGTATAGACAGTACAGTATAGACGGTGTATGTGCGTGTATATATGGATATATGCTCTCGCGTATGATGGTGTGTTTACGCGATTATATATAGGAGTGATTCTGGGGAATTTTTTTCTGGTTCTACATGTATTGAGCTATCCGTTCTGTGAATGCATAATTGTTATCACTTGTTGCTACTGTTTTTTTCCTGACTTAACGTCAATGGAATATGACGAACAGACACGATTCGCTACGGTCGATTTGTTGACGTTGGTTTCGATTTTTGTTCTCACTTTTGCTAAAAAGTATTACTGGAATCCTGCGTAAAAATGTGAATTTTGTGATTTTTTTCATTAGATCTATACATTTTAATGATCTTACAGTCTTATATTGTATTTTTATTTTTTCATGATTGACATCTTTAGTAATTTGAAATATTTTTTGACTATTTTGATTAGTATACGAATGCACAGCAAATCACATAACAAAATTTAAAAAAAACGATAGAAGAAATAAAAAGACACATCTTTTAAATTTAAAATATAAATTGCTGAAAATAATGCTTATTTGGGTCAAAAGTTACAAAAGGAGTTAAATTATAAACAAAGGTAAAATCAATTATTGCTAATTGCATTATCTATATTTACTGCTTTGAATCGTATGGGCACCTTATCATCGAATTAAAATAAATTTTGTTTTAATTTTGTATGTTTAATTCATTAAAGTTATTCGATTGATAAGATTCATTTTTTAAGATCATGGAAAATTCGTATCAAACCTACACCATCATTTCAAAACGGAAAACATGTTTTAAGTTTTGTTTCCGATTTTCCGAAGAATTGCTCATATACATGCTTCATTCGCGCACTGCCGCGGTTTGTTGACAAGTACTTAAGTATATACCTGGAAGTCTTTCTTACTTGGACTGTGGCCTTAAAAGAACGGTTTTCAGTGACGAAACGCGTCGATAGTGGCTGTATACAATTATCGGGGCTACCTGTATTACAAGTGTATTTTAGCACTTTTAGCGAGTGCGAAAGCTCGGTTTTTTTTAACAGCAACTCGAGCAAATGCGCGCGCGAGCTTTTTAAACTTGATTTGTGAGAGCTGTAACAGGACATTGGTATAAATATGTATATACTAACGCACTTTGCATTTTGACATGACTTTTTCGCGCATTAGTGTTAAGAGAATAAGTAATTTGTGCTTAAACCGTGTACCACAGCAAATACATGCTGGTCAAATGTGACACATTCCTGTGGTCGCAAGTCAGCAATGAAAACTAATCGCTTTTAATGGTATATTTAATAGGTTTTTTTTCTTCGCACTACTTGTGTATCTGTTATACTTCGACTTCGTCTTCCTTCTCAAAATGTATGCGTTGTAGGGCATCTGATAAAACGTAAATAATCCGTATTTTTAATATATTCTATATTATACGTTAAAAAAGAAAGAAATTAATTATTGTTACGTTTTTACGTTTTGTTTTGCTGTAATTGTTAACTAAGTATAACACCAAAGATAATTGTAAGCATTTCTCTTATTTGTTTTCTTCTGTTCGATAAGTTAAAGCAAAAATCAGATAAGGAATAAAAATAAAAACGCGCGGGTTTAAAAAAAAGGTAAGATACCACGAGATAAGTATTAGCTGTCCATCATTATTTAATTAATGTTATTTTTAAAATTTGTCAAATTGATAGAAATCGAAGATAAGAAAAACTTCTGACTTAACATAAAAATTACCTTTTACGTTATTCTTGTAATGTTTCTTGTATTTTAAAAAAGAATATGATCTTGAAACTTCGATTAGAACGATAGAGAAAGCTAAATGATGGAGGACAATAACCTCAAGGTTTCTTATAATTTTAAATTTTATCAAAAATGTAACACTTTTTGACAACAACGACATACACGATGACAACAATAGATTATATAATAATTGAACTATAAACAACTATAACTGCACGTTAATCGTTTGCCTTCGATTTGTTTACATGTTTTCAAAACAGGTGTCAACTCCACCTTGAATAACTTATCGACGTCAGTTTACCGGCAGCAGCTGCAGAATACACGCATACACTGCATTATCGATTGTAAAGTAAAGTGCATATATGCGAATGCGGCTCAAAGCTCAAACTCGCAATAGTGACCTAACCTTCAAGACGTCTCTCTCTCCCGCTGCAACACCGCAAGACCGCGAAGAAGTCGAGCCGCCGAGCGCCATCGACTTCTTTCTCGCTTCGTAACGGCTGCTCGGGCATTTCCGCGGGCTGCGTTTTTTCTACTTCGCGCTGGAATTCCTCATCGCCGGGCGCAACGAGCGAGAAGCCGATCGCGATCTGCAAGCTCCGGAATTTATTGAGCTCTCGCGGTGCAGTGCGGACCTTTCGAAATCGAAAAACGGAGCAACTGTAGTAGGTGCTCTACAGATTATGTGTGACTTTTAGACGACGTGGAAGAATATGTCTGCTGTCAGTGACGTGTTGCTCTCCTGACAGACCCTCTTTTTTGGACCATATTTATGCACGACGATAAGCCGAGGTGAGCATTTCGCATTTATCTCGGGGTCTCGTTAGCTTGAATTTTTGTTTAGTGTCGATAAGCGTCGGGCGTAGGCTTTTCTTGAGCTGTCGGCTCGCTTTGCTTAGGGGAGAACGTTTGTAGCGTGACATAACCCCATTTGACGACAACATAATCCTTCTACTTTCCTCGCAGATCAGTTGCGCAAGTTCTCAATAATTCCAACGAGTGTATAGCTGGATAATTTTTTTTAGTCGACAGTAGCCAAGTTTCTTGATCGAGTCTTTCCGGCTCTTGATTTGACGAGGCGAGAAGTTCGACGATGATATTGAGAGGTTAACTTTAAACGTCAAAGTGGAGAGCTTTTTTACGATTTTTATCTCAGCGTTTATCTGCTATGACGTTGTACTCAATTTTTTTTATTGCGTCTTTTCGTGCTACTTCGACTGCTCTGGACTCCTGTCACTGCGACTTTGTGGATTTATGGTTTTATTAATGAGTTTGCTCTGCATATGGTAGTGATTAGCATATGTGACAATTGATTGTCTTAAGAGTGTCTTAAACTTCTAAATGGGTTTTGTAAATGAGCTTATTGCGAAGATGTATCAAAGCATTATGAATATTGATTATTTTGAAGGATAGTGTGAGACTACAAAGTTTTTTCCATTGTTTTAATTCATGCTATAATTTCATTAAGAGTAATATTTTTTGTGGTTATTACTTTTGTAAGCAGTATGTGAAAACTGTAAAATTTTTAGTTCAAATAATTACCTATAATCTTAACAAACAAGTGTTTAAAATAATATATTTATATTATAGTCCCTTGAAATATATTGAAACACGTGTGTCATTGTAAAAAGATTAATGTAACAATCTATTTAAATTTCATGCAATATTTTTGTTGTTGACATTTCCAAAAATTTTTAAACACAATAATTTATGTTATACTTATTTTTACTTAAAATCAGTAATGAAGTTAATTTTGTATCTTACAAGGAAATATGATTCGCTTCAGTGATTCCAAAGTAGAATTATCCCCAGACTGTGGAAACACGGCTCTGCTGTATGCAAATACTAATGTAATTAGTTTACCTTAGTCAGAGTCCTATCCAATTAGCCTTTGAGAACCAGAGCAGTGGGTGACACTGTGTCTGGCTGCTCGTCAAACTTTCACTGCCATTGATTGATTCCAAATATCGTGTAGAAAAGTTCCCTTAGAAATAGGTAAAATAGTGAGTAATGATGTGGTTTTCTTTGATTTTAATTCTTCAGCTAGCAATGTGGGGCAGTTCCGAAGAGCCACCTGGGACTATGGAGGCAGGCCCTCCTGAATCGGTGGCCAATCTAAAAGAGACATGTGAGCAGAGTAAAAACCAATTAGAATCAGTAAAGGACATTATGCTTAGAAACAAGCAAAGCCTAAAGAAGAAAGAGGAGGAATTACAGGTTATTGTTTTTTCATTTAATATCATCATTTTGTTGGTTTAGTGAGCAAAAACAATTTTTTTTTTAATTTGTGCTGTGTTTATGTATTATAGGAATATGCCAAAAAGTTATCTAAATTCAAGACTAGAGCAAAAACCTCACGTCTCTCAAAAGACGATGCAGTGTCTTCCACTGAAAGTACTCCTAAATCAAAGTCTGATGCAAGTACGGCTGAACCATCCGACGATGTTGTTGATGACATCAGTCAAGCAAAAACTCCACAAGCCAAGTCTTCATTATTACAGAAAAAGCTCGCTGAAGATAGAAAAATATTTGAACAACGAAGTAAAGAACTGACTGAAAGCAAGAGAGCTGTTGAAGAGAAGGTCGAAGCACTCAGGCAGCAACTTGAAGAGAGATATGTGGCCCCTGTTTCTGTTGTTAATCCTGTACTTATTACATCACAGGTAATTTAAATTCATTGGAGTTACAATAGCTTTGTAAACACAGGGTATATAAACATTGTATTACTTTTCTATAGGCAGCTCATCCTGTGATGGAACTTAGTCATGTGCAAGACAAGGATAACAAAATCGCAGAATTGAGCAATAAAATATTTGATTTAGAGGCAGTAATTATTGACTTACAGGAAAATCTGAAAGAAAAAGATTCAGTTATAGATTCAAAGACAAAAGCTATTACCTTGATGTCTGCAGACTTATCGATGAAGGGAAAAACTACACTGGACACTTTAGAAGATACAAAAGATGAAATGAGATTAATGCAGGAAAATTTTGTTTTAGTTGAAACATCCTTAAAAAGTAAAAGTGATAATTTGCTTAAACAATTGGAAGAAAAAGCAGAGCAAATAGTTGCGTTAGAGGAGAATGTACAAAGGTAATTAAAACAATATATTTTAATTTTATATTTGATTGTTGTTTATGACAACAAAATTTTTATTTTTAGCTTAACGGAAAAATTGGAAGCTCAAAAGCAAGCCGAAACTGCTAGTACAGACTTCTCGCGCTCAACAATGGATACTTTAGCTGATACGAAGGACGCAATGAAATCAATGCAAGAAAATTTCATTTTAATCGAATCTTCGCTAAAATCAAAGAACGAGCATCTGCTAAAGCAGTTGGAAGAACGTGAAATTAAATTAGCGGAAGCTGAAGCAAGGATATTGAATCTTGAAAGTGGTCTTGGCATTGAGAGACAACCTAACGTTGAAGAAATTACGTACAAAGTTGAGAAATTAGAGGAAACGAATCGTAAGCTTCAGGACGAGAAGTACGAACTACAAAAGAGCATTGCTGAACTGCAAGACAAAATCATTTCTACAGAATCTCGTACTGATGAATCGATATCTGACGACAACAGGATAGCAGAACTTGAAAGCTTAATAGAAGAATTGAAGAAATCTAATCAGCATCTTGAGGAGGAATACAAAACTGTGCTACAGAATCAAGTTGCCGACCTGAACGAAAGGAACGAGGCACTGTCAAGTAAGGTTCTCGAACTTGAGAAGCAAATAAACGATGTAACAAACGAAAAAATCGAATTAGAAGCGAAACAAAATGCCATCGAAGCGGAGGCTCCAAAAGAAGACGAGCAAGTGCAAAAGCTGACGAAAGAGCTGGAGGAATTGAATAAGAGCATGATCAAGCTGAAGGCGCAGCACAAGAACAAACTCAAGAACTTGCAGAAGCAACTGGAGAACTTCAAAAAGGTTGTGTATTATAATTATTCTTCACATTGATTTGGAGCAATACTAAGGTTTGCCGTTTACAGGTGTCCGACACGAACGCCGAGTTGGTTAAGCTTGGAAATCAGGTGGCTCTTTTGGAGGAGGAGAAAGGTAACCTTCAGCTGAGTCTGGTAGACTTTGACGAGCTTAAAGGTAGGAACCAGAACGGACTGCTCTTGTACCGTCAATATCGATCATCTCCTGTTTTTTTTTTATTTATTTTTTTGTCAATATTCCACTTATTATTTTTTTGTAAATGTGATGATTGATCGTACTGTCATGCATATTGCACATGTCGGTTTAAATTTCGACAATTAAAAAATACTTTAACGCGTTGTGATTTTCGAATCGCCATCGTTTTGTAAATACGCGTAACATGGAAAATGTCAGATTCTGCTTTTAATTTTGTTTTGGTGATGGATTTTTTAACGATGTCAACTATTACTCCATTTTTATTTGTTTTTTTGTCAAAGATACTGTTTCGAGTTTGGTTTCGATTTCCTCATACAAGTTACATTATCCATTAACTAATTACATTATTTAATTGAGATATAAAAATACAATAACATGGAACCTCCTTTATTACTTGTCAAAGTTTGCTAAGCTCTGATTTCTCTAGTCGTAGAATAATATTGCTTTTTGTACTCTTGTTTGAGTTTGTATGTATGTTCAGTTTTTACCTGGAATTAAACTTTTTGCGACTCACAAAAGTGGGGCTCAAACGAGAAAAAAAAAATCAATCGAAACGCGCGATGTTACAAATTGAAAAACTGAATGATGCATTGTTGTTCCAAAGCTTTTACCTACAATAACAAATGAAATCCTCAATATCCAGTGCTTATTCATGCTTTCTGGTGTGCGTGAGTAAATAGTGCAAATGTGCCGCGATAGATTAAAACTATTGTAAATGCTTTTTGTAAATTAATAATCACATGTATAAAAACAACGTAAGAAAACAAACAAAACAAAAATGAACAATTTTGGGATATCATCCGGTCTTCACAGCCTCGGCAGGTGACTGGAAAGAGCGAATCGCGGACCTCGAAGGTAAGGTCGCCGCACAGGCTAAAGAGATCGAGGCGCACATCGAAGCCATCGCCATCCTCGAGAACCAGAAACTAGATCTCATCCAAGGTACGACACACGCCACATTTTCATGTATACAAATCGCATAGTTACTTTTTAAAAAACTGTACTGTAAACAGCTATTTCGTAGCCTCCTGTAAGCTCGATTGCAGCGCGACTAAAATCCGTAAAATGCTAGACCTCGTCAAATTTCTCTTGAAATTCCAGAACTGCACACGGTCAATCAGGAGGTGTCAAGCCTTGAAGCCGAGAACGCCGAGTCCGAGAACCTCCGGGTCACAGCCGAAATGAAGGTCGTCGACTTAGAAGAGGAGATCGAGTCCCTTCACAAACAGCAGCAGTCCGAGGCTCTCACAGATGCCGAGCGTGCCGAGTTCCAGCGCCAGATTGGAAGTCTTACTCAGGAGAACGAGCGTCTCTCCCAGAAACTGAGCAAGCTCGAGGAAAACAAGAGCTCCTCGGAGGTGGGCTCGACCGAGTCCTTCGTCAAGACAGGCTCGAACGTCGACTCGACCGAGTCGTTTGAGGCTCTTGCAGCGGACCCCGATAAGGCGGACCTGCTCAAGAAGATCGACGGTTTGACCAGAGAGAACGGGGCGTTGCTAGAGAAGCTCACGAGGTTCGAGGAGAAAGGCTCGTCAGACACCGGCTCGACCGAGTCCTTCGAAAAGATATCGGACCATGGCGAGAGCACTTCTAGGCTGGAGAATCTTACGAGGGAGAATTACGAACTCGTGGTGAAGCTGACCAAACTCGAGGAGAAACTCGCTGCCAGCGAGGCCGGCATTAGACTTCAAGAGGAGAATAATCGCCTTGTTGCTGAATTGGCTCATCTGAAGGAGAAAGCAGTGACGGACGAAGAGGTTGTACGAGAGAAGAGGTCCTTAGACTTTGAAGAAGTTCCGCAGACGCAAGACCCCGAGGCTGAGGAGACGAGCTCCGAAGCTCCAACCGAAGTTCCTGTCGATCCCACCGAATCATCTTCTGTAGTAGACAAGCTCATGGAAAAAATTGAAGAATTGAAGTCCAGCTTGGAAGCAGTTGAGCGTGAAAGGGCGGAGCAAGCCACGAAGTTGAAGCAAACCGAACCTGTCGCCCAAGAGCTGCAGGTAGAGGAGACGATCGTTCCAGCCGAAGCTGCCGTCGTCGAGAGCTCGGTCCAACAATATCCACAGGAAAGCGAGGAAAAATCCTGCAGTGCACAGTCCGAGGCTATAGCCTCCCTAGAACGTGAGATCGAGACGTGCAACGCTCTGATATCCGAGCAAAAAGCAGTCATCGAAGACCTGAAAACCAAACTCACGGACAAGGAGGAGGAACTCGAGCGTAAGTCCGCACAGTTGGCAAGCAGCGAGTCTGACTCTCGGGATCAACTGGACGCTCATGCCTTGAGACGAGAGCTGGAGGAGAGCGTCAGCGAGATAGCCGAATGGAAGCGCAAGTGCGCCGAGGTGGAAGAAAAGATGGAAGCGTTGGAAAAGGGCAGGCAGCACATAGAAGAGGGCTTCCAGGCTTTGCAGGCTGAAAACAAGAACTTGATAGAGCAGTCCGAACACAAGGACATTCTGTTGAGTCAACTGAAGGAGGAGCTGGATCACACCATCCATGACTTCGAAGCTAAATCTAGAAAGCAGGGCGAGGTCATCGCTTCGCAAGAACAGCTGGCCGAAGAGCTCCGAAAGAGCATCGAGGAGAAGAACCTAGAGTTGCAAGGCAAATACTCCCAGCTGCAAAATGACTTGATCAAGATTGACGAGTTGCAGGATCATCTCGTGAAACTCGAGAGTCAAGTGCAGCAGAGAGACGCCACAATAGCTTCTCTTACAGAGGAGGTGGAGACTCTGCGAACAAACGCCAGTGTCGTCGAAGAGGATCTGTTCGTTACGAGACACCAGCTGACGGACCTGCACGAGAAATTGGAGAGCACGAAGAGCTTAGAGGAGTACAATCTGATTGTGGAGCGACTCAATGATAAGGAAATGCTCGCCGAGGAGCTCGAAACGAAGCTCTCGCAGAAGCTCGCCGAGGTCAATGCTCTCAGAGCTCAAGCCGAGTCCATTGCAGCAGAGAACCAGCAACTTCGCGAGCGATTTGAGGAAGACGAGCGTAAAGTTGCCGATCTCCTCGAAGGTAATCACAGTCAAGAAGAGGCACTAAGAAATGCAGAGAGAGCCAAGGCTGACGTGGAGAACCGTCTACTGGATCTTCAGGCTGTTTACGAAGAAAACCTAGGTCACGCGAAAAATGTAACGAAGGAGTTGCAAGATGCTTACCGAATGATCGAAAATCTAAAAATCAAGCACACCGAGGACATAAGCATGTTGAATCGTCGACTGGAGGACGTCATCGAGGATTTAGAGCTCAAGAGTCAGGATATGGCGAGTATGCAGAACGAGATTGAGGAGAAGACGATCCTCATCGGTAAGAGCGTGTCAGAGGAGGTGAAGTTAGCTTTGGAGACAGAGTTGGCCGATGTGACCGCGAAGCTAACCGACGCGGAAGAAAAGGCTCACGCGCAGCTGGAGAAGATGAAGAAATACGCGGCCGTGGCGAAGAAGAAAACCGCCCAGTGCGAGGAATTGGAGAACAAATTGAAAGAGCTGGAGGAAAGCCTGGCTTCGGAAAAGAGCGAGAAGGAAGCATGGAACAGGGAGCTCCAGCAGTCCATTGCTGGACACCAAGAGAAAGACAATCGCATCGTTGTGATGGAAGAGGAATTGCGCCGCGTTCAAGGTGAAAGAGACGAAGCTCTGCAAAACACCGAGGCCATGAAGCAGGAATTGCGCCAGGCCACAGACAAGTTGAACACAATAAGCGAGGAATTGCAGGAGCTCAGCGAGGCGAAGGACAACGCTCGTGAACTCGGTGTGCGCATGCAGGTCATCGAGTCTGAGTACATCGAGCAGCTAACCCAGATTAACTCGCTGAGAGCTGAGAACGGTATCCTACTATCAAAGCAAACGCAGATCAACGAGCGACTGGAAAATGTGGAGAAAGAGTCGGAGGAACGCCGAGCACAGCTAGAAAAGTACGAGAAAGAGAAGGAGATCGAGGAGACGCAGAGAGCGGAAACTGCTGTACAGCAAGTCCAGACTTGCGGAGAGTGCGCCACGAAAGTCCAGGCGTTGGAGGCCAAATTGCAGGAACGAGACGCGGAGATCGAGAATCTGGACAACGAATTGCACAACTCTATCGATAATCTAGTGCAGATGCAGGAGAACCTCAGGCTTAGCACCATCCCCGCGGCGCCGGACGCCTCGATGCAAGAGTCTTTCAACGAATTGATGGTACAGTACAACGTGTTGACAGCGACGAACGAGGAAACGAAGGCTAAGTACGAAGCGACCCTGCGTGAGAACGAAGAGCTTCTCGAGCGCGTGTCGAGGCTTCAAGATCTCAACTCCACGATGCAGGAGAGGATCGAGTCCGTGGAGAGAGAACTGGCGAGGGATAAGGAAGCGGCGGCTAGTCTGGAAGAAACTCACCGGCAGTATCAAGTATTGACAGAGAAGTACCAAGAGCAGACGTCGGAGCTGGAAGCTGCTCAGGCTCAACTTCGCGAGGCTATCGCTTCGAGTGAATCTGCTGAGAAGCATTTGCTTTCAAGAATCGAGCAGCTCGAGCATGACAAGCGGCAGTTGGAGCAAGAGAAGGAGAGCCTGAACTTGAACTTGAAGAGTCCCGATGCTTTTATAGACGATGGTTGGGGCGTTGATGCCACTTCGGCTATGATCGATGTGGAAGCTCATGTACAACCGGAACTTGTCACCGAGACTGTAGAGCGACAGAAGAGGGACGTAGACCAGGCAGCTGCACCAATAGCGGAAGAAGCATCTCAGCCGCCTTTGTTCGATGCTTCCATATTTGGTGCTTCACCTCCTCAGCCTAGTGTCAGCAAAAACGCTCAGCTAGAATTAGAATTGGGACTTCTGAAAGACGAGATACAGGTGCTTCGCAGTCAGTTAGACCAGACGAAATTCACCGCTGAAGAAGTTCAGGGTCGCTTAACCGAAGAGCTTTCTGCACTAGTGTCGGCTAGAGAAGCTGAAGTAAAGGTGCTTCACGAACAATTGGCTAACTTAAGCCATGCGCTATTGCAAAGCAAGCACGATTACGAGCAGGCGGTTGTGGAACTTGAGCAGCTGAGATCGCTAAACCAAGAGTTGGCTGCTACCCAAGATGTGTATAGAAACCGTGTTCAAGAACTGGAAGTCGAAGTGAGAACTAGTGGCGATAATGCTAGGATTAGAGAACTGGAGAGCCACTTAGCAAGGATCACCAGTGAGCGAGATATTCTGCAGTTGCAGGCAAACGACTCGATGCGAGCCTTCGAGGATATCAAGGAGGAGTCAGCACAAGGGTTGAAACAACTACATGCACGTATAGAGGCTCTCACTCAAGAAAAGAATCAACTCACTCAGGAGCTGGAGGCTCTCCGCACTGCCGAACCCGCACCAGCGTTGCAACAAATTGTAGAGGATGTGGCAGTTGCTCAGCAAGCACCGAAACTCGAGGAAAGCCCTATGGGAGATTCTATGTGGGAAGACGACGAGGATCCATGGGGTTTGAACGACAAAACAATTCCTCACAGCATCGAACAGCATGTGGACATTCCCGTAAAACTCAGTCTTGAAACTCAGTTGAGGCTGAGGGTTGACGAACTCGAGGAAAATCTCAAGGAGCTTACGGAGGAAAATGCCAAGTTGATAGAGGAGGGCAAAGTCGCTCAAGTGAAGAACGTCAAGTATGTTAAAAAGCTCAAAGAGTACAAGGTCCAGTTCGACAATCTGCAACGTCAACTGCAGTCGCAAAAGTCCATGGGCGGTTTTGGCGATCTCGACTCAGCCATCGAGGAAGAACTGAAATCTCAGATCGAGGCTTTAGAAAAAGCCTTGACAGAGTCGAAGGAGGAAACCAAGAAAATCGCCACTGAAAAGGAAAAGCTTTTGAACAGAGTAGACGTTCTCACGGCGGCGACGGAGAGATTCACCGAAGCCAAAGAGAAGCAGGACACCGAAGTACACATCTGGCAGATGCGCTACAAGGAGCTCGAGATGAAGTTCCAGCAATTGGATTTCGGCCCGGAGACCAAAGACTCCACGACCTCACCGCCCCAAGAACGCAATCCTCAGTACGAAGAAGAATTAAAAGAACTGAAGGATAACGTGGATGCCTTAGCAGCTGAAAACGAGGAACTACAGCAACTGCTGGAGGAGAACCGTTCGAAGCGTCAAACCTCCGTGGAGGAGACCTCAAAACTGACTGAGGAGCTGCTGGAGAAAAATACCGAGCTCTTGGCTAATAACGAGAAGCTCAAAAGCGACTACGAGACTCTCAGAAAACAGTATGAGCAGAGCCTAATGGACGCTAACGATCAAGTGCAAAATATGCGACTGAACTGCGAGCTTATGAAGGTTGAATACGCGGAGAAGACTTCAGAAAGTGAGAAGACGATAGCAGAACTCAATGACCGATTGCAGGCTGTCCAGGAAGAAAAGAGTCAGTTAGAAAGTAAAATTCAAGTATTAGAATCAGAATTTGAGAGGCTCAACAATTCGGCATCTTTTACGGACGAAGTATCGGAGTTGCTCAACGCCCGCGTGCAGGAAGTTGCTGCCCTCAAAGATGAGCTTCAGCACTTGCAGCAGGATAAAGCTCGGCTAGAAGAAAATATGCAGACGACCATTCAGCAGATAACGGATAAACTGCACGAGGAACAGATGCAGCTTCACGCTATGAATTCCGCAATTGTCGAGAAGGAAAGTCAGATTTCAGGACAAGCTGCTGAATTGGATGAACTTAGAGGGCTCGTGGACAAGGTAAAGGGACTGGAACTGTCGATCGAAGGATACATCACGCAGGTGGAGGAGAAGAATGAGGAGCTTCAAACGCTTCGACAACGACACAGCCAATATGAGGCAGCCTTGATCGAAAAAGAAGAGCAGGTGATGTCGCAACAGTCGCAGCTGCAGCGATCGGTTACCGAGATTCAGCAATGCAACACTCAGGTTCACGAGCAGCAAGAACTATCGCAAAGACTCGCGAAGACCGAGGACACTATTGCGGAACTCAACTCGGCTCTCAGCGAGAAGGAGGCTCACCTTCTGCAAATCAGCGAAGAATCACGCAGTTTGCAGGAGAAGCTACAGAGCAAAGAAGCCGAATTGGCAGAGGTAAGAAGTAAGCTCGAAGCTGCAATACAAGAACAGACAGCCTCTCAGATTCATAAAGAGGTGAGCAGTGTTCAGCAGCAGCCTGTAAAAGTCATCGACGACCTGCCGGTCTTCACCTTCGGCAGCGATAACCACGACAGGGAGCTACAGAATTTAAGGGAGGAGCTCAATGCAAAGAACGAGGAGATCGAGCATCTTCAGTACAGTATCAATGAAAGCGAGACGACGCGTATCATTCAGGAGATGCAAGACAACGTCAACGAACTCTACAACGAAAAGGCTGAGCTGGAGAACCAGATCATTGCTAAGAATCAAGAAATCAATAGTCTTAGGGTAACTATTTCTCCTTTATAGTAAAGTGACTTTATGATTATTTTTACAAAGAGCTACATTAATTTCTCAAATATAACTTTGTTAGTCTCAACTTAGCGAGCACTCGTCTCATCAACCGGTCAAGCGATCGGCAGAGGCACAGGAGGAGGTGTTCAAACTTCAGAACGAGCTTCACATTCGCGATCAGGAGCTGAACGAGCTGCGATACGTCGTGACGGAGAAGGAATCCCAGCTTCGAGAGGCGTTGGAGCAAGCTTCCGGCAACGCCGAGCAACACGAATCCGTCGAGAAGCTCAAAAATGAACTGTACGAAAAGCAGCAGCAGCTCGAGAGCCTTAAATTTACAGTTTCTGAGCTGCAGAGCGAAGTCGCTAATCTGAGGGGTTTGGAGAGGTTGGCGGAAGAAGATAGAGCAACGATCGAGAGGCTAAGCTCGGAGAAAGAGGAAGTTCGAAGAGAAGCGCAACAAGCTTTGGACAAAATTCTTTGGGTAGGTTTTCTGAAAATATCTGTCTTTCGTAATGACGATAAGACTTGCTAGTGATGTCTTTATTTTTGTCTCGTGTTTAGGAAAAAGAGCAAGAAATTGACAGCGTGAAACAGCAATTAGCAGCGGAGAAACACAGTCTCGTTGATCTACTCGGCTTGCGCGAGCGAGACATAGAAAACCTCAAGCTCCAAATCGAGCAAACTGTTCAAAACACGGACAGTCAATCATACCAAAGGGTAGCTCACCTCGAAGCGCGACTCTTAGAATGGGATCGACGATTCGACGAACTGAGCATGACTAAGGATTCGGAAATTCATAATATTGCGATTCAGTTGAATGAAAAGACCGCGAGACTTGACGAACTGGTAGCTTTGAGCGCAGAAGAGGAGAGACAATTAGCGGAGATGAGGAAGCTGTTGGAAGTGAAAGAGCAGCAGATAAACGGACTTACGCAGCAACTCGACGAAAAGACCAAGGAGTATGAGCTCATGCAACATGCTTTGCAGAGACATGTTGCTAAATCCGATCAATCAACTGAAATCATCCAGCAACAGGTAAATATTTTTAATTTATGGATCACTTATAGGTAATTAATACGCATTCCCACCCTACAGTTGCAACAGAGTACAAGCAACGTGGCAGTGATGGACGATTCTAGTTCCTCGTCAGCTAATGAGTTGGACCTAGCTTTGTACATGTTGCACCAGCGAGACGTGCGCTGCGAAGAATTGACTCATGAACTAATGCAACTTTTGGAGGAGCGTGACACGCTGCAGCTCAGGTTGTCGAATGCAATTCGCGTAAACGAGGAATTAAGAATATATGCGGCAGCGGCTGGTTCGAGCCCTAAGAAGGATTCACCTCAGACGCCGGGGTCAATGTCCGATGAATCTCAGGACGCGCAACCTCTCATTCAGGATCCTTCA
Source organism: Philotrypesis tridentata (assembly GCA_018906965.1). Classification (NCBI taxonomy): domain Eukaryota; kingdom Metazoa; phylum Arthropoda; class Insecta; order Hymenoptera; family Pteromalidae; genus Philotrypesis; species Philotrypesis tridentata. Next base: position 158,769 of record JACCIB010000055.1, read on the forward strand.
CCTTCAAAGTCAGAAGGTCCGGTCGAGATCGCCAAAGAAGCCATTAATTCGCCAATTGGCGAAGATAAGAAGGCTCTTGCTCAGAAGTACGTATGTTGCATATGTAAAAATGCAACAATTGCTAAAAGTGTTAGACAATTATTTTATGTATACTCTATAGATTTAGTTTTTGGCTTTTACCTTTGTCTCTAATGCTTGTATCAACCTAATATCAGTAAATTAAGTATTATTAAGGCTCCTTGGTAAATCCTTGTGTGTAACAGCTAGAACTATTTTCGAATTCCCCTTTAGGCTGTCACAGCTGAGAAATGTGGACCAAGCCAGGGACGTGAGACTGAGAGACGAACGTGAACTGAGACACTCGCAGCAAATGTCTCTGCTCACTCATGGAGACGTACTGAGTAAACTACCGCCCGAAGCTGCGGCAAGACTGGTCAATGCTAACTATACACTGTGTATGTATTTTACCCCTGATTAACGATATCGATCAATCTATATGTATTGGTACTTCAAAGTAATGCCAGAATTTGATGTGTACCTTGCTGAGTACTGAGAGCAGCATAGTTATAATATTCATTAGTTGGTGACGCATATGTAATTTTCTATCCCAAAAAATGTTATACAAATGTTTACTAATCATTGTTATTATATTATTGCACTGCAGAACTCTTTATGCTCTACGTAAAAATTTTTTGGGATAAACTGTGTTACATAAACGAAGTCATTTTTGTAATTTCAATTGCTTATTTCTAAAAATTTATAAAATTTTGTCTTGCAGCGCGGGACGTTCAGAGTCAATCGAGCGTTCTAATGAACTGGTTGTGGGGGAAGAGGTGAGCTTACGAGATCAAATTTCTTTCCTTCAAAACTTAAATTCAAATAATAAATGTTGATATTTTTGTAGCACACCGAAGGTAGTGCACATGTGATCGAAGAAGAAAACGAGCAGTAATCGAAGCAGTAATAACGACGCCGACCTCTTCTTCGCCTATTTTCAATTAACATTCCGCCACGGAGTGGAAGACGAGCCCAAGGCCAAAGATCATCTCCCGCCAAGAGCGCTCCATGCGCATCGACTACAATCGCCTCGACGACGAGACTTTGTATCGCGCCGAGCGCGATCGATCCTTCGGAAAAGTCCCCGCTAACTTTTGTGGGGCTTCTTCGTATAGTCGTGCTTCCCGCTATTGAAACGATGCGAAAAATACATGTGGGTGCGACTGCTCCCGCCTGTCCGTTGACGTGTGCGCGTCGTTTGTATTATAGCGTAGTGAGACAGGAAGAATATCGATATAGAAAACGAAAAAAAAACATGAAAACGTGAATGCACGGGAAAAAATGTGGTACGCGATATTGTATGATATAGAGACCGTTATTAGGTCTTTAATGTAGACCAGATTAAAAAATACGCGTATTTATGCGCGACTTGCCTTTAAAAAAGTGGAACGGGAGCAAAGAAGGAGCTGTACATTCGTTTATTTGAAAGGAGTAATATCTTGGACGATTTTTTAAGAGTTGCGAAACGTATTATATATATATGTAACAAATTGAAGTCATCGGGGCAAGCCCCTCGAGCAGACGTACTTCCAAAACGTTTCATTCTTTTTGTACGGACTTGTAAAGCCTCGCCAACGACGACGGAGTTAAATACAGGTGATAGCGCGCCTACTCGAGGGTTGCAATACTATATGTATGTGTAAATGTAATCATAGTGGTGACTATGCCGTTCTTATTTTTATTGTATAATTAAAGCTAAAGTAACGATACTAATGGAAGTGAGCAAGACAGAAAAATGCCGCGTTGTTGATAATAAATAATGTAATAAAGTCGCTGCACGATTCGCGCCGAGAACGCCGATCGCTGATCCGAATCGCATCTCAGTTTTGTACAGATGATTATGAAAAAAGTTTTGGCGATTTGAAAATAAATGAACCTTGTCAGGTTTTATTAAACACACATATATCTATATATACAAAGATCATGAGCTTTACATTTATTGTCATTACACACTACTCGATTAAGAAGCGAGATAAGATTTTTACGCTCCGTAAAAATATCCCCTTCCTGCAGCCTTCACGAGAATACATGTGTATATGCATATTGCATATTGTGTCTGCAGCGTTGTAGAACTGTTCACTCGCTCGTTGCCGGTACGATTTCTGAAGCATACGGACGGGAGTGCCTGCACGTGCAGTATAGTCGTGTGCGTATGTCTGTATCCGTCAATGTATTAATCAGCAGTCGTGTTCGTGAGGTAGAGCGAGGCCTGAGCACCTTAGCGTTTCCTTTTTTTTTTATCTGCTCTTTCAATATTGCATTTAAATTTCATGTTTTTTTTCTTAATAATACTCTCATTCATCGCCTACCCAGCGAGCATCGGTAATTCAAATGTAATCTACGCGGAAATTTATGTGAATGAGAGCGTCGCGGCTGCGGAGAAAAAGTTTTTGCGCTACGCTTGAATCGAAGCATCTCTCATAACGTTACAAAACTTATAATTATGCTATAATACTTGATAGAGTAATCGGTGCTCGATTCAACGTTAAAAAGAAACTAGAGTATCATTCACGCTCTCAATCGCGCTCTACTTGTAAAATACGGATCTAAACACACTTTCGCGCCACGCTCGCACCCGCACATCTGTACAGTTGTACAGTCACACACACACACACACTTCCACGCAACCCGAGGTTAAAAACTTTTTCTCCGCCGGCCCGGACGATCATAGAATAATCTCATGCTCTTCCGGAAACGCTCGCTGCGGAGTAATCCTTGCCGCATCTCCAGGTGATGCAGACGATCGATTTCAAGACCGTCTTCTTTTTCCTCTTGGACTTCCTCGCGCTCCTCTCGCGACGTTGTCATTCCGCACTTTTGGCCGATTGCGCGTCGCTCGTCACGATTTTGCCGTTGGACTGATTGCTTTCCTCCGGCTCGAGGACTGCTTGCGTCTCGCTGGGCTGCTGTACCTCTTGGAAGTGCCTGCGAAGAAGCGAAGGATCATTCGATATTGTTGTGCAATGGCTGACAACTGTTTCATCAGTGCGCTGAGAGAAAAAAAGTTACCGCTCGCCAGGAAATTTTCATTGAATCCATTAATTAAATATGAGCAACGAGCATTAAATTCTCCCTATTTTATATTTCATTCGATTCAGGAACATCGTTAATCGCGTTATTTGTCAAGGTGTATACTTTAAATCTGTCTGCATTGAGTTAAATAATTTCATGTAATTTCAAGTATAATGCAATATGTCATTATTAATTCATCGTTAGATAATCTTGCTTGATCAATTGCTCGCTTCAATTGCTCAGTTTCAGCTGCTGAGCGAATTAATCGCGAATTAGAATAAATTATACATTAATTGATCAAATCGATTTTTTCATTATATATTAGCAAAACTTCATTTTTAATCTTGATTAAATAATCGAAAAATTCAATCGATAATTATTTCAATGACAAATTGAATGCGACTTTACGTTTGAATTAATTTTTTGTTTTCCCACTATTATATACTATTTCTTTTGTATATTGTACATTTTTTGTTTTCTTTTTATTTATACAATATATTAGGGCAGCAATGACCTCGAGTTGCGGTAGGCCGACTGCTGCTGTTTCTTCTTAAGCGTGTGATACTTCTTGTTGCACCTCAGCCCGATTAGCGCGAAGATCCCGACGACGGCGAGGCCGAGCAGCACAGCGATTACCGCGATCACCGATCCGGACATCTGGTCGTCCATGTTCTCCAGCTTGTTCTTGCCGACCATGTCATTGAGGAACTCCGTGGGGTCGTCGTCCTGCCAGTTGACCCACGTGCCGTTCCACAACTGTGGATTGCCGCGGGGGTCACTCGGGACGTTGGAAGGAGGCAGGGACGTTACTCGGTACTTGAGAAGTGCCTCCTCGAGGGTCGCGAGGATCATCGCTCGGGAGGAGGCGAGATTTTTCTGCTCGCAAGGGTCCTCCTTGATGTTGAAGAGACAGGGGGCCTGGAGCGGCTGGCAGGCGATCTGACGAGGTGGAGGAAAGCAAAGATCAAATTTCCCGCTATAGCGTAGCATGCGATTGATTTTTATATGGCTTGTTAGAATACTCAAACAATTTTTAATAATCAAAAATCAATTTTTTATTTTAACTACGTTTTTGTAGCTCTTTTCATCTTGAACTTTACTGACTGTACAAAATTCATGAATCGGTGCGGATACGCGCATAAATAGTTCTTGGGAGAACTCGTCAAAAGTCCCGAAATATAATACTTAGCAAGCTTATTCATCTGTTTGAGTGACCGGTCCTCTTAACCGATAAATCGCCACGTGTAAATGAGAAATTTTCTTTCTCCAAAGTTTGATCTTGATATAGAAGTGGAAGGGACTCTTACCCTCTCGGATTCCGGAACGGTGCAGTGCAAAGTGGCGGAGGATCTGAGCTTCAGCAATTCATCGGCTGTCAGGAGCTTCGATGTGGCCATCTCGTCCTCCTTCATCCTGATGCCGTAGGCGTCCTTTCTCACAGCTCGGATCTCCGTCACCTGATAACAGTTGAGCAGACAATTTTACGATTTTGTTTTTGCGAGACATTTTTTGCCAACGATTAATCTGGATTTTAGGGTCAAGCTTTTATAGATGCTCTTGAAAAATGTAGTGTCGAGCGCTTGATAAATCAAGGCAATGCATAATTTTTCATGTAATTCTATAAGCTTAATCGCAATATGGAATATTGCATGTCGCTGAAACAATATGTAATACATACATACGTGATCTGCGTCTATTGGGTAGTCGTTATAATTCGATGGATCAATCATATGAATTTATCGATCTATGAGTTTATGCAAGCGTGGGAAGTGTTTTATAAACTCATGAAAGTACAAAATATAATTAAAAAATGACAATTATTTATTGAATGTACTACTATCAATATGAAAATCAGTGGCTTACAGGAAGAACCACTTAAGTGACATTTTCGTGTTTTGGAGAAAAAGCTATTTCAATGTTTGGAGTAATACGTAAGATCGAAATGTCAGAGAAAAAAGATCTAAGTATTGGCTCATTTGATTAGGTATCTGATACAAATACAACCGTAGTATTACATTTGTAAATAGTTTCTTTCTCGACGCGCAAGCTAAACAAATTACTCGAGTTAAGTGGTTCTACGGGAACTTTGCAGATAAGTCGTTATGCGCTCACTTTCTTTGAGGATTCGCAACTAATGTAATTTGCGATTAAAAGAATTTGGGTGGGGCATATTTTTAAAGTTTAACTCATGCCCTTTCCAATGGTGTAATTAAAATTTTCGAAAATTGTTATTAACAATGACAAAAAACTATTTAAAGGAAAAAATAATTCGAGATTTCAAGATTATTTTCATTTGAAATGTATCTGGAACTCCTCTAACCAATGGAATAAATGTCCAAACCTAAAAGATACGTGATTTGGGGGTTGATTTTGAACCTCGGTGTGGTCAAACTGGCGCATATTAGAATTGAAAATTTTTTCGAAGACTTTTACGAATTTTTTATTCAAAAACCACGCACTTTTGGAAAAAATTTTCAAGAGTAATAAGTTCTTAGAATCAGCTAAGGAATACGTACGAATTTTATCAGAGCGATTCCAGTAATTTTTTTGTTTTTGCAAATTGACAATTTTTGAAAAATTTAAAAACATTAAAAAATTTTTGAAAAATTTTAAAAAACCGACGAATACATCGGTATAGGTAATTAGATATATATTATACAGCTTTAATGTAGTACTTCACACGGTGTATCTCGCATAAAAATAAAAAAAACGAGTGCACTTAAGTGGTTCTGCGGTAACATTTTTCGAGAGACGCAGTTAAGTGATTATGCAATCGGCTGGCATTTAAAATATTTGTGCATTTCGGAAATCCTACTATTGTACAATGAAAAAGGGTACTAAGAGCACCTCGAATTCAGCATAAAAAAATTTTTCGCAAAATGTCACTTAAGTGGTTCTTCCTGCAAGCCACAGAAATAATTTCAAATGATATTTCAGGATGTATCAACGCATTTTTCTACATGTATTTCGATATTGAAACAAAAAATGTTTGATAAAACAGACATTTTGAATATAAATCATATTATTTTGCGTTCAACGAACGTCATCAATTTGTATTGGCAGTAGATGTAACACTATTATTAAAAAATACAGAAAAAACAGTAATAGTTTTGCAAAAAATAATTCTCGCGCAAATCTCGTCTATATATAAACGAGATTGACGAATTTCACAAAGTCTTTCAGACCTTTGACGTCATAAAGAAAAACAGCTATAAACATTTAGCCATACCATTTTATTATTACATGGTTCTAGTTCAATATTTAACAAAAGCATTTCCAATTGAATGTAAATTTCGAAATTGGTATCATTTGTATCGCGAGGCCGTACAATCTCTGGCGCTACTAACCCCGCATACCTATAGAGTAGAGTTATAGGGTGCTTGTAAATCCCCAAAATGTTCAAACCGATCAGGAATGGGAGAATCAACAATAGATACGTTTATATGAAAAATGGAACTAAGAAAGGACTTTAACCGTATATTACACGTTGTACAGCTCCTGCGTCAGCCCGAGACTAATTTTCAAATTCAAAACAATAACAATCGCAAAGTTGTTGTGGGTTGGCGAGATTCATCATGTTTGAGTCGCGTCACTCGAACCTAATCATAACATTGTACCTATATATAAATATATATACTTACAACACAAACGTAAAAAGCTATCAGCGCCATTATAGAGCTCCCCCCGCCCTCCCAATCGCCAACCGCAAACGACCGGCTCGACTGTCCCTTTATCTTTACTTCTGACCTAGGTATCAGCAGTGATGTGCTAATGGTTTCGCGACTCACCTGCTTATTTTAATTGTTGCAACCTTCACAAGCGGTTCATCTATTTTTGCATGTGAAAGTGAAGTGAAACAGTGTATATAGGGAAGAATGGAAAGCAATGCTGATGAAGAACTATGTCTGCCCAAGCTCAATGACGATTGTCTTGTTCTCATATTCGAGTTGCTGCCGATCGCCGACAAAATAAGAATACAAAGAGGTAAGTGCCCAGCTGACACTGCGTACCATCCCGTTTGCAACAACAGGTCCCCGGATAAACAAAGCGTTTTCTTACGCACGTAAAAAAGGTATCTTCATGAATTCGCCTTTCTTTTGACAAATAATGCAAAGGTCTTTATCTACAGTTTGATTAAAGTTGAATATTACATGTCATTATTGTTTTGTGCATAAACAAACACAAGTATTGAAAATTATAACAATAATGTTCATTCATATTAATATTTTAATATTTCATACAATGTTTTTATCAATAATAAATTTACTAGAGGCATAGTAGTCATCGAAATACCTTCAAAACAGCGTAAAATGTTTAACGATTAAATCATTGTTTACTTAATAAAATGCTGGATTTGAATCCCACTAAATGATTATATAACTATAAAAGAAGCAGTACGATTTTGAATTTTCCAAAAATATTAATTATTTCCCATTTGACAACTAATCAAAATTTCTTAAAAATGACAAAAACTAAAGCTTAAAAAATCATAACTTTTTAAATAAGCATTTTAGCATATTACACATTACAAGATTTTACACTTGAAATGGGCTATATTTTCAATAAAAAATATGTTCTGTAAAAAATATTAACAATTTTTCTAGTTGTTTAAACAATTGCGATTTAAACAATGTTATACCATGTGTAGCAAAAAAAGACCTCCGGATTCGGATTCTGCGGGTCAAAATACGTAAGAAAACACCTATTGTTGCAAACGGGATGGCACCGAGCGTCAGGACACATCCTTCCTGCATGAACATGTTCTTTAATAAGCGGAGTTTCTTCTGGTTTTTCTCAATAATGTACTAGTTTTGTATTTTTGGAAATTGAATCGAAGATTTTTTAGCTTTCTGAGGATTACTTTATGTGGCGAGAGACAATTTATCACAGAGAAGTCTATAACAAGTTCAAACTCATACAGCGAGAGATCTTTACAAATAAGTATATAAGTACACTTGATAAGTCTGCTATACAACAATGGCGCCGGTAAAGGCATCCAGTGTTGTATATTGGAGAGTTCAATTTTGGTTCCATCCAGAAAAAAGAATGAAAAAAAGTTAAACAATGAACAGTTCTATGATGATAAATGTTTATTTTAAATTTGGTTAATTTGGATGAATTCAACTGACACGTTTTTACAGCTGTACCAGTCGTCTGTAAATCCAAAAATGACTATATCTCTCTCTCTCAAACGCGCGTGTGGGTTTTTCATTTTCAGTCAATTTTAATTTAACTGGTTTGAATTAAAATTGAAATTTTTTTAAACCTAACATACCCTTAAGACAAGAAAATCCCGCCAAGCTCACCTTCACCAAACATCGAGAGGCTGCGAAACGAACCCAACCCAAAGCCCTCAGTCCCACGGCGGTCTCGAATATAAACTTAAAAATATATTACGAAGAAAAAGTTATAAACTTAAAAATAACATTGAATACTTGAAATCATTTTTCTATATGCCATATACCAGGTATGTATACAGCCTGTCTTGAAAGGCCAAAATCCATTTTTTCAAGTACCGTAGACTTTTGTTGAATCTGGGCAATGGAGAACGCCCAGGAAAGACTAAATTTTGAAAAAATATTAAAAATATTATTTGTTCATGATTTGTTTATAATATTTTTGCATCTTAATTATTTCAAATTCACATATTCATCTGAAAACTGTATGTTTTAAAAATAGATTTAGTCTTTCCTATGTGTTCTCCGATGCTCAGATTCAACAAAAGTTTGCGGTATACTTACTTGAAAAGATGGATTTTAATCTTCGAAAACAAGCTGTACCTGGTATATGGAATATAAAAAAATTGTTCTAAATTTTTACATTATTTGTTAATTCATAATATAATTATATAATATATTTTCTAAATAATTTAAAATTAATAAAAAAATAAAATGCGTTTTTTAATTTCTTAATATTTTAAGGGTATATCAATTTCCTTAAGCTTGTGTTAAGCGTATGTTCTGCTGATGCAAATCAAAATCGTGTCACCCATATGAAAACTAATACTATAACAATCAGAAAATTGCTATCTCTTTTGCGTCGGTACGACAAAAACTCATCGAACATTTTTAACTTTTTCGTTAAAAAAATTCCAGTTAAATTAAAATTGACTGAGAAATTTTACAAGTAATTTTTAGTTTGAGATTTCGAAAAAGGTCCAGGTTGCTGTAAACAATTTTAATCTGCAAATAGTTATAAAAAATAATATCAAATTCAATATCCGAAAATATGAAACTTTTATAATAGTTCTTTTGAATATTGTTGTTTACTCAAAAAAATTTCTTTTTCAGTATGCAAGCGCTGGCGTGACTTAAGCGTTTTGTCATGGCAATCTTGTAAAACTCTTACGCTGCATTATCATTTTTGGGGACTAACTTCCGAACACCAAATCAATAAGTTTATGCTAAGAAAAGTATTAAAGTATTGCGGCAAATACGTCAAATGTGTAAATACTTGTGCAGACAGTATAGAAAGTATCGTATATAATATAAGAAATATTATGCACGTTAAAAGCCTCTTTGTAGAATTGAAAAAGCAATGTCCAAATTTAACAAGTCTTCATCTCACGTGTGTACCTGGTATGATGGAGAAGTATAATTGCAAATATTTAGCCGAAAATTTTTCGAAACTTGAAGAGATCTCATTAAAAAGCATGCGCGGAAGTATCGAAGAATATTCTAGCCTATTTCGCAATAATCCTAACTTACGCAGTATAAATATTGATGATATGACGAACACTCTAACTAGATGTTATAAATTTTTAAATCACCAAGCGATTGAAGATATTACAATACAAATAGAAAATAAAGATTGCATTTCTGACGTTCGGGACGTAAGAAGCATTCTTTTATAAATAAATTTTCCTTCTATTATTTGACATTTCTCATATACTACTTTTTTAATTGCACCAGGCTCTTCAACGTTTTATAAACTTGAAAACATTAAAGCTAAATATATCCAGATCTCAAAGCCGTGTTAATGTGTTTCTTGAAGATATTTCGCATCATGGGAAGAAATTGCAAAATCTCGCACTGAAAAAAGCTCGTAGTCCTTTAAATTCAATTTATTTTAAATATTTTCCAAATTTACAAGAGATTTCTCTGATATATGTATACCCAGTAGATGGCTTTTTTAAAATACTGGTGGAGCACTGTACCAAAATAAGTAAGATACGTCTAGAAGGTAGTAAAAATAAATCTATTTTTATACATGATTATACGTCGAATTTCAAAAAATAAATGCACTTTTCTTTGGTCTAGAATTCGCAAAAAAATGTTTTAAGGTAGAGCTTTCGGACCAATGGGACTTTCTTCTGTAAGCCAAAAGATGATGAAAAAAGCCGAGGAACATGGGAAATATAGAATATGAAAATTTAACATAGAGAGGCATATGGAAAAACAAGAAAAAATTGGCTGTTCGGATTTTTATTATTTTTTTTTAAACGGGCATAACTTTTGATCAGAGCATCGAAACTCGGCATTTTTTTAAAATTAAAACTCTTTTGTAATACTTTATTATAGTTCGAAATTTTATTGGTGCCTCGGAAACATTTGTAGTTGTTATTATTCCAGTTTTTTGACGCATTAATTTTTTGTTGAAAAAGTTTAAAATGGCTCAGAAATATGGTTACTAGTAACTTTTCCCATGTTCCTCTGCACTTTTGACTATCTTTCGGCTCACAGAAGAAAGTCTAATCGGTCCGAAACCTCTAGCTTTAAAAAAAAAATTATTCGATTTCTAGACCAAAGAAAAGTGCATTTATTTTTTGAAATTCGACATATGCGCCAATTCATTGCAATGTAGAAGCAACTTGAAATTAGAAGTTGAAAAATTTTTTGTTGAAGCACATCTGTGAGACCACTATTTTCTGTATTCCTAGTCTTTCCCGAGTAAAAGGGTTTCAATGCTTAAAAATATAAATTCTTTTAAATAATTTGTTTACGCGCGAATAGACTGCTTTTCTAAAGGTTCATTTAATTATACTAGTTTATTTTTATTTACATTAAAGAACGAAACAGCGCGCTCAACAAAATATTCGAATAATATGATTTGGTTTTGAAAAAAACTGTATCAAACTCGTTTAATTATTTTAACGAGACCATTTCAATCGATTTCAAATTGTTCCTACTCGCCTTAACGATCCCTTAATGATTTATTAAAAATTTTAGGTCTGAGAGTAAACGATTCTGAAATTGTTTATATAGCTAATTTACAGCACTTGAAGGAATTGGAATTGGAAAATTTGAAAACAATTACGGATACTATTTTTTCTCAAGGTATGCCCTCATTAAAAAAATTACACGTGTTCGACTGCCCGAAGTTGACGATTATTGGCATACGCAAATTATTACAGTCGCGCAAATTATTCAGCGGGGAAACTTTAATCTTCAGTGAAAAAGTATTCATTTTTTAAGTTTATTTTTAATACATTTTTCACTATATTATGTTTTGAAATAAATCTGAATACATTTTTTCAATGTACGTCTTGAACTTTCTGTAGTCTAGAGAAAATTGTATAAGCTTTTAGTACAATAAATAGAATTCAAATTTTTTCGTATCTTTAATTTTAATCGTTAAATCTTGTATGTCGTTGTGTAAAATTGACATATTCTTCAGAATACGAAGAATTAATGCGTAGGGTTTCTGACGCGCATAAAAAATGATGTCTCGAGATAATAATTGAACAAACGAGCATTATTACGTACACACAGGACTCAAAAACATAAATATTGTACGCCTGAATAATACAAATTTGTGGAGAATCGGAAATGCGATGTTCTCCGTGAAAACGTAGGTATTTCGTGCGTGCAATAATTGAAAAAAGTTGGAAAAATAAAATCGAAAAGTGCAAAGTAAAAAAAAGAAAACTGAGTTTGAGCCCAAGTACAGACTCATACAGACATGAAAAGGAACGAGCTTTGAGCGCAGTGAATTGGTAAGGAGAAAGATATAAGCGGTCACCTGCTTAGCAGTGAGGAGTCCAGCGATGGCAGTGCCAGCCTTGCTCATGAGCACAGTCTCCGGATCGTAGGGCGGACTGGCGCCTTCGGTCCCGTGATACTCGACCCGGCCGGTCTCTCCGTACCAGTCCTCCCCGTTGCCGACGGTTCCCAGGACGTACTTGAACTCGCCCCTCCTAATGGCCGAGTAATTGAAAATGGGGTCGATGTTGACGAGGATCTCGCTGCGGGGAGGGTTGGAGCTCTCGCCGCTGATCGCGGGCCACTGGTCGACCCCGTCGATGCGCGCGTTCACGTGGACCTGGTCCCGGAGGCCGGCCGCGCTCAGGAGAGTCGGCAGCCAGTCGGCGATGGACATGAGCTCGTTGTAGATTCGCTTGGGGCGCTGGATCAGCGGACTCCACACTGCCGCGGCTCCTCGGACTGCGCCCTCCCACGCGCTGGCTTTTATCTGCGTCATTTTTTTTTTTAATTTCATTTATTTATTTGATGGATGTTAATGGCTAAATTACGATGAAATTCATAAAATTCCGATTAGTTCGAGTGGAGGCCAGGCTTTTACGGAAAATTATACAAAACCTGTTAAAGCAACAATAATTTTGAATTGTCGTTCATAGCGTGTATTATTATCCGAGCTGTACAGCTAATTTAACTTATTTTGTCCTTTCAATATTCGAATATTCACGCAGAAACGTGTGTTTGCGGTTTTTCAAATTACCGATTGATCAATCAAAAATAATTCTTGTCAATACTGAAACGTCTTTTTCAAACATTTCAAGTTAAAAATCCTAATTCGAATATTGAACCAACTCTGTTTTGGCTCTGTGGTTTCGAACGACACTTTCCACGCGTAAAACAGAAAATTGCACAATTTGCATAATGCAATTTTCACACAGTAGTTATACATATGTAGAAAAACTGAGCTCTTATATGGGATACAAGTGTTAATTTTTAGCTTTCCGCAGCGTACTACGCGTTTTACTTAAAATTTTTCTATGATGTTTCAAATCGGAATTATACTTGTTTTAAAACTTAAATTGCATCGAATAACGACATTTCGATATCTTAGTTTATATGTGCTCTTTACGCGAGGTTCATTTTTAAATGAAAAATGAACATAGCAATACTGAACAAAACACACCCAACAAAAGTAGTTGCGAAAAAGTATAAGTATCAAAAAAAGTTTACTTTATTCACACTTATCGCACATCAGGCTTATGCGTAAATCGCATTACGCATAATACGTATAGACCGCGCGCGTGTGCGCGTAAGTCTGCTGACTTGTAATTATTTGCGTCGATAGTTAAATGTGTTTATGTTTATTCAATTCAGCTCTTATTGCGCGATGACAAAACACCTGTGCGCAGGTGTCATAGTCGCATCCGGTATTTCATGAATGAGGGAATGAAGATTTTTCTTATCAGTAATAACGATGCATCGATGTGTACTTATACGTGATTGAGCATCGAATTGAATGGATGTAAGCATAAATTTTTGTAAATTTTTCTTTATTTCAATACGTATACAAGATTATTAGTATCGATAGAAAAAATTATATTCTTATGCAAGATTATTATACCGATAGAAGAAAAAATATTTTTGCGCGCAGAGTGACGTAAAAGAATATCGTTTGGATAGATAATTCATGTTTTAATGGAGAAGGGGAAAAATACTGATCCAAGATAATCATAGTTTTTTTGCTTTTCAACAATAAGAATTTTATTTTTTGTTCCTGCGAATAAAAGTTTTCGAAAAATTATCAACTATATTGCGATATTATATTGAACATATTTAATGAATTGCATGTAATACTGCATACGTCGACTATACTGCATTGATTGATTAATTTGTCAATAAGAAAATGTTATTTCGTGAAATATTCACACATGAGCATGAAGATTTTTTAAAACAAAAAATATTGTTTTTTTTTCTTCAAAATTCAATCAGTAATGAATGTTATAAAAAATGTTAAAGTGTTAAGCCAATAATTTTTTATGTATTGTAGGATGAAAAGTTGGCTTTGCAAAAAAAAATTTTTTATCGGATTATATAGTAGAAAAAACTAAAACAGATTTCGCTAAATGTTCTGATACACTTAGACACATTTTTGAAACGATCTAGCAGAAAATTTCTGTTTGGGTGTATTGGCAAAGCATGAAATGAAGGTACAGGTGAGAATGTAAAATAATAGCGTTCCTCGACGAAATTGAAGTAGATGGACATCGATTTTAATGATAAAATATAGAACAATCAATATCAGTTGTTTGATTTGGCGGAGAACGCTATTTTTCAAAACAAAAGAAAAGTATGAATCTATAGAAAAGTCAATAAGGTATTGTAGAAAAGCGAGCTTAGAGAGCATTATAGAGTTGTAGAAGAGAAAAAGAAAAACTGACCCCTCTGAGCGGATAGTTGCTGCCCCTGTTGTAGTGAATGCCCTGCGTGGCAGCTCCGTTATCCGCCATAAAAATGACGATGCTGTTGTGCAGCATTGCCTTCCTCCTGAGCGCGCTGACGACCTCCCCGACGCTCTGGTCGAGTTTGCTCATCATCGCCGCGTAGATCCTCCTCTCGGGATCCTGGATGTAGGAGAACTTGGCGACCTCCTCGTCGGGCGCCTGGAGGGGCTCGCGATCGTTGCCACTGTGGGGCGCGAGATGCGCCATGTACATGAACATTGGTCCCGTCTCGGCTCGATGCTCCTCGATCAGTCGGACGGCCTCGTCGGTGAAGAGGTCCGTCGAGTACTTGCCGTAGGTGTCGCGGGCGACGCTCATGTTGCGCCGCATGTCGAAGCCGTTGTAGCCCTCCTTGGGGTTCGACGAGCTCACCTCGTGGCTGTAGTAGTCCTGGAGGCCCTGCCAGTAGCCGAAGTGCGAGTCGAAGCCCCGGTACGTCGGGGTGTACTCGCGACGGAAGAAGCCCTGGTGCCACTTGCCCAGGGCGTGGGTCGCGTAGCCGGCTTCTTTCAGGTACTGCAACGAGCACACAGTTGGCTCTTGGCAATTTCATTTTTCGTTGTGCGCAACAACGTTTATTTGAAGCGCGCGCAAAGTCGAGGGCTATTTCGAATTCACGGTATTTCGAAAAGCGAAACATAGTTCATTTACTAATTGTTTGATTATATTTTTAGTTTTAAGCTTTCATGTAAATATTTCATTTATTCAATGGCGTTTGCATCAATTTTTTTTTAAATAATGTCATTTTGGAGAGACCATTAGGGTGAACCCGGGGAAGTTGCCACGCGCAAGGGAAAAATTAGTATTAAATTCGAGATAAAATTTAAACGTACGCATGCACATCATAACTTTGACTATTTGATTTTAAGTAGCAAACATCTAGATAATGCAGAGACAATTCTTCAACATACTCTATTCAATTATGAATAAACGATATTTTAATAGGTAATGAAGCAAGAGTCGCATCTTCCCCATACCTGCGGCTAAGATGCCACATACTCATTGTGTACATTAATTTATACAAAAAAATGAAAATAAACTAGGATTTCGCAATATATTTTATACATAACAATAAATACTTTATATTATATAGTAATTATTATAAAAAAAACTTGCAATTTTTAAATTTCGCATACAGGACAAACGCCACTTTTGCAACATTCTTCGTGCACCCACTTTGTGCACTTTCCACATTGCACCAAATCATACTTTCGTCCTTTTCTGCTGTAATAGCTTATTCTACAACAAGGATATATATCTTCAAAATAATTTTTTCTTCTTTTGAAGAATCGTCTAAGGGAGGCATCTTACCCCTCGCAGTATTAATCATATAAACAGTCGTTATTAAAAAAAATTACTTCTTACCTTTATTAAACTATGCTATTATAAATTTGAAGTAATTGTATGGCTAAGTCCTTTTGAATAGAATCAAAGATTGTCTCTAGGACTAAAAGTTAAACCTGCGAAAAATATTAGATCAGGCTACGCCGTAACCAACAAGCTTCAAAAATAAACTGAATATTCAACGAAAATTCGATAATTTCGGGACAAATTTAATCAACAAATCGTAATCTATCATACTTTTAGAACCAAGTGTTTACAAACAAGGAAGTTATGGCTTTGTGGCGTCTTCCCCGAGTTGGCATCTTCCCCCGGTTAACCCTATATAAATTTGAGCTAAAAATTCAAAATTTTTCTTGCTAAAGCACTTATTCATTCTTTTAACCATGTTTTGAAAATTATTTCATGGCATTTAAAATAAAATTTACATGTTTGTTTTGCAGTTAAAAACTTTAAAATATTAAGTCTAATTGTTATATAGACAAATAAAATTAAATATTAGGATTTTTCATTGTTTCAATTGTTTCTTAATATCGCAGGAATTTTAACTTAACTTTTATTCAACTATCATCATTTAAAACATATTTTCTAGTATTAATTAATTATTTACACACACTAATTGAACAATTTATTAATATTTTTTTATTTAATATAAAGTTATGAAAGACTAAAACATTTTAATTCATTATATAATATTTAATTAAATCAATCAATCAATCAATCAATCAATCAATTAACATAAAAATTGTTTGATTCTGCGACACACACATCGTTTTTATGTTTTATTAATTATATTTCCAATATATTTATTTAGTTATATGATACAGAATAAAAATTTGTATTAAAATCTTATGCCGCGATGAAAATTTGAAAAATTCATTATACGCGATGTTATATAATATCTTTAATTGTGGATTATTTATTAAATGCAAGTAGCAAAATTCGCACGCATCCCTGATGTCATCGCGATATAGATTAGAAACGAACAGGTATAGATGCATAAATAATAAGCTGTTAATTATAATACCATGTTATAAATGAGTGTATGCGATTTTTTTGCAATTATGCCAACCCATACTTGATGCGTACGTCGGATCTTGTAAATAAACAACACAATACACAGGATGTAGAGTATCATTATAGTCCATATATTATATACAGAACTTAATAGATCTTGGGTCATGTAAATATTTCAATGACTTTTAAAAACTAAGGCTGCCATTTTATTCTTTTACTTTGATCGTATCTTTGTACAGGTACGTGTAATAGAAAGGTTTAAGAAATGTGCGAAATCGGTTATTTATGTAAATTTTTCTTAGTACGTACATCCATCGTCAATTTTAATCAACCTTTTTTCAAATTACAATTCATTTTCCATTCTCTAATTCCAATAAATTGAATTACTTGAATATCAATTAACTTAATAGTAGACCACTTAAAACATGAAAATACATTACTTCAGTAAAAAGTTACCAGCAGTAGAAATTATTATTATTTTTTCATTATAATTCAAGGGTTTTTGAGTCTATACTTTTTTAATTCTACTAAAGTAGAAATAACATAGCATCGCATAATTGCCTCTAAACTGCGAATCACAACGAAATGTCATCGTTTGAAATTTTCACTAAAGCTGACGGTTATATGACCAATTCTCATAGAAAAATGCACTTTTCGGGGGTCCAGAAATCGAAATTTTTTTTACACTAGAGGTTTCGGACTGATCAGACTTTCTTCTGTTAGCTGATAGATAGTCAAAAATGCAGAGGAACATGAGAAACATGGAACATTAGAATTTAACATCGGGAGGTATATGAAAAAAAAAGAAAATCAGCTATTTGGATTTTTATTTACATTTTTTTTTGTTAAACGGACATAACTTTTGATCAGAGCAACGAATCTGGGCATATTTTTTTCAAATTATAGCTCTTTTGTTGTACTTTATTGTGGTGTAATTTGAAATTTCATTTGTTCCTCGGAAACATTCGTGGTTGTCATTATTCCAGCATTTCGATGTATTAATTTTTTGTAAAAAAAACGTAAAATGGCTGAGAAATATGGTTACTAGTAACTTTTCCAATGTTCCTCTGCACTTTTGACTATCTTTTGGCTTACAGAAGAGAGTCTCATTGGTCCGAAACCTCTAGCTTTAAAAACAAATTTTCGATTTCTGCATTTTTCTACGAGAACTGGTCATATAATCAGCAAAATAGGCTCATTGGACAAAAGTAAAAATGGCTCATTTTTTTAGCTACCAGAAATCAGTTTCCAAATAAGTAAAGAAAACTCGGGAAGTTATACGCAGAAAGGTAGGAACTTTAAAAAGATTTCCTCACATATACTCAAGTCTCGATTTTTTCATTCCTCTCGCAAATACACATGCAATTGCGAAAATCCTCTCGCGCGGTTTTTGTACAAAAGAGAAGAAAAAAAAGACCGAAAAAAGTTAGCACGGGGTGAACAAACTCCAACGGACGCGTGAGGTTTCTCTGCTCGTTTTACACACTTCTTTTCACGCTCTAGCACCTCGGTACACAAATTAAATAGATTAGAAACGGAGCTGTCGTTCTGTGCGCGCGAAGCGAGTCATTTAAGTAGACACGCGCGTGTAGTCTAGACACATAAGCGCGCAACACTTGAATTTTCAAACCCCCCCGCGCGCGCGCGCGCGAGTGTTTTAATTTATGCGACTGTACGGCTAGTTTTCATTGCCGCGAGATGCGGCTATAAAATGTATCGCGAAACGGCATTAGCGATAATTTACAGGATAATCCCCGCATACTATGTAAAACAGCGTTAAACTGAAAGAAGCCCGCGGTGAAAATAGGTCTTTTGCCAATAAAGTATCGATCGGCTCTGGCGATGAGTCCTTACGCGGAATACGGAATTATTCTTGTGTAGCGAGTGGAATTCCGCGCGAGAGACGGGAATAAAATTTTCTTCTTTACTGTACTGCAGTTGGAATTAAAAGACGTTTGTTTGGATATTTGCGTTTCAGGTTAATTCAATTTTGAAATAAAGACTCGAAGGAATTTCTTTTGTGCGGTAGATAATTAAGAACGATTATAATATATATTTTGTTTGCTGCGTGAAATACAGTGTTATACTGAATAATGAAAGTAAATAATATTTTTGAGTAATAAGTGTAATCTTCTTGAAAAAAAAGCATTTGACTATGTTGCGAAAAATTCCAATTTTTAACACTATTTTTATTTAGACTTATTTTTTCATTTAATTAAAAATTTTAAAAAATGCAACTTTGATTCCTAATAAATTGTTTTAGAGTCACTCAAACCACGTTCTCTTATAAAGATCGATTCACTTTGTTTAAGTGTTTAGAATCTTGAGGCAAATTTATAAAAAATCTGTAAAATAAATAATATTTGGATTTTCTTCTATAAAGTTTTATTGTTATCGCGCCGCTATATATTAGGAGATAACAATTTGTACATTGTTATTATTCAATTGTAATTGATACGTACAGTTACGTATTACGCATTCTGTACGTTTCTTTCAATTGAAATTTTTAAGAAATTACATTTAGTTTCTATTTAAAAGTTATAATCTTGAAGTCAGTAATGTAATTTTTCTGTATACACACCTTATCTGTAATATACTAAATGATTTCCCGATAGAGAATTGAAATCGTTAAGAAGAAAATAATACTAATTAATAGTTACTAGATTTTATCTTTATTGCGTGTATGAATTTAATTTCAAGTTTTCTTCAAATTAGTTAATTCATATAAATAAACTGTATTAAAATTGGATTATCTACGAGTAATTTTTAAAAGCGTATTTATTTATTTTGTTTTTTTCTTCTTCTATTTATTATGATTCTTTGATAAACGCAAAGTTGTGTATTTCTTTTTGCAAAATTCATAATTGTACTTACTAAAAAAGGTTATAAATGCGTTGAAGCACTTTAAACGCAACGCAATTGGTTCTCCAAAACGGCGCGAAATTTAAAAATGCATATATTTAATAAATATTGTATTTTCTCGACTTTGAGGAAATACATAAAAGAAAGAAAATGGCAAACCTGCGGAAGAATCTTCTCGTGCAGCGGCAAACCTCTCGGCTCAGCCTCCAAAATCACGAGATGCTGCATACCGGTGTGTATCGGATACTTGCCCGTGAGCAGAGCCGATCTGCTCGGCGTGCACATAGCCGAGACATAATGACTGTTGAGAATGACCCCATTGTAGGCCAGAGCGTCGATATTCGGCGTTGGGATCTGGTCGCTGCCGTGAAAGCTCACGTCGTTCCAGCCCATATCGTCGGCGATGATCATGATGATGTTGGGCGGTGACTCCGAGGAGCTTCCTGGGATCGAGTTACTCGACGAGGACATCTTCCGCGGAATAGCCTCGACCGTCAGGTGGATCCCGAGGATCAGGAGGCAGCCGATGGCGAAGCGCATTTTTTGGCTCTGCGCACGGCTGGGAAAGAAGACATTTTTTTTTGTTTAATTACACGTCGAAGCGAATGCGTATGTATACCTGTATATTGCGTAAGTCGCGAGTGCCCGTTTGCTTTTACAATTACGCGGCAGCTGCTGTTGGGAACGTAATTAGCCTTACAATGTAAGGAATTTTATATCGGTGGGAAAAAAAGCTCAATGCTGCCAGCGAGTAATTTTGCATATTATGTCTATGTTTGCAGTATAGCTTTATATATATAATCTGTACGGGTGTAAGCGGACAATCGATACGGTTCAACGTCACAATAGGATTTATATTTGAATAGTTGATTACTTCCTGGATTGAAGGCGCGACAATGAAAGCGTTGGCTTGTAGCGAAGCTGAGATTTCGACAAAAAATATATTAATTTGAAGAAGAAACTTTATTCTTGTGTACAGAGTATACAGAGCGTGAGACAAAACTCTTGTTGTTGGAAAAGAAATTTTGTAAAATAACAAGCTAAAGTTAATTAAAAATTAAAATTTCGCACCATAATATAGAAGACGAGATCATTTATAATTCAAACGCAGTTATTGTATTATAATTATATATAGTGATCATTTATAAATATTCACTTCAAACTTTATATTGGCAATAAGTAGATAATTACATAACGGAGGGCAGCCGCATATACAAATTATCAGCTTGTCGTCCTACATCGTGGTGTACGTTCACAGTAAGTTTACAGAAATACGAATATTCAATAATACCTGCTGAACAATCCTGAAACTCTTGTGATGAAGCAGTAAAAGAGTTGTAAAAAGCGAATTAAAATCTTGGATGAAAGGAGATGAGCAATGAGCACGTGCTTCTAATAAACTGAATTTTTTGCTTTAATATAAATAATAAGAGAGCGTGTTAAGAGTCTAATTTTAAATATTGCGTTATATCCAGCCAATATATACCTATACCATTTTTTCTTAAGTCCATTACGCATACTCAATTGAACGTCTAACGGGTAAACAAATAAATGAATAAACAATCAGTTTCTTTCGATCGACTACATTTCATCAGAACCGTATACATCAATTTTTTTTTCCTCCCACTAGGGTACACGCGCACCTACAAGATTTTAAACCCAAACATCTCCGTACGACATTAAGGTGTCTATAAGTATAAAAAAGTAGCTGTCCGCGGGCATTAACGCTCCAAACTTTTTTCTTCACACTTATGTCGGCTTTCCGTGAGTCTTCCCCCTATAGGTCTCGGGACCAGGAAATCCGAAATCGCCGATGTTCAATGTAAACAGTGACTTAGCGCTTCTATAAGACGTCGAAGAAATCGTTACAGGAGTCTCGCGCCTATGCTCTGCACACAAAAGGAGCAGGATTAGGAAAAGGAGCATGAATTTTTGACGGATAGCCACCGATTCATCTCCATTAGTATAACTGACGTAGACGTTATCGCATCGATGCTGTATACTTGTAGATACTCGAATTTATAGCTCCTAGTCATGTATATCGCATGTTTATATAAGAAGTTCATCGTCGCGCTCTCCCGTCACGTCCCGCTAAGTATATGTACTCCACTAAATCATCCCACGATCTTGTAAAGGCGCGACTGCGTTTCTGCAGACTTATACATGAATCGATACTCGTATATAACGTATTACCGATTCTAATCGGGGCATTTGTAAGACTGGAAAAATCGTCCTTGCTGCGATATACATCGTAAATCGCGAGCTACGCGTCAGATTGTGAAAACTATGTAGCGTCGTAAGATTACTTTGTTCTCTGTGCGTCGGATGAAAAAATTCGAAAAAAATTGATAAGCGCTTTAATAAAAATTAGCGAGAGAACGAATTTTCATTTTTCTTTTTAATCGCTATATGTAAGTGGAAAAAGAGAATTGATTAATTGATGAGAAAAAATAAATTGCTTACTGATTTAAATTTATTGATTCTAAATGCCAGCATTTAGAATCAATTCTAATGCATTTGCTGCATTTTAATTTGTTCTCTTTAATAAAAACAAATAATAAAATGGTTCTTCTTATGCGTTGCGCATTAGAAGAACCATTTAGCGTCAGTGAAATAGGACGTACGGTTATAATTAGTCGACAAAAAGCTATTGGTATAATTTTAAGAAAAATTCATCCTTATAAGACAATTATACAAAAATTTCTCTCAATTGTACAGTAGATTATTCAAAGCACCACGACTTTTAACTATTTATTTTCAGTTTATGAATTTCATGAACGCCAATTAAATGTTCTGCAAAACGTGGTACGAACATTGAGTGCAGTTTATTAAAATCGTTTATCTATGGCAAAGTATAATAAAGTAATTGAAGATTTGAATTAATTATTAACTTAAATTAGTTGAATTGTTTCGAAGATTCATCGAATTAATTTAATGTATAAATCACTTTGATGTATGAGTCACTTATTCCGATGAATATTAATTTTCGCGATAGATAACTATGACGGTCGCGAATAAATTGCAGGTCTTTAATTTTTTTGCTCTTCTCTTACATATATATATACGCGTAACTCACCCGCGGCCGGTCGATCGGCAAAGCAAATCGGCTGTGGCAAAGACCAGAGCCATCAATTCACACGTATGCAAAGTAAAAGGAAAGTTGCAGGTGACACTTTCACAATATCCTCCTCGTCTCACCGTAAATTGCACGTGTAACATACACGCACAAAGGCGAACAATACACACACGCGTCGCGTCACTTTTTACACGTCGCAGCAACGACGCTATATCGCCACTTTTTCCGTTTTCTTCAATTTTTCAATTAATATACCAACCGATATACATGCGTTGCGCAAGCATCTATTGGATTTACGACGAGATTTACGATCATTCGATGTATGTCCGGAAATTTTTGCACGACTGCCTCCCACGGCACGAGGGACAAGCACAGTCTATATAGCAGCGATCGTCGGATCGCGATGAGGGGAAAAAAGAGCTTAACCGATCGCGAAACGATTTCTAATGTGCATTGCTCATTGCAGCCGTGGTCTTGTATAGACGGACAGACACGCCTTTTGTCCCTGATGGCTCTACGATTTTGACGC
The DNA here is from genome assembly GCA_018906965.1 of Philotrypesis tridentata. NCBI lineage: Eukaryota > Metazoa > Arthropoda > Insecta > Hymenoptera > Pteromalidae > Philotrypesis > Philotrypesis tridentata. Next base: position 182,082 of record JACCIB010000055.1, read on the forward strand.
ATTGGTCATAGACGTTGTGCATGTTTATTTCTCTCTTCGAGCGATACAAAGTATTTTTAATTGAAAAATTGCCGTGTCATTATCATTTCAGGGAAAATGATGATATAGTGCGTAGAGCCTGTATAGCGTGGAGAAAAATTTTTAAATTTCAAGAATTTATTCACTGAGTATGTTATAAACGCGTATTATAGGTGTGTTTAACGCGAGTTATAGCTGTGCAATTTTATTCCTATATACTTATGTGTACTGTATACCTAATTTATTTACAAATTCTATGAAACGAAGACATTATTTGTCACCTCGAACCAAGGGAAACAACGAAACAGGTTAAAATTTTACTCATTTTTTTCAAAAGTTTACTTAAGTACGTTTCACCCCAGACTACTGGTTGGGCTCACCAGTAAGATGACGAGTAGTCCTATCTTAGACGCAACATGATATGCCGGGATAGGTGTTACTTATGGAAAAGAATTACAAGTTTAGCTATCAATAACACGAAAAATTTTACCGGTTCAAGGAACTTAGGGCTATGTTTTGGTTTAATAAGTACTCTCTAAATTTAAAACATCGAAAAATATACTATTTCTCATAGTTAAATAAGATTAACCTCCCAAATAGTGAAATTTTTCACTATTTACACGTAGTACCAAAATATCATTTTACAAATTAGTGAATATTCCCTAATTAAAATTGTAGTTCGTTATAGTACGGAGTGAAGAGTCACTGTTTGTGAAATGAGTTATCATTTTGCTCATTTCATTGCGTTTACTATCGAATTAGTAAATATTTACTGATTCAAACAGTAGAAAGTATTTGCTTTAAATTGTCGCTGGAACACTGGTTATCCAGTATATATAATCTCTTTAGCTAAAGGTGAGCTTGAAAAATTATGAAAATTTACTATTTTTTCAGTGAGCCATAATGACTTTTAAGAGAAGTGAAATTTTCGGTACTTATACATTTTTAACATCCGAGAAATTCACTATTCAAGTGGAGAATAGGCCCACCCAGAAAAAGTGAAATTTTATGAACTTAATCGTTTTGCAACATGAGAAAAATTTACTAGTTAATTAGTTAATAATGAACTAGTAGAATAAGCGAAAATTTATGCGTCCTTTAGCCTCCTGTTACTAGAGCCATACACTATTTTGAGTAATGTATTTGCAACATTGTAGGTAATTTATTTTCACTATTTCAGCTTTTTTTAAACTTTTTCACTTTTTTTAAAGAGGATTATACTTATATTCAATATAGTGTATACACTTTATATTCAATTTTAAGAAAAGATGGTTGAAAGAATTAGCTGTTTACCACAAAAACAAGTCTTCTTTTAACTTTCACACCAGATAAGAACAACCAGAAAACTATCCAGTTACAGCCCCCGAAAAATCGCGACCGGAGTTCGCTCACTCGTGCGCGCGACTTCTTCGTTCAATAAATCACTTGCTATCGTCGCGGCAAATTATTTCTAGTAATAGCGGCGTCTCGCGACCATTACATTTCGATTTGTACCTCCGGCCATTTTTTTTCCGCTTCGCTATTTTAATAGCCGGTCTTTTAAAGGATGCATAATGCATCGATCGTTAGCGCGTCGCCGCCTCATCTATAATATCCCGCGGTTTTTTCTCCCTCAGCTCGGATTGAACAACTTGATTATACTGGGCACGCTGTAAGCTTCGATCGTTTTTTTTTGTTCTCGCTCACTCCCGCGATACGTATACATAACGAGGCGGCTATTTATTCGCGGTCGAAGCGCGTTCGAGAGAAAAAAGGAAAAAAAATGAAAAGAGGCGCGTCAAAAGTTCCGATTTGCCAAGTTTCGAGAAGCTTTCGCCGCGACGATTTCTTGTATGCACAGCTCATTGGAGGCTTTGTTTCGCGCGACGGACTTCTCCGAGGGAAATTGCGTCGCGCTGTTCGCTCGAAATTAAGCAAAATTTCCGATTCCTTATAGTCTTTTTCCGAGCGATTGAAAAAGTACATTAGCGCGCCCTCTCCATCGTGGAAACAAAAAGAAACGCGCAGCAGCTCCGCGCGAATTGTACATAATAAAAATTTTACAACCCATTCATTACTCGATGTAAATCATTGCTCTAAAGTAGGCTATTATGTGTACCTCCCGCGGCACATGCGCGCAGTCGCGATGTGTATCTATATAGATATGCGATAGATATGCGATTGTCGCGTCGAAAGAAAAAAAAAAATTGTTTAACCCTGATTGAAAATTAACGAGATTTATTTTATAACGCCTTTTGTCCGGCAAATTGTACGCGGAGTAGGCGCGCGCGTGCGCAGGTTTATGAAAATTCATCGATTTTAATATGGATTAAGCGAAAGTGGAGGGCTGCTGACTAACACCGCACGAGGAACATTAAGCAAGACGAGTACGGGAGTAAAAGTGAGAATGGCGCGAAATTTGAAAAGATCCAGCCAGCAAAAGTGAAAAACGAAAAATCGAGGCCAGATCGCGATCAACGATGAAAAACAAATGAAGCACAAAAGCTTCTCGTATACATTACGTGACGACGTTCTCGAGAGCCTCGCGCAGCATCGAAATTCATGAATACACGTTTTTACGCGCAGTCTACACCTTCTAATATGTGCATAAATTAGGATACAGCCGCGCGCGCCTCGCGTTTATGCAACTGTCAGTGCGGCTCTGCGCGTATTCGTCCAGGAGATAATCTGTATCGATACGTACAGCACGTACTTGTAGCCGGTTACACCTCCGGCGATTATTCACCGAGATATGAATCGCGCGCGCGATATTTTCTAGCGGGGACTCGTTTATCCGCAATGCCCCGGCGCGCGCTTATAATTCATCCTGCACTGCTCCATTAGTCGGCGATTAGCGCGTTATTTGCACCTTCGTGGATTTTCCTTACGGGCGGCGTGTGTACGTATGCGTGCAGGTGTGAAGGGAGCCGACACGAGCGTAAAAGCTCTGGCGAGCTCGGAAAAAAGCTCTCGGACTACTTACCGGGTTGGAGAGTGCGCGTGTGGGAGAGCGAGGATTATAGAGCGTGCACGAGCGTGAGCAAGTGTATCGGAGTCGCGCGCGATTAGCCGCAGTCGCCGAGAGAGTTCAGAGGAGACTGACTGTCCGGCGCGGGAATCTCGTTTAGGTGGAAACTCAAAAGAGTCGAGCTGCTGCCGGTGCGGCGGCTACGGGAGATACTCTCGACCTTTATTTCTTACCTCGAGGCTCTCTCTCTCCCTCGTTTTCTCGCTCTGAAAAGGATACTTCCGATAGTGGGGGGAGAAGACGCGTCTCCTTCTCTGCGAGCCTGCATATAGCTGTGTGTGTGCCTTTTGCTTATATTTTATCGGAAAGTGACGACGCGGGGGCGCGGTTTTCTTTCAAGTTCTTATTTTTGAAATTAATTCTGGTGACCGGTCTGCAGCTGGGCTGTACTGGCACGCGTGCGACGTGTGCGGCCAATTTTCGCACGGGCTTCGTATCTTTGTCCTGCGGGCGACTTGCTATTTTATTCTTTTCTAGAGAGTTGTTCGTATAGTGTTGTTTTGCGGGCGATGCGCTCACGCACGTTTTCACTGCGATTTTCTCGAGAGATAAGCTTAAGATCCTGCGAGTTGGTATATTTATGGCCCGAGTCGAACATTTTTCAAAGATCTTTATTCGACGGGTGCAGTCGCGATAGAAATTGAGTATGGAGACATCGGCTATGCGAGGGAAGAAAAGTTAAAGGAAAGTTGAGGCGGAGTACGGCGGATTTTTATTAGTTTTTAATTTAATGTATGATTTTAAGAGTTAAAATTACAAGAGTTAAAATTGCAAAAAACGCGACTATTCGATGGCTGATTACATTCGCGAACTAGATTTTTACTAATAATGTCCTCTGCGTCGAAATATTTTCAAACTATACGGAAGATTAGAATTAAATTAACTGAACTTAAATTTTTTCGTTTTATACGCTTGTATAACCTTATATTTTCATTGTTAAAACGATAATGAAAGTGAATATCAAATTTTTCGATGATCAGCCATCAAAGAGTACTTTCAGCGCTTTTAATTCTTGGAATGGATTTATTATTATTTAAACAATTATTATTAGCATACCAAAATAAATTTTAAATCAAATTTTTTAAAGTCGAGAACATTTTTAAAAAGTCTTTTAAATGTACTGAATACAGAAACAACTTTCTCAAATTTTGTTTGCCCGCATACTTACTGCAAATTTCGTTTTCATTAATCTTTTTGTGCGTGCAATTTTTCCAGAAAGTCGTACTTTTCGAAACAGAAGTGTTTACACTTTCCAAACGGATAGTTGTTGAAATGTTGCAAAACAAAAAGTTTATTTATACACAGTGGTTTGATTAATCACTCAAAAAATTTACATTTCTAGGATTAAAGATAAAATATTATATAGTTTTTTTTTAATTAAAATTATTATTCTGTTATTATTTAAAAAGATTCGAAAGGGAGAGGATTGAAAATATCACTACCCGCATATCTACAGTAAATATTCAATTTTTGAAACTTTGAGAAAAAAAACATGATTTTAACACTCGATTTTAGTCTAGTCTCATTTACGGGTGATTTCCTTTATCGACGAGTTGTTAATAGGAAGTAACATGCTAAGAAAGAATTATTTAACGAGCTTTGATTGACAGCATATTTTATTTATATGTGATATTTAAAGCAGCATTACATCGTTTCTTAAATTTATTCTAACGTTTTTTTTCTCTTCTATATCCATCCAATGATCATATACGTTGCCTTTTTTCAATAAAAAAAAATATTTATTTTACAACTCAGAGATTTAAATTAATTCATCATCATCTTGACAAAAACGTGTAAACAATTCTCCGAGTCATTTGAATTTGAACTATAACAACACACAGCAACTCAGCAACGTAAACAATCTTCCTCGTACATCAATGAAAGATAGTCCAAAATGCAGAGGAACATAGGAAGTACTTTGACGTATTAATTTTTGGTAAAATAAATGTAAAATGGCTGAAAAATATGGTTGCCAGTAACTTTTCCCAATTCCTCTGCGTATTTTTGGCTATCGTATCCTCCTGTATCGTTCTTCCGTGTCTTTCAGCTTACAGAAGAGAGTCTAGTCGGTCCGAAACCTCTAGGTGTCAAAAAACTTTCCATTTCTGGAGCCCCAAAAAATGCAAATCTGATTAATGAATAAGAGGTGCGACGATGAAGATCGGCTCTTATATATTCAGCGACTGACATCGCTCGCTCGCTCTGTTTCTCGGACTATATTTGTCATTCCGGCACGGCGTACAACGGGCTCGTGATTAAAATGTCACCGTCACCTCTGCCTTCGCTAATCAAGTTCAATGCTCAGAACAGGTGTCGCAACGCTCATGGTCTTCCCTCGTTGCGTTTTGCCCTATTAGCGACTGTCTCCCGCTCGGGATTCGACTTTCTCGCTCCGGATATTATTCGAATGGTAAAATAAGAAGCGAATTCTATGATTATACGTGGCTGCGCGCCGGGAGAGCCGAGTGCGATTTTCCGATGAACATGGAATTCGAGTTGCTTAATTATAACGGACTTAGAAAAGTGGATACTTGGTTCGGCGAGCTATGTCTGTATAATTACCGGCTTGTCCGCAGATACTAATTAAATGTAAATGATCCAAGCGTACCTTCAACAAGTACGTTATTTTTGCATTTTAAATATACTGCACGTATTGATAATGTTTCGAAAGTGAGAATTCTTTCGATATAATGATATTATTCTTTCGATATAAGCCAGGTATGTCTTCGGTCGAAGATGGGATGCTCACGTAACCCCTTATCGAGAAAGCTTATGTTGAATGCGCTCTGATACTCGGAGGGCTTATTTTATTGCTCTTTTAATGTATAAAATCCTGAATTTTAGAAAGCCGGAATATTTATACACCATGTTCAAGTTGCGCAAAACTAACCGCCCGCCGAGAGAGGCTACGGGAGATCTGGAATTACCACAGGTTGCCACGGAGTTTGGCATTAGATCTTTCCGCTTTCAGGGTGTCCACCTGTGGAATTCGTTGCCGAAGAGTATCAGGTATATTCCCTGCCTAGCGCGATTTAAGCGTGCTCTGCGTGATTACTTACCATCTAGGGAATGATCTAGGGATTGCTTTTATTGTTACTTTTATTTGCACTCGCGTGATAATTATCTTTTTATTGTATTTCTTTGAATTTTACTATAACTCAATAATGCTCGACTGTGTACAACTGTACATGTATATATCTGCACAATATGTATCATATTTTCTTTTCATGTAATCAATTGACCTAATAAATTTTGTATTATTATTATTATTATTATTATTATTATTATTATTATATTATTATTATTATTATTATTATTATTATTATTATTATTATTATTATTATTATTATTATTATTATTATTACTATTATTATGTAGAAAATTTATATTATTCTACTTCTGATGAGTGGAAACAATATTTTACTGCAAGGGCGATGACGACTTGTTACAGACTTTTTTAGTTTTTGATTGGTAGATTTTACATAGGCTCATATGTATATTGATGGAATTTTATATGAATCCTAAATTCTTCAGCAAGTATTGTACGCGTAAATATATTTGGATCAAGTTATTCTACTAATAATTTTATTATGTTGAAAAATGGTTTAATTGTTGATTCAAATTTTAATTAATTTAAAAGCTTGAATCATTATAAAAAATTAAAGCTGATTTAATATAATAGGAGAAGTTAAAATCGTAAATTATACAGTGTACATTAACAAACCCTTATCGAGACTACCCAATTGTAACATCAAAAAATCTAAAACAATTGAATAAATTATTAATATTAATATACGTTATTTGTATAAAACGGTGTTATTTATAATTAACAGATAATGATGCTAATTTTATAAACTCATAAACATAATATGATGAGTCAAAAAATCGTGATCCTATCTGCGTGTTCTGTAATGGCACCTTTTATGATTATGCAATGCTGTACACAGATTCGAGTCTCCCTGACATAAACTCAGTACGTAAGGTGACAGAATAGCTGAGCAGTAAAAAGTACAATCGTGAATAATAGTGTCGTAACACCTAAAATCCGATCAGCAATTCTATTTTATAAGCATTGAACTCGGCAATTAAAAAAAACTTATTTTCAAGTAAAAAGTCAAAGACAATGGACCGATGATAAATCGTTTCCAATGTCAATTTCACAGGATTGAACATTCAGATTGTGTATATTGATATAGGTCGTTGCTTTGTATGAAAAGTAAGACTATTTAAATTTTGCGAATGGAAATTGATGTTTTTTAGACAGAAATTTTTTATATTTTTCAATAACATATATGTAATTATTTGATGCTTCTGAAAATATTGGAAATTCATTGATTTATTTCAAAATTGTTCATCGTATACTTGCAAAAGCCCAAAGGACATTTTGTATGTATACAAAGAATTTATGCAGTTTTTTTATTACATTTTGGAAGTTTTCAAAATTGTTAAAATTAATAGTTCAAAAACTTATAAAATAGATATGGTATTTGTAAGTGCCCGAATGCGGGCAAATACGATTCTATCACTTTTAGTTATAAACATTACTGTTTTATCAAAATTATTATTTAAAGCGATTTTGCTTTATTTTAGAATAGCTATTTTTTATAATTATATATTTTACTCTATTTTTAATTAAATTAGTTAAAAATAGCATTTGTAATTATTGTTAGAAACTTAATTACTAACAATTGAAGCCTATATAACTATGTACTCGTTTGTTTACGATTTTCAAGTTTGTGGTTAATACTACATTACTATATGACATTATGGTGAAATTAACGATCGTCAATTATGATCAATTTATAATGAGATTTCTACCAGACTAATTTAAAACTATATTATTTAAATACAACTCTAAGAAAAACTAAGATTTAAATTTAAAGCGAAAGTTTAGTTTCACTAGATTTTTTAATTGCCAGTTTACGCATTTGTAAAGGCGTCACAAATTCACTTCCTTATGCGTAAAAAGGAAAATGTACAAGCGTACATCAACGAAAATCGTATCGAAAAAAAATCCGATCCAGTCTTCATTGGAGTATATTTATAACATGACCGCTCCACGATCATCGACACGGCGCCGCTTGAAAAAATAACTTTATCGCGAGCGCCAATCTCCGGACTACGTAAATGCACGCACTTATCTATCGAAATTCTATTTCCCGACTTTCACGATCCAGTAAAATTTTAATACATCGAAAATTGAGATGAGCCTCCGGGGATGAATTCATAAACTTTGATGCCGCATCGCTCGTAAAAGCGCCTCGCGCTCGACGCGCAAATATACATATAAACTTTCTTTACAACCGGCAGTCGCACTTCGGCTGAGCTTCGATTCAGCCCTTCGGACTTTTCTTTCCGATATTTTATTTTGCTTTAATTCCTTTTATTTTGAAGACACGCGGATTTACCTAAGGCGTAAAAAGTCTTTTGAATAAAAAAAAACGTGTTTAACGAGCTTTTAATGCGGAATACCTATGACTAAGGGGTCTCGATTTTTTTATGATACTATATTGTACAACGTTTGAATTTTAGTTTTTTGTTTATCGTTTTGACGCAACTGTGTTATGCACTAAATGTTTGTATATACTGGCTAAAATGAGGATTTGCCTTTTTTATTGCCGCGATAATAAATAATACACTTATAAGATTATAAAGCAGAGCTGCAAATTATAGATTCTGGATTTACCGCACGATTGATGATGGAGAAGCGTCGATTAAGCATTTATTTAGTGCCATTAAGGTGAAGGATATTCTTTAAAACATTAATATAAGCTGATTGCTTAGGCGATGAATTTTTTCAATTTATCGCTTTAGATTCGTTTTTAAGTGTAGGTAAACACGTATTGATAAAATTTTATTATATAATTAAAAATCAATTACCGTGACAAATTATACATACTTGATAATACTAATGTGCTTGAATTCTAATAAGACTAATTAATCGGTTCAGAAGAACATCTGATTTTGAAAATGTAATTAATTTAAAGCATTTGCAACCATTAAAAGTCGACTTTTTTTGAAACATAAATGCTGACTTTACTATCCTCCTTATACCCGCATGTAAATTCAAGTGAAGATTAAAGTTCGATTAATTATCAAGTGATGATCTAACCATTTTTTTATGAACCCTATCATACGTGCCATAGTTAACTCTTTTAATTTTCGAAAAGAATATTACTTCGTTTAGTTTTCAAAATGATGAAATTCAAAATGAAACTGAGCGTTATCAATCAACCCGAGAAGCTTCATAAAAATACATAAATGAAGGTAGTGTTTTACCTTACAATTATTTTTTGAAGCAATCAATATATTCATGGAAGAACTTAATTGCTGCTCGGAGTAACATTTAAATCACGTTTTCTCCGCATACACTCGTCCAAAAATGATTTACATACCTAGAAATCGAAGCTGTTGAATCACTTGCGAGTGAGATTGACAAGTCACCCTCTAGCGGTAGTAAGCGAACTAAAGAATTTTTCAAACACAAAAATAAAACATCACGATCACGCAAATGCAAATTTTGCGAGTAAAATACATCAGTGAGCATAACTCAAATGAAACAATGTAGTAAGTATTCACATTCAAACGTAAGTGTAAAAAGCGCAAACACAGCTGTAGTATATGTTTAGCTTCCAAAAGAAACGTTAACACTGAAAGACCCGTCCAGTACGAGAGGGAGCTCGCGAAACAATGAGTGTGCAAGCAGTCAATTTTCAAATGAAATACTTTACTTTCAGCATATTAGACGCAAAAACAAAACACTGCAAATGCCACTGAACGCAATTGAAAGCTAACTCCTGTTGAACAAACGAAGCGGAAAAGTTGAAGCGCGTACAAGAATCTTCGCAAAAAAAGCCCACTTCAACGCGCTAATGTGGGCGGAAGTTTTCGCACGAGTCCATAAAAGTCTTTCCTCCAATTTTACCTGTTTGCAACAGTAAATGAATTTCTATACTGCGCATATTGGAAGAGGATATATATTAGTGAGCACAATTATCGATTATTACAGCATTGCCATCGAGTTACGCTCCGCAATTGGCAATATCCTTAATTGTAATATAAAGCAGTTCGTTGCAGCTCGTGCTAAGTGATCTCGTAATTTTAAAAACAAACATTATCCGTTACGCACCCGCGCGGCCAATTTAGATCTCAATATAACATTCAATACTTTCAAACAGAGCATAAATAATTGCGCAGACTCGCAATTATATGAAAAGCGATAAAAGCTAACGGTGCACGAGCGAAAAGCGATTTTCCAAATAGCACACACACGGTGCGTTTATTCCCGGAAGATGCACTTTTCAATAGTGTAGCAAGTTGTAGAATTGTTGCGTGAGGTGTGTGCACGTCCTGAATACACTTGAGTTATTATACGTAGCATAGAAATTACACGGTATTTCAAACACCGCATTAGTAATACCTAACATAATTGAGAAGCAAAGAATTAAATTTGTCAAAAGGATTAATCAAGAAGTACAGAAAATTGAATTTGATAAAAGTATCAAAAGCTATGTTGACTTTTGGTAGCTATTAAATTTTTTAACCCTTTTTTTTAAACTACAGCTATATTTTTACATTGCAATGAGTATAAATGCTTTACTACTTTCAAAGCTTCTTGTTTTCTAAAATCAAACATTTCGCTCAATTCTATGATTAAAGTTGGTACTTCTTCAGTTTTTTACCAATAAAATCGAAAAGTACTTTTAGTTTCTGAAACTTCGAAAAATTTTCTTTAGAACTTCTGCCACCAATGAGCTGATTAAATTATGGAGTCTCAATGCAGATCTTAAAATCTTTGTCTCTTAAGATCTTTGAACTAAAAAATCAAAAATTTTGTTCACTTCAATAAATTGAGTGCTCGTATAGCTTTTTGTCGACTTTTCTGAAAATTTGCATATGCTCGTATATGACCAATTCTCCTAGAAAAATGCACTTTTCGGGGGTCCAGAAATCGAAAAATTTTTTTGAATAATAGAGGTTTAACCATATTTCTGAGCTATTCTACGTTTTCTTTTACAAAAAGTTAATGCATCGAAATACTGTAAATTTTTCCGAGGTACAAATAAAATTTCAAATTACACTACAATAAAGTACAACAAAAGAGCTTTAATTTTAAAAAATATATGCCCAGATTTGATGCTCATCTGCGATCAAAAGTTATGCTCGTTTGAAAAAAAATAAATAAATAAAAACCCGAATAGACGATTTTCTTTCTTTCTCCGTATATCTCTCCATGTTAAATTCTCGTGTTCTATGTTTCCCATGTTCCTCTGCATTTTTGACTATCTTTCCGTTTACTATCTTTCCGTTGGTCCGAAATCTCTAGCCTAAAAAGAAATTTCGGTTTCTAGACCCCCGAAAAGTACATTTTCCAGAAGAATTGGCCATATACGTTTATTAGCAGAATTTTCTTTCGCTCTCTCTCTCTCTCTCTCTCTATCGTATCCTTCTCAGAAGAGCGATGAAAAATCCCCGATTAAAAAAGTGAAGAGCATCGGATCAGCACAGCCGCGCAATGAAATTCGCAGAGATGGGTATCTCCGCGCCGAGGAGCAGCGGGTTATAGACACGCGCTCGCGCCGCATTATACATCAACTACACATTATAATAATATAACGTCAGACGAGTCTTGTTCGCCGGCTATGGCCACACGCTCACCTCTATAATCCGATGCTCTTCCGGCTGAATACATTGAGACGCGCAATTATGCGTGTATCGATGTATTGGGGCTCTGCGCGCACTATACGCTAGATATAATCAGTAATACGGATTTTTCAAGCGGGAGAATATAACGTTGCCGGTTGCAAAGGCGCAGATCTGCCGGTATACGTCATTATTACTCATAAAGATGCGAAATTTACGTGGACGAGATGCGCAGGCCGATTGGCGAGAGTAATTGAAAATTTTATTGTGGGACGTTTAAATTTTCGCTTTTTTTCACGAACTTACATCCGCGCGTGCGTATGAATATGTTTTCGTTAAATTATTACCTCGACTACGAGCGTAGTAACGTAGTAAAATGTTGAAACTTATATGCGCTTCTCATATATATACATGAGATCGGCTTTCCTCATCTGGATTCTAATGTGTGTATTGCACGCTTGCAGCACTATTACTTTTGTCCTGAGGAAGCTTTGCAAAAGTGAATGTAGAAAAAAATGTCTTTTCAAGGGGTCTTCACCACCTCAAAATAGTATATCAATTCAATTCATTTTACATTAATAATTAAAAAATCCGCATATATTCTTATATTAGACTAAGAAATATATGCTAAGCAAATTAATTTTGTTGAATTTTTTAAGTACGCGTATACTATCTAATATATACTGTTTCGATCAACTAGAATATAGGAAACATGTTTTTTTTGCTATAGTACCACAGGATTCAAGTTCACCAGCTTGTCGGATCGGATAATTCTAAAGTTTTTTTTTCTCGTTGGACATGAATTTGAGGAATGCATTCACGAATATGGGAATTTGTTTTAATACATCGCAATCCAAGGTTATAGCCTTTCAATGATCAAATTTTTTATATTATTCTTAATTTTATTGAAATTGTTGACTTTGACAAGCTGTAACATTGGATTGTATAAATAATGTTATCAAAGTAAGTAATATTGTAGGGAGGTGAAGTCCTCTTAACGTGTTTTTTGAAATAAAGAAAAGTTTATCGCAGAGGTGGGCTTTGAGTGGGATGTAAAAGTCCACTAAATATTCAAATGTAATGATTTAGAAAAATTAAGTAGTAAAAGTAAAATTATGAAAAACCAAAGCATAGCATTGTCTTCAGCTATGGTATAATTATCTATAATTTAATAAAATGTGAATAGAAAGATTTCGAGTTATTACTCAAATGCCATTTGGCGAGATGTATTTAAATATTTATTTACAAACGGGAAAAAGCACATGTATAGCGGGGGAAAAATACGTCTCGGATTTTTGTAATTTTGCTTTTGTTATTTCTTATGATTAAATTACTTGTTATTCGAACGTGAAATTCAAATTTTTAATTGGCTTCAAGTGTTGAATTCTATATGTATCCCTTATAACTCCTTGATATTATCAGTTTCTTTATTGATAGCGCACATATATGAGAAAGATACATTAGTTTGAAGGAAGCTTCTTGTCAATGAATCAGCGGCGGCTTCGTTTTATTGCTTCGCTACATAATTGACCAACGCGCAAACTACGTCAAATATTGAAGCCGTTTAAGGTGCCTACAAGTTTAAATTAATTTAAGTGGGCAACAAAGACTGCGGCGAGGATTCAAGGCGAGAACGCGTGTGCTCAAACGACCAGAAATGGCATTTTAATTGCAGAAATTAAATGCTTTCCAGGAGCTTTGTTACTTTACTATCGACACCTTATTTAATGCGTCACAGTCTCTTTCACAAGCTTGAATAATGGAAAGCGATCGCCGGCAAAAATGCGATTCTTGTAATTGCACATGATACGCATATAACACGGCTGTGACACACGCGGATTGGAATAATTAAATTATCCGTGGGCTCGACTTTTTTTCTTTGCTAAACTACTTTTTTTTATGACGTATATGCATGTACGTCGAGTCGTCGATTGGAAAAAAATTCATTTCCATAAACAGCACGATACGCAAAGATGTGACTATGTATATGTGCACGTATATGACCAGTTCTCATAGAAAAATGCACTTTTCAGGGGTCCAGAAGTCGAAAATTTTTTTTTCACGCCAGAGGTTTCGGACCGATCAGACTTTCTTCTGTTAGCTGATAGATAGTCAAAAATGCAGAGGAACATGGAAAACATGGAACATTAGAATTTAACATGGGGAGGTATATGGGAAAAAAAAGAAAATCGCGGCTATTTCGATTTTTATTTACTTTTTTTTTGTCAAACGGACATAACTTTTGATCAGAGCATCGAATCTGGATATATTTTTTTTAAATTAAAACTCTTTTGTTGTACTTTATTATGGTATAATTTGAAATTTTATTTGTGCCTCAGAAACATTCGTAGTTGTCATTATTTCAGTATTTAAAGTAAAAAGAAACGTAAAATAGCTCAGAAATATGTTTACTAGTAACGTTTCCCATGTTCCTCTGCACTTTTGACTATTTTTTGGCTCACAGAAGAAGTCTCGTCGGTCCAAACCTCTAATGTCAAAAAAAAATTTTCGATTTCTGGACCACCGAAAAGTGCATTTTTCTATGAGAATTATAGTCATATATAGGCGATTATTTATAAGACATCTGTCATAATTGTCGTTTGCATAGTTACGCTTGAAACATTTTATTTTACAAGTGATTGGTATTGAAATTTATGTGGTGATGACTTTTTACTTCGTATGGATTTGGGAAAAATATTAATGTTCAAGTGGTTTGCCCATTTGACTAGTGCTTAGAAAAAATATTGTTATATTATTTCAGAAAATATTCTTGCAATTAATATAATATTTATGGATAGTATAGCTTATTATTTATTTATAAAATATGTGAAAATTAAAGATATTATTACGTATTCAATAATATCCTATAGTATTCCGTTTAAAGCTACTAAAGGCAGCAAAAGAAAGTTTTGAATCCATATAATGATCATTCAATTGAAGTTATACGTTATTAGACAGTGGATTCCACGCTCCTTTAATTCTATTATTACAATCTAATAAAAAACCAAAATCAGAGTGACACAGTTCCTCGTGTATAGTGCTCTATGATTTCTTGGAGTGCAATTCAAATGTGATTTGATGATAAACGAAACTACTTCGAAAATAATTTAAAAATCTAATACGATCCATCACGTTATTGATGAAGCAAAAATATCGTCGGGATGTTAAACCAATCATGATCAGTATTGTCAGGGATTTGAGGTAAATACTCATAGGTACTATCTGAACACTTCGAAATGTCTCGAAAAAAGTGATACAAAAGAGTGAAACAACAGTTCGATCTGACTGATTACATTTACACGGCGTTTAGTATAGAATTATTGAATGTGTACAATTAATCAAGCAACACATGTCTTGTATGTATACCTTTAAAAAAAATACAATCTTATTTATGAAAATACAACGCTTAACCATTTAAAGCTAAAAAATTATTATTCAGTTTTTTCAAATTCTCGCAATCGACCGCACCCTAGAATACAATTCAACATCAGTAGTATACAACAAGATGTTGGCAAACTTAGCGATGTATTTAATTGGATATACAGCTTTATTAAAAAATAGTTCTTTCATACAGACTGATGATAATGATAATTATTCTTAGAATTATTAATGCTTAATTATATGCGGCGTATAAAAAAACTTTATTAAACTTAAATTAAATGAAAAGAAAAATTTTAGGACCGTTCTTGTAATATTTAGTTTTAGTGTACTAAAATTGTTGATATTCGATATTTACACGAGACGATATTATACGAAATCTTTTTTTTTTTTCATATTGAACTCATTGGACTCAAAGTTAATGAAGACAGTTATCACAATATTTTTAGATGTCTTTCATAAATTTTTTGAAAAATTTCTATGATTTTGCTCAATAATATTTATTCAATTACGGAATATTTTTTCTTAATTCAGGAAAAAAATTTTAATAAACAATAAGGAATGACTCAAAAACAAGAATCTTTTTACAGCGCATAAAATGTACAAATAATAGAATTACACTGTTTGTTCTGACGCGAGTAATCGTCATTTGATTGAAGAATCTGCGTATCATTGCAATCGTGATTTTTCGAACTTCTTACAATTGTAAATTAATTTCTGTAGTTATCGATATCTACCATAATTGCAGAATGCAGAGTTATTTTTAAAAATTCATACACCGCTGGCAACATAGCATTAAACACGCGTATGTATTTTTCCATTAAAAGCACTTTATGATTATTGACAGTAATGGTCAGAATTTTCTTAATGCATCTTCACTTTATTTTGTCGATTATAAGGAAAAGTGTCGATTACGCAACACCATGCCCTCAGTTTCCAGTAAGTAATTCTCAAATTAGTAGTAACATGAAGTGCGTTAATTATAATAGAGATTTAATTGTAATCTTATAAAAATAATTTAATTTGATATGAAAGCTTTTTTGGTATATTTTTTAATTTTATTATTGATAAAATCATTTGATCGAAAGAGTGCTAATTTAAAATAATATTCAATTCCAACAAGAATTCCAACAAGAAGTAAAAAATCAATTATTTTCATAAAAACCCAATGGGACGATGTCTGTTGCATTTGAACGTAGAGAATTTTTTATCAAACAATCCAATCCGGTCAAACTTTGTTTCCAACTTACAGCTCCGCTATTTTACTTTCATTTTTATAAATCGTTTTCGTTTATTTCTTTTCGTATCAAATTTCCATAGCAAAAATTCTCACTAACTGATAAAATAATAATTACAAATGATAATAAAATTAGAACTTTTCAAGCATTGACAAAACAAAATAAATCTACGGTTCTGAACTCATGAAAAGTGCATTTTTTGTGGACCCAGCTGTCACATAATTAATTGATGTCAAAAAATTAATTGAAAAAATTTTGCCTCGAAAGTGCAGCGCGCACTCACAATCGAACAAGCGAGTTAGAATTATCTCTCATCGGAATTCCACAGTATAATCGATGCCCATGGAACGTAGGGAAGCCGACAACAAAACCTTCACTTCCAGAGCTCGATCCACTCAAAGAATCCGCGCCTCCGCACAGCTATAAGTACCCACAATAGACGTTTACAGAGTAGTCGCGGAAGCGAAAGCGTCTCAGGATAAATAGGAGAGAAAAAAGGCTTCCCAGAGATTTTTCCGAGTTAATTACACGCGACAATGAGTTCAAGAATCGCCGAGAGCGACTCAAGGCACTTTTCGTCTCTCTTCCTCGTTGCGTAGATTCTGCGATGCTAATTATTACCATATTATATATTCGTACATATTATGTAAACTATATATATTTTATTCGCATTTGTGTATCGGATCGTTTAATGCAGTGTTATACACGCTAGAATATTATCATAATTCACGCGTATATTACTAGTTTTAGACTGCAAACACAGCGACGCACGAGAGATGATTGATATGTATATTATATAGATCTGCGGATCGGGACGTATTAATCCACATTTATAATCCATA
The DNA here is from genome assembly GCA_018906965.1 of Philotrypesis tridentata. Classification (NCBI taxonomy): domain Eukaryota; kingdom Metazoa; phylum Arthropoda; class Insecta; order Hymenoptera; family Pteromalidae; genus Philotrypesis; species Philotrypesis tridentata. The sequence goes on from JACCIB010000055.1 coordinate 199,208, forward strand.
CATATCATGATGCGCCGATTGCTATCGCATAGACACGTGCGCGCGGGAGTTTTGAATTATGTTGACAGGATTATGGCTCGTAAAGGAGCAAGAGCCGTAAATCGTTTATAATTAGTTTCCGAGTCATGACGCGGGCTCACGTCGTCATATCCGCTTAGATGATCGAAGGCTGCGCTCGATGTACGATTCGCTTTTTTTCTCTCGATTTTCGCGCTATTCTCTCTCGGCATCGATGGATTTTGAAAAATGACCTTCGGCTAGATACCTCGATCGCCGCGATCTTACACGTTGTTTACTTGTACCATGTTAATTACGCGTATTCTACACGATGAGCAGTGTATATTACATTCGAAGTCACTTTCGCTTCACATCCTGGACGGTTGCGCATGAAATAATACGCAAACTTGCATCATCCGTTATGAAGTGCATTTGTTTTGCTCAAACAAAATAAGATAAATGCGCGCATCCCTCGCTCCATAGTGCATGTACATCCGTCCAAAATTAGACGGCAGAAAAATCGGCTTAAGTTTAAAGATCCGTTGAGCGTAATATAAAACGAGCAGCGGCAGCACACGTGCGCCCGGCGCACTCACCTCTGTAATTTTCTATATATAATGTGAAACACTGTGGATTTACTCGAGTTGTTCAATTTTTCAAGAAGCCAGAGATTGAAGTGTATTATAAGCTCAGTACAGGAGATGAGTAAGTACACGGAGAAAAGTAATTTTTGGATCCTAGGTAGACTACTGAATTCAAATTTCGCGCCATAATCTACCAGATGAAAAACGGATTATATGCATATATTGTTTAACAACTAAAAATATAAATTTCCCTCGCCCTAAATAGTAACTGTATTATTATAAAATTTAAAGTTTGTTTATTATAAAATTAAAAATTTAAATTATTATAAAAGAACTTTGCAAGATGATACAGTGCTATAACTTGTGGATTATTATATAATTGTTCAACATATTTATTTTAGTTATCGTGTCGTCTGCTTTATCGTAGCGCGAAATTCGAATTATCGATCAGTTAAATATTTCATAACGAAATTTCATTTACAGTCGCTTGCACTATACATTTTTTAGTCCGTACAAATAACTTGGAAATCACTGATCTCCTTCGGAATATCTGACAATGCAAATAATCGCGGGGCAGTATCAGCTTAAGCTTTTGAACAATGGATAAATTGCTCGCTCTCGTAGTAAAGGATACATTATTTACGAGAGCGACGAGATGCATTATTGATTCGTGTCTTTCTCTCGCTTGTACGAACTGAAACGTCGTCGCCGATGTCGCACTTGCAGTTTCTTCAAGTACAGGAAGCTGTTTTAATTTTCAAATGGATTTTCCCAACGCACGTACGAAACATCGTAGTTAAACGTCGTCCTTCTTTTATGCGTATATATAGTAAACTTTCAAAATTTACTCCCTGCTCTGCGGGTTTTCCAATTTATGTTGAGAGTTTTTTATGCTAATAAATAAGGTTAAAATATTTGGATGCAATGGAAACGAACCCTAACATTACATTTCTAAAAAAAATACTTGAAATGAAGTTACTTTTTAGTATTTGCAGCATAGTTGCAACAGAATGTAAACAATCACCACAGTGCAAAGTACAACAAAATAATTTCATTTAGTACATTAGATTATTCAAAACAAGAATTCGAGTAAACAAGGCTACGAAAGCATTTGCGAAATAACACAGTTTTTCAGAAATCTTAACTGCATTTTATTCAAATATGTACACATACGGTGTATGTTATCAAACAATACATATAATACATATCAGGTTACATTTATCAGCAGTTCACTTATCACAATCCTGTTATTATAATCTTGAATATACTTGTCGTTTTTATTAACCTATCACAGATTGTACACTCTCATCCAATGGGGTAATCGTTAGTTCGTTTATCTGAAAAACATTAATGGCAAAATAAATAGCAAGGCCGAGCGGACAAATAACTTCTAAATTTATTATATAAGTTGAATCAACTTTGCTTCTAGGTGTTGAAATTTTGCTATAAGTTTACATATGCAATTTTTTCAATTATTTTATTAAATTTGTAATTTTACATGTTATTCGTTTGAAAATTTATAGTACTATACGCTCATTTTAATAAGAATTTTTATGCAATTGTAATCAAACAGAAAATTTTGGATAAAATTTGAGCTGTAACACTTCAAATATTCTAAAAGTTTTCAATCAATTTTTTTATAAAAAATTTTGAGTTGCCTCATCAAAAAATATGAAGTTTCCACAAAAATATTTCGTAGAACGTCATTGAAACAACGTCTAAAAGTCACAAGTAATATAACTGAAATGCTGTTTCGCAAGAAAATTTAAATACGAACTTGAACTTCACCTTCACTTTATAATTTGTAATCATTCTGAAAGGTGTACTTATACGTAACGCGATTAAAGGCCAATTAAAAGTCGACCGCGTTAAATGCAGTCATCGACGTTGCGTAATGAAAAAAAAGAAACGTAATTCAGTAAATCGGTATATGTAGATTTAAAAAGCAAATGAATCTTCATTTCGCAGTGTCGACGTGTATTATCGAGGAACCGATCGTTTCGAAATCAATGAGAAATCTTTCATCACGCGCGCTCAATCAAATTATTGTTTTCGAACTTCCGTGTTATGTCATTAAATTATATATATAATATTATACAGAATTTAATACGCGTGTGTATGATATTTTTTAATTGTAATTAATTGATGATAAAACACATGATTTCATAGATGCATAGATATTGTTCATTGAATAAAGCCGCAAAAACTTTACACTGTACATCTGACTGTATGTATAGAAAAAACTAACAGAACTATTTTTAAAGAATCGTAATGTGCATTTTACCTGCAATTAATTGTTCTCTCTTTACGTTGTATTCATTGTAAGTGTTGGCTTATTGAAATCAGATAGAAATCAGAAAATATTTTAGAATTTTTATTGCAGCTTTTTTCAATTAAGATCCAGTTGAGAATTTTTAACTTTTTTTTATTTAATAGTGATATTCTTTAAAATTTCAATAACTATTTATTATAAGTACGGATATACACCTGCATTACACGAATTTTGTTTTTAAGAAAACTTAATATTTTTTACTTTTTCAAGATTTTATTAAATAGAAAAGTTATAATATGTTTGTTTTACCCCCAAAATTATCTTCCTTTTTGACACAACCGAAAATACTTGTTTACAGTGTTGCTAAACAAAGTAAAAAAAAGACACTACAGAAGACACTGTAGCGACAGAAAAAATTCCTGCGCGTACATAGGAATAGTGAGGGTGAAATAAAGGATGCAAAACCAACCTGGACGTGAGGCGGTGTGCCGAGGGCATAAACGACAGCATCGGCAACGTCTTTGGCATCAAGAATTGGGACCTTGTCGAGCAGTTCGTCGGGAATACCTGCCGTTCGAATCATATCAGTTCGAACTGGTCCTGGACTGATACTCTGAAAATTATAGTAATTTTTAAAAATGTTGTGTACATCGCATTTCCTATTGTTTACGGTAAAGCGAAACGTAATTTATTCAGTGAAATCGATAGCAAAATTGTTAGTTTACTAATAAATTAAGATCGGCATTTTCGCTACTAACTTACTACTATAACTTGAGCTTGTAATATATTTGCCATGATGATTACATATTGGCTATGCAGATTTAAATAAAGGACTGCTCGATTATGTTTCTGCGTTTATATACTTTATATACATATGGCGTTTATATTACATCGCATTGATTAGCTATTTAATTAAAACGTGAACTAACATTTGTAAAGACTAGACACAGTGATCTATAAAATTCTATCAGTGTTCTATTCGTTGAAAAACTATAGGGAAAAGTAAAAGTAGAGCATAAAAAGATAATGAATATAGTAGAACATATGCAATAAAATTATACAAAATAGTAACGAATTAAATTAAATTTAATTTATTCTAATCCTGATTATTATTTGCTTCAGGTGGATTATAAAGGGATAAGAAATCATAAAAAATAAAATTAATTTTATATTGGGGATCTGAAAAATTTTTCCCTATGTATCTTTACGATGAAGTAATACGTAGAAAAGCTTCTAATGCTGAAACCACGTGAGGATAAGTCAAGTATAAACACATTAAAAAAAATTAAAAACATTTCCTGCGGTTCCAAACAACCTGTTTCAGAATTGTAAATTACTTTTTCAAAAATTCAAATATCCAACGACGACTTTCGGGCTTCATAGTAAATTCACGCGCTCACACGCATGAAAACATCCGGTAATTCTCTCAAAAACAGTTGGCTGCACACTATGCAGTATATCGATTCCCGGAACTTTTTTTCTCCCATCGATGCGCGACAAAGCCGCTTTTTTATACGTCGAGTACGTACATGGGCGAATCTACGAAATTTTTAGTTTTCAACATCATTTATAATGCTATAAGTCTGACATTTTTGTAATAACTTTATTGTAAAGCTTATGTTTACACTAGATTGAAAGAGTTAACTGACTATTGTGATGAATTATGGCACAAGCAATTATGTTTATCTGCGTTAAAAATTCTTTAACATCAATAATTGATCCATTTGTATATGCTGAAAAACATCACGTAATTGATACATTTTGTGTTAAATAGTTTTGTGTCGAATAAAATTAACGAGGAAAACAATTTTTTTAATTTTAGTCAAAAGATACGATTTTCAAAACGTTATATAATAATGAATATCGGAAGATACAAATCGTTACATCTCGAATATCACACTTGATAATCGCGTTTGCACAATATTGCGAGCGATTAATGTTATTTTCTGCGTTGTTTTTTCAATTTTCCTCACAACAGCAACAGCGTGAATTTCCACGGATTTACCCATGTACCGGGATCAAAAAGAGAAATCCCCTCGTTCTCGATCCGAATATGCGAATGCGAAAAAGAGGAGGAGAAAAAGTAATGTGGAACACGGTCCGAGTCTCACCGTGATCTTGATGCCGGTGTTGAGGCTGGACAGCTCGTTCCTGACCGACTCGGTGAGGCCGGTGACGGCGTATTTGCTGGCGCAGTAGATGCTCACGGGTACGCGGACTCGAGGGGCGTCGTGGCCCGCGACGCTGTTCACGTTGATGATGTGGCCCTTAACGTTGTGCTTGCGCATCAGCTTCGTAGCCTCCCTTATGCAAATGGTCGTCGCGAGCACGTTGATGTCCAGGATCATGCGGAAGTTGTCCGTCGAGCCGTCTGTGCAGAGATGCCATGGGGATTAATCGTTACTTATACGTGTTTCGTTATACTTTACGATAAATGAAGCGCACCGTTTTCTTCAAAAGTATCATGTGATTTTGGCATGTGATAAAAGCACGTGAGTTTGTTTCGTGATTTTGTCAACTCAATTATGAGTGTGCTCAAAACGTGACAAAATCATGTGAACATTTTTACAGTTTTGTCGACTCTATAAATAAGCTGCAATCACGTAACGAGAACACATTATGATGAATTTACATTACAAAAACATAGGGGTTGACATCCCTAGCACGGGTTGAAAAGAGTTATATTATGTTTTTGTCGCTCCAGTTTAACACATTGCTTACTTTTTGTTTCATAAAATATGATATAATAGGACATTACGACACAAGTGTTGGCTTGTATAGATTTTATTTTTATATTCTTACGTGATGAGTATACAGTTAGTCAGTTCTGGCATAAACCGATCCGAGGACTCATCAGTCGGCAATGACTTTAGTGTGGGAAAACCAGGTTTGGTTGCCATGCAATGAACGATTGCCGTAAGATTCGAGAGAAATCCTAATAAAGAAAGGTATCCTTTCTCATTCATATACACGTTTGAATCAGATAAATAATTTTCCTTATAGAATTTCCAATGTTTTTCCTTAAATATTCTTGAGAATATGAAACAGATGTGCAATGAAAAAATTCTGAAATGCTTTGCAAGCGAAATGCGATTCCATATGGTAATTATTTTATGCATATGTATGTCCAGTACGAATATTACAATGATTATGCTGGAGTGGGCTCCAATCTATTTTCGTATGTAAATAGCAATATATGTTTCTAAAATTGTATCTTATCTGGTAAGGAAAAGCAAGAATCTTGTAATTTTTGTTTACAATTTAATTTAATTTATGTACTTATAATGCAATTACAAATTTATTTTTCATAATACGTTTTTCACGGCGTGAAATTCGAATGCTGAATCGGCTGAAAAAAGTGTAAACACTGTGTGCTGAAAGTAGAAAAACAATGTTTACGGTACAGGGTTACCTATAAATCCGCTCTTAATTCACGCTTATCCGTGATCTATAAGTAGTCGATTATTTTACCGTGAATAAATCGACTGTTTACGTCACGAATAATCGTGACTGCAGATTTAGGTAAGCTGTACTACAAAATTGTATACGATATTCGTGACCTAACTGGCCCATTATTGTATTGCATGTAAATAATAGCTGGTGATATTCACGCGTGTGCTATTGCTGATCAGTTCATTCAAGCTAATCGTGTATATGCAACGCTATTTGCAAACGCAAATAATCATCACGTGAGTTGACGACTTCTTGTTTGCACTTTATTGATATGTCATTTTTAATGAGTGCAGGCTATATTTGTTGTTATAATCACTAAAAAGCGTTGCATTGGTAAGAAGACATTTATAATTGTGCCGATTAAGAATTTTATCATCCTGTTCATATTGCACTGCATGTCATCATGATTTGCAAAAGTATAACAGTATCACTCTATAAAAAGGAGATAGCGATTATTATCGAATAGAGCCAATTCAGAGCGTTATCCAAAAATTTCATTGGTCGAACGGTGAGACGACGATTGACGAATTCGTTTTTTTGCTTGTTTTTAACGTCATATACGCGCGGTACGCGCGCTTGGACAATTTTCTAGTATATAGATGAAAGTGTAAGTGCATTCACCTATTTGAAATTTAAAAAGTGTTGGAGGTTACGGAAGACAAAATATTTTTAAGCCAATAATGCTGACATTTACCCAGTAATATTTTATGCATATTGTAAGGCCGATTTGGGTTGTTTTGGCCTTTGGGCTTAATATTTCAGTCATAATCAATTGCGAATCATGATAACCATAACCACTTATCAGAGAATCATCAAGAAAAGGCGATCAGTTTCTTTAATCAGGATTGTCAACAATATTTCACACGAGTACAGCAGAAACATTTTAAAATTTTTAGCTTTGTGCATATTATTTTGAATATTTTCCAAAAATACTTACACTTTTAAATATTTTAAAACTGATAAAATGAATAATATTTGATTTATATATCACACGCTATAATAGCGAGTGAAACATAAAAAGTATCGATGAAGAGTAGAATTTTAATGTTGCATTGCTACTATGTCCATAAACAGCTTACAATAACAAAGTAATAAATAAGTAATTAATAAATAAAATGTTTCATCACCATCCACATATATGTTTTCGTTTATTCGATTGTACATACAATAAAATCATTTAACTGTTCAATTTCATAAAATTTCACCAAAGAATTGGATTTTCAATAAAATTTTTATTTTATTTAAAACTTTACTTAAAATTTGTGTTTTAACAACAGAAATAAGATAAGTTAATTTATTTCCAATTTTACTATTTTATTCTAGACGCTTTCCATGAAAACAAATATTCGAAAAATTATAACTAATAATAATGTAGAAGCCAGTAAAAATTGATAAAACTAATTTACAACAATAATTGATAAGATAAGCAGATGTTCCCTTTAACGAGAAAATTATTTCAATTCAGGCTCGAAAATGGCGCGTATGTAAGCTCTCGAAACATAAAGACACGCGAGCGTAACTCACCCACGATCCTCTCCGAGACGATAACGGCGGCATTGTTGACGAGTATGTGAACCGGGCCGACTTTTTCCTCGGCGAAGCGAAACGCCTTCAAAATATCCTCCTCCTTTCTCAGGTCGCACTTGACCGGGTAGAAGCTGCCGCGATGGTACTTGGCCACCCTCGTGGCCATTTCCTCGAGCATCTCGATCCTCCTGGCAAGACCGACGACCTTGAGCTCGGCCTTGACGAGCAGCTCGACGATGTAGGCGCCTATCCCGGAGGAAGCTCCCGTCACCACCGCGACTTTTCCCTGCCAGCGATCCATGTTCTGCGACAATGCGACGGCTGCGATAAATCTGATGCAGCGGTAGGTACAATGTGCGTGTCGGGTAAAACCTGACTGACGACGCTCTCGCATATATGAGTCGGGGAGACACATGAGAGGCGCAGCCGGCTTACCCCCACCTATATGACAATCTCTGCATTGTCTACTATACGCCGCTTTCGACTCACTCATCGGCGTCGTCTTCACCTTCGTCGCTATATAATATCGCTCCTCGTCTATATTAAGTGTATAGTGTGCCATGTATTAAGGAATATAGGAAGAGGAGAAGTGAGGAAGGGACACCGGTTTTTTCGACACTCAGTCAGGTGCGAGTGGGATACCTACTTTGCAGACGAGACTATCGGGCTGTACAGCTGAGATTTGAGAGCAAGAATTTTTAAAGCTGCTTGCGGAGAGTTCATTAATTTATAGGCCTCGGTGATAATATTCCATAAATATGCTGTAATCGTTAACACCATGCTCACTGCGTGAGATTTTTGTTTCATTCCATACACTTTACGTTATGACGTAGAGTTTATTAAAAAAAACATCATTTTTCTGATAGCAGCGACAATTCTCAGAAAGCAATTATCATATTTCCTGGTATAACATTTGTGCAATACGTTTTCTGTAAAAATGTCTTCATTGAAACCATCAAAATATCGAATCTACAGTTTATTTGAAAAAATTGCTGCTTTTCAGACAAGAAATGATTTATTTTGGTGCAGCAATGAAAGATTTCATAAACCATTGAAACAAGATATCCTACAAAAATGCAATAGTAAACTGTATTTTTTTTCATCGTTTTCTTTTTATTCGCTTCAATATAATTCATTACAATTAAAACCAATATATTGTTTTGTTTTTGATCAGGCCTCTTCTCCCATTTAAACATTTTTTTTAACATACTTTGAATTAATAATTAGCATTATACTTTTAATACAATTTTTTAGATTCATAATTCTGTCCTGCAGTAAACTTATTTTTTTAAGTTTTCTATTTTTAATACAAACAATAATACTGATTCTATTATTAAAGAAATATAATAATAAAATACAGACACACACTCACACACTTTAAAAATGCTCAGAGCGCAATTATTCTTTTTTAGAATAAGCAAAAACTGAATAAAAAATGACGGTATCATTATGTATGTACAGAATGTACAGAAAAAACACCTGCAACTTTCGAAATATTTTTTTAAATTGAAAATAAAAAACTTGACTTAATTATTCATTTGTATGCTGCTAAGTGCTGAACAGTATAAAGTTAATAATTATTAAATGTATATAGAAATGGGAATGCTTATTCTTAACTCTCATCTTTCCACTGTTAAATCAAACAAATGCGTTATTCTTATATTCGTTTAGACAAGTATTAATCGTCTTATTTAATTTGAAAATCATTTCTCTGCTTACAAACTTATACTGTTCAGCATATTACAGAATAAATATCACAGTATTATACACACTTTACTGCAAGTATATATATATATATATGTATTAAAATAAATTAGTTTCGCGCCTTTTTGCGACTATATTACTATTTCCGAATTATTGTTTGAATCAACTTCAATTAGTTCTCTCAGTATAGTACGAATCAATCTATATACCAAAAAAAAGATTCATACGCACTTGCTTATTCAAAAGGAATCGCGATTATCACGATAATTCCAAGGTCGACCGGTTTAACTATCCATGAACGATTGTTAGAAAATTATGCGTGTGCATGTAAGTAGCCTTCCTTTCTAACTATAATTTTCTTCTAGATTATGCGCAGTGCCTTCTGATCAAGAAATTCAAAAGGGAGGTGCATTATTTTGGAAATCACGTGGTAGTCTGTATATAAAGAAAAAAAATATGCCCTGTCGCGACGACGATAATACGCGTAGGTGCACACGTATAATAGAGAAGCAATTCCAGGAGGATTGAACCCACCGAGAGTATTTGCATAGGTGGCATTCATGTATGCGAGCTTTTTTTGATCGTTTCTTGCGAGCAGTTTAAAATACCGCGTGTATTATTATTCGGATGAAAAAGTGTTGTTGTTCTTTAAGATTTTGTTATAAATGTTACTTAGAGGTTCTCAAGACGAAGCTTTATACTCATTTTTATCAATATTTTCAAGGTTTTTTGTTAAAAAAAATTGTATTACATGCATGTGCAATCATTATGTGTGAATCTCGACTCATTAATTTAATTCAAAATTTTTTAAATTTTCGACAACACTAGAAAGAAAATTAAAAAGAAATATCAGTAACTTTAATTTACCTTCTATAATTTTGACTTAATAAAGAACTATATGGTTAATCATATGCTTTTAGCTTACATTGAAAGGGAACGTTTTCAGAGAAAATCAATTGTTCGATTAAATTACTTACAATAACAGAGTGGTTTTAACTTCTCCATTGTGCTAAGAATTTTGTAAAATTATAAAAATGTCTACATGTAGAATTGCAAAACTGAAATTGATAAAAGTCGGTGTGGAGAACTCTACCTTTTCAATTCAAAATACAGTTCGTTCAATTGTTCAAAAAAAGGGCTCCCACCCAAATGCAAAAATCCAACAACTACTCACTTCTATATTAATCTCGCTAAAAACGTGTGTTCTACGTGTACGCGAGAAATCCTTCAGATGTAATAATAATAGACACGTGATTCCGATCGAGAGTCGTCATTAGACTCGCGTGTATACATCCAGTCAGTATACTGCAATAGCGCGTAATTGGGGCTCATATCTTTTCTTTCCCGTGTAAATGCGCACTGAAGGCTGCCCCCTTCTCCCTTCTCTCGTTCGTGTATATGAAGGCGAATATGCGTTTTAATCTGATTTATCCAGTGCGTAATCGACTCGCTGTCAGCGTTACGGCGGGGGATAAAAAGCTCGAGATATATATAGAACGGACGAGAGTCGTCGCTCTCGAGATTTATTCTGTCACGTTCACGCATCGCCGCGGTACACAGCGGTCGTGCAATTAAGCCGCGCGGGGGAAAGCAATTACTCGGAGTACTTTTCGTCTTCGAGATTGCTGGTGCATCATTTTTGCGCCTCTCTTGCAGCTCTCTCTCTCTCTCTCTCTCTCTCTCTCTCTCTCTCTCTCTCTGCACAGCGCGCAGGCTCGATTCATCATTTCTTATCTGTGTATACGTTTCGGCTGCGTCATTCTTTCGACAGAATTGACGAGATGTTCCGCCCGGGCATAATTGCTATGTGTGCATAGTGCAAGCTCCGGAGATAGTGAGACTTATTGTGAACGGATTTTTACGACGACAATGCGCGCTAGTCATTTTTTTCTTTCACTTTCTCTCTCTTTCTGTATTGAGGGTAACAATTTATTTGAATTTACAGACTTGTCGGAATCGTATGCTCGTGCGTGCAGTATTTTGCGCGCATGACGTTATTATTGGAGTAGAGAGATTCCGTTATCCGGCGTAGTGGGGACATTTGATGCCGACTAATTCTCATAAACTGCGTTGACTTTTAAGAGCTTTACAATGGAATTCCATAAATATTTATTCCAAGAATGAGAGCGTAAAGTTGGTTTTGCGCTTGTTGAACATTGCAATACCCACACAGTACGTGTACTATACCAACAACGAAGAGTGTATCAAGTCTTCTTATCCGTCGATTTTATCACATATTTTGTCCTACTTTTTTGTCCTACCTTTAATCGTATTTTTATCGCCAGTTTTTTTGTTTTTGTCATCTTTCGTCAAGTCTTTGTCATTCTTAACAAGTGAATGAATCATTCTACAATTCACACAATTTTTTTTAACCGAGACAAACATTGCCGACGCAAAAAAAGATGAACAAATTTGCAGCTTTGTCTCTCGCGCGACGTATGCAGGTATTAGCTAAGTATCACGTCACATCGCACATATCATAGTCTCAGCTAATTGCTCCAATTGCTGCGGACAGCGAAGAGCTGAGCAGAGAGACAGCCGCAGCATCAGCTCCGTGTATAACGTTCAATTGCACTCGGACTTTATGGTCAATCAAATTATGACTATATAGGTTCGAACTGCATGCATATAGCTTTAGCCTCGAAATATGCATAGCACACAGTCTCCGATGTCTGCTATGGGCTCGCCCTCGAGATCCGGTTAGCTCTGTGCCCTCGTCGAGCCATCGAGGATTAGCGGATCGCGACTTAAGCTCTCTCGCTCCAGCTGAAACTGCGCGAGAGCATCTCCGCGGCGTCGCAAGGTCGCAAGCTCGAGAGCGAGAGCTTTTCTGCATAAGATAAGCCACGCTACGCCTCGTGCGTTGGACTGCCGCGACTGGACGATATGCGCTTATGCCTGTCGATAGAAATGCTCTGGCAGCTTGCTCTCCTGGCGGACGCTGCGATTAGAATGTTATCCCTGCTGCACGCGGCGGACGCTGGAATTCCGTGGAACGGGTTCGAGCAAAAAAACCTATGCAGCCAATAGGTGTATTATTTATACATTCTTGATTATATGCGTGCTGTAATTGTAATGCGCTGTCCGCGTGGAGGAAACTGTCATATTAATATTGTTACACGTTGCTCGAGATGGAAATCAAACTCGATTTCGTAAATCGTACATATTTTATTGTCGCCAATGATTTTTATGACATTAAATTTTAATTGTAAATTGTACTTTGTCGCAATATTTTGTGCATTAACTGGTATTATAACTATCAAAGAATTATAATTCACGCGTAAATGCTCGTGCGTGCCTAGCTAATATTGGTGGTAGGAATCTGCGTCATGTTATAAATCACCATTCGATACAATAATGTATAATGTATGCGGTAAAAATATGAATTGCTTTTAAACTTAAACCTTGTTCAGTCAACCGAGGCAAGCCCGTCGCATGTCTTTTTATCTCGTGACAATTCGAAACCCCAAAAGTACGTAACAATTCACATCAGATACTAGAAAAACGTTAATTTTTAAGAGAACAGAGTGATTTCATAATTGTCATAAAACGCAATGAAAATTTTGCGTGTAAGATTAAACTTTGTTCGACACTGAGGAAAGTCATATCAAAGTCGGTTTTGCGACGCCTCGACTCATCATCCTGGAAGCACATAAAAAAAGTCCCATGATTTCACAATGGTCATCAAAAAGAACGTAAATATTGCTTGTAAGCTTAAAAATTATTCAAAAATTATTCCGAGGAAAATCATCAAACTGTACTCTATTATGTATACGTAACGAGACTCGACCTCCCGAAAGTACATAAAAAATTCCCATGATTTCAGCGCATAAACCACGATATAAACGGCAAGCGTAAAATTTGATATAACGAACCAGCAAGACTGCGGCATTCACACCCAAGAGCGGACGATTTTTTTTTGTCCTCGAGCAGCCAACGGGAGTGAAGCTGTATAGTGCGCAGAGAGCTACTTCGCGCTCTCCATCTGCTCTATATTGAAATTCGCGCTGGCTGCAAAAATAATTGCAGGAATTAAACAAGAGCCCGAAATAATACTCGTCATACGCTCCGCGAGGCAGCACATAATAGCAAGCGTGTAGTCGTGTATATAGAGAGCAGAGCGCAGAGAGAGAGAGAGAGGGAGAGAGCCTCGAGAGCGGGCTTGAGATTCAATTTCAGCACTCAACTCGCCTCCCTGGCGCAGCCACATATTATAATCTCCGAGAGGGCAGCGATTACACGGAGATTACACAAGCTGCCGTCGTCCCTCTCTTCGAGTATATAACCCACACACATAGAGACGCACAGTTAGAAGCAGCGGCCCCGCGAAAACACGGCAGCTTTATACACGCGATATATAACGTGCTTGCGAGCCGCACGTCTAAAAATAAAAGATTTCGCTCCCCTCGTCTGTGTATATCTGCTTAATGGACTACTTTGGAAAACTGCGGAGTCCGCGCGCTTTTATCCGGCCGCGCGCGCGCGACGCGCGTTTAAAAGCGCCACGCACACACTCGACTCGCCGCGCGCATATTATACGTATGCCGATCACGTTTCGGGGCTCAAAATTCGGATGTCGCCCATAAAACATCGCCGCAAGACTCTCGTCGTCGTCGTCGTCGTCGTCGCGCTCGGATTTGAGAGCCGATAGCCGCGCGAGAGCTGCTGAACATTTGCAAATATGGGCTGCGGTATACACGCACATAAGTATACCCTCTGTGCAGGTCTTTAAGGTGGTTCTTCGCGGGGTGGGGGTCATTTTCTGCAAAGTCTATTTACAGAGCTGTTAATCTTACAATCTGATATCATGTGAAAAGACCAAGCTGTGTAGTACAGGAATCAGGGACAATTTTATTCAAACCGATTACGCTAATAAATAAAATTTTTGAAGAATACTCGAATTTTCTTTTATATTTTTCATCCGACTTCAGTAACCAAAGGCTTATTTTGTTCCTTGGAAAATTTCAGATTGAATCGACACGGGAGTTTCTCTGATATAGTATCTGTAGGTTCAGTACAAAATCCAACTGTTTACGTGACTTTATACTGCCCTTACTTAACTTTATGGTTTTTACGTGAACAATTGGAGTTCGTACAGAATCTACGAATACTATCAGAAAGACTCGCTTGGTGACTAATCCTGAAATTTTCCAAGGAACAAAATAAGCCTTTGTTTACTGGAATCGGATAAAACATGTTTCTTGTATTGAGCATTATCAGGACACATAAAAGCATAATAGGTTTGAATAAAAATGTTCCTGATTTCAACTAGCTTGTTCTTTTTGGATTATATTAGATGTTACAATTAACATAGCACTGAAAACCGATTTTTCAGAAAGTCACCCCCACTCCGTAAACAGCCTCATCTTAATTTGGCTCTGTGATTATCTTTATCGTCTGCACTGGCTATTAATATGTATTTCGAACTGCGTACCCATTCGTTCTGAGTTTACATCAAGATTGCCTGCTGTCCTTCAAAAATATTCACGGGCTTTTATCGTGTAAGTCTATCTCTGCAAAGTTTCGTGCTCGTAAAATCGTAAATACGCGCTTTCTTTGTATAAAAGTAGTAGGAAAAATTTCTGGGTGAAACATCTTTTTTGAGAGCGGAATCCCCTCTAAGCTTTAAAAATTGATCATTTTAAACCATATAAGAACTTATACAGTACAGTTGTTACAAGAGGTTTCGTATGTCGACAGTTGAAAATTTAAATTTCGCGCCTTAGTGTAGCAGCAGCTTTTATGCCTCTAACGTGACGGCACAGTATATTATAAACGAAGTATAGTACGTTTAGGATGCGCAGAATTCATTTTGTAATTATTAAAAAATAAAATAAGGGACTGGCAACACTAAAATTTATTTAAACAAATTTATTATCGACATTTATTATGCATATCATTTTCGTAAAAAGACAAGAGTCACGCCTTGAATAAACATGTACTTTCTGATTTTAGTTGTCTTAAAACCGACGGTTTTTGCCACGAATACCTATTCAGCTCATTTAAAAATATGATTTTTCGGGTGAATGACGCGGGCAGCAGCGTTCCGTTATTTGGAGTAGAATAAAAAGGTAATTCATTCGCAAAACAACTGCAGAATGCTATTAAAATTATTTGCCGCGCAATTTTCCGACCGGTGACGCTACGCTAATTAGTTTGGGTCCACGAATTCTTCAACAAATGTCATTACTGTCTTAAAATATTATATTAAAATAGTTTGTTACTGTACGCAAAATGGACTTGATAAATAAATGACTTAATTTCACTTCTTTGTTAAGTTTCGCATTTTTAACATTTTCCTGTTGTCACCCATTACCCACAAATTTTTTTTAAGTAAGCAAAGAATTGAAATTCTTAATAATTCAGACGGAAAAGAGCAATGAGAACCTAATCATTTCCAAAACTAGTCATATATTCATAAGTTTTTTTCTTTACAAAAACATTGTGTTTCATCGGCATCTCGCGTGCGATAAATGAATTCTCCCCTTTTGCCCGCTTGATTTTGGCGCGAAATTTGAATTTTCGCCCAATGCGACAAATCTCCCAAAACTCCGCAGGCAGAGAGACTCGCGAAAATCAGCATTCTGCGTCTCTCGCTTCCCTCAATCTCTCGCGAATAATTATAATCAATTGGCAGAAGAGCGGCGCGACAATTAGCATGCGCGTAATAAGGACGCCTCGCGCGCGATTCGAGATCAAACGATTTCTCCGCGCGCAGAAGCTCTCGAGCGCTAGACGTTCTCCGCGCGACAGCCGCGCTCGAGGAGCCAGGGCGAGAGAGACATTTCCGGCTTTTCCCGGAGACAGCTCGCAATTTCCTCCTTCCCGCGGCGACAACTCGCTCTCTCCGCGGAGCGGCTCTTGCCTCTCGCGCGCGCAAACTGCTATTAATCGATCGACTGCGCGCATAGCGTCACACTTCGCAGCCGGCGAGATGCGCCGGGACGAGAGCGGCTTCTTTGAGCTGCTCGCGAGCCGTGATTCCGCCAGATAGGCTTGTTATCGCTACTTGCTCCGCATCGGCGCTCATTAGCCTGGAGACGCGCGGCGAAAGGGATTAAGCCGCCGCGTCCGAGCGCAGGAGCCGATTGAAAATTTTGAATTTCCCGCCCGGAGCTTTATGCAGAACAAGAGTAGGCAGCTGCGGATAATGAGAAATAAGAAACAAAATTTTTAAATCCCTTCGAAAAGGATCGAGAAATTAATTTGAATTTCTCGTAGGAAGCCGGCCGGACGAAGAGACTGCATAATTTAATTTACTTGTGAAAGTGCTAATGAGAACAAAGCTATTTTCTTGCTTGTATCTGACGTTTCATAGAGTTTCAAGTAGATTGCGTAAGAATTATGTGATTTTCAAATCATTTAAATTATTATTTTATTATTCATATTATTTTATTTGAATTCTGGAAATAAACGGTGTAATCAATTATTCGATGAAGAACTGCAAAAATCTCGCCTCCTTGAAATCGTGGATTTACTTTGAAAACCTTTAAATAGAATTCGCTATGTGTTCAAGTCTAATGGGTAGAACGTGACAGTCAAATAGAGATCCAAATCTCCGGGTAGAATGGAGCAGACAAAAAAATGTCTAATTTATTTCTAACAAATAATTACGTAGTCAAAATGATTGCGATTCGAAGCAATCTAGTTGGTTTTTAGCGCAGTATGAATTTCTATTTGATTTTCGCAATGGCGTGTAAACAATACAAAGCTTCCTTAGAACCAAATCAGATCTTGTTTCTTCGTCTGCGTTCCGGCGGTAAATTTGAATTTTTATTAAATTTTCGGAGCCTCTCGAAAATCCTCCACAGTATACCAACGAAGTACGTATATCCGTAAACGAGGCGAATTCAGCAAACTGATTCGGTCAACCGCTGCAAGCTCGACTTTTAATAATTGACTGCTGGGGACGCCGTTGCCCGCTGTCCTCGTGGCTTCCGGGCTACAGGCCAAAAACTTTGTTAAAAAGCTGTATACACGAAGAAGTATAGCTTCGTTAGAGTTACCCTTAGCTCAGCAATCGACTGCTCTGTATACCAGTTGTGCTTTATTATATTTGCACAGCTGTTCGATCAGTCGAGATTCTAAAAGTCTGCGGCTCTCTCTTTTTTCTCATGCGGGGGTGGAATACATACATATATATATGTATATGTATATATCAAATACGTGTTGTGTATAGCGCGCACGTGACGCACGGCAAAGTTCTCGGGGCTACAATGTCAATCTCGGCGTGTCGTTTTACAATTTTTTCAAACAAAAAGACGTATGTATCTGACCGCAAGCTCGTTCGATTCTATTTTTTCGCTCTGTTCTCGCGATGTCGAAAATTAAAGGGTTATTGCTACTGATATCATCCTAACTATAACTATAGTTATTAAGGAAAATGTTTTTCGAGCAATTCAACTTTCATGCACTTTTTAAATATATTTTTTAATTAATATATGATTTTTTTTTTAAATTTTGTTATTCTTCAATTAATGTATAAAAAAGAATTAGTAATTAGAAGTATGTATGTTAAGGGCGAGGAGGGATTAGCGGCGCAAAATTATAAAACTTCGATTGCTTCTGTTCACTGTCCTTTTATTTATTTGTAATCTCGCTCTCTTGTGGCTCATTTAGTTATGCTCAAGCGCATAATACTTCGATTCTTTCTCGTCCGCCTGTTTCACGCATTTATGCAATATAGATGCTTGCCCCCATTTGATGCTCTCGCTGCAGAGTTTTAGGGTTATAGGGTTATATCGAAAACACGCTTTATTTTTCTTTTCCGCTTTCGCCTTTTGGGACTTTCAGACCCCCTCGACAAGCTTAGGCACGGGTAACTCTTCCGCCGCTCCAGTCTTATTTCCCCTCGACGCTGCAGTTAAGCCATAAAATACCGCTGGAAACCTCTCCGACTAGTTACAAACATTGGCCGCCTGCTTCTAAACGAGTCTTCACACCTTTTCTTATTAGTGATAGACTTTCACAAATTATATGTCGATATACAATTTTTCTACATATGAGTAATTATGCTTTAAATTCGGTCCTGTCCGCAACAATGTAAAAAATAAAAAACATATACCCGCATCAATATGAATAGCTGTTTCGGTACTCTAATAACTAGAATTTATTTCTCCTAAACAATTTGAATCCGCATAGAATTCGGTCAACCGCTCCAATTTCAAATTCGATTTTCAAAAATATAAAACTTTTATATCAAGGAAATGCAATAGAGACCCCCATCCCCCTTTAAATTACGTGTGGTCGCGTTGATTCATTGTTACTCGCGGAAATTGATCGAATATAACTTGCGGCGATTCGACTCCGAGCTTTTAATAGTGTACGTGAAAAGTGAGTTTTCGAGCTTTTAAAGCTGTTCGTAACTTTTACGTCTGCAAATATGTATGTGGCTGCACTATTATCTTTAGTCATATCCTCGAGAGCTTTTCCCGAGATACATGGGCTTTTTCTATTTATATAGATAGCACGTGTCTTATATACAAGTATATGTAAAATTTTCTTTAGGGAGAATCACTTCGAAATTCATTATTTTGAAATATTCATACACTATTTCGAATTACCAGAGATATGTGCGAAGTACATGGGAGAGTAGAATAAACGAAATCGTGAATGCGCAATTTCCTATAGAAGTTGATGTCTGGGAGGACGAGGAACTTAACTCGGAACTTTCTTTTTAAAGGACGTAACTCAGAAAATGTTCGAACCGGACGTTATTAAATGTATAAAAAAGTATATTTTTGACATTTCATTATTAAAAAATTCTTACACCAAAATTTTATTTCTTTTCTCATCATTGTCAGACGTCGCAATCCAGTGCTGCTTGACAGTTCGTAAAGTAGCGAAAATCACACTAACACAGATATACAAAAGTACATTTTTGAAATCCTACAAATGTGAAAAAGTATTTAGCGCGCACAAGATGTAAAAACAAAGTAATTTCCGAAACCACGACAGAATTATCAGATTATTAAAATTGTCGGAAACAGCGGTACTCAACACGGCTTCTCGAAAATCTAAGAAGCACAGAGAATCATCAGCGCGTTTGCGCTCTTCAATTAGAGCGAATTTAATTGCCTCGCGGTGCAATCCTCGAAAAATGCGAACTCATCTCGAGTGGTAAAAGAAACTAAGAACACACACACACACACACACACTTGCTAGAAGGATAATGAGATTTTTGTACGTCTGCAGTACTCTCTAGAAATAGCGCTTTGTTTTCGAACGAATCCGATGATATGAGCAACGCGGTGTATCGTCACGGTGAACTGGAGCGTCGTGATTAGTGCAACGTATAGATCGACTGCACTGCGGCAAAGTGTCAACAGTGGCGCGACGGAATTTCGAATTTCGCGCCATATTAGAATTGAATTACAAAAGCGATGTCATTTGCGATTCGGCTGGCGTCTGGACGTATATATATACACTCGTAATGCGTCTCGACGGAGTTATAGTACACTTGTACAATGTATGTGCGTAGCTCAGTATTGTTCGTATCTGCACTGTTGACATTGATTATATGAGGGAAAGAGATACAGTTTGAATAGTTAATATTTTAGTTTTATGGTTACTTTTATTCTTTTTTAATTAAAATGTTTTGAGAAAAATTTGATAAACGTTAATCAAAGACTTCAAAAATCAAAATCAATAAAATTTCCATCATTGCGAGTACTTATTTATAAACATCTTTAAATTTGAAAAATATCAACGTGCAATAAGCTTTTTACAAAAATTTATAATTGGTGATGTGCATGGAGCGCTCAAACGACGAAAACGTACTTTAATGCGTCTAATTGTAATTTGCATAACAAAAAGAAATACAATTTTTTTGCATCTTCTGGTACATAAAAGTGTTCGAAAATCCTTTAATTCGATTTAAAATACTAAAAATACATAATTGCCCAGTAAGTATATTATATTCTCCGAATTGACAGGAATTCCATAGTAAATACGTCCAAACGTAATTTCAACTTACGTTCTTTAAATATTGTTCCTGAATGTGTAGTATAAAATATAATTAATTTGCAAATATACGATAGTAGTATAAATAAAGCAAACCACTTGATATATTTACTTAAATATTTTATATAGTATAAATTAAGTAATTCGTTACTTTTTAACAGTTTTTTCTTTTAATTAACAAATTTAAAAATATTTTGAAATGATCCATTATGACGTAAAAAGGAAAATAAGTATTTTGTATTTTGTGCAATTTCTATAAACCATTGTGCGATTATACAAGCAAATAAACTGCTTTATTTTTTCGTCTTCTATATACCGTTGTACAATATTTTTCGTGTTTCAAATTTTCAGTCCATGTATAATACAGGTGTTTGGTTTCCCTAAATGGCTTTTTTCAAGAAGCCGAATCATGAACAGAAAAAACATCGATCGATAAAAAATCCGAAATCTCTGAGAAATTTCTGCAATGTATACATGCATTGCAAAAGTTGAAAAAGTCAGTTTTCGAGATTCAAGCCGAGGCACATATATTCCATATTGATCATATAGTAATATTACTCTCAACATCCCGCACAAGATAGAAGAAACTCTTTCGAAGCGCAGAGGCCTCTTTGATCATTTCTGCACTACATAATATACCGACTACTCGTCTATATAGACTCCAATACGACGCACAATATAATCAATTCTTATAAAGTAACCCTACTTATAAGATTTTATGAAAATTACTCGTCTGTTACCTGCATATCATATATACATGTACATACTGCAGTAATATAGGCTACAATATGAGAGAAGTTAAAATTCAATTCAATAATGTAGAAATTTTTCAATTTAAATATGAATAGTAAATGCAATGATTTCACGGTTTAATAAAAAATTGAAAAAAATGTATTAGCATAAAAAAGCCATTTATCGCAATAGTTTATTAATTGTGATTTGCCATTTATTAAGGCAAGATACACTATTTTTAATATCGATTTCGGTTGGTGGTGAATTTCACGTTTGTAGATCTTTATTTTAGAACCAAATTTAATTTAAAATTTTGGTTTAAAAAAAATCACGATAGCTTTTCAAAGTTTATTAACTGAATAATTCACACCGGTGCCTACGATCTTTTTAAATATTAGTTTTGATTTATGCCAAATTAATTCGCTTTTGTAGACAAAAGAATTAAAAATTGTGATTTAATTACACTTTGCGATTAAAAGTTATAAATTAGATTCAATTAAATATTTGCTGAAATGAATTTAATCTTTTACACAAGGATTAGCAAGAATTTCATTGAACATATTCGACGTAATTATATATATTATTAGAATAACTTTCTGTGACACTATAACTTATCGATTGTTATACTCTATAATTCAAGAAATTAAAATAATTACTATTATTATTATTATTATTACTATTGTTATTATTATTAATTGATATATTATTGCTTTTTTTAACGTAAAGACGTAAAAACAAATTGATAAATTCCAGGCCAAGTGAATTTTTAGTATAACAATGAAAATATACCCTCAAAATACCCTTAAATTCAAAACTACCCTGATGACTTTCTCTGCCTCTCTCTCTCTCTGTCTCTGTCCCTCTCGTCCCGCGCGATGCTGCAGCGCGAAAAATCGAGCGAAAAAATAAAACCGAAGCGAAAGACACTCGCGCCTCGCGTTAAAGAGCGCGGCTTTTGAATATCGCTGATGAGGCGGGGTCGAGAGGAGAGAGAGAGAGAGAGAGAGAGAGAGAGCACTTATCTCGAGAATTTTTTCGCGCGGCCTTGCCCGCACCTCAGAGACTCGTCAGCTGTCGCGTTATACGTATTATACAGAAGCGATCGACGCTTAAGTTGAATTAGCAGGTGTGTGGGAGGAGGTGGCGGCGGCGCTGCTTCGAAAATCGAGGACTTTCACAGCCCTTTATCGTCGCCGCGGCCAAAGTGGCCGCTGATGCGCGCACCGATTTTTCTATAGATTGCATTTATTTTTTCCCCTGCAGCGCGCCGGCACAGCTGTGTGTGTCGCCATCGGCGACGGCTTTTTGAAAATTCATGATACCCGAGCTGCGCAATCTTACTCGTATAGTCGTTTTTATCGATTTCCAAGCCCTCGCGTCTTCATAAGAAAAGACACGTGCCGCTTGAAAATTTTATGAGGCTAAACGAGGCGAGAGGCTCATGCTTCATGCAGCGTCGCGACGACTGCTATCGAGCTGTAATGAGTTTTAGAGTGGAATGAAGGTATAATTGTATTTGCTCTCGGAAAAAGCGCATTCGAGGCAAACGAGTGTATTTCTAAATAATTCGGAGTTGTCGCGATCTTATAATTTAGTATACTACGATACAAATGACCTAACCGGTCCATTATTGCATGCGGCGTATGAATAGCCCCCGAGCGAAGCGACTATACAATTTTATAGCACGTACAGCCTGCACATATCCGCAATTACAATTATTCGTGATATAAGCAGTCGATTTGTTCACCATGAAGTAAACTATGTGTGATATTTACGGTGAAATAATCGACTACTCAGGTCACGAACAAGCGTGACTTAATTGCGGATTTAGGTCACGCCGTGCTATAATTCATTTTTTCTTTTCTTTTTTTTTTTTGGTCCAAGTTTGAATATTCAAAGTTCAAGATATATATACCTACGATTGGTGTTTTGTCATAACAGAGTCTCATTAAAACAAAATTTGAAACTTGTCATGTAAGATTACTGGTGTGACTATAACGAATCAATAAAAGAAATATTTTGTGTTGGCCCGGGAAAACCTGTTTATGCATCACGGTGATGTCGTCAATTAAAAATTTCCCGCTAAAATGTAGCAGACAAAAATTACAATTAGTTTGCTTACAACAAAGAATATATAAATTAAGTTACGAAAAATTAAGACTTGGTAATTCTTCGTTACGTAATTATCTACCCTTTTGCGAAGTTTCAAGTTTATATAACAGCATCTCGACGACAAAGTTCGATTAATACGGTTTGCTCCTCTTGATTGTAATATGAACTTTTCATCTTTACAAAACAGTAGATAATTGGACAACGGTAGATACCTGCGGAGTCATGATTATTCATAATTTTGTTTTCACGGTTACTTAATTACACTCGAATGGGTTTTTTTATCGTTTAGTATAATCAGAGGGCGAAATTTGAATTTTTCATTGACTCATTATACGAGGTGGTTCGTATTACTGTACGTAGCGCAGAAATTTTGTGAAATTCAAAAATTAAAATGGAATAATACGTGAAAATGAATACTATTATACATGAAAATTGTCAGATGAATTGAAAATAAGTAAGATATATATACGATAAACTACATTCATTCTTTACATAACATGAAAGATCAACAAATTCATTTTTTAACCGCCCCCTTCGAGAAATATATTTGAAAATTATATTCTACTCCGATAAGCGCTTTTAGTATGCGAAATTTTCTCTAATTAAAAAAAATACTTTTAAAGATCACGTTTACGTACATTGTAATTTATATCTACTTTTCAAAATGAGGCCTCAAGTCGGTGAAATAAAAAAATTCATCAAAATGCTTACGTTTCTTTTTTCATGTTCATTAAAAACGTATATGTAAATAAATCTCGCCAGTATATACTTATAGTAAAATTCATTTTCAAGACCTAAAATCAAGCTTCAAATTATATACCAAGATTGCTAATTATCGTTCTCTAAAGAACAATGAGAGATAATTTTTCTGAAAAAAAAATTGCTTAGCCCCGCAAACAATCGGCCTGCTCTGTACCCCCCCCCCCCCTCCCCCTCCAAACTTGAATCGCACTCCAACTCATTACGATCCGACGGCGCAGCATCAGCCGTAATAAAGTCGCACAGTTTGCAGGGCCATTGTCCCGTCGCTATCTAAGACGACACGTATATATACGGCATTCATATATCCACAGAATATATATCTATATGACGCTCTCGTAAAACTCGCCTAAGGTATGCATATATATGCGCCTAAACTTTGCGCACGTGTGTGTCTTCTACAAGCTCGTCCCAAAACACTGCCGTCATCCATTGGAGCTTCGGAATAGAATAGAACCTCGAGTTCGGAAGGGAGGGCTGCCGGGGAAGCGACTTTTATATTTTCGAGCCCCCTCCCCCCTCGCCTGTCTTTATAAGTAATATAACGCAGTTATAATAAAGGAGAGAGAGAGAGAGAGAGAGAGAGAGAAGAGAGAAGAGAGAAGAGCGAGAGAGATGCGCGCGACTGCGGCTTGTGGCAGTAGGGGTATATATAAGACTACCGCGGATCTCGCGCGCGCAGTCAGTCAGCTGTCGCGCGCCGTAAGGTACGGAGCTACTGTGCGAGCCATGTGTTTTTCCCGTGCACGTCCCGTCGCTCTTCCACGGCAGCCGGTCAGTCCACGTGCTGGCTTTTGAGTGCTTGCCGATTTTTTTGCGGATTTTCGCGGTGCCCTCGAGAGCTGAGCTGCTGAGAGATTGACGGGTGCGCGTAAGAGAACGATTTATTCTCAATTCTATGGTGTAAGCCGCATTACTGATGTGTGCATTGCGTTTGCTCATTTCCGAAATAAGGTTTCAGGCATATGCTACGATTTTATTCAAAGTTTCGTATATCGATAATACACACTCGATGTTAAAAGTATCGATTCATCTGAATTTTTAAAATTGATATTTGTAAAGTCAATCGGTTTTAAAAATTTTTATCGATATTTATTATCTATACTTGTTTAAAATATCAATCGATCGTGATTAAAAATATCGATGTTAGAAATATCAAAATAATCTATATATTATTAACATGGACATCATTTATAAAGTCTCAAATATACCTCACAAACCAATTAATCATTCACTTTAAAGGACTTATTTAAAGTTAGATTTTTTCTTTATTTTCGACCACGTAAAATCTTGACATGCCGCACTGGAATAGTGACGTATTCGCGTGAAAATTAATATATGCGATTATTATAACGTCGATTAAATACGATAAATATTTGACAGACAATCTATATTAAGCATACTCAAAGCTGTAGAATATTTTGCAAATCAAATTTTTGTAAAGAATCATATCTGATAAGTTTGTAATTGTGCATTTATATTAGAAATATCAAAATTTACATGCCTTTTTTTCAACGCGTAAAGCTGTACATATGTTTCTCCAAAATCTAAAAAAAATAATTGTACTACTAATAAGTATAAATACATAATTCATCGTTTGATTCATTAAAAGACAGTAAAGCCGACAGTTGCCAACGACTAGTCAGATAAAAAGTTATAAGGATTCGAACATGCCTCGATAACTTTTTACGACGTGTCCAGTTTAAACGAATTTTGTTTAAATTAAAGTTTGACCTCTTACCGTACTTTAATCCTACTGTAGAAATGCATTTTTCGTTTGCACCCATCAGATATTTTAATAGAACAATGGAATCTTTTTGCCTACATTGCTCACGCATATAGACTTTAGGGGAAAAACTTGCAGACATACATGAAAGACTTTTTTCTAAATGAATTAAATTCACCGACACTTTATTTTTACGATTTTAAAAAGCTTTCAGATGAAATTATAATAATTATACAATGATTTTTTTACACACAATTATGTTTGATAGATCGAAGAAAAAAATATTTATAAATTTTCAACAACTTACTCGAAATGTAATCCGAAGGTACAGTGGAAAATAATTAGAATTTCGTAAATTTTTTCTGAAAAATGAAGAAACGTGCAAAACTGAACCTTTACTACTTATATTAGATCATAAGCAACAAACCATGATAAATTACAATTTATTAACTTTATTTAATGAACGGTAAATCACGATTTTTACAAGTTATTTGAAACTAACATCTTCGGTCCATTTGATGGTGAAGTAATTTTTAGTAATTTAACAATATCTTCAAAGTCTTTGTGTCTTTGAAAAAAAATATACTATGGTAAGCATCGATTTCGATAAGTTTTTATTTTTGATACAAAATGCTGCTTTTAGTATGTTACCTATAGACAGAAAAAAGTTTGTAATCCATACGATATTTGTACTGTACCAATATACATATTTTATATATTATAAAAACAGTTTCAATGAGGCCCAAAAACGACCTAAATTCAAAAGTGAAAATTAAGTGACAATAATAAAAAATTAAAATTTTAGTTATCCTCCGATATACAGTTATGCAATTATCTACCATTTAACGAAGTTTACAGTTACAATATTTAAATAGCTCCAAAAATGAAATTTGAACTAAAAAATTTCGAGATACTATTTAACCTTGATGAAGTGCTAGCATAATTATACACCATACAATAGGGCGAACATCATCCCTTGATTTTTCAATTCGAAATTTTTCAAGACACTTTCTCTCCAACAAGCGGGACATTTCTCCGCGACATCTTCCCCACGGCTTACTGCACATTGCACGAAGTAAAAACAAAATTAAATTCAATCCCACGAAATCGCAATTGTCTCGAACCAATAACACCGCTCATCCCCTATAATACTCTCTCATAACACAGCCGTCCGACTTGGAACCGACGATTTTCATCCCGTCAACTCCCGCATCTCGCAAATCCGATTCCAAATATAGGTATACATGTACACACGATAAAACAAAAAGAGAGGAAAAAAAACAAGCCCTTAAGAAAGCCGAAGAGGGTCACAGGTCATGCACAAGAGCAGCGTTAAAACTCTCCAACTGCACATATACATACACGCACTCACTACATATATATATACAGTATACACAGATGCAGAACGAGTTCGAATGCGCGATCGATCATTTATCCGAATGCGCAATTTCCAGCCAAGCGTAAATCTTTCCAATCACAGCCCCCGCGCGCGCGCCTAGGCGAACTCGGCAAAATAAAGCTGCCCCTTTTCTATACCCATGCGATGTACACGTCGGTACATGCATGTATATATGCGCGCAGAAACGACCTCTACCTCACACATGCCTCGTCGGCTTAATAAGAAATCGGCTCCTCAGCTCTCGTCGCTGCATCGGGAAACCCGATCGTTACAGGCAAAGTGCCGAGCAATTTAATGGGATCCTCCTTTTTTTTATCCTCGCCTCTTTCTCTCCACGGCGAGCGTCGCCTGTTATATCTATATGTATGTGGACGGCGATACAAGCACTCAGTGATTTTTCAATCACAGCCAGCACACGCGTGTTCGGGATAGTTGTCTCGATCGTCTCGCGATCTGTGTATCGATTTTATTTTACTCGGGCGAAAATCGGAGAGAATAGAGAAGAGACGAGTGCTGGAACGTAAGGCTGAGGGTTTCGCAAGGCTGGAGAAAATAATTAGCGGTCGTGCGCAAATGGAAATTTCGCGCTGCGCGTCCGTGGAGTGTGACGAGGAGGGGTTTTCAGATTTTTTTCTATAAAGAATGCGCGATGAGCGGGTGACAAGAAAATCTAATTAATTGTTGTTTATTGCGATTTTTCAAACATTGAAGAGTCCATTGGGGTAGATATAGAAGCAATTTTTTTGCGGATCGTCAATTCTTTTTTATGGAAGAGGAAGCATGTCGAAAACTCTGGATCATCGAATTTTCCAGATTTTTGTACAGAGAAGCCAAAGATTTTCGAAGAATTTTCAAATTTGTCATTGTTGAAGTATCGAAATAACTCTCGAAAAAGCATCACAAATTCACGAGTTTGTTCTTGATTTTTTCTTAATTTCTTAAATTGAACTGCGTTACGTTCTTCGAATTTATATTTATAAATACAATCAATCGAAAAGTATAACGACAAAAGTATTCATTATTAAATTTATTAAGGGTTTTAATTCACTTTTAATTTAATTTCTACTCTCGATTAAAGCATAAGACTCGAATGAAACTCAATCGAGCCTATCTTGACTTATTTTACCCCCAGTCACAATTTATACAGAATACTTACATTGCGTATAATGGTTTCAAGTTTTCGGGCAAAACTATTTTCAAATGTTAATTATTAAAATAAAGAATAATTAAATTAATTTATTTTTGAATCTACTTTTAAAATTTTAATTAACGGTTCAATGTAAAAAATTAAAACTTAAATAAAATTCTTTTTTAAATATTCTGAAGCACACAAAAGAAGTGTCTCGAAACCCTTGTCATCGATATGTAAATATAAACCAACACGATACCTTTACATAGCATTCAGTCATTCAGTGCATCCTCATATGTATATACAATACACCTGCATGCTCAAAAAACGCGGGTGTATAATTCAATTAAAGAAATCACAGCTTCGATAAAGCGGGCGCCACGCGGCGCATCATATAACGAATCGATCGATTGATCGATCGACCGATCAATCGATTGTTCAAATTAAATACGCGCGCGAGCGCGGAAAAACAACACACGCAGCGGCTCCTGCAGCTCTTGCCTCTATTTGTAATTAGTTCTGTTTACCGCTCGGCTTACATCCGCTCGATAACCGTAGCTCCTTTATTCACGCCCACACATATACATAACGACGAGGGAATGGAATTTTTTGAAAATTTCAGCGAGGCGACGACCTACTTTTTTTTCGTTTTACAAGTGGTGCGCGCTTTTTCGTCTCGGCGCGAAGACTGCTTGAATGATAAATCGGGAGTTAGCGTGTCTGGAGTGTAAATAAATTTAAAACGATAAATGATGTACACGGACGAGCCCGCGTCGAAGGAGCGAAAAATTTTTGGTCGAATAATTGTGGTGAACAGAAATTTGTAAAATTTAGCTTGTCAGTCGCTTAAAGCGTGTAATAAATTTGTGAAAATCAACAACAAAAAATAAATATTTTCGAAATCCATGCACACTCGGACGGAAAGTTTCATAAAAAATATATTGCCAGCTGATCGCATAGCCCTTTAAAAATCGAAACAAATATGTAGAGATCGATTAAGTACAAAGACAACTTTTCATTCGAGAAATTAATTATTTTCAATATGTACAAACAAACATTTCATTGCATGAGGAACGACAAAAAAATATTTCTCCCAACTCGTATATAACTAACCAACTATTAGACAATCACAAAAAAGAAGTTATACTTTTCGCTTACAGCTCTCATATCGTTATAAAAGATTCAGCATAAAATTTATCGCAGGCACCAGCGGATTTCAATTATCAATTTCAATTTCGACTCCGCAGTCCCTCTCCCTCTCTCTCCCTCACTCCTCCATATTTATGTTGACGGATTGTCGCGTTCTCTCTCTCTCTCTCGCGCCGGTAATGAAATGAATATTCTTATTTCCGCGCGGCAGATGAGAGAAGAGTGCAGATGTCGAGATGGATATTCGCATTCCCAATTTCCGAATCTAATAGGAACTCAGCCGTATAAATTGGAGTTGCATGTTATATGTATTAGTTCGGGTTTGCCGCGAATTTCGACGACGCTTGGGACAATTGGGCGGCGCCGGAACTGCGCCTCGAGTGTCGGGAGTCAAGCTACTTTTTTTTTCTCAAGGGTGACAGAGAGAGAGAGAGAGAGAGAGAGAGAGAGAGAGAGAGAGAGAGAAAGATGCGAATCGCCCCGAGACACTAGAGCAGTGTAATAAATAGGACGAATTTGTAGGGGAGTTTTAAACACTTTTGACGTGACATTGGAGCATGAAAGTTAATGTCGCAGTGAAAGGAAATCGGGCATTGGTGCACGCTTGCGTTTAATTTTCGTATGAAATGGACATTAAAATTATTATTCAAGTGCGCGAATTACTTTAGCGCACACTGTTGCGTTTATTTTTTATGTGAAACGGAAGCCAATTTTAGGAAGGTACTAGCTGCCTGATATCTGCTTTAATGGGAATGAAAAACCATGTTAAAATTGTCGAATGAAAAATATATATGCATATGCACGTACAATAAGCATACGTATACACCCAAATTATAATTGTAATATAAACTCGATCTTATACAGTAAATTCATGCAAAGGTATGCATTGCATTTTATTCGAGTGTATACTGATATCCTGTTCTTTTTTACGTGTAGTCATTTTAACGTTTCCCAATGTCAGACGAGAAAATTATGGTAAAGTACCTTGACATTTATCCTTTCGTATACATAGTCTAACACAAATAATGCTTGAATTTATATGTAAACGTACTGGATGCCAATTATGTGATAATTTATGTTATTTACTATAAATTTGAATGTGAATATACTGTAAAACAATATTCCTTATACGTCTGAATACGTCTCTAGGCTTCAATTTTTATTTTGATTAGCTGATATAACTCTGACATTGTCTTGGCGATTTCTATTCTTTAATTATCTGTGTTTTTTGTCGAACACAATTTCGTAGAAGCACCATATTGTTAGGTTAGTGAGATACGAGATACTTCTTTAAGTGTATAATTTCATGGAAATAATTATATATGCCACGAAAAAGATGTAAGAGTAAAAATAATAATTAAATAAAACTTGCGTATATTCACAGAATGTATATTCATAGAAACTTATTCACGATACAATGAGATTTTCGACATTTTTTTTAAGATTCTAGCTTACATAACAAAACCGCACGGGGCATCTCACCATCACATCTTTCTTTATGATTCAGTCGAATTTTCGCTATCCATACACTCGCGTTAAAATCATCGAATAACCAACAAAATCGTACGCACACTTCTTCCACAATTTCGCGCATATTTTATTCTAACTTTTCGCCCTTAGACGTACACACACGTCGCCTTTTGCCTCGCAGTGGTAGTTCACCTTAAATTTTATCGGAAGCGCGTCGCGAAAAAGGGGTGTTTCCGCGCGTGAAAATTTCCCAACAAATCCCACGCAGACACATACACACACCCACACACACATCTACACGCGCGCGCGCGCGCCTCCTTTTTCCGCTGATCGAAGCAATCTGCAAAGAAAAGAAAGCAGAAGACGTGACGCCTTATAATACGTGGAGTTGCACTTACACACATACGTCGCGAGCTCTTGACATGGTTTTCCGTAGAGAGAGAGAGAGGAAGGGGGGGGGGGAGAGGGAGAGAGAGACGCCGATGACGAGCGAAGCTCTGGGCTTTGGCCATGTGTTGCTGCTGCTCCTTTTTGCTTTTTAAGAGACAGGAAGGGCTGCTACTGCTGCCGCTACTACTTTTTCGCGGACTTGCCGGCGCTCGACCTACTGCCGCTGCTGATTGACTTTTCTGCGGACGATAAGGATTTTCATTGGATGCCAGACTACTTTAGACGGGACTTTCGTGATTTTCCGTTGACGAACGCGCGTCGTGCTCGGTTGATGACTTTAGTCGCGTTCGCGGAGGAAATTCCTGAGTGTTGTTCGCGCGGGCAATCGCGCCGAGAAAATAAAAATCGATGAGCCCGATGTAATACGTTTAATCGAACGCGATGGATTGACCCCGAGTAAAAAGTTCAACAAACTCGTAGGCTTGCACGTTTGAATAACTAATAGTTAGAGATTGGTTAAATAAATTTTAAAACGGTTGAGACGCTTCGATTAATTAGCATGAAATGAAAAGAATATTTTAGCGCATATATACGAATAAAGCATTATTTAATTGATTTAAACAAAAATCAATAAAGTCTGTATAAACAACTTATTTAGTAAGTGAAGATTGAAAATAATACTCCAAATTTTTGCCTACAGTTTCGATTTTTACAAGCATTAGAATTTTTAATTTGCAATTCGAGAACGTTTAGATACAATGAAATTGCTTCATCAAACCATACATTTGTTTAGACAATATTCTGTCACATAACATAACATATTAATAAATTATTCGAATAATGAAAGTAAAAACTTTTTGTGAAAATTATGTTCTTTTTAGAGGATGAAGGACTCCAATTTCTGCATCATATAATGTTTTCGAAAATTAAAAATTTCTGCATTTCAATGAATCAAAATAGCATTGACACTTTGAGAAATGAGAAAATTTATTTATATTCAAATCAGCCAATCAATTTTCATATTTTTCATACCAGACTATAATATTTCTTTGAGTATTTGCCCTATAATTTATCTTAATAATTATTGTAGACAGAAAAATACATAAAATTAATTCAGTTTATTTGAAGTTTTGAAATTTATAAAAGAAAAATGCGTGCTACACTTTATTTCGGACCACTTTTTTCTACACGACCTGTAGAACAAGAAAAGAATGTCTCGGAAAGTGCAGCAAGACGATTTTCTCCTACAATTCAAAGCCTTCGAAATCTGAATTCACTTTATGGATTTTCCCACCCAAACTATTTAAAAAAAAAAGAAAAGAAAAAAATGTTTACCACATTTCAAATTTCGCGGGTTAGACGAGCAAAAAATACCTGCTTTGGATGCAGCGCTGGAATTCTTGTCAGTCCTCTCCTGCCTACGCCTCGAATTTTTCAGCTTCTTCTTCTTCTTCTTCGTCTTCGTCTTCGTCTTCGTCGTCTTCGTCTTCGCGTCGCTCTTAGGTTTCACCACCGCTGGAGTCGTTGCTGGATTTGACGACTTGCAGATCTTGTAGCGGCCGCCTTGCAGCTTCAAAAGACCCGATATCACCGCGTGCTTCAGAGCCTTCTGCAGCTGTTTTTTACGATTCGATGTTTCGTTATGTGTCGTCAATCTTTCTTTTCTCGGGTTATCGCGAAAAGCTCGTGAGCAACTCGAAAAAAATGACGAAAAAGAAATGGGATAAGATTCGTCGTCGATTTTGAAAAGTAGTCGAACCGAAAAGTTGCGAGAATCGATGCGAAGACAAGAAAGAAGAAGAAAGTACACAGACGGAAATCAGAGCACTTCGAAAGATTTTCAAACTTTATTTCTCTCTCGGAAGACGAGAGCACGCGTCCGCAGGTGTATGTGCATAATAGCTCGAAGCTCTTATTCGAAGCTAAATTAAGGAGGTTAATGAAAAATTTAACATCGCGCCATATAGTGAAACGAACAAATAATTTGTTGACTCGTATAACGACTATTAACTGAGGGGAG
Organism: Philotrypesis tridentata; assembly: GCA_018906965.1. NCBI lineage: Eukaryota > Metazoa > Arthropoda > Insecta > Hymenoptera > Pteromalidae > Philotrypesis > Philotrypesis tridentata. The sequence goes on from JACCIB010000055.1 coordinate 232,593, forward strand.
AATATCGAGAAAAACAGAAATACAGCGGTTCTTCGTCATTGTATAACTTTGCAAATCGGCCGTACACAAACGGCGGGAAATTCAAATCTTCAAATCACCTTCCGGAGAGAGGCCCCCTTCAACAATCTCTTTTCGAACGCGTGCGCGCGCGAGAGAGGGAGAGAGAGAGAGAGAGGGACAAATCATCTTCCATCTATCCCTCTCACTTCGCAATAACTGTTTCCTCCCGATAACGTAGCCGGCACTTTCTCTCGGGCGAGCAAATATTCCTCCCTCGCGCCGTTTACCCGAAAAATCAGCAGCCATCGATGTACTACTTTTTTCAGCTCACTGATCCTTAAAAAGGAGACTCCGCCTCGAGATAACGCGCACGGATTCGCATATACGTTACAAACACGTGCGCGCACGTATATACACGTGACGTGTATATGTATGTCGTATACATGCGTATGTACATACCTGCAAGGTGAGGTTCCTACTGCCGGACTTGTCGACGCAACTGTTGAGGAGATAGTTGAGGATCTCCTTGGCGCTGGAGCCTCGAAGCGCGCCGAGATTCGAGACGACCGCGAGGACGCGCTCGAGGAAGCGCGATCTCCTGCAGTCTTTAGTTGCCATGGCTAATTTCTGCGGGGCTATTTTCATTCTTCCCTCCACATTTGCGTTAGCCAGCGGCGTATCCCATGCGCTGTGGACAATTTCAGTTAAGCTCTATAATAGCTAATTCTACAGGAATAACACACCCGCATCGAATCCAATAAAAACAGAGCCTGCATTGTCGAAAGAAAGGTCAAACACCGAAATCCTGACACAATATCTGTCCGCGTAGAGGCCTCGCGCGCTACCCTCGACATTTATCCTGCCTTCCCGTGCAGTGCGCGCATACATGTGTATATAAACTGTCGGGCAGTGCGGCAGATATTCTATCTCGCATCGTATTCCACTGTATAGTACGCCTGCACTGGCTTCGCTCCCGCCTCGCCGATTGTCAACCGCAAGTGAAGTTACTGTACACCGCGAGAGAACACACATACCCCCACAAACCTACACTCGACACATGCACACTGCACACGTCTCTTATCGGCTCTAGAGTCGCTCTTTGCTCTTTTCGAGCGTATTACGGCCTAGTATATACATAGGTATATTACCTAAGCGCGATGTATGTAGCACCTCTACTGCAACCTGGCTGCAGTCATCATCAGTGCGACGCGTGCAATCCCGCGCGCGCTGGCTAAGTAAACGTCGGCTGATTTCGCAGCCGCGCTTTCAAACTCAAATGCTCCGCGCGCTCTCTCTCTCTCTCTCTCTCTCTCTCTCTCTCTCTCTCTCTCTCTCTCTCTCTATCTCTCTGATTTGGCGGTGATCGCGCGCGCGCGGCGCTGCTATTCGCTGCGTAATTGCCCGTGAGCCGCGGCCACAGAGAGAAAGCGAGAGAGAGAGAGAGAGAGCGAAGAAGAAACGCTTTTACACACACTCTGTAAATGTGCATGTGTATACGCGCGAGACACTCTACCTATGCATATATAGCTATCTGCAGGCCTTTGACGCGGTTTGTTTGCCGGGGATTCCCCTTTATATGTGCGTTTATTCGGAAGGTTGGACTCTTCGCGTGGCTATATGCTCGCAGCGCGGGCTTTTATTCCTCCTACAGAAATGCCCTGTCCTATATGATTCGAGGACCTGTACTGATTGCGTCTAGTTCTAATTCATCGTCTCGCACTAAAAGTTGTTTATCGCATCACGTTTTTATTATTTCCATTATTGTTATTTACTGCGCCTTATGTACGACTGCTATATAATTTAAGGTTAATATGCAGAATTTTTATTTATTTATTTCCTTTCATTACTGATATTTATATCGCGACTCTCTATCTTTCTCTCTTCGCGTTATTATAGGTATATAGAGCTTTTGATGCGCTTATGCAGAAGGATCGAGCGCGTAATCCTCCCTCCCCCCCCCCCCTCAGCCGCGGGATTACAGTCGAGCTTTTTTTTGTTGAGCGATACACCGGTATAATTAAAAGAGACGGGGAGAGATTCATGGGATTTGAGAGAACTCACGTGTACTTATCCGTCGCCGTTGGCTTGATGACGAAGATCAATTCAGAGGTTAGACATCGTGTAATTTTGCGCGGGGGGAAAAAAAGCGCATCACGCGGCTCTCTCTCTATATATATATAATATATATATATCGCTACTGATGTAAACGTGAAACTGTCGAACTAGCGCCGATCGTTTTGGCTAAACTTGCTCTGATCGAAATTGTTGTAGGTCGTATAAGTATACATATATACAGCAAAGGGAAGGGGAAGGGGGGGGGGGATCGACAAGTTTGTTATCGTGGGAGTCGATCAGCCTTTCGGCTAACATTAAGGAAAAAGCGCGGGACTGTGCGCGAACGTCGAGCGGGATCAGGGGATGCGCGACGCGACTCTCGGGACTCCCGGGCCTCGAGAAAAACGAATTTTAGAGATTTACCGAGAGACTATAAGCGTGTGTATTGTGTACGTGTATCGCGCAGTGTCGATAAGAGAAAGCAATGTTGATTAATTCGCGCTTTTTGTATTTTTACGAATAGTCATGCAGCGCATGGCTTTGAAAACTGAAAATGAAAGTGTATAACATATAGGTATAGATATATCATTTTTAAACATAGATACATTTTAGTTCTTTAGCAGGGATATTTTTGCGTATCCGGTAAAATGTTGAATTTATTTGAAAAATAAATTATTCAGAGAGTCAAGTTAGTAAACATTTTCTCAACGTAGACTGTGATAATGAAGAATTTTTTAAATTAAATTAGATTATTATATTTACTTCGATGATATCGCATTAGCAATGTTTAAAAACGAAGAATCAACCAACAATTCGTGGACGTTTTTGTCAGAGAAATTAGTTAATTTAGTTCATTCAGTGTGTATGTGTGTCTTCACGATTATCGATCAAGTTCTCGAGGCAAGAGTTGCCGTGTTTGTTTTGAGGAGCTCAGTAAAGTCGAGAAGTCTCGATGAGTCGTCAGATCTTTTAATCGCACACGTAGCAAATTTCACACATTTTCCTTTTGTAAATTTAAAAGAATTTTAATTGCAGTTGCATGAAAAGGTTTCGAATTATTGGAATTGCAGTCAATGGCAATTGAAATCATAATGAAAAATTGTCGAGAAAAAAATCCTGAAAATAATATAATCAATAATCGATTTCGTAAAACAGATATTATATTCCGGAGAATCGACGCCAATTATTATTAAACAGAAATATTAATGATTATAACAATGAAAAGTATATGAAAAAAAATGTATTTCATAACATCGAATCTCTTCATAACGTAGATGGTAAACAATGGGTACATGATGGATGGTTATTGATGAGATCACAAAAAATTTTATGGTACATACATAGAGCAAAAAAATTGATTTACTCTTATGCTATACATTATTCTTGATATTGTTATTCCAACTTATTTAGCTGCAAATTAAAATATATATTTTTTAATAACATGTTTCAGTAGCTGCTTTAATTAATTTGAATATAAGTATATGTTATTGAGCATTTTTAATAAATGTTTACTGTGATCAATATTAGAGGCCAATTTAGTGTTCCACATAAATTCGAACATTACAAAACTTTAGTACACCACCTAATTTTCACTCATCCTCCCAAGAAATTGTATAGGTACCTCCACACACGATATCAGATGATATAAAAAAGAGTATGGAGCAATAAAAATTACGTTTAATAAATTTTTTACACCACTTAAAATATCGATAATCCACATGAGGAAGCTTTTATACCCTGTAAATAGAGAATAGAGATCGATTCCCGCCTCCGCTCGCAAATTTTATCGAAGAGTCTACGTATTTATTCACGAATAGGCGTGTGTTCTCGAATGCATAAACAGAAATTCTCCTCGCCCTGGTTTATATCCTTATCATCGGCACTGCGTCAGCGACATAATTTCAAATCGAAGTCCAGCATACCCCCTAAGCCAATTTTCATTATTCTTCTTCTTAATTCATAGTCTTATACATATGTTTAGTATAATAGCTGCGTGATGGGACTGCAGCGGATTCATTAAAAATGCTTTAATTTTGCGGATTTTTAATTACCGTAGAGCTCGATCAATTTTTCATGATTTGGCTTTTTAGAAGAGAGTTCAGAAGTACTTTAGAAGTAAAGTAAAATTTTAAAGTTTTCATTAACTTTTTGTGGAAAAGCTTTAATTTATTACAAAAACGAGCTTTAATTATTATTTATACCATAGAAACACTAAAATTGAGAACAGCAAATCATTGTGAATGATAAAAATTCGTAAAACGATAGATACTTATGTACGTAAAAACAAAGGGAAACGTCGTATTACGTTTCGCAAGCGAGTTCTCCATATTATGGCGCGAAATTTGACGGTCAACGATATAGAACGAAACTTTCGACGCGGAAAGTTTTGTTCTCCATTTGATCCTCGGAACATAATTGACTAAAGCCATAACGATCACGAGACAACGATCCCGAAATTTCAAGCAAAACCTTATCTCTCTCCGCAGACGTATAAGGTGTACAGCTACTGTACACAGGTCTAGATCCGCACGCACATCCAGCTGGTTCGGGTGCACAGCGTCAAGTCGATAAAGCTCAACGAGTCTCGCATCGTAAATAGCGCGTTTCGACCGTAGGAATGAGGATCATGTCTGAGGCTGCATCGGAAAGGCAATTGACGCGACGGCGAGGCGGCATCAGCAGAGCATGATCATGAGGAGGCTCCTCCGGGACGAGATCACGTGCAGTTGCTATGCCTTCGTACTGCTGCTGTCGGCCTCGTGGCTTCCTCTGTGAGTATATATACACAATATACCTATACTTCTTGTACATGTATTGTATAAGTATACAGCGAGTTGATCGCTTCCTTTTTTTCGCTTTTTTTTTCTTTTTTTTTGTTCGAGTCTTTGGGGTCTGCTGGTGGATGTGCGGGTAGAGAAGCTGTAAACTCGCAATTGGGTCGCGAGCTTTACGATCGCGTGCAGTGTACTCGTGACGATTGTTAAGATGAGTGCAAAGTGGCTGAGGAGCTTTTCTTCCCGGCGATATAGGGAATTTAAGTGGTGTTGATTTCTTTTACGGGTGAGAACGCGCTACGACGCGGGACTAGGAAGGAAATGGATGTTGCTTTTTTTTTCTTCTCCCTTTTTGGTGTCGCGCTTCGCAAAGAACGCGAGCTTTTGCGAGAGGGGAACTTCTTTGTTTGGACAACTGTACGTCTTGGATTTTCATAAATTCTGTTTTTATTATTTTGTTATCATGGCGCGTAATTTGATTTTTTAACGCACCCTGACTTCAAGTGCGCGCACTTTATCCCCGGCAAACTGAGAAAAAAGTGCTGCGTTCAATCCCTACCCCCACTCTCGCCTCTAAGCAACACGCGCATATAAACAGCGCGTGGCACTATGGAGACGAGAGCGGGGGGTTAGGATTTTGACGTACCTTTTTTTCAGTTTACCGAGGATAAGTGTACGCACTCTATTCTCTAATTAAGGGTGTGTTAAAAAATTGTATATTGCACTCGGGAATGAAAGTGAGCTGTTTAAACCTGCGAAGTCACTCGGGTGACAATACTCATCTGCAGGATTTAGACAGCCTACTTTATTCCGTAACCGCATAATATACTATTTTTTATTTACTTTGACATCCTATAAAAAGAGCTTAATTTAAATCACCTTTTTCCGATGAAATTATATCACATTATGCATCGTTTTCATCTATTCAAATGATAAACGAGTGTACCGAATAAATATACGCGAAGCTACTTTTTAATATAAATTACATTTTTTAAATTATACTCTTTTCAAACTCCTTTCAGAAGATCGTGAAAACACTTTAGTTAAAAAGAAATTTCCGAATAAGTTTGGATGCAAGCTTTGAAAGCTCAGAGTGTCTCTACTACAAAGACCATTCAATAGTATTCAAATGTTTTGAGAAACATCATTGTGTGAAATAATTTTCTTATGAAATTTTGAAACGCAAAAAGGTTTTCTTTTCTTCTTTAACATATAATTCGAATTACATTAACCAATTTCCATTTTATTAACTAAAAAAAGTTGTATGCAACCAATTGTTCTGAATATTCAGAAAGAATCCTCGGATTTTTATAGGATCTTCCACAAAAATGCATAATTCTTATTCGTGTAGAATTGCCTTTCAACGCAATTACGATTGTGGGATACATCCATTCAATCCGATTTTCAATTTGAATGAAACAAATGATATTTTTCTCGATGTCAAAGTATTTGAAAATAAAAGACAGATCGATCCTGTTCGGACAATATACCAGTTAAAAATAATTTGGTACCGTAGCATACAAAACAAGAAGCAACTAATTAAAAAGAAAAAAAATAAAACTAACCTATAGATTTAAAATATCATATTATTTATTTATTATTCTAATAGTAAATCGCAGTTGGCATATTGGCGCGAAATTTGAATTTTTATTCAACTCTCAATCGTTTACCTCGAATCGAGCGAGTAAAGTTACAAAAATTGAAAGGTTGACGCTAGCGGAGCCAAAGTCAAGTGATCATCGACGAGATCGAACGCAGAGCAACAACCACGGGAACATAAGCGAACTTCTGGACAACCTGCTGCGCGGCTACGACAACAGCGTGAGACCGGACTTCGGAGGACCTCCGGCCACTGTAGAAGTCGACATCATGGTTCGCAGCATGGGACCCATTTCCGAGGTTGACATGGTAATAAGGTCCTTTGATTTACAAAATTTTCATCGTTCTTAGTGGATGCGAGAGACGAGTCCTCTAAAACTATACGTATATATCTCTTGTTCGTAAGATATACAAGCTATTTACATACAAATCAAGGGACGTTTCTTTTTCATCAAACTCTCATAACTTCTCGCCCGAGAGGTCGTTTTCTTTTTAATCAAGCCTTTGCTTTTGTGCTTTCTTTTGAACAAGTGATGATTAAAATTTTTTATGCGAAGACCGACGCGCGTGTAGGCTTTAAAAAAATTATTTAGAAAATAGGAAAATCATCACTGACGAATTCTTATTTATCAATTTTCTTCCAATTCAAAATTTGTCAAATTTTGTAATTGTAAAAGAAATCAATTAGTAGGAATTTAATTTTCGAATTTTCAATCCCAAAATTCAATTCACACTAACTTCCTTTTGCCGCATAAACTAAATTAAGTTCCATAGCAAGCATTTTCATATTACAATTCTGTTTTCTTCTATCTAAGTAATGAAAAATCATCATTACTATAAATAAAAAAAACTACTATTTTTATGACAATCAGCCATTACATATACATATAATACATTATGCATATATACAGGCATATCAGTCGTGCCTACCCATCTACAGCGAAAGTTGAAGCTGTGTGCGTCTGACGTCTACGCCACGATTGAAAAATCAGAGATAAGATTTCTCCTTTATATGCGCTACGATAATACAGATTTGTATGGGACGATTTGACGTGTGTCAAATTTATGGAGGTAATTTGTACGGATCGACTATAATCCGAGGAGCAGAACTTACAGCTCCGCCGCAACGTCGTAATCTCTTCGATTCATCTACGTTGATTGAGAACGGCTTTGTGACTTTAATAAACGAATCGGAGGCATATTATATTGTGCTTTTATGCTCGGGCGGAAAATTCAGCATTTTTGCTGATTAACGCGTTGATTAAATAAAAACAGTATCGCGTAAACAAAATCAATAATTCAGTTTTATTAAATTAAATTTTTATCTTATTGATAAGATAGTATAACGTATGTTAATTATATTGATTTTTAATCTAACTTGAGTTGAACATTTAAATTTCCTGAATTCAGCCGATGAAACAAAAGTTATTTATTTACACTTTATTGTGTATAAAAATAAATAATAAAATAAAAAATTTTAAAAACCACAACTTCATTGCTCTCCGATGTGTCTTTTTTAAAAGTTTCTTTTAATAGCGTATTTCTAATTCATTTTTAGCTTTTTTTTAATCTAGCGCAAAATTCAAATTTTTATTTGATTATCAGACCTCCTTTCTAGAATCCACACTTTTAAGTGCAGTTCTTTTTGTCGACTACTATGTAACTCTGAGCCGTCAGACGTACTAAATTAGCTTTCACGACGGATTACATTTTAAAATAGCTGGTTCCACCAAATTTTTTCTTAGAAAACGTGTAATTAATTACACCTGACAAAGTTTCAAACTTACACAAATATTTCACGAATAGCATGTATACTTGATCAAAAGTGTATTATTTCGAGAGACATTTATATGCGTGAGTTTCAAACTAGAAGAGGAAAATAGTTACGCGTGGTTTTTCATAATTTTTAGTTTTATTAGTCAGTTTTTCGTCGGTTTTACTATGCCGCGAAATTTGAATTCTTAATTAACTTTCGGATCTCGTTACTCGTTCCATCAGTGTTACAAAACGTTCCCCGAGAAAAAATAGTCCTCTCTTGGACAAACAAATGTTCTCAAGGAGGAATCCATTAAATGAAAAATCTCAATTTAATGATATTTACAGTAGCAATGGCTATACTTTTATAAAAGAAAATCTTGAGGCGAAATGAAAGCACTTCAACCGAAAATTGCGACTGTATAAAAAAAATTGTTTAATTAATAAGTACGATTTCTTAAGACGTCTATTATTTAGCAAACCAGCAATAAAGTTCGGGAGTTCTGTTATAAGTACTCAAAATTTCTGTTTACAATCATAATTTTTAAAATACATTCATAATCACTCTTAGAGATGTCGTATATATACTACGCTAAGAAAAAAGTCACGTAAGCATTGTAAAACGTTCCATAATCTTTACAATATTGTTCAGTAGCACAGCTGTACACTGTAGAAAGCATTCCTAGATTTGCGGATAAAATTCAAGTACTAGATTCTCATATAAATTTTACTTTCATGCAGTAATGTAATTTTTATTGACTTTTTAGAGTACATAGCTGCGCTACCGCAGATAATATATTTAAGAGTATCAAACTATTTGCGATATTTACGAGACTCGCCTATTCTCAGTGCAGTATATCATGCAATTACCATAACAAACATAACAAATTTCATTGTTCAAGAATGTTTTACTACGAAAAATTCAAATTCGAGAGCTTTCACTTTTAAATACGCAAATCATCACGTGATAATTCCAAATTTTCTTTCGATCCGTAGACGCATGCTCACTCACTCAGAATAAATTGAAAAAGATCGACGAAAACTTCTGACGCGAAATTCAAATTGTCCGCGTAGAACTCGTCGTATACACAACACAAGCAGCAGCAGCAGCAGCAGCAGCAGCAGCAGTAGATATCCAAATTGCTTGACAAAATATAATTGAGCGCCTGATCCGCAGACGTACTCGATGGACTGTTACTTCCGCCAGTCGTGGGTAGACCGTCGTCTGGCCTTCCAAAGTGGCAAGGAAACTCTGGCCCTGTCGATCTCGATGCTCGCGCGAATTTGGAAGCCCGACACGTACTTCTACAACGGCAAGCAGAGCTACTTGCACACCATCACCAGCCCCAACAAGTTCGTCAGACTCTACCAAGACGGCCGAGTCCTCTACAGCTCGAGGTTAGCATACATATCTATATCGATGTACAATATACATGTTTACAGCTTCGGGATAGACGTTAGACGTCACAGTCAGCTGCGAGAGAGAGAGGGACTCGAGGTATAATTATAATGCACTTGGGGCTCGCTGGTGCGGGGCGTGTCTCGGGTGGCGTGCTTTTTCGCATTTGCCCGCGAAATGGGGAGTGATTTTGAAAAACGCGTATAGGGATAGGTACACGCGCGAAAGGGGGCGAAAGGAGAGATAGGTATATCCGAGTAGCAAGCCGATCCCTGAGCTTTTGACAAATCACGTACTCCCCAGCTTCATTCGTCACGAGACTAATCCGAGGAATTTTTCGACCGAGAGGGCAGCCGCAGATGTGCCCTCCAATCTCGCGCCTTGTCTCTCGGCTTCTCTATACGAGTCTCGTCTACACTGCACACATGTGTACGCGAAGCACACGAATTACTCGAAAATCCGTCCGTATGGCGAGGAGTAGAAGTTAAAATTTTGCCGAGGCCTTCGGGAAATTGATTACGTTTCTGGGCGTAAGGGCTCGCGGTCTACGGGTCAAGTGGGCCTACGCAGAGAGCTATGCCTGTATATCTGTATACTCGAATCTGATCGAACGATTTCCCTCGTTGATAAGAGTGTCGAGCTGAATTAAGATATATTGATTCGAATTGCGTCTTTCAGGCTCACCATCAAAGCTGCCTGTCCCATGAATCTCGAGGACTTCCCGATGGACACGCAGAGATGCCCGCTCAAGTTCGGAAGCTGTAAGTATATATAAGTATACTTATGTGCGCTCTTGATTACTTTTTTCCTTTCGCTTGCGCGCTCGAGGGAACAGGCCAGTATTGAAATTTCAAAACATTTTAACTTTTCAAATTATTCACGTTAAAGTATCAATAATATATTTCTTCTATACATTAATGTAGATGGATTATTATTGGCATCAATTTCTCCATGACACATTTGAAAGAAATAAATGAGCCGGTTAAATAGTGCAGGAACTATTTTTGAAATATTAATAACGATATTTTATTTGAGTGATTATAACGAACATTTCAGCTAATCAACTTGTATGAATATAACAAATAAAAATAAAAATGAATAGTGCTTTTTTAAATACTAAATATTTTGCCATATTATAAAAAAGTATTTATATTTATTTATTAACGTTTTAGATTGTTGTGAGTTAAAAGTGGCTTTTCCCTTTAACAAATGAAAAAAAATTTACCTATCGGCCGTCATATTCTGCGAAATACGCACACGATACGCGGTAGCCTATTAAACAATACAATTTTGTACGCTGTTGAGGATATTAAATATTACCCTTCTGCGTCGGACAGGCAGTCGTTTAGCGCTGGACGTTACAGGGAATGTTGCTGAGAAAGCGAATTAAAATTTCCACGACATAACGTAGCAGATGAAATTGCAATAGCCCGCAAGATGTTTACACCTCTACTTGCGTAATTTTAGCATTTTCCTAAAATTTGAATATTCAATGAAGATTACGTTATTCAAAGTTGTTTTTCCACAGATATTAAAATTTAGACTTTGGCAAGATAATAGACTATGAAGGCGAGCTTCTCATAATTTATTATAGTTAAATTTTCGTATTTATTTTTGACAAACAAATAAGTGGCCTTTTCCTCTATTGCGTTATTTCAAAGTTTCAAAATTTCCAAGTTTCAAATTCATATTGCAATAGCTGGTCGATGAATAAAGTTTGAGTTACTCCAAATATTACAAAGTATAATAAACTTAAAACGGTAGATAATAGGGTTACGAAACGCGGCAAGTGGTTTTTCGTAATTCTGTTTTTATTAATTTTAATTCAGGATTTTGAAACTTTGGTTACAAGTAACCACCAGCTAAATTACGAAAAAAAAATTGTATGGAATTACAAACGCTATGCGACAAAAGCAACAAATCACTGAATGAAAAATATTATTTCTTTAAGTGAAGAAAACTCGAAGTGCTGTAAAAATGAGCATTAACTGAAGGATGGACTCCACTGATTTTTAATCAAACAAAATTGAAATATTTAAGTTTTCAAGCTTAAAAGAAGTTTGAGGAGACTTTTATTTTTTACAGCATGTCTCCACCATAAACTAATGAAATTTTGAACTCTCATAGTTTAAAGCAGAATTTTCCTTATTCTTACCCATTAAACCGAAATTTTCATTACGAACATGAAAAAAAATAATGTTTCTTTTTTTAATTGCACTCCAAAATCACAACTCGTCAACAGCTCGCTTGTCTAATCCGTGAAACAAATCTCATCAATTTTCTCGCTCAATAGCTCATCAACTTCCATCTGCGTGCGTATATGAAGCAGCGCGCGAATTCCCATAACACGCGCAGCCACCGCGTCTGCGTATACCCCCCGGAACATAAAAAGAAAAAAAAAGCGAGTATCATCCGAAATTAGCCATTTATTTTTCATTCGCTTCGTTACAGACGGCTACACGACACGCGACGTAATCTACAAGTGGAACAGCGCGCGCCAGGTGGCGATTGCCCACGACATGAAGCTCTCGCAGTTCGACCTCGTGGGAAACCCAACGGCCAACTCGACCGACTCGACGCTGTCCCAGAGTAAGCGCAACTCTCTCTATATATTATATATATATTTTTTCTTTCCTCTTCCTTCCTCATTTTTCGCCTTTCCTTAATATATATAATATATATCTGCCGCCGCGCGACGCATATTCTATTTCCTCCTTTCGCGCGGGAATTTCATCCGTTTTAGTCTTCGGCTAAAGTAGTTTGCGATCAAAGTGCGAGAGCGCGACGGAAAAGGGACTCTTTTTCTTTTGTTCTTCAGCTGCCCCCCCCCCCCTTCCGCGCAAGAAGAGCAGAAAGTCACTCTTTTTATGATTTATTATGATCAAATCGGCGGTGTATATAAGTACAGCTATGCGTGTATAGTGGTACACTAATCAAAACGGTTCTTTGGAATGATTAAAACTTTCCACCCTTCCCAAAGGATCTTTTCACCGACTTGAAAATTCGCGCCCTTTTCATTTACCCGAATCCAATAAGCTTCCTTTCAAAGTACTGCTGTAATTATATGGTGCGATTTCAGCACCAAGAAAAACATGTGCGCCATCAACTCCGCGCCGCATCAAAGTTTCACTGCGACTGCGTTCAAGGGAGCGTGAAAAAGCCAATTATTAATTTGAATTTTGCGCCATAATCGGCGGGCATTTTCCTTTCGGCTGTTATATGTAACTTATTGTAAAACGATTACTGTACACGCCACAATTATATGTCGTGATTCTTTTGAAAATTTGATTTCACACCATTTCACATGCCATAAAGCGCCATTCTATATATACCTCGATCGCGTCGGTCGCGCAGAGAAAACGGCGGGAAATTCGAATTTTTAATCGACTAGACTAATTTTTAATTGACTTAAACAATATATATCGGCAATTTCCTCGGCTTTGAGAAAGGCTCCTCTCTCGCGATCTTTCTCTCCGCGTCTACACGCAGTTATTGGCTTTAATTATTCGAGCTACGTCGCGCGGGGAGCTTAAACTGATTGAGCGCTTACTGGCACGGAAGGACGTGCCGTGGCTAATTATCTGCGCGCCCTCGAGAGCGTTTATATATATACGTGCAGTATATAGTGTATACGTATACACGACGTCGTCGATGCCGAGAGAGCGGCTCGTCCGCAAGAATGCCAATTTTAAAAGCACTTACGCTCGCGCGCGCGCCAAATTTAAACGTTATTACATGTACGAAAATTAATTAATTACTATTTTTCAAAGCGCGTAATTGATCTTGACGAGAGGAGCAGAAGCGTTGTGTAATATCGCTTTCTCTGCCGGCGTATTAGATTCTGCACAGCGATAAGGACCGCGAGAGTATCGAAAGAAAGAAGATGAGTGAATATAACGTGTGACCCACTTTTTCCCAGGTGTGCTGCACTTCTATGCGAATATCGTTTAATTCTTTAAATGGGTTGGAGGTTTCAAAGAAATGGCGTTTGAAGAGACTGTTACGAACTCAGTCTTATAGCTTAAATCGGTCGTAAAACTTCAAATATCATATAGACGCTGCACATATTCAATTCATTGTACATTTATGCAGCGTAGACTCTTAGAAAACCGATGAAAAATTCAAATTTCGTGACAGATGGAGAATCATCGACTATAATTTTTTTTGTGTAGCAAAGTGTAGATAAATGCAAATTTTTATAGATAGAATGATATGATGATTTTTAGACAATTTAATATTTTTATCGCAATACCTCGAGAACTTTCTCAATCGAGGTTTTCGAATGCAAACTATATTTTAAATGTTGAATAATGAAATAACGAGGTCGACCATTCGTGATTTACTACAATTTAAGTCCGCTGTAACGTGGCGCAAAATTTGAATTTCGCGTTTACTGCACACAGTAAAAAGTTTTGTAGATCTACTAACTCTTGAAGTTAAAAATTATAGGACTCATTCTGAGAGTAGTAAGATTACCGCACAAAATTGTAATTTTACTATTATTCAAATGAGTGTACTTGGCAAATTTTAATACTCCCTTATCAACTCTAACAGTGTAGTTGCAGATGAAACTTGTAGTAAAAATAAGCCAGAACAATCTAATTAACAAGGCGTCGGCGCGCAGATTCTCTCGTTGCAGAATACTCGATGTTGCTGGTATCGTTCCACCTCAAGCGGCACATGGGCAACTTCCTCATACAGGTTTACGGACCCTGTGTTCTTCTCGTCGTTCTGTCTTGGGTTTCCTTCTGGCTCAATAGGGAAGCCACTGCCGATCGCGTGTCCCTCGGTAACGTATATCTATACACAACGCAATCGGCGAACAAGTCAAATTGAATATTCCCAGCTTAATTAAAATAGAATTCCATTTACCATTTTTTATTTAGTCTCCCTTCTTAAATTTATTCTCTGAAAGTCAATCAAAAATTCGAATATCGCGGTATAATATTGTGTACAAATTATAGAAACAGACTCTCGTAAAATTCAGATAGTTGTACAATCATCTAACATTTCACAAAGTTTCAAATGTAATTCAAACGGCATTTGAATTACATGCGGCTTTGAAATTGATATAATTATATATATATTAGTTCAACCGCTATACTCATCGGAGAGATATTTATCCATATAAAACTTTAAACTTGGTAAAACAATAATTATACAACAAAGTAATAATAATTTTAAACTTGATAAAATAATAGCTATACAACAAAATATAACTCCATCTTAGTTCTTCGTAACTCTGTCTTTGTTATTTCTACTGCAAGTATAAAATTAACAGCTTTTTCCTCTGCTACATAGTATATCATGGCGCGAAATTTGAATGTTCAATTGACTATCCCAAACCAAAAATAAACTCATCCAACGACTCGCAGCAAACGAATGACGAACCATAGAGAGTCGCCAGCTTCCATCGACACGGCGCAAACGCTAGACGCGCCATCGCAAAGTAGTTTGCCGAGTACGTACACTTCAGACAAACTTGCCGTAGAGCCTCGCTGTACCCCGCACCAGCCCCGCAAGCGTTTAAATTAATAAACAAACCCATACTACACGTGATATCGATCGCAGTGACAAAACTCACTTCCAACTATCGCAGGCATAACGACGGTCCTCACGATGACGTTCCTCGGGTTGGAAGCCCGCACGGACTTGCCCAAAGTCCCCTACCCCACGGCCCTGGACTTCTTCGTCTTCCTCAGCTTCGGCTTCATCTTCGCGACGATAATCCAGTTCGCGGTCGTCCACTACTTCACCAAGTACGGCTCCGGCGAGTGCTACTTCAGCTCCGAGGCGGAGAACGACGCCGAGTCGAGCGACTCCGAGACGGAGCTCCAGCAGACGCCGTCCACTTCATCGTCCCACCAGCAGCCGCAGCAGCAGCAGCAGCAGAAGCTCAGGAGAGGCCAGGGCACGAGGCATCGCCGAAGGATGCCGAGGTTCAATTCCGTCTCCAAGATCGACAGGGCCAGCAGACTCGTTTTTCCCCTCTTCTTCCTGGCGATCAATCTGTTCTACTGGTTCGCCTACTTGTCGAGGAGCAAGAGGATCGATTACTTTTGAAATCGTTGCTTCTTTCGCGGGATCTTGCTGCGCGGTGCGGTGCGCGCAAAGTTGAGTGCAAATTTTCGCTTTGACGAATTCTTCAGCGAGAATCATTCGAGGCTTTGAAAACCAATTGAAACCATCGCTTTTGCTCTAGACAATTTTGAAAAGACGCGAAAAGAAATACTTTTAATTAAACGTAGGAAAATTGTCTATAGTTTTTCAAAAAGTAGCATTAAAAAAATTGGCAGTCGCGTCAGTTTGAGTAAAAATTAATTTTCGATATTTTCTCTTTAATTCTACCGTCTTCAATGGATCGTACAAGAGCCTCGAGTTCCTTTTTCGCCTTTTTTTCTACCATTTTCCGGACGAGTTTCGCACACGACATAAGTAGATCGCGAACGTAGAATGAAAATTTACAGCGTGCTTGAAAAGCAGTCCATAACCAACTGTATATACATTCAAATTAGTGGAATATCCCTTTGTAAGTGGAAATCCATTACAAATACATGACACACGAGTCATTGATATAATGTATCTAGTCATAAAAAAAAAATTAAAGTTATTAAAAGTGTTAGCCAAACACATATAACTAGGCTATCGTGAAATAGCTGAAAAGAAAATTCTTGAATAAGTTCACCCTGTGATGTACATATATATTCCCGCTGCTGCCGAAACACAAATATTCATTCGACAGAGAGACGCCCGCATAAACGTTTTATAGACAAACGAAAGAATTATAGCTTCCGACGCATAAATAATGCACGCGTGTCGCCAAGAAAAGAATATAAAATACTGCGTTATGCATTACGGATACATCGATTGATTTTAATTTCAGTCGCGAGACGTAAAGTTGAATTTGAGCCAAAGCAACAGACACACGATACGCAGGGTAATCGTATACACGTTGACCGAAAAACGGATTTACGAAATGGATTGCTTAACGTTCGCGTAAAAAAGTCAACGGCTACAAACTAGCCGATCAAGCGAGTAATATAGATTTTCCGCTTCTTTTTCTTTTTCTTGTAGTTTGAAGCGGATTTTTGAAACGGATTACGAAACGACGACAGGCGCGGGATGCGTTACATAAGTTTATTATACAGTGCATCAATCGCTTTTGCAAAAATATTCGACTAAGTGTAACGATCGAGGAAAAAAATGTTTTCTCTCGTACATAACTTTGGAATACCTATACACGACAGTGGATAAAAACATGTCTCTTGTAAGCGCTCGAGCTTCTTATTAGCCTCTGTGTGAATCACACGCACGACTGTCGCAAGAGGAGCCCAATTGATAATTGTACAATAAAACAGTGTAAATAAAGTACTACGTAGCGATCGATCAACCTCATCGCAGCCACTATAAGTTGACGTCGACACTCTGTAAACCTCGCTCTCAAAAATTTCCAATCTCTTCCCATTTCCAAATAGCGACAAGATACCCCCGCTTGTTTTACAACTACGCGATAAATTCACGTCCGCATCGCAGCGCGACGGATAAAGAGAGCGCTGATAAATTCGCTGCAGCTCGCGCTGATGCCGAGCGCTGCAGTGCTATACCAATAAAATTATACGCTGTCAAGGGCACCGTCCAGATTTTCAAAGAATTTCGATAAAAAATTATTATGTCACAGATAAGCTCGCGAGCGCAATCATTCAAATCGCAATGTGTAGTGCGAGAGATTGAATGACGTGTACACTGACAACTATGCTGTAAGCGCATTTCGGAATTGAGTGTCGGTTAGCGATGTAAGGTCGGTTCAATTTTTGCGTGAGTCGTCGCGCGAGCGCGGTTTACGGGCCGATAAACAAAAGTAACGCATCGTTAACGCACATATAGATCTCATTTTACGATAATTGCGAGCAATTCGCGATCGTCATTATGTGCAGTCTACAGACACGTGCCGCGCGCAGTGATACACTTTATCGCGGGAGAATGCTTTGTTTTTTCTCTTGTTTTCAAAACGGACGCAAATGTGTCAGCGCGGAAAAATGTCCTTTGTTCCCCCCCGAGGCTTCATCGCGATTTCATTCTCCGCATCGCAAATCATTTTTCATTCGGTTTGAGGATTTAAAAAGATGCGCCTACACGCAAGTATACAATTAGTTTGTGATAATACTGTATTGTTTGAGAATTATTATAGCAAATCGATGTTTTAACACAACAAATCTCTCTTACAAATACGTAAAAATATATTAAAATTAGATAAAGCTCGATCTACGGCAACTTTTAATATAAAAATACTATGTGTATTGGTGGGCTAAATCAGGCAGCACAGTTGCCGTTCATAATACAACCGTTTTTCAACGGAACGGAGCGCGACTGAACGACGCAGTCGAGGACGTCGGACAGCTGATCGGCGTAGAACGTGGGGACGACGGCCGATCCGCGCGGATCGTTTTTTATGCTCTCAAGCTCCTCCGACGTTGTGATGCCAGACATGACCAGTAGGGTCGCGAAGCCACGACGCTGACCCAGTAGGATGTCGGTGTTCAAACTGTACAAGTTTTATTTTTTTTTCAAGAATTGCGCACAGTGCCTCTTGTCGGAAAATTGGTTTCTCAAAAAAATTTTACTCACTTGTCGCCGACCATGATTGTCCTGGACGGCTCGACTCCGTACATTTGCTTGATGAGCTCGCTGACGTACGGCTCGGGTTTTCCCAAAATCGTGGCTCTTCTCTTGGCGATTTTCTCGATGGCGCTCAAGAAGCATCCGGCACCTGAGATCGCAAATTTTCGTAAAGTAAGTGTCGTCGCGCAACAGTGAACTCTTTGCAATGACATATAAGCGAAAGAAACCTGGATAGCGATTGCTGTTGGGCGAGGGTCTCTCGACGTCCGGATTCGTGCATAAAAAGTGCACGTTCTTGTCGTGTGCGTAGGTCGCGGCTTTGACGAGCTTGTGGTAGCTGAAGTGCCGGTCGAAGCCAACGACGACGGCGCCGATCTCCGGATCGGGTTGAAATTCGAACAGTACGTCCAGCTCGTCGCCCTTCGTCACGTCCGGCTGCAAGTGGCCATCAGAGAAGAAAATTAATCGTAATCGTCTTTTGCTCGCGCAAATTGAATTTCGGGCACTTACTCCCAGACCGACGTACTCGATGCCGTGAGCATCGAGCTCCCGAGCGATTCCCTCGCTTCCGACGAGGTAGACTTTTTTCTTGAACTTGAGCTGCTCGAGGTAAGTTGCGGCGAGGTACGACGAGCACAGAATCTCCTCCTGACGCACAAATTTTCAGTAAATCGACAATAAAGCTCTTCTCTCTAAGAACATCGATTATACATCTGATTATTGCAAGCTTTGTATACTTAAGTACCAGTTTCGCGTCGTAGTTGTGGCTCCTGATCTTCTCCAGTATTTCCGCTCTGGTCTTGCTGTTGTTGTTGGTGATGTAGAAGACCCTCTTGCCCATCTCCTTCAACTTGGCGACCGTCTCCGGCGAGCCCGGGATCACGTCGCCTTCACGCCACAGGACACCTGCGCAAAATTTAAAATCATCGTCGTCGGTTACTCCCGAAGAAGTAGGGAGGAGGTGAAAAAACGCGCGAAACTACGCCGCGCGTTGCGCGAACTTTGAACACGCGCACCAGCTGAGCGAGCAGAGTTCGAAAATTCAAAATCCATGTACTCACCGTCGCAGTCGAAGAGCACGACGTCGAAGGAGTTGAGAAACGTCTGGAACTCGGACTTGCCGAGGTCCTTGATGTTCCTGCAGGTCGCCATGTCGTCGCCGCGTCGACCCTCTCGCACACTGCACGACGATCGAATCCGCACTGGAGCCGCGACTCGACACGCCGACGCTCAAATATATAAGTACACACGATTTTTCCTTCCCACCTCCTCGCTCGCCGCTCGCAATACGCGTACTTACAAGCCGCTACTTATACGTGCAAGGACCGCTGCGTGTTTGTTTACGCGCGACTGTCCTGGTGTGAGTGTGACCGCTGCGTGTTGTGCTTCTTGTCTCGCGCTTGTCTACTGCTCGGACCGCTCCTCCGAGATACACAAAATTCGTTGTACGACTATGCGCGAGCGGCACTCGTTCGATATACTTATATAGGGGAGAGCCCATGTGTGCGATCTCGTCGAGAGAGACGCTCTCTCGTCGCGCCGTACGAGCACTTGGAGCGCGTGCCCGCGGCTCTTAAACGCGTGGCGTTTTTACAATTTGAATAAAATACACGTGAGCGCCAACATCGCCGCCTACCTCGTAGCATCACTTGACCATGCACTCGGCGCATGCTATTGACCTTTGTCATTGCGCAAACGCTCGCGCGCGCCGCTCTCTGTGTACTTTTATGGCGCGACGCGCGCGCGCTACTTTTCTTTTTTTTCTATTTTCTTTCGTTCCTTTTTTTTTTACCTCCCCTCGATTATGCGGGAAGAGCTTTTACGACGCCGCGATGACTAACGGACTTTTAGTGCGACGAGCGCGGAACATAGGTGTGCGTGCGTTTGTTGCAACGAGACAACAATTACTCATATACACGCGCTCGACGACGGGGACGCGCGCGCGCGCGCGCGAGTGTGTGAGGCTGTACGTGTGCGTGACACGTATTTTAAAAAGAAAAAGAACTCGAGTATTGTAGTGAATTTTTTCGTAGACAAGCGTGTACGAAATTTTATTATTGTACTCTTTTTCTGCGCTTTATGGAGAGGAGACTTACTCGCTTTTTTGTGTTCGCGTAAATTTTATACAACACACAGTAGGTTGCTATCGCAGTCGTAAATTTTAACAGAGCTTTTCTCTCTCTCTCTCTCTCTTTCTCGAGGACTAGAGACTTGTTGTGCTGCAGCAGTAAACCGTCGGTGCAGTAAAAGGCGCTTTTATAAGTCATCGCCGCAGCGCGGGAGGCTCTCTTGGTACTCCGCGCACTTGCGCTGCCGGCGATGCGTGTCTAAGTAATTTTACCATTTGGGAAATCGGCTCAACCGCTCCCTCTCACGTCGTTGTGCAACTGTTTTACAATATTAATATATACATGATGAACTTTATCGAGTCCGTTACAGCCCTTACATCGTCTGCTCACTCTTTAACTTCTGCAAATGCGGAAGCAGATCGCCCAGGGTGTCGAGGTAGTAGTCGGGCACGAGATTTCGATCCTCTTTCTTAGACGACGCCTTCCACTTGTCGACCTCGTCGAGGTTGGTCACTCCGGACAGGACCAGGAGGGTCTTGAAGCCGCAACGAGTGCCCAGGAGAATGTCCGTGTTAGCCCTGTCGCCGATCATCAGAGTACGCTTTGGATCCACGTTGTACTGCGCCTTTATCATGTCCGAGACGTACGGCTCGGGTTTGCCCATAATTATGGCCTTGCGCTCGGCACAGGTCTCGATGCAGCGCACCAGGCTACCGGTACCTGGATCAATTTCGAAAAGTATTAAATCGTTGCTGAATACTTATTGAATGCGCTGACGGCTGTACCTGGCATGACTAAATTTTGAGATGTCGGGAAGCGTTCGTCGGTATTGGTTCCAATAAAAATCACGTCATGGTCTGCTAGATAAGAGGCTGCTCTCACCATTTTGGGGTAGCTAAAGTGCTCGTCGTAGCCTACGATCACTGCACCAATTTCTGGGTCCTTTTCGATGGACAGACTTGTTATGTCTTTGCCTATTAGATCTGGACCTACACCACAGTGAGCGATGCCAACTCTGTCCAGTTCTTTTGTGATACCTGACAAATCAGAGTTACTTGGTTACTCTATAATAACATTGGTTCGATTACTTCAAGACTGGAATAAATTATACCAACCAGATTTTCCAATAACATAAGCTTTTTTGCCAAAATCTATGCTTTTCAAATAATGAGCAGCTAGGTGAGAAGTACAAAGAATGTTATCTTTGGTCGCTTTAAAATTTAATGCTTTGCACTTCTCTGCCAATTCTTCTCTTGTTTTTGTACTATTATTTGTAACATAGAATACCCTCTTTCCAAGGTCCTGAAAGCTATTCATCACTTCTGCAGACTGCGGTAATGGTGACATGTCCATCCATAAAACTCCTGGTTAATTATATTTCAAATGATAAATTCTCTTTCCTTTTTAAATGATCAACAAATTGTAAAACAACTCTTACCATCGCAATCTGTTAATACTGTATCAAATGAATTGATGAAATCACTGATCTTGTTGGAAGAGAGCGACTTGAGATTTACAGCTGCCATGGTTTAAAAATAACTGAAATAAAAAAGCGACAATACAATCAGTAAAATTTTTCAATATATAATCAAACAAATAAGACAGAAGCGAATATTGTCAACTGTGTAAAATGCTTCTCGACGTTTCCTTCAACACATAGCACACAGATAATAAGAATTCTCCTTAAAATTTAACGTTTCATTGTTCATTTGCAAAAAGTTCATTGGTGTTATGAAAGAAGCGATTTTTAATTATTCAAGTGCTACCTTTTTTAAGAAAAAGAGGTTATTGCTATTATTTACAATATAAAAAGTATGACTCGAAGAATTACATGAACTACGGTTGTTACATTGTCACGTAATAAAAAAAGTAACAAATTATTATCAAAAATTATAACCTACAATTATGTCCCGCACAATTTTATGGTGTGTTTTCTGCTGCTACGGAAATACTAGCGAGTCGTGACACATCAATCATTAACGATCAATCGAACATCGGAACATGACTGAACTCCGATGATTATCACACAGTCATACTTTTCAACTTTGGGTCGGTAAACGAGACGATAACTCGATAGGTAAAATAGACGTTTCTAGACGTTTTTCTCTTACCACTGCAGTTTACACGGGTTTGTTACTTTGTTAGTTTGTTGTGTGTAGTTTAGCTAACTAACACTTTTTCTCGCATTTTTCGTAAAAATCCAACTTACTTTGCGATTGAACAAGTGCGATAACAACTAATCAAAATGTCTTATATGCTATCACATCTGCATAACGGCTGGCAAGTTGACCAGGCCATTCTGTCGGAGGAGGATCGCGTTGTGGTTAGCTAACCTTTAAAGTTCATTTTTCTTTTCTCGTTTTTTCTTCACACTTGCACTATTGTCAAAATATGCTCTTACCTCGATAAGCAAGAAAAATTAATTTTCTGTTTCCGCGGTTCACAGGTGATAAGATTCGGTCACGATTGGGATCCCATGTGCATGAAGATGGACGAAGTGCTGTACAACATTGCAGAAAAAGTCAAAAACTTTGCTGTGATCTACTTGGTGGATATAACGGAAGTTCCAGACTTCAATAAAATGTAATCACCTAAGCTTTTTGTTGAATTCAGTGTACGGATAGAGCTTGCAACTAATGTCGATTTTTTTTATTTTAAAGGTACGAATTGTATGATCCGTGCACAGTGATGTTCTTCTTCAGAAACAAACACATAATGATTGATTTGGGTACAGGTAATAACAACAAAATCAATTGGACACTGGAGGATAAGCAGGAGATGATAGACATAATTGAAACCGTTTACCGAGGAGCTAGGAAGGGTCGAGGTTTAGTAGTATCACCAAAAGATTATTCAACCAAATACCGATATTAATTTATACACGTATTGCTTATTCATTAATTTATTTATGCATACATAATTTAAACTTGTTTTATATTAAAACACAAAAGATAAAGTGTCATTAATTCATGAAATGAAAATGATACATGTTATGTGTATGCTTTTAAAAGAATTAATGCTAACCGGCTGTTTTTGGGATAAAATAATGTGTGTGCAACATTTAGTTTATTTCAAACTGTAAATACAAGTATACTTAACTATTGTCGATAATTAGATTACTAATTGTAAGAGAAATTTAGTAACGTAAAAGTGCAAAGCCATACGAGGAAAAGACTTGAATTTGCAAAATTAAAAATATTGCTTTAAAGCAGTTCTCATTTCTGCTATAACTAAAGACATATGTGTTAAGCATGTGAAAACGTTGATTTATTTCAAATCAAATGTACACTGATCACGTGAATTTTCGCATAAAACCACTAGTCAAAATCCATTACCAGTCGTCTATTTAATTTTATCGTTAACGTACCTATCCATCGCAAATTGCCATTCGTAATATTGTACCTCTCCAAATGAGAAGGGGAACGCATGTTGCGCAGAACAAACGCTTACGTTAAGCATAATTGTTTAAAAAAAAATAAGTCGTAAAGTTAAGCTAAATGCGCAAAAGAATAAAAAGAACTATTTATCTCTGCAATAAAAAGGGGCCGATGATATTTAACCATCTCCGTTCACAATCTGAAAATCATTCCTCTCGAGCAGCCGGAGCCGGCAATGGCACACAAGTTATATGTATGTAGGTATGCATATTATGTAGAGTAGACGTAAGTATATATAGAAGCGCGAACGAGGCAATGAAAATTATTTTGGAATTGCGCATCAAGGCCACTGGTGCAGCAGCAAAGCTGCCTCTGTGTGAGTGTGACTTTGGCCTGCGATTATATTTATGCAGTGCCTTCCCGGCTTGCACGTGCGTCGACGAGCAATTCACAAATCATCAGATAAGAATTCCACGGAAAACATTTCAAATGTAACGTATTTTTTATTTTTACAGTTCTCTCGTTAAAAATTTATGCATAATACATATATGCATGAATGTATAATAATTGTATACACACAGCCACGCGCAAAGTACAAAAAACCATTTAACGCAGTCTCTTCTTCTGAAATGCTCGTATCATCGAAACCGTGCTTGTATGTCGCATTTTTAAAAAACATGCACTTTTCTTTGGTCTAGAATTCGAAAAGGAAATGTTTAAGCTAGAGCTTTCGGACGGATCGGACGTTCTTCCGTAAGCCAAAAAAGATGATAGAAAACGCCGAGAAACTGCAATGCATCAAAATACTGGAATACTGGAGATTTGATGCTCTGGTCAAAAGTTATACAAGTATTCTATATTTTCCATGTTCCTCGGCATTTTTCATCAACTTTCGGCTTACAGAAGAAATTCCCATTGGTCCGACAGCTCCAGCTTGAAAAATGTCTTTTCGAATTCTAGACCAAAGTGCGCATTTTTTTTTAAAATTCGACATACCCGCGTATATACTTGAGTAATGCGGCGCAGCGAGGAGGAATCATCAGGAGTCTCGCTGCAGCGCGAGACAGTCGAGGACGTCGGAGAGCTGATCGGCGTAGAAATCGGGTATAATCGGATCGACGGCCTCTCGGCGCTGCTTATCCAGGTCGTCCTTCGTCGCGATGCCGGACATGACCAGTAGGGTCGTGAAGCCGCATCGCTTGCCCAGAAGAATGTCCGTGTTCAAACTGCGCGGCGGTTCAGCGAAAACGTAAAATGTAAAAGCGCAAGAATTAGAATGTTAGAAAGAAAAAAAGTCGTCATCGCAGGCGCGCAGACGGCGCATGATGACGAGGCGGGAAAATTTTACGGCGTAATCGCTCTGATTGCCGTACTATATCGATGTGTGGCTCACTTGTCACCGATCATAAGAGTCCGCGCGGGATTAACGCCGTATTTCTTGGCAATCAGCTCGCTGACGAACGGCTCGGGCTTTCCGAGAACGACGGCTTTTCTTCCGGCGGCGGCCTCGATCCCGAGCAGATAAGCGCCGGCACCTTTTAATCATCAAGATAAACAATTAAACACGCATAAATATATTATATACACATTATACGTGCACTAATTGCCGTCGACTAGACACTCTTGATTTATATTCAAATGCGCACGAGCGATTAATCAATCGTTCTATGTTTGTATCTTTTCGAAATTTCCGATAAGAGCGAAAACCGATTGGTAAATAGTTGCGCGTGACCCAGACCTGGAAAGACGTTTCCGTTGGGCGAAGGTCTCTCGGTGTCTGGATTCGTGCCGATAAAGTGATTATCCCGATCCTGGGCGTAAGTCGCGGCCTTGAGGAACTTGGGGTAGCTGAGGTGCTTGTCGAAGCCGATCACCACGGCGCCGACTTCCGGGTCCCTCTTGAAGCTCATCAGCAGGTCCAGCTCGTCGCCCACGATCTCGTCTGGCTGCAGCGTATACAAATAAAAACGAAAATCCATTTACTTTATATCTATCGAATCCGCGAGATTTAACATATATACTTATAACTTACGCCGACGCCGCAGTACTTGATTCCCTGAGCATCGAATTCTCGGGCGATGCCGTCACCTCCGATCAAGTAAACTTTTTTCGTGAAGTTCCGCTCCTTGAGGTAGACGGCCGCCAAGTACGAGGCGCACAGTACATCGTCCTGTACACGTGTTGTATTACATTATTATTATTATTATTATTTTTTTTTTGATTGTCAGCTGTAATCATTTGGCGCATTGAATCTCACCACCGTGGCATCGTAGGCGAGACCCCGGCACTTGTCGACGAGATCCTCCCTCGTCTTGCAATTGTTATTGGTGATGTAGAAGAATTTTTTGCCCGATTTCCGGAATTCCGCGACGGTCTCGGGTGAGCCGCTGATCACCTCCTTCTCCCTCCACAGTACACCTATATGCGTCCGATAATGTGTTTTTTTGGATTATTATGAATTTTCGGTTAATTGACAACTTGCCAGACGGATCGCGACGATACAAAGATATGAAGCGCGCGCTCTTATCACTCGTTGTATATGAGGATAAATAAATGATGTATGTAAATCTAAATCGGATCAACTGATCATTTTAGAAGACGACGAACTTGTATTCAGGCTTTTACGAAAATAGTCGATTTTACTTTTTTTTTTTAATTCATTCTAAATTTTGATCCAATCATCCATTTGCAACGTTCAATGCGTCAAATTAAGGGTTTTTTCTTCTACTTTTCAACGACTTCAATTGTTTTTTCGTTCGCTTACGTTGAGCTATATATATATATATATATATATATGATTATGAACGGAGAATTTATCGCTCGATGATAGGTAGTAATTAGAGGAAATGACGTTGATGCATCTCTTCGAGCCAATATAATATTTGTTTTCTTTCGACACCGACGTTTCCAGCCATTGCAGCTCCTCTTCAGGGCTTAATTACAATTAAAAATTAATAACTCTGTATAAACAAAAATGCCATGCCGCCAATATATGCTGGACAGCACGAAAGACAACGATTGACCGAAACGCAACTACCGGTGCCACCAGATGTTAATGCGACATCGGTGGAGATCGCTAATTGACGCAATTAATTTAATTAATTTTTAATTGTAATTAAACCTTGAAGAGGAGCCGCAACGGCTCGAAACGTCGGCGCCGTAAGAAAATAAATATTATATTGGCTCGAAGAGATGCATAAATGTCATTTCCCCTAGCTATACATATATATGCATATATACAGCACACAAGTATAGCACAAAAGTAGAAGAAAACGGCTTTAATTTAAGCTATTGAACTTTGGAAACGCACGACTGGATCAAAAGTTAGTATAGCATTTGAAGAAAGGGAAAAATCTCCGAATTTCCAAAAATTGATTGATCTCATTAAAAAACAAGCAAAATTTGCCTTTTTTTAAATCCTTGTGCCCTACGATCCAACCGACCGATTTCAAAGTTATATAGTTCAAATTAAAGCTCTTATCTTTTACTTTTTTACTAATTCATCTGAAGTTTAAGTTTCTCATGCGATAGACTATAAAAAAAGTAAAAAACAAATTAAAATCAGTAAAAAATGATCAGCTTGAAAAGCATATATATATAGTTCATGAGATATAAGAATTGATTTCTTTCTTGAATTTGATTATTGAATTTCATTCTGATAAACTAGATTGAAAGCTGAAGAAAAGAGCTTTAATTTGTGGTACTAAACTTTGAAAACGATTATTTTAACGCTTTCTTCCATGTCATGCTTGACAAAACCCAGAGAATTTTACGTTTCTTCAAACCCTTCTCAATTGTGATCCAGTCGTGCATTTTCAACGTTTAATACCCCAAACTAAAGCTCTTCCCTTCTACTTTCATTCTAGCTTATCAGAATCAAAATTTTCTTATGTCATGAACTATATGCATGCTTCTCAAGTTGCTCATTTTTTACCGCCTATCGTATGAGAAACTTCAACTTCAGATGAATCAGAAAGAAAGTAGAAGATATCGAGCTTTAGTTTGAGCTATTAAGCTTTGAAATCGGTCGGTTGGATCGGAAGCCACGAGGATTTGAAAAAAGACAAATTTCGCTCTTTTTCCATGAAATCAATCGATTTTCGAAAATGTTTCCCCCTTTCTTGAAATGCTACTAACTTTTGATCCATTCGTGCGTTTTCAAAGTTCAATAGCTTAAATTAAAGCTGTTTTCTTCTACTTTTGTGCTAATTAGTCTAAAATGTTTATTTATTTCGTAGTGTACTATATATATGCTTTCAAAGAATGATCTATTTGAGAAACATATATATAGCTCATCGTAAGCGAAAAGAAAAAACGCTTCGAGTAGTTAAAAAGTACAAGAAAAGACCTTTAATTTGACGTATTGAACGTTGCAAGCGGATGCTTGAATCAAAAGTTGGAAGGATTTTAAGAAAAAAAAAAGGTAAAATAGACTATTTTCGTAAAAGCCTGAATCCGCAAGTTCGTCGTCTTCCAAAATGCGAAACTTTTGATCAGTGCAGACGATTTAGAAAAATTTAGTCTTTTCAAGCGCTTTATTTCTGTGTATTAGAAACTTGAGTTAATATACGGCCTGCTTCTTAAAATTGCAGCAGAGAATGAAAAAAAAAACGGAAAAGTTGACTTTTTTTTTTTTTTTTTTTGAGTTTTTGGCCCGTAAATTTTTATTGGCATGTTAGTTCTGATGTTCTACACCCATACATCTTTTTTCGTATGTCCTAAGGAGTGTAAAAAGCCTAGTATAACGGTGAGTGTGCCCAGAAAATTACTCAGTTTCCACTCTTGAGCAAAAAAGAGTCCGACTCTCCGTAGATTTCCTCATATATTGCAACACGCGCGCGCTGAATGAGTAAGTAGTTGCGGCGGCTGATTTGTCAAAAATTGATAATGAACTTCTCCGAGAAGCGCTGAGCTCGAGCTTTATCGCGAACTTTATCGATACATGGTATCTACGCGAAGTCGCTGATTTATTTATATTGATCTGCTACTGAAAACAACGAGATAAAAGAAATAGGTAAATAAATGACTAGGTACTAATTATTTGACACTGAATATCCAGGACAGTGGAGCTTTCGCCCAGAGCTTGCGCATTATGCGTGAAGCGCAGAAATAGCGGGATTTTAAAATTAGATTGCGGATCGGCGGGTCGAGCTTTAAACTTGCCTGCTGGCCTCAAAAGCTCGCGGCGAATTGGTTTATGAAAAAAACAAACAAAAATAATCGATATCGCAAGCTGCGCACTCGTAAAATGCACCCACCGTCGCAGTCGGACAGCACGACGTCGAACGACTCGAGGAAATCCTTGAATTCGGCTCTCTCCAGTGACTTCAAGTATCTCGCAGCCATGCTCTCCGCTATCTGTGCATAATAGAACTGATGCGCGGATGCCGCTGAATTCTCGCGAGCAACTGACTCGCGAGCGCGCATGACGCTTAAGTCGCATTCTCGACATCTTTGTCATAGGTTCAATATGCAATTTACAATATCTCAAAGAACGAAGAGCAAAAAGCGAGCCACTAGTTAGCGCTGCAAGTATATATACGCGCACGTTTGGCACTAGTCCATTTTGTGTAGGTGTATACGTCGGCAACCTTCATTATGCAAGTAGCTGTTGCGCAATGCACTACTGTATGCCTCTATATAATTCATAGCTCATTGAGCAGAAAAGCTCTGATAGTCGAGCAAAGTATGTATAATGTATGTAGGTATTGTAGGTGTGATATGCTTGTAACAATTGTTCAATGTGTCTGTGCCATCGCGCGCGTGTATTGTGCTGCAAGTCGACGCGTTGATGAGTGCGCGAAACATGACTGTGCTGAATTCACGCTCGCAAAAAACGGTGCGACCGATTATTCTTAAAAGTATGAAGGACTCGATCGATTAGAATCGTTGCTTTGCTCGAATAAAGGAAAATTGAATTTCTGCCAAGCGTGGCTGCAAATTATGTTTTACAGCGCACAAAGTATATTTGGTTCGTTTAAAATTGCGGATACAAAAAATCTTACGAGTATAGACAAGATCGATTGTGTAAATACAATTGTCGAACATTAGCATGTAATTACATTAACTTTAAATAACATATACGTACAAAAAAATCATAACTTTAAAAATATGTACAATTTTATAACTACGTTTGGGCAAGTCGATAAGTCTTCAGACCTTGCCGAAAGACTTACAATTGTTTACAAGAAACTCTTCTGACACATAAGTGAACAATGTAAATGTTACAAAAAATAATTTCATCTTTTGTCAATATATATCGATATCGGTGTAAGCACTCATCAGTCACCAATGGCACTTGGGTGTTTCTTTTTCTCATAGCCGTCATAAAGTTTCTTAATAATATAAAATATTCATTCTGCAATAGATATAACTTTACTCGTTCTACTCGTTAAATAAAATCTAGTTATTTTTTGTCATGAAGAAACTTGTAGTTGATCACCAATCACATTCAGCTTGCATTGGCACAGTAGATTACTTTACAGAGAAGTATCTTTTTCGCCAGAGTCTAAAACATTAAATTCAGAATATAATTAGATTCTTCACTACGTCTATTCTGTACCACTTTTATTTATTTATTTTTTTTTTTAAGTACGTACCATTTGTCAAATAATAACTACTTCCGGAAATCGTTTGACTTGAACTTGGTCGGATAAGTGGCTCAACATTCTCATGTAGGGAACCAGATGAACCTTTGAGATCATTTTCGTCTGTACTGTCTTTGCTAGTTGATGAAAAAGAATCACGGGTTGATTCACAAATAGCGTATCCTTCACTATTATACCTCCCTAAGATTAATCAAAATTATGTAATAAATGTATGAACTAAAATATTCTCAGATAGGATATTGTATCTTAGAAAATTTATTTACCAATTCGATTATGATTTGTCCTGGTATCGATTGCACTTGTCGATTTGCAGTATCTTAAGCCTGCAAACAAAACTTTTTTTTACTATGTATTGCATTGACTATTCAATAAATAAAATCGAATTATGATACAAATATAATATAACTACCATTCATTTGAATCTTGGGCGTAGTTTGGGGTGATGATTGACACAACGGTTGCATTGAGTCAATGGAAGTAGACAAACTATTTTTTCTAACTGAAATTGAAAAAAAAACAATACATATTATAAATAAATCGGTCATTGATTTGACTTAATAATCTAAAAAGAACAGTACCAGTTGTAAGCATTTAAGCCTACCGCGTATTGTCACAAAAATAGAGGCCAAAAGCAAACTGAACAAAACATTAGCAAGCAGCTATAGCAAGGATTTTTAAATTGATTTCGTACCTCGGTTAATATTAACAGGAGGTATATATCACTTGCAATCCACAAAAGTAACATAAGAATAAATTAACTATTATTTAATTTAACAATTTTTTGGTAGTCGTGAAAACTTTGAGGTAGATACTTGTCTGTTTACGTAATTAAAAAAACAGTCGACGTAATTTTACATACGAGTATCAAAGCTGTCGACCAAGTCTGTGTTTGAATCACTCCTCTCTTTCTTTGTTTTGTCTTTAGGATATATCGGATCTATGGGCGGTGGTTTATCTAAAAGAAACGTTAAAAATTAAATTCAAAATTATTTTTTTCTTAGAATTTTTAGTATGTCAATTATACTTACATGTTTTTAAGAAATAAGGATTCTTTAAAACCTGTCTTATGCAATTGTAAATATAAGCATATTGACTCTAAAAAAATAATAATAATTAATTAACTTAAAATATTTAAATAAGATATTTTATTTGTTAGTGTCTTCATATTCTCACCTCCCGCTGCACCATATTCAAACGATGCCTTCTTAATCTATAAACAGTTCCAAACACATCTAACTTTCTATTATCTCTGATTGACTGAAGTAAAATGTCTATGGCAATTAGTGTTCCAGTTCTTCCAATTCCAGCACTGCAAAAAAATTCCAGAAAAATTAACCAATACTTTTGAATTCGACAATAAAATTGGTAATTGTTTAAAAAAACCAACCTGCAATGGATCACAGCCAGTCCTTTAACAGAAGCAAATTGCTTGCGGAATATTTGGCAGAAATGGATCATGGCATCAAAATCGTCAGGAACATCGTGGTCTGGCCAGTCTTTGAAATGAAGGTGAGTTATTGTACGTTTCGTATCGTCCTAAAAATTATAATGAAGTAGATATTTTATCTTGAATTTATGTAATTTTAAAATGCCAATATTTTATAATATTTACTTTTTGTAATACCAGTGTACGTTGAGTAAAATTTCGGTAATCCAGTTCACTTGTGCACCTTATTGATAATTTTTCGTAATTAAATGTTTCCCTTATTGTTGGATAGTACTGATGACATTTCTCCTACAGCACAAGAAAAATTTGTATTATAAAGTTTCAAGAGAATGTAATAAGTTATAATTACAAGCATTATCCAAATCATCTTACTTTCCCTCTTTCTACCAATTGTGTAAGCATTAAAATCATTTTGACGTCATATTGATCAATCATCCGCCAGAAATCATAAGTCGTATCTTCCTTCGGACCTTGACACGCAATATACTCTTCATTTCCGGAGTAGCCCTAGAAAATAATATTACAATATAATGCATTTATTTATTGATATACTACAAAACGTATTTATATCAAGTCAATCTTATATACCCGAATAAACGAGGCGTTAATGTAGTCCGTGTTCGGATCATTGTCAATAACTTCAAGCTTCACTCTCGAAAAATCATCTGCAATAAAAAGGCAAAGTCAAAAAACCATGATCAAAGTATAAACTCAAAAGTAGTTAATCATCAAGGAGCACAACTAACATGGTAAAATGTCAGAGTAACGATTCTTCTTTCTGTTGGCCTGTAAGCAGGCAGCGTTACTAGGCATTTGAAGATCGACACTGAGAGTCTGCAGAAGTTGAAATTCATTGCTGAGCTTTCCAGGATTTTCGGCCAGCTGCTGACAATGATTAATGAACTTCCTGCGCGTAAACGGATCCGGTACCGGTGATTCGGGAATGTTGGACTGTAGAATTCGCTGCAGTAATCTGGACATTTGATTGGATTAGTTTATACGTCTTTCACTCATTCTAGATGTATTCTTGGAAAAGACGCGCGCAGAATGTTTATAGAATCACGAAAATAGCGTCTATCGAGCGGAAACGACTGGAAGTAAACTGCGTTTGTTTGTTTGTTCCCTAATACTGTGCTTCTTTCATTTAAAAAAACAAAAAAAATCATTTTTTTGTAAATCATTCAACCAAGTTTCAGTGCATAAGCATTGCACATTCGTTGATTTTACAATTTTATAAACAATACCACAATAAAAGCAGGAAAACAAGTGCGCTCGCTGCTATTATTCTATAATAATCATACACATACAACCTTTGAGAAGAAAATGTTGACCTTCTTTTCAATTAATTTGGGTAAAAACGTAATTAGAAAAGTTAATTGCAAGTTCTCTAAGAGAGTATAAAAGTTAATTAGGGTGGTCAGCAGTATTACATTTCCGTCGCTCTCTCAAACGTTTCGTTCACACAGTTTATTACGAGACAAAAAGTGAGTAAACGAACTAGTGTACTCTCGCTCATTCATTCACATCACTCGGCCTGTATGAGGGACCGCAGCGGTATGCTGTAAGGATCAAAGCTAACTCTCCGTCTCTCTTTCTCTCTTTTACTCGATTTTTTTTTCACTAATCTACGTACAGCGCACATCGTTTCTTGTTATAGGTACAAACGTGTTCACCTTTGACGCGCGTGCTTAAAAATATCCATGACACGAAAATAGCTGCTCCGACAACTGCGTTAGACTATGCTAGAGGCGGCCGGCAGTCTACAGCGGCCAACGATTCGCCGCTGACTGCGTCGCCCGAGATTCGCTGCCGGCGGCGACCTCGCTTATGATATAAAACGCCCGCTCAACTACAACGTATATGTGCGTACTTTTGTCGAGAGAAGAGAGAGAGAGAGAGAGAGAGAGAGAGAGAGAGAGAGCGCGTGCAAGCCTAGCTCCTCTTTCCTGTGAGTCACGAAATAAATATTGATCGGATCGTTGCGTCGATCGGTTGATGAGTATATTGATAGATTAGTAGAGGTTGACATGGCTGGCACTTACAGTCTGAAGGAGCAGCGCTTCACTAGCAGCATTAGGGTCGTCAGAATACCTATGAAAAGGATGCCAAATACTACTCCGAGAACTAGGCCCACGTTTAGCTCGGCATCTAGAAATATAATGCAGAATTGCACATAGATTGAAAAAGAAAAATTTAGTTATATTCTTTATTTTTACATTGTTTTTGAAACTACACTTACTAGTTTTGATGATAAATGAAACGGAATCGGCAAAGCCCTGATCGGTAAATGCGCGCATTCGTACCTCGTACCAGGTATCAGACTTTAAAGGACCATTGCAGTAAGCTCTGGTTTTCGTGTTTGATGAGACTTGGGGACAGGTAGTATCCTCGCCAACGATAAACTTGACAGCCTTCATGTGTCCGTAATCTACTACATAGTTTGCTGCATGTGGCAAATTTAATTATATTAATGTTTTTTACATTCAATATGAATAACTAACTTACGTCTAAATAATGTTTAACCAACACAAGATTAATAATTGACGCGTGTACTTGCAATTATTACGTAATGCGATAATTATTAATTGTATATATCTTGAACAAAGACATGCTGACGGGATTAACGGTTGAGATAAAGCATAGAACTTCCACAAAATTTATAATGATTGGCATTGAAAAAGTAATGCTTGAACCAATATTTATTGATAACGCGCTCTATCACTGTCTAGATTGAAAAAAGTCGATTGCATTATCCGCAAAGTAATCGAATAATAATATGAACTTGCTATTTGATACAGTGCGTAAAAGTTTTTTTTAAAGCAGAAACAAAGGTACTTACGAAAGGGATTCCAAAGCGGTTCTGTAGCTTGATAAGGTATCTGATAATCTTTTTCCATCGCTTCTTCCCACGATGAAACATTTGGCCACCTTTCAGTTTCTATGTCAAAACGTCCAGAAGACGACGAGTTGTCAAAGGGCACACCAGATACCATGATTGCATAGTACTTGATGTCTCCGTTATTATCCGGAAATAGAGGTAATAAAATTGCAGCTGAAGACGTCGTTCGCCGAGCTTTGTGTGGGTCTAAAGTTATGGACTTGATATACTCCGTATCAGGCTGCACTGGAACTATAATAAGGTTTGTAATAACAAAGGTATGTAATGTGTTGCACAAAATATTCAGAAATTAAAAGACACACTTACTTCCAGCTGGATATTTATATTCAAGATCATCAATTTCTCCAGGATCAGTCGAACCGTGTAATGTTGCAGCAACTTCAAATTTGTAGGTGTAAAGAGGTCTTAGTTCCCCAAAATCTAAGACGAATATCTCGTTCTTGTCGAATTCATCCTCGACTTTTACATCCTTTGTTATAATGTGATTATCTAGATTTTTCCTTGTACCAATAACAGAAACTTCAAAATGATCTAGAATACCTCTTAAGGAACAAGGTAGACCCCAACTTAGCTGCGTATCCAGAGCATTTGGATCGTTATCTCGACGCTTGGTTATGATTGTCAGATTGGTAACTTTATCAGGTACTAAAAAAATTATATCAGAGATTAATAATCTCTAGAAATATTTGTTATGCTACAGAAATCTTAATTTAGAAAAGATGTGTACACTAACCGCCTCGTATTGTGCTATCGAATTTAATTTCCATGTTTGGACTCCAACCAGCGCCGGTTTTAGCTTCTATTCTCGCGCTATACTGAGAATAGCTTTCTTCATCCATTAAAGTGTATTTAGTCAGTGTGGAGTCAATGTTATCGACAACGAGTTCTCGTTTGACTTTGCAACTATCAGGTACAGGAGAGCAAGGAACCCAAGTAAAGTTTATTCGGTACCCCAGTAATTTTCCTGGTCTATACCTCGGTGGATCCCATATAAATGAGAATTTCGAGTTCTGATCTCTGCCCAGTTTTTGAAAATTTTGCGGTGCCGAAGGCCTATCTTCGCTCGTTCGAACAAAAACTGGTTCACTCAATGAACTGTTACCTTTTTCATTGATAGAATAAGCTGTGCATACATAGTGAGTATAAGGACTGAGATTTTTAATATTCAATGTGACATTATCTGCAAAACTGTCACTCATCTCAATTTTGTCTGTTCCATTAATTATTACGTTTATACCACTACCATCAGTGAAATTGTAATGACAGTTGCTAATAACATTTTTCAAAGTACAGTTGTCCTCTTTATTTTTTACATCCCAGGTCAAAGTTATGGAATCTTTTGTAGTATTGATAGCTCTGACATCTGATATATTAAGCTTAGGCGCGGCAGGCACTAACATAATGTAAAATAAAATTAGATGAATCGTTAGAATTTATTATTTAAAAATAAGAAATTTTGATCTTACCTTTTGGAAAAATGGGCCAATTAGACTGTATTGGAGTTGCAGATAAAGATTTATTTGTCACATCAATTACATACACTGATACCGTATATTTAAAGCAGGATAGCAAATTTTCGAAAACAAAATTAGTTCCAGTAGTATAATTGGTTACAGTATGTCTATTTCTCTCATCTATTGTATCAGCTATAATTTTATACTCTTGTACGCATTTTCTTGCATTTCTAGGTCTCTCCCACCTCACTTCCAATGAAAAAGGATCTCGCAATTTAAATTCTACCTGTCTTACCGGTTCAGGTTCTATCAACAAATCATAAAAAAAATTAAGATTCTGCAAGAGCCTTAATTAAAATTTGATTAAATTTCTGAAGTTTTCTTACCTTCAAACTCAGTTGTTGTATTAATAAATTTTGGTACACTCTCATTTGTTGGTAAGGGGGTCACTCCTATACGATATTTCATGCAGGGTTCCAAATTTTTTATACAACATTCTTGATTTTTTGTATGAAATGTAAGAAATTTCACAGATTCATTGTACACATTTACTTCATACTCTTCAGCATTACCACCAGACGTTGTCCATGATATATTTAAATAAGTTGGTCCCCTAGCTACTTCAACTTTTTCAATAACTGTTTTCTCATCTGAAAATTTATCTTTATTATGCAGTATACTGTATACTTATTGTATTGAAGAATAATTTAGAAATAATAATTACTAGAAAAAGTAAGATCCGGTTCATCAGTTACAATGACATTTTCACGATTATCAACATTGTTTTCCTCTCTCTGTGCCTCCGAACTGTTATAAATCTTTTGCGAACCATTTGATAACTGCTTATTGTCAATGGATGTAAACAGTAAAGGTGGAGTTTTAGTTGTAACAACAGGTTCATCAATAACATTAGTGGGCAGATCCTTGACTAGCAAACCTTCGCTTCCCGGATCACCATCACCAAATATATAAAAGATTTGCAATATGTAAAGGAGCACCTGCAGTCGTTTCCTTGGGATCATTGTGTCATTCGATTTGTATTCTGCAACTGAACAAACAAAAAAACATTAAAGATCTACTAATTTATGTGAATTATCTAAGTTTCTTTTTTATTTAACTGATTTATTATTTAACTGATTTTCATTAAAAATATTTCTTGCAGAGTATAGGGAAATTCTGAATTCCTTTAAAGACAGCCGCGAAATGTATGTTTCAACTGAAGAAATCAAAGTTGAATTTATTTATCTTCAAGAACATTATTTAAAGCATTTGAAAAATTGACAAATATTACCTCTAAGTTCTACACTGAAAAAAAAATTCAGAGGTTTTCTTTGCAAAGGTAACTCTTTTGTAATGCAAACTAGTTGAGCATAAAAAGAAATCATGATCATGGAAGACATGCATTTCACATACTTCAAACAATAAAACAAGCGCACTGTTTCAAACCAAATTGCTCGAGTTCCCGAGAACTTTTGAAAAATCGATCCACCGCACAGACCGATCAAGCAAAACGAAAAAATAGAATATTTCGAGAATCAACAGTATAATGCAGTTAAGTACTCCGCGGGCCACCAACATATCTCATTGCGAGTCTTTTATATACGCGACAGATATGCCTCGCTCGCGAATCGATTCTCGGACTCTGATAATAACATTGCGTGATACGCGCTATCAGGCCAATTCTGAGCCTTTTAGATCAACAACGGCCTCCGGTATATGGCATCGTCACGCTGGAAAAATGCACTCTCCAATCTCCATGCATCGCTTTTTCCAATTCCCGCTTTATCTATAAGTACGACGCCCACGCGACCGACGATCGACCGAACAACAGGGTAAGTATATAAGTAGTGCATCAATATTTGGAGCAAGCCTCGGAGCAAGCCTATGTGGGTAAGCACATTCCTATACCTATATATATATATTACATGCATCGAGGCCTCCGCGAGCTTGAAAACAACAAATTTCCTTTCCTCGCCCATCCAACTAAGTGCGTATAAGTATATACTCATTATCATGTACTCGCATAACGCGCGGGTAT
This sequence comes from Philotrypesis tridentata, assembly GCA_018906965.1. NCBI lineage: Eukaryota > Metazoa > Arthropoda > Insecta > Hymenoptera > Pteromalidae > Philotrypesis > Philotrypesis tridentata. The sequence continues at coordinate 270,686 of JACCIB010000055.1, forward strand.
TTATGATCCACGGAACCACATTATAAGTAGTCGCGTATTATTATACACGAAATCGCGGCTATTGCGAGTATTGGCATTTGTAATGCGTGAACACTTTTTACGTAAAGGCATATATAATATGAATACTCACGGAGATTCGAGGGGTCGGCCTTGCGCGTCTCATCGCATTGATAGCGACGAGAAAGCGCATAAGCGTATCGAGTGTCCCAAGCGCATCCGACGCATCGGAAGAAAGACGCGAAGACGTAGCGGCTCAACGATCGCTGACCAGTACGATGCAGACATCGAAAAAGCACATTATAAATATACCATGTATGGTATATACTACACGATATATACTCGCCGTCGCGCGTATGCGTAAGTGTTGCGGCTGTTTTTTTCCCGAGATAAAGTGAGTACAATAAGTATAGGTATATTAAGTATATATACAGCGAGCGAGAGCCGATCGTCGCGGTATTTTTATAGCTTCTTAATTATATCGTTATCGGCGTCGATCGCGCGCGACCTGTCTCTAAATTCACTGGCCGCGCAGATAAATAAATAACTTGATTATTAGGTTGACGCGCGCAAGTAAGTATACGCGGAATCGAAGGAGAGAAAAATCAAACTGGTCCGACGCTCGTCGCCGAAGCACTGACTTCCTGCTTCGGTGTCGCGAGTATAGCAGCGCAGATATCGCTCTCTGATCTGATAAGCCGCGCGCGACAACAGAAAGGGAGAGAGGGAGAAACAGAGAGAGAGAGAGAGGAGATTGTGAGTCGCCGACGGTCAGCCCGAGAGCGAGTGCAATTCATGCGCGAGAAGTATATATAAGTATATTTAAGCGTATGCACGCGCTCATTAATTAAGCATACAGCGCGAGTCGAGGGGATGAGGAAAATACTTAAATTTAAGCGACACGCACGGCGCTACTGGCCGTTTTTGCGTAAACATGTATGCGACGCGCTCGAGGATTTTCGTGAGGCAAATCTTTGATTTTTTTTTGTTTTCTTCTCTCTTCCCACCTGGAATTCGCCTTCTCGGGGAAAAAGCACAAGGTTCGCGCGACGCGTAGGACGGAGAGAGAGACGATCGGAATATAGACGGCACACCGCGAACTGCGAAGAGAAAGGAGAGTGTGTAATGTGTATAGACGACGCTCCGGATGACACTACATACCTAATACTTGCCCGCCTCTCTTCGATGTATGCAATGCGAAGACGAATATATCGAGAAAGGCTGGATTATTGGTCGTTTTACCTGGAAAACCGATGAGCAATCGTGTTCCGAGCGACGGCTGTAAACACGGGAGTGCGACACTTTGTATGTATATGGAGCGCGCGATAAAAAGGAGACGAGCTACTTGTTGCGCCGCGCGCTCCGATCTGCATTCGCCGATGCCTCTTCTCTTCGCACTTCACTGCACGCACATGATGCGATGATGATGCACGCGCGCGCGCGTCCGAGCGAGCGAGGCTACGCTGCAAAACTGATGAGCACTCGACTCAACTCCTCCTTCGCCTCTCTCCTGCGATGCCGAGGCTTTGCTCCTCTCCTCCACCATAACACTATATAGAACTTGTAAGTAATATACAGTACGTTACTACGTTCTCTATCTCGTCTTCTTGGTGTGTCGTGTGTGTGCACAAGACACAACTGTATACTTCTGCTTATGTGCAAGTATAAGAGAGCGAGAGACGGGCCGAGAGGCGAACGAACGAGAGGAGAAGAAAAGAGAAAGAGCCTATATATAGGTGCGCGTGCGGGCGAAGAAAGGGCGGAAAAAGGAGAGGAGGAGGAGAGAGAGAACCCCCACAAAGGGATCTCTCGAGAGGAGGAAGCGAAGCGTCTGCGTGCGTGTTGTGAAGCATAAGAGAGCCGCTGCCACAGATGGTATCCCTATGGAGAGCAGCAGTACCGGATATGCATCGGCTTTTCAGGCAGACTCGCATCCTCGCTCTCTCGAGATAAATAGAAAAGAGGAGAAAGACGCTGCGCGCGCTGTTGATGCGGGCCTTCTTTTTTTTTACCCCTTTGCGTCGGATGCATCATCGCCGCCTGCGTGACGATATTCCGTTGTTCGCGCGCGATGATGGGCGTGTGAGCCGAAATAAAATGCGTGGATACGCGTACATGCGAGCCACTCGACAGACAACGAGAGATGATGGGCTTGATCTGCTTTATGCTGCAAATAATACTGCGCGTGCGGGTTTTCCCTTATTTTTTGTTTTTACATTTTGCCGAGCACAGCTGCGCGCACGGCTCCTTTAATACGGTAGTTTTTTTAACGAATTAACCCCTTGACTCCAAGCTTCTTGATCTCTCGGGTATGACGTACTTAAATGCATGATGCTAAAAAAAAGAGGAAGGCAAATGCTGTAATTAATTTTTTGTACTGTAACCTGGATAGTTTTTGAAGTTCAGAAAGAAATTAATTGAACATTTTCAGAACTTCTGTTATTGAGTCGTAAAAGAATAAAGAAAAATTAATGTTTTTTTTTTCTAACACTTAAAGTATTTACTATTGCTAGTTATTAAAAAAAAAAAAAATACAAAAATTAACAATATAGAAATAGTTTATCTATATCTTACTAATAGACCTTTTCAGAATTATTTTGTGTATTCTACGTGTTTTATTTTTATTTTTATATACATAGAATAATAGTGAAAAATTTCTTATTTAGATGAATTCATAACATGTCGATTATCTATAAATCGTCGGAATCGAAAAAACAATATGAATTTGTTGCATTTGCATGTTATTACGCATTTTGATGAAATTTTTATAAAATGTGGAATAGTACGTTGTGTTAATTTTACGAGTTATCTTGTCGCAATTTCGAATGAAACAATTGTCGGTGATAACGTGGATTAAATATTTTTTTATAAAATTGTTCTTTTTTTTACGAATTACTGCTCTAAGCATGAGTACTTAACGATTAATTTCTCTTCAATGAGTTCGTAGTGTTATTTAATGGCTATGCTTTGAAGTGCCAAAATCTACTCGTTAAAAATAGATTACTCCCCCCCACACGACGACCAACCAAATGCGGTTAAAAATGATTGTACTTATTCGGCTACTAAAATTATAGAGTAACTGTCCTACGGGAAGTAGCAATTTAAACTCGAATTCCAAAGCAAATGTATTTTATTCTTAAAATGTGGTAATTTATTTGCACTTTGAACGTCTCTGTCTTAGGAAATGAATAAGTAATTGAGGTTTTCAGTAAAAAAAAACAGTTTATCTAAAGCTGATGTTTTGGCTTTATTGTTCTGCAAATGGAGTTGCAATTTTAATAAAAATCGAAGACAAAAGATGTTTAATACAGTCTTTGGGGTGTTCCCATCGATGACTTGATGTGAAGAGAACGGACGTTTTGCCAGTGCTTCTTCAACAGCGAGACAAGGAAGTTAATCGACAGATGAACGTTTTGAACGAGTTCATCTGGGGTCATATCTACGTGTCCTACAGCTACCGACAGACACAATACCTGAAAAAGAAATCATGGTTTATCATAAGTTTGACCGACTTACAAAATATCGAAGTTGTGAATAATCGCTGAATCATATACCTTCTTCATCTGGAACTTGATGGTGGCCTTGACTTCGTCAATCTTTCCAACCATGGACTCTTGGTGCGAAAGAAGACCAGGGAATTTACCGGCTTTGTTGAGACCGGGACCCAACAGACGAGGGATCTGTTTGATCAAAGATTCACTAGCCAGAAAAGCGTCGTATTTCTTGGCTAAAATTTTACCGAAAAAATACATTAGTACAGTGCTTTTTTCAAATTATTTTTTGATGATAACATATTTAAAGTTTCTTTATTTTGTCTCAACACGGATTGAGGTACAACATGATAGGCACATTGTCCACACCTAGTGAAGAATTTAATCTCCTTCCATAGACGACCTTCTTTATAAGGTAAATTAATAGAGCAGGTGCTTTAAGGAAGGGTCACTAAGCTATGTTTTTTCTTTAAAGAACATAAACTATAAAAACAAACCAACCTAGTTTCTTAACAAGTTTTTTGTTCTTGTTCAACTTCTTGAGAGCTTCAGCATCCATGAAAGGAATATTGTTAGCTTTAGCTTCATCACAATGCTGTTGATCTCCAAGAACACAAACCTGCATCTTTGGGCGAGGAATGTTCTTTAGTCTGAAAGATTACAATTGAATTTTCATTCAGTTAACAAACTATTTAATGATCAAAGCTTTATCACTAAATTATGATTTAATTCAAAAAGTTCTATATTTATATCTTTTTAGGCTCAAATTTGGTTACACCTTAGAAAATGATTTGTAATATTTTAAATGAGATGCAAAACAAATAAATACTAGAAGTTACTATATATTTCTAATGATATACAAATATAATTACAATGTATCCAAAAGGACAAAGCCTGTGGGAGCAAATGCAACCTTTTTATACATCATCAAAACATTCCCTATGATCAGAGCTAAATACATAATTAAAGAAAAGAGTGCACTCTACTTGATATTAATAAACATTGTCTGCATAGTGCATAATATATTCATGCAGTATATACCATCATAGAGCCAATGAATTAAAGGTAATGCTACCTTAAAGTGCACTGAATTACAGTAACAAGAATATTTTTTAAATTATCAAATTAACAATTGACTCGATACATTAATTTTTCTCAATTGCCATATTACATAGATACTCTTTGCTAAATCAACTTTATCAAAATAATGCCTAAATTAACTTACCAGCAGGATCACAATATGGATGTGATCCTGTCATTGGAAAAAAAATTTTCGGTATAATACCTCCCCAATTTATTTAAGACCCTGGGTGCAGGTCCGCTAAGCAGAGCTTAGCTTCCTGACATACAGAGTATTTCTTTTTGATCAGTTATCAAATTTTAATAACAATCAATTGAGGCAAGTACACATTAAACCAAAAAGAAAACTCTGAAGCAGGTAGAAACATACTTGACGGTGCCTGAGAAACGCTTGTCCTTCTGGGGATCATAGTTCTTCAGACCAATTTGGAGTTCCACCGTTTCCAGGAACTTCCTCTTCTTCTCTTGAGCGCCAGTAATCGTGGCGTTCACGCACTCGTATAGAGTGTCACGCGAAACTTTGGACCTGAATCGAGAAAGGAAAAATTAGGAATAAGTCACTAAGAATCAGCTTTATTGACCAACCTAACCTCTACACATAAGCATGTTCCAGAAACTCTTAGTACAGCTTTCTTTTATTAAAGTGTAAAAATGTATGCACAAATGCAACACAACAATCGAAATTCCAATTTTAAACAATTAACAAGTAAGGTGACAAATTAATCTCAATTTTAATAGCGAGAACAACATGCAAATCTAGCGATAATCAAACCCTTCGAACACCATGTATTATCAGAAAAGTTTCAAAAATATCAGTAACACGGAATTTATGAAGATCTGCAGGTTTATTACTTTCCTAAATTGCAACAATACGTCAAGCGATTGTTGCAAAATTAACAGATGAAAATTTTACTCACGTCATGTCTACAGATACACGTCTGCTCGGGTCGACGACTCAAACCGGAAAGAGCAGTCGCCGTCGCCGTGTCAAGGCGCGCGCTAATGTCGACCATTGACTATACTACTATACATTGTATCACTGTATATAGAATATATAGAAGTGTGAGAGAGAGTATTTTGATAATTCGTCGCTTGAGGTCGCCACATGTGCTGATTTTGCCCAACAAAATTATTCTTGACTTTTGTTTAAAAGGCAGCTACAAAAAATAATAATTTTAACTTATAAGTTTACTTGTTTTACTTGAGTATTGATCAATTTAAAAAATAATAAATGGTCTTAGACTATAGAAGCATTCGATTCTCTATAGTGTAAATAGTTCAGCGCTTCTTCTTCTTTTTTACTCGTCGCTACTCCACTAGCTATTCTGCAGGCAGCTATTGATTTTATAATAGTAGACATGGAACCCCATTAATTTATTATATACAATCTTCTTCAAAGATTTATTGATTTTCGCAATTTCGTCAGCATTGTTGTAATTGTATGTAGTAATTTGATGTCTGCTGCGTGTAAGAAAGACTGTAAACGCCCTTTATTTTACAGTAGTAACTTTGCTTTTCCACAAACCACAAAAACGTAATTTTTAGAGTGAATTACGCCGTAAAATCGAATTTCTCACAGGTGCATTTATTTAACAGTTTTCTTGTACAACGATAGTATTCATTTATCTGCCAAAATAATCAAAAAATACAGTAACAATAAGCACTCTAACTTATCGATTGACGGTTTTTAAAAATTCGTGACGCGCAAGCGTCATTTCCCGAGACCAGTGTAGTACCTTCGACTTTCCCCTGCTTCTCCTATATGGCTATATCTATATACATGATGTTTGGAGAATATATAGATATACAGGAGGAAGTGTAACTGCTACTCTACACCAGTTTTGCTCCGAAAAGAGCGAGAGAGTGAAAAAAAAAGCCAGCATTCAGCCATGAGTTTATGGAATAACAATAATCGCGCGCGTCCCTCGAGTAAATAATTCTTTTTAATCGGTGCAATAGGCGATTCGTGCGAAATTCGAGGCGAAACAGCAGTGCGGAAGTGAGCAGTCGATTCCTCGCGAAATAGCCGACACACAGGTCAGTCAAAAATGTCGATAGGCGTGCCGATAAAGGTATTGCACGAAGCGGAGGGTCACATCATAACCTGCGAGACGAATACCGGCGAGGTCTACCGTGGCAAGCTCATAGAAGCCGAGGACAATATGAACTGTCAGATGCAGAATATCACCGTCACCTACAGGGACGGTCGCGTCGCACAGCTCGAGAACGTTTACATCAGAGGATCAAAAATCGGATTTTTGATATTACCAGACATGTTGAAGAACGCGCCCATGTTCAAGAGACCTGGTGGGAAGGGCTCTGGGACAGCGGGTAGAGGCAAATCTGCCATTCTTCGAGCACAAGGTATGATGCAATGCTTTCAGCGATGACAATTGTCGAGGAGAATTGGTTGTTCATCTGATTTGTTGTTGCAGCAAGAGGCAGAGGTCGAGGACAGAATCAACGAGGCAGAGGTACAGGCAGCGCACCATGGCTTAATCAACAGAATCAGACAACTGCACCGCAGACCGGTCGAGGAAGAGGCTAAGCGTACTAGGGTTGTTATTTGCGTTAATGGTGATTGCCAAACTGCTGAGAGACACTCTAATCATTCGAATATTCTTATACTTGTAATAATAAGAGATAAACCTGACTCGTCACCTCATCTTTCTATATTATAGATTATTTAGTACGTCAATTAATAAAACTTTTTAAAGTTACCCCCTTTTATATTCTTATTGGCCCCATGAGGCACTCATTTGTTTGCTTTTTGTTACAATAGGTGACATTGCATTGTCAAAAACTTTTTCCAAGAAACAGAAAAGTATTTTCTACTTGTGTCATTGATTGTCAATGAACAATCAGTAACAAGCATTTAAATACAAAGTGTAAATTATTATGATTTTTTTAAGGATAGTGTACAAATAAAAAAACAAATGAAAATCACTACAAAACACTGTCTTCTCTTCTTACATCTTTGCCTATTTGAATGCTCAAGTCCGCGTTTCTATAACGCCCAATCGTTGTTGCAATTACGTTTAAAAAAAAAAAAAAGGAACGTTTAACCAACAATGGTCGTGCTTTTCCAAAGTCACGTTCCACGCGAGAAATCCTGAAATTCGTGCGCCTTCAAAACGCATCGCAGCATCGCCCGCAACGATAACGATGTTAGGAAACCATTGCGGGGGAGTAGGTATATGTATATGCGGGGATAGGATTTTTTCCCCAAAGGCAGATCAATATAAGCCATTTGGAAGCAGTATTACCGCATGAACAACGACGTCTGGAGCTTGGCCCCGTTAAATAATTAATCCTCGGCAACAACAATAACGATCCCCGCTAGCGATTCGTCGAACTGTACACAAAACGCGCTACAATTCCTCGCCCCGACGACTCGTTCATTTTTTTCCCCCGCCGAGCCCGGATTATCTCGGCCGAGGCCTATTAAACAGTCCCCGAAGCATCGGCAAAGCTGCTCGCCCGCGAGAGCCCATCGATCTCCCGGAAAATGTCCTCTAAACAATTCCCGATTCGCGATATCCGCGGAAAAAAAAGGCCGAGCCTTCTCCCCGAGTCCGCGTCGAGTCGCGCGCGCAGGGACACGTATAATATAGCTGAGCTGCCGACAGCCCTGAAAGTTGATCGGCCGAGCTGGGCCGGGGGCTGGGGAAAAATCGCGGCAAGCTCCCCGGCGCGCTGGATTTTCAAAACGAGAAGCGCGCCTCCGGAAAATTCGGCAAACGTCTCGCGGGAAAGCCAACTCTTTCGCGTTTCGTCGGCCCAACAAAGCATTTCATTTTTTCGCTGCCTCCCTCGGCGCATGCGTATCGGCGCTCGGCGCCTCGACGATCCTCAGATCTTCTCGCTCGCACTCGCAGTGCAGTTCCGCTCGCGTAACTGGACTGGTCGGTGCTCGTGCCTGGCTCTCACAGCGCAGTTCGCGTGTGTCTCGCCAATAAACCTCGCACGTACGAACGTAAGTATATAAGTACTCATAGACACACAGCTCTACATACGGAGAGACTCTTGCCGTTGCAGTCGGCCGTGCCCGTGCGCAGCTGGGAAGGATCGGCCGTGAATTGCGGCTCTATGCGAGAATAAAGTAATCGTACAGAGCGCGAATATAGCGAAAGCATAGGACTTGCAGTGCTATCGAAGCCCAGCTCGCGATCTCGAAAAAAGGCGCAAAAGTTGCGCCTGCGCAGAGCCTCGCTTCGCCATAGCTGTTTGAGGTTTGAGGCCTTGAGCGGCTTGAGCTGCGCGAGCGCGACTCGCGAGAGAGCTGCTCGCTGAGCTCGCTCTGCCGCATCACAGTCGTCTACTCGTAACTCGTCTCTCGTGTCACACACACGGACACACCGTCTGCGGACACTGCGGTGCCCAAGGCGATATAGTTGCGCGTATATATAGCGCTGAGCGCAGGCTGCGGGCGAGCTGAGACGACGCGAACCAGGAAGCAGCGGGTGAGCCTCTCGACTTGTCCTCTCTTTCTTTAAGTAGCCCTACTTACTTATTAGCATTAGCGGGCGACTTTAACAATGCGACCGTTCGTCGCGCGCGCTCGCGCGGCCGCGGTCGCCGCCAAAAGAAAAAACAAAGCGTGCGTGCGCATCTTTCTCATTCATGTATATATATAGGCGCATATAGCAGTATATATATATAGTATACACGCATACCGCCTATATGCGCATGTATACGTATATTGTATATGCCGTGCAGGTATATTGTATATAGATGTATATATCATTCTTGTCGCGACTCGCGACTCTCGCGGTCGGTGCTAGTCTACAATTCTACATTATACGCACGCAGAGCGCGCGCGCGCGCTCGAGAGAGAGAGAGAGAGAGAGCGCCTGTACATATACCTATATACCTAGCATAAGCAGGGGCGGCGCGCGAGCGAGTAGGAGGGATGCATACGTAGTAACGCACAGACGGCCTGCGCTTATCTCTCTCGCAAAAACTCGCGGCCCGAGAGAGAGAGAGAGAGCGAGCGAGAAACAGTGGCTTTTTGGTTATCGGCGCGCCGCAATTCTCTTGGCCGAGCCTTCGTCCCTCCACCTGCGGCCACTCCGAGAGCACCGGGTGAGTTGCGAGAGGAGGAAGGTGTCGTCCTGTGGGCGGTTTCTCACCGTCACCGCCGTCTTCGCCGTGCAGCATTTTTTTTTCGCTTCGGAATAGAGCGTGCGTTTGCAAGTGTGTGTGCGTGTCTGTGTGCGTGCGTGTGCTGCAAGCAGAGTGAGAGAAAGACGTGCGTCGTAGCAGGTCGTAGCTATCCGCGGACGACTACTCTCGGTGTTTCTCTTAGGAGAGTCTCGTATCCTCTGTGTTTTGATTGGGATCTGTCTGGCTCGCCGGGGAATCGATCGTAAGGAGGAGTGAGTGAGTGAGAGAGAGAGAGAGAGAGAGCTTGCATCGTCGGGGCCGTCGAGGCGTGCTTAGCGCGAAATTATTTATCAAGCTTCGTCTTTCAGGCCGAGCCACCGTTTGCTGTGAACTGAGCTGTCGTCGCCGTCGTCGGCGGCCTCGAGTGAGGTTCTCGTCGTCAATTAGGATTCACAAGACTCTCGTAATAGGTAAAGTTTCTCTTGACTTTCTTCTGCCGCACTCGTCGCCGAGCGTTCTTTTATTTTTCTCCTGTGTTCTTTTTAGATGTAAGAAGCACCGTTTCACAAGGATGCAATTAGCTTTTATCGAGTCAAAGGTTTTTCACTTCACGAGCAGGCTTGTCCATCATAGGACTGATTTAGTTAGTGCCACAAGCGGAACAAGGTGAGTGCGCACAGACTGATCTTTGCGAACTCTCCATTTGGGATTTCATTGGGCAAATGTCACAAATATTTGTGTACTTTCTTTTTCAAGCTTTTAACCAGGGGGCCCATTTTATGAACAAAGGATATTGTGCTTAAGCAGCCATGGCTACGAAAAATAGGTAAATAAACTGTTTTTTGTAATACTACGTCCTCTTTGACTCTGACTCCAAATTCTTGTGTCACATTACTATAGATACAGATGCAAACATGATATTGATATAAAGTATAAATGATGAAAATCATATTTTGCTCTAAATTGACAGGGTACATACAGTTGATATCATAAACTTGAACATTTCTTTTAATTATTTTTTCCCATTAATTTGCATGCTTCCTAATTATTATTATAGTTTCAAGATTTATTTTGTTATATTTTAAAATCGGATATGTTTGTTTATTATTTTTCTTATCCTCATGTTTTTTTCATGCATATTATCTTTCGCTTTTTGAGTAATTGTATATAGTCTTTTTAAAAAATTTAATTTTTTTATTTTTTCAAAAGACATAAACAAAATAATCGTCGTAGAAATTTAACATAGAACCTAGCATTCAACTCACATTAAGTCATCAAAATATCGATAAAAATCATGTGCTCTATTTGCGAACACATAAGTATTATAAAGGTAAAATCTAAAACAAAACCTGAACTATCTTCTTCATCAGCAACGATGGGTCTATAAGACATATATGAAGATATACAAAACATACTGAAACAAGAATGTGCTCTCTTTCAAGAGCGAGTAGAAAATATGCATGATTGCAAAAGTCAAAGTGATACTTGCCATCCAGTAAAGTATCGTGGACATTGATACTTTGTTTCAGAAGGACTAAAACGAATGACTGGAGTGATGAAAGTAGTAGTGATGATATGAGCAGTGATGATGATACTGAGGCACCTAAGAAGCAGAAGAGAATATCATTCACTCAGCGTGAAAAACTGAAGAAACAAAAGAAAACTCAAAAAGTTTTAAGTAGATTATGCGATGATGAAGAGAGCAGCAGTGACTTGGATCTTAAAAAACAAAGAAGTAGCAAACTAATACCATCACTACCCATTGCTGGTACAAAAAAAATCAAGTCCAAAAAAGATTCCTCTAGTCTTCAATCCGCATCTTCGGATTCAAGTTCAGAGGATAAAAGGTCAAAGAAACCAAAACTCAGTATCAGCTCTAAAAAGTTGAAAGATAAAAATCTGAATTTATCTACTGAGTCCAAGTTTAACAATAAAAAAAATGATTTTAACATAAAACAAAAAGTCAAACTTAGCAAGTCTTACTCAAGTTTTAATGTTAATCAGAAAATTGTAAATAATAAATCTAAGAAAAAAAAAACTTCTGATTCTGATTCTAGTCGAGAGTTTCAAAATTCAAATAATAAGAAAACTAAAAGGACTAGATCAAGTTTAGGACATCATCTAATGGATGATTATTCTCGAATTACTACACCAAGTAAATCAGATGATGAAAAAATACATGTTGAAACAAAAGAAGAAATTTTTCTAAAACATCACGTTGTAGAAGAACTTGATAAAATACAAAAGACTTTGGATTTATTTAAAGAACAGATATCAAATACTAGTGAGTACCTTCTCAACAAAAAAATCAGTGTTCTTAGGGATGCCAAATTCTTTGCTCACAAAATATTGGGTATATACAACTCTACACATGAAAATATTAAGGAAAGCAGAAGTTCATTTAATGAAAAATATAAATCGTGGCTTAATAAATTTAGTAATAAAAATACAAATGCATCACCTGCTAAGTCAATAAGGGCTTACAAATTATCTTCTGATGAAAGTGAAGAGAATGAAAATTGCAGCAAAGCAAATGAAAGTTTAAAAAAGAAACGGAAAAATGTTGATAGGCATGCAAACCAGCCTGAAAATTTTGAGATTAATAAAAACAAATTAGATATATCTACTTTGAGCAAAGCAAGCAAAAAATCATCCTCCGATGAAAGTGAAGACAATGAGAAAGTCAGTAAAGCAAACGAAAATAAAAAAAATGACAGAGGAATTAGTAAAACAAAATCAAGTGCGTCTACTGTCAGTAAATTAAGCAAATATCGTGAAACTCATTCTGATGACAATGAAGAAACTAATAATGAGAAAGAAATAGACAAAAGTCCTGCTAAAAATCAGACAAGAACTGATGATAAGAAAAATTCTAGTGAAAATTCCTTGAAATCGAAAAATACTGAGGATGATAATTCTTCAATATCACAAGTTGAAGTTACAGCAGATGAAGTTTCTGAATGTGATAGCGATAAAATCTTTTCTGGTGATGAAACACGTTTAAGTAAACAGAACAAGAGTATTGCAAATATCAAAGATAAAAATGACGGAGGTAATAAAGAACAAAATAAATTTGCAGAGGTTGAAGTTAACAATGAAGAATCATCTGCTGAAGCTATCGAGGAACAAGACCCGCTGATGGAGGTAACAGAAAAGGATAAGATGTTGAGTCAAAGTTCTGAAGATATGTTTGAAGAATCGACAGCTTCGGAAGTTATGAATACACCCGTAAAATCACCAATTTTGAGTTCAAGCCATAAATCTCTTAGAAAAACTATATTCATAGCAACCAAAGCAATAAAATTGTCTATGTCAACGAACATCAGCGAGACATTAGATGAAGAAAATTACAATATGGATAACTTGGAAATGTCAACACCATTGGAATCTACTATAGATAAAGGAAAAGAATGTAGAGATGGAGAAACTGTAGGATGTGATGAAGAAAAAGTAAAGGATAATGAAAATGATCCAAATGAAGGAGAAACAAATAAACATGAAGATGCATTAAAAAAGCCCGAAGTACTGTCAAATGAAGATAAATCAAAGGATATCGAAGAAGATCCAAAGACTAATGAAACTGAAGCAAAGGGTCATGAAAATGAAACAGAAGAAGCGCAATTACAAGAATCAGTTGCTAATATATCCGAAGTATCTTTTAGTGAACTTCCAACCTCCCCAATCACTGGTCATAATTCAGAAGATGAGCATAAAAAGCATTTGCTTGAAGACAGTAGTGATTCTGATAGTAGCACTGCCTCTAATGTCAAAGAAAATAACAAAGACAGTACAGCATCTGATAGCTCAGAAAAATCGGTTAACAGCACTTGCAGCACTCTGGTTGTAAAACAATTGAGTTCTATGAAAAAGAAAAAAGAATTGGTCAGGAAGAAGTCTACGGAAGAGAAAGAGAAGAGGAGCAGCGAAGATGCGGGCACCGCGAATAAATCATTGCACAAAAATAACCGATTATGTCTAACGAAAACTAAATCCAAATCCATTTCTTCCGGTAGCTTGTCCTCTTCATCATCGTTGGATTCTACAGCCGAGGAGAAGCAAGATGAGAAGAAGCGCCGCATCTCCGCGTCTCGCCGAGACGATAACAGTTCGGAGAATGAGACGGATGTGTTAGCCTCGCCGCTCAACAAGCGACGCAAGCTAGTGTTCAACCTGCGGAAAAATCGGCACTACAGAGCCGACAAGAAACTGCGCATGCAGAGTCGAGTCGCGCTGGATAGATTGTCGAATATCGTTCTCAAAAAACACGCGAAGGCTTTGGATAGGTCGAAGAAATATGTTGCAAATAAAAAGTTAAAAAGGTACCCAGACTAAAACTACGAAATACTTGTAAATGTAAAACTGAAAAAAAAGAAAAGTTTTCTTATATTTTTTTATGTGATTTCTCTTATGAACTTTAAGTTGCAAAGACTGCTTAACGCCGTTTCAGTGAAAAAGGCGAGTCTCTATTATCTACCTCGCTAACTTATTTTTGTTCTCATGATTTTTCGTTTTGTTTTTTTCTACGTAATTCGAATTTCGTAGGCTTTCCACCATTTTAATTGTATCACACTTTTTTGTTTGTAAAAAATACTTTACAATACTCACAACACCCACATTTTACACAATATATGAAAAAAAAAATTGTTAAATCAAACAATTCCTATATCAATAACTCAAACAGTGAGATAATAAAATATTCATTCTATATAGTTGTAAAACTTGTTTATTTTACGAAAACAGTGAATAAACTGATTACGTTCAAAACCTTTAAACGCACCGTTTCTTCCACTGTAAACAATGGTTCATACCCCATTTCAGTATCACGAATCTGGACAGTCTCGAGGCCGTCAAAAAAAGGTCCAGCAAGAAAAATCTGAGCGACATCGTGGAATCGTCAGCACAATCGGAGACGAGCAACGGCAATGAAAAAAAAAAGAAAAGCAAGGGTGAGAAAAAAAAGGTACTGAGCGATCATTTGGACATCGACGAGAATAAAGTTGGTTCCGATGACGATGCAACGGACGGGCTCAATGATACGGAGAATAACAAAAATACGGCGCTCGTTGACAACATTGATGGAATTGAAGACGATGTAGACATGGAGGCTGAAAACAAAGCAAAAGAGGCTCTACTGAAAAGTAGTTCGAGCTCGAGTGACGGTATGATTTTCTATAGTGTTTGATTGTGATAAGCTATTTAGTAAATATTATATTGATTTTATTTCTCTTTCAATGCAATGTCAATAATATTTGCTCAGCTTACACTAATATTAGCGCAGTATAACGTTCAATTGATAAATTTATTATTTAATACATTTAAAATTTTAGATAAAGCAAGTGATAAAGAAGTAGAGGAAATTGAACCTAAAAAATCGAAGAAGACAAAGGTGAAGAAATCTAAGAAAAAGTCGATCGAACAGTCGGAAGACAAAAGTGAGAATGGAAAAAGTGATACCGATGTTAAGGATAAGAAAAATAAAGGTGCTTGGAAAGAAGATGAAGTTTTACATTTTCGCGTGACTGATACGGAATCCGAAGAAGAAAAGTTCAACAAATCCCAGGAAAAGAAAAAGTCGATGGAAGCTAAGGAAGAAATGGTGGAAAATGAAGAAAAGTATGAAAAAAGTGTGCTTGTAGTATAAAAGTATAAAGCAATTCATAATTAATATATTTCTTTGTATTGCAGCACTGACGATGTCGCTATTATAGAAGATTCCCCGACCAAAACCCCCGTGAAGAAAAAGAAATCTCAACGAAAAAAGAAAAGAGTTTTGCAATCTGATTCTGATGCCGAGGCAAATTCAAGTGATGCCGACTCTGATGAAGAAATGGAGACCGAAGAAGAAAAAGAGGAAAAAGAAGAAAAAGAAGAAAAAAAGAAGAAAGGTAGAAAACGCCGTCAAAAATCGTCTGATTCGGATACTTCTTCCAGTGAAAAGAAGTAAGTGTTTTTAAAGTAAATAATTGGCAGTAGATATTTAATATTTCTTATTTTTTCTTATTAGAACAAAATCAAAGAGAAGACGAATCAAAAAAGTTGCTACTGATAGTGATAGTGAAGACCAGGATTCTCCTAACAAAGGTCGAAAAAATATTCGTAAGGTCCTAAAGGATAAACATGTTGCCGATGACACGAAAAAGGCTGCACAAGACGAAGAAGAACGCCTCAAGCGTATTGCCGAGCGACAGAAATTAGTTAGTATCAATAGTTCTCTAAGTTATTTAGTTTTCAACGTAATTATTATTATTGCTGAATGTTTAAACATTTGTTTTTTAGTTCAATGAGATGTACGACGCCAGATTGGCCGGAGAAGTTAAAGTCGACAAATTGGTGCTAGATTTTGACGAAGAAACGAAGCAAGAACTGGTTGTGGTAAACGAGGAACTAGTAAAACGTTTAAAGCCGCATCAGGCAAAGGGTATTAAGTTCATGTGGGACGCCTGCTTTGAATCCTTGAAGCAGATCGAAAAGTCAGATGGCTCAGGGTGCATTATTGCTCACTGCATGGGTCTGGGTAAAACTTTCCAAGTTGTAACCTTAGCGCACACGTTGCTCACTCATGAGGAAACCGGAGTCAGAACTGTAATGGTTGTATGTCCTTTAAGTACAGTATTAAATTGGGTTAACGAATTTAAGACCTGGTTGAAACATGTGAAAGATGAAGAAGAAATTGAGATTTATGAACTAACAAAGTAAGTTTGAAGAAATAATAAAAAAAAACATACTTATAGTTTATTTAAGCACTTTTACAACTGTTTTGACTATTTTCTAGAATGAAAAAGAATATTGAAAGAAAGTACCAGCTAGAGAGTTGGCAAAAAACCGGAGGTGTTCTAATTATTGGTTACGAAATGTTCCGCAACTTGACTAGTACTGGAAAGAAGATGAGAAAAGCCATGCAAGAGTCTATTATGAGATCACTCGTGGATCCAGGGGCCGATCTTGTTGTGTGTGATGAAGGTCACTTGCTCAAAAATGAAGAATCAGCTCTAAGCAAAGCCATGAAACTTGTAAAAACTTTAAGGAGAATTGTTTTAACAGGAACTCCGCTTCAAAATAATTTGAAAGAATGTAAGATTACCTTTTAAACTTAATACAATTCTCTTAATACTAATAATAATAATTATGCATTGTAGATCATTGTATGGTTCAGTTTGTCAAACCAAATCTATTAGGTACTAAGAAGGAATTCCTAAACAGATTTGTAAACCCTATTACAAACGGTCAATTTGATGACTCCACGCCGTATGATGTTAAGCTTATGAAAAAAAGGGCTCATGTCTTACATAAAATGTTGGAAGGCAGCGTTCAAAGATTCGACTATTCGGTTCTCACGCCATTTTTGCCTCCTAAACAAGAATACGTAATTTTCGTGCGACTGACTGATGTGCAGATCAAAATGTATCAGCACTACCTAGATAATTTTGCAAGGTTTTGAATATTACCATATATACTTCGATATCTATAAATATCAATTTATCATTTAAACCTAATATTTTTATTTACTTTAATAGACGATACGGACAAAGAAACGGTTCGTTATTCGCCGATTTTCAAGAACTTCAGCGTATTTGGACGCATCCTTATGTGTTACGTTTAAATGCTGAAAAAGTTGAGAAAGCAAATGAGAAGAAGCGGTTAGAGGCTAGCGATTCAGAAGGTTCATTAAAAGATTTTATTGATGATGATAGCGATACCGATCCTAGTTCGATTTCGCTTGCTTCCAGTGGAAGCACCAGTGATATTGAATGCCTTGACTCGGATAAAGAGAAACCGACTGTCAAGGCAACGCGTAGTACTAGATTAAATCCAAAAGGTCTATTTAATACATTGACGTTTGTAGAATAGCGTAAATAATAAGAATCTAAAGTACTAACGTTCTATTACTTTTACAGAAGAGGCAGTAGAGGAAGTTCCTATTCAAGAAAGTGTTGAAGAAGCGGCGTGGTGGTCTAAGTTTGTGGAAGAAGAGCATTTTGAGGATTTGCGCATTTCGACCAAACTTGGTCTTCTTTTTGGTATTCTAAGAGAAAGTGAACAGATCGGTGATAAAGTGTAAGTTATTACTTGTAAAAAGTGAAGTTTCGCGCATTTTTTGTAAAATACATGATGTTTTTTGCAGACTTGTGTTCTCGCAGTCACTCTACTCTTTGACCCTCATAGAACACTTTTTAAACTTGATTGACAATGAAACTCAAAATGGTGGAGAAGATGAGCGGTTAGATAAACATACTGGTGCATGGAGTCTTGGCTTGGATTATTTTAGGCTTGATGGTTCAACTTCTGCTGAAAATCGAAGTGCATGGTGCAAAATATTCAACAATCCGAAAAACACGCGAGCCAGACTTTTCTTGATTTCCACTAGAGCTGGTGGATTAGGTATCAATTTAACAGCAGCTAACAGAGTTATTATCTTTGATGCTAGCTGGAACCCATCACACGATGTTCAAAGTATATTCCGGATATATAGGTAAATAAATGGTTTGGTTCAGCAAATAAGAAAAATAAAAATTATAAAAACTTATTCTAATCAACTATACTACTTAATAGATTTGGGCAAAAGAAACCTTGCTATGTGTACCGTTTTCTTGCTGCTGGAACAATGGAAGAAAAAATTTACAACCGTCAGGTGACGAAATTGTCATTGGCTTGTCGAGTAGTAGACGAACAACAAATTGAACGACATTACAGTAACAATGACTTGGCAGAGTTGTATCAATTTGATTCTTACGAGGGTAAATCCGTGACATTAAACTTGCCTAAAGATCGTCTCTTAGCCGAGATTTTCCTAAAGTATAAAGATGCAGTTTACAATTATCACGAGCATGATTCTTTGCTTGAAAATAAGGTAATAATTCTAAATAGAAAACTTTCCATGAAGCTTTATTTACAAAATCATTCATTTTCATAATCAATAGGAGGAAGAAGAGTTGGACGAAGAGGAAAGAAAGCAAGCTTGGCAAGAGTACGAAGATGAAAAGCAAGGAAAACGTCAAATGATGAATATGGGCAACAATATGGGATTCAATCCATTGTTGATGAATTTGAACTCATTCCCAGAACTAGAAAGCATCAAGCTTTTGATTCAAAAAGATGTAAACTATTATTTTTTATTTCTTTTTATTATTTTTAAATTAAATTAATTATTTGATTTGTATTTTTTATAGTATCCTAATTTGCCACCCGAGCATTTAGATACGGTGGCTCGACAAGCTGTATACGATATGTATCGCTTCGTCGATCAGCAAGCTGTGGGCCAGATTTTCAACAATCCTTTTGCAGCTGGACAAAATATGCAACAACAAAATATGATGGGTAGCAGTGCTAATATGGTAAATAAATAAATCTTACGATTTGAATAAAATAAATTTTATTGCTATTACTGTTATTTTTATTATTATTATTTTACAGAATTTACAGCAACAAACCATTCATCAACAAAATCAAATGATGAATATGATGAATACACCACAGATGAATTATCCAGGAGTTAATCAGATGCCGGTCTATTCGGGCAGAGGACGACCACCAAAGCACTTGTCAATGAACCCCATGGCAAATATGAGCAGACAAATGCAAATGCCAATGCAGCCACAACAAAACCAAATGCCAGTTATGAGGAACAACGACGAGGTAGAGGTGATTGACTCAAACTGACAATCAGAAAAAACGTTGTATCCTCAAACTGGTACGATTCCATGAATCTCATGCTGCAAACTTTTGTTTGTTGCAGATACTTAATAATGATCAACAAGTAACTCAACCTAATATTGACCCTGCTTCCATTAGTAACAATACACAAAAAGAATGAATGTAAAGCAGATTAGCGCTAATTTTTTTTATTCCTATTAAAATTAAATACTGACATTTTTGTAAATAGTAACTAAATTATGTAAGTAGAAGTAGCGTTAGTTGTGTTTTGCTAAAGTGATACTGGATTACTGTTAAGTTAGTACAAACCAGGATGTCAGTTAGCTGTAGGGAACTTCCACCTAATTTATATCTTACGCTAAATATTCTTTTGTAAAAGATTAAAAAAAAATTGGACTTCACATCATGAGTGGTTTCAAAATAAGCACTCTGAGTGCTCTAAATTCAGTGAGAAAGTATACGCGAACATTTGTTTGTATTTAATCAGTATTTACTTTTGATGTATATATAAAAACTTTCAACTGAGTAGCTCCTGGTTGAAGGATAATTTTTTCTTAATTTTTAATTAATGTGGTTAGTAAGACTAAATTTATTGGAAACAAAAAACTACTACTTTATGCTGTATGGACATCCTGAAAAACGTGAAATTATATATGTAATTCTTTAGTCTATAGTTAGACATTTTTCATATGATTTTAAAACCACATATATGTATATATATGTACTTTTCACTCTAAAAAAAATTGTAACATGTATTGTACAATTGAAGTTGGAGTTATTGGTAACATGTGGAAAAAATATTGTATTTAAACTTGTGTAAAAGAAATGAGCAAGCCCACAATAAAAATCATTTCTTTATAATTCTCTACGTTATAATAAACTCATTCTCTCTTCCTAATTCTATTTACTTCCTAAATTTTTATTTTTCTATTGCACGTTCATATGCACACACACATGTATAGACATGACTTACAGGAGTACAGGTGCTTTGTTACTGTCATCAGAGTAACTTATAAATATAATACATAATTATCAGATCTATATAGTAAAATTATGCATATAATTATACAACAATTATGATACGTGGAAGAATTGAAGGAATGTAAAGGTTTGAAAGTTTTTGGATCCAAGCCATATAGGGTGCAGCAGTGGTGCTAACTTGTTTAAACGATGTTTTTTATGCTAATTCTTATAAAATTGAAGTATGAAAGTATATGTGTTATAGGCGTTAAAGGGGCTATCCCGCTTTTATTATTTATTTTATGTTATTTGAAATATGTAATACTTTTATTCAACATAAACTATTAGGATTGATATTATTACTACAATTGCAATCGTTTTCAGCAGTATTCTATTGCCTGAAGAGATGAAATAAAATTATTTAGTATGCTGTATGGGCGAAAGTTCACGTGTTATTATCATTATAATTAAAGTAGAAAAATAAATTGGTTATAGTAACTTTTCTTTTCTTAAATTTTAAATAATTATCGTATGCTATTTTTTGTGTTTAAGTATTTTTTTTCATCTGAAATTTAACATTCAAAATTTTCGCGCGGTTTTCGAGCACAGCACCAGATTCGGAATTTCGGACATTCTGCAAGGAGTGCAAGGCAACATTCAAGCGCTAAATAGATTCAAGTTCAAGTAAGACCAGTATAATTATATGTCAGATTATGAAAAATTGAACATAGAAAGAGGAAATATATAAATTATTGAATGGCTGAATCCCAATGTAGCCAGTTCCAATTTGGAAATGGGTTCATCCCATAGATGTTCATCCGATAGAACATTCGGGATAATCCAACCCAACCCTCACGGATAAAAGAAAAAGATATATATCTTTTTAAAAACATAACCTAAAAGTGCGAAACGCCGGAAATGCTGCACCAGCCACCAGGTGAAATACAAAAGACGCATATAAGTAAATATCTCGAAATTTCTAAAAATAGTGTTGTGTGTAGATTTTAGTATTTACGCCAAGGTATTTAATTTGTAAATTGTTCTGTTTTATATTTTGTTATCATGGATCTCTCAAAAAATAGAGAAAAAATTATTTTGCACAGAGGTTTAAACAATGTATTTTTTATTATATTAAATATTAAATATTATTTCATTTTAATAAAAATACTGATTAACGTAAAATTTAATTTTCAGAATTACTTACAAGAAGAAACTAGAAGAAAGCGCATTATGTCTCTTAGCAATCATCAACGCTGCATCATAGATGAAGTTAATAAAACTTCATACATTCAATGTATCACAGACACAGCCAGTGAACTTCATCGAATTGCTACTAATATAAGCAGTGATATTCAATTAGTCATTAGTTGTATTGAGAAAGATTTGAAACATTTTAAAGATGCTAAAAATGCAGCAGATAAAGTTATAACTGTGTTTTCAAGTTCTGAGGAAAATCTAAGTACAGTTAAAGATAATTTTTTAAAAGCTTATCATATATGGTTAGACGAATTCATAGAGACCAATAGAAATCTGACAAACAATAACTGTAGAAGTAATGTAAAAAATTTAAAGTCTGTTCATGACAAATTAGTTATTGAAATCCAAGATTCTAGTGAATCTGATGGCATTGCAATTGAAGATTCTCAGGAATCTGATATTGAAATAGTTAATGAAATAACTTATTCAATTCCACAAAAAAATGACAGTGGTAGTGATAAAGATAACAAAGTTATTAGAGATACTAATAGGAAAGAATCGATTCAGAGAATAACAATATCTGAAAGTAATGAAAGTAATAGATCTATAATAAAAACTGGATATCATAATTCAAATAGAGATACAGAATCTAATTGTATTTCTCCAGCTCTTAGTGAGCATCTAAGCAAAAGTTCTGCACCTGTTACAGAAAATTTGAACAATAATTGTCAAACTTTTAGAGAACATACAGATGATAATCCTCCAATTCAAGCCTTTGGAAATTATATAAGCAATGAATCTGCATCTCTTAGAGATAATAATGCAAGCATATTAGTAAATAATGAAAATCTGTCATCAGATGGGTATGTCAACATACCAGTCAATAGTATAAATCTATCATCAAATGGGGATGCAAGATTACCAGTTAATGATATTAACCTATCATCAGATAGGAAAATCGATTCGGAGTGTACAGTAATTCTTGATCGATTATCTCAGCAAACAATTGAAGAATGCAAAAAAAGGCATTGTCAAACTAAGAGTAAAAATTTACTTGATGAGGAAGCATTCACAAGGTATTATATTATTATTGGGTAAAATTATTTGATTTTTTTGATACAAAGTTCTTATTCTAATTAATTAATTCTGTTGTAGATTAATTGATTTAGATGCCCTTGAAAAACCAAGAAATAAAAGACGTCTTATTTCTTCTGATGAATCAAGTTTAAGTAGTACCAGCAATTCATCATTGAAAAAAGAAAGGAGAAAACCTAAAAAATTTAAAGTTGTAGCCAGTGATTTTAGCAGTTTTTATTCTTCTTCAGATGAAGATTGCAAAAAATCTATCAACAACAATGATTATTTTGAACATAAAGATTCTGCTGAAAATGAAAAGTTATTTGAAAGATATGAAGAAATTGTAAAGCAGAAACTATTAAACTCTGGTAAAGCACAATATGCTTTTAAAATTTTAATTGAAAGACTCGAGGTATAACATCAATAACAATAATTTTACTTTTAGATGACAGCACAGACTTTGAAGTGGAAGAAAACGATCTAAATTGTGAAAGCTATAAAGAAAATAGTACTTCCAAAAATAAAAAAAAAGAAAGAAAGAGAATAATTCAGCCAAATTCTGATTCTAATATTTCTAGCAGTGAAGACGATAATAGAAGAAAATGTGCATGGTCAAAAGATAAGCTTTTGAGATTCAAATTAAATGAAAAACAAAAGATTATCAAAACTGTCGAAAAGAAAGAGTCTGTATTTATTTATTTTACAATAATATTTTAAACTCTTAATATTTTTAAAACATACACAAACAATGATACATTTGTTAAAAGGTCTGACAATGCAAGTGACACAATGCTTGAGCCGATAAAACCTATCAAAATAAAAAAGAAAAAAAAAGACCTAAGCTTATCAAGTTTGTTTAGTAGTTGGTTCAGCAGTTCGATAAATACTTCGTCAAGTAATGATTCTGATTCAGATAATTATGAAATAGTTAAAAGCAGCTCACAATTGTCTGCTTCTTCTGGAACTGTAAATCTTACAAATATGTTAGTATTAAATCTGTTATGTTATTTTACTCATAACTAGTCTTTTTTTTCCGTATTATTTTAAATAACTAAATTTTTATGTTTTCTTATAAAACAATTTTTTTATTTTTAGGAATAATGCTCTTACACCTATTAAACCACTAGGAAGACGAAATATACGCAAAGTTTTTGATGACGAGGAAGTTGCTGAAGGAACAAGACGAGCTGGTAAAGACGAAGAAAATCGTCTTCAACGTTTAGCTGAACGCAAAAAACAGGTAATATTTTTAAAATCATTAATTCGCGCTTAAATATGTAAAAAAATAAAAATTCCCTTTTATTTAGCTTCAGATTGTACTGGCCGAAAAGAATAAAGAGAAAAATACCTTAATCTTAGATTTTGATCTCGAAAAGAAAATAGAACTTTTAAAGGTTGATAGGGGTCTTGTGAAACTTTTAAAACCTCATCAATCAGAAGGCGTAAAGTTTATGTGGGAATCTTGCTTCGAAACTCTTGAACAAGTTAGAAACTCCAATGGCTCTGGTTGTATTCTCGCTCATTGTATGGGTCTAGGTAAAACATTTCAGGTTGTGACACTGGTACATACATTACTTGTAAATAAAAATACAGGAATCAAAACAGTCATGATTGTGTGTCCAATGAATACAATTCTCAATTGGGTAGAGGAGTTCGATTTGTGGTTGAAACATACTGATAATCAAAAGAAAATTCGTGTTTATGACTTAACGCAGTGCGTTTGCATTTTCGACGATTCCATATAAAAAGTTTCAAATAATTTTAATCAATAACATTTTTATTTTTTAGACTTAAAAAAACATCAAGAAGGATTGACCAATTGAAATTTTGGTTCGATCTTGGTGGGGTTTTAGTTATTAGTTATGATATGTTCCGCAATTTTACATCCAAAGAGAAGAAATTGAGTCATCAACAGAGTCAGAAAATGAAAACCTTCTTATTGAATCCAGGTGCTGATTTAGTAGTCTGTGACGAAGGGCATTTACTAAAGAACGAAACTTCCCAAATAGCTAACAGTATGCAAAGTGTAAGGACCAAAAGAAGAATTATACTGACGGGCACGCCTCTTCAAAATAATTTAAGTGAATGTGTGTATAAGTTTCAGCAAATAATGTAATTTATTATTTAAATGTTAAAATACGTAATATTTTCCTTGCAGATCACTGTATGGTGCAATTTGTCAAACCAAATCTTCTTGGTACTAAAGTCGAGTTCCTAAATAGATTCGGTAATCCAATTGCAAATGGGCAGTATGATAATTCAACGGTGCAAGACGTAAAGCTCATGAAGCAGAGAGCTCACGTTCTTCATAGGATGTTAGAAGGTTGCGTTCAGCGCTGCGATTATGCAGTGCTTACGCCGTTTTTGCCACCGAAACAAGAATACGTAATATCGCTTCGATTAAGCGAACTGCAGATCGAAATGTATAAGTTCTTTATTGAAAAGGTTGCTAGGTTGGTATGAAAAGTTATTGTAAGTATATGCGAACTAATTTTAATATTAACTTAACGTTATCGATTCATGACAGGGTTGATGCGAAGCACAGTAAACTGTTCACAAATTACAACGAGATTAAGCACTTAATCGCTCACCCGAAACTCTTTGAACTCAAATACAAGAATTCAAAAAAATCTAAAAAGAGTAGTGCAGTGAATGGAACAAATTCTTCAAACAATATACCAACCGAAAAAGGTAAATTCGAAAAAGAGAAAAGTATTTAGTTAAAATTTTAGGTACATACATGACTTATAAAAAGTTTGCAAATGATTTCAGAATATTGGTGGTCTAGTTTTGTTCAATTCGGGCAGCAATTTGATTTTACCCAGTCATATAAGCTTATTTTTCTTTATGGAATTTTGGAAAGATGCAAAAGGGAAGGAGATAAAATGTAAAACGGCCAACCCGAGACTTTATAAATGATTTCCTTTTCAATTAATTTGATTAATTTATACTTTACTACATTTTCAGATTGGTATTTTCTCAATCCCTGCACACTCTTGATTTGATAGAAATGTTTTTGAAACAAGTGGATTCGCCACCAAAAGAAAATGGTTTTATTGACAACTTCATTAACTTTCAAGACGAGTGGAAACATGGTCTGGACTATTTTAGACTCGACGGAACCGTTAACTCCGAGAAACGTAACGCTATGTGTAAAACTTTTAATAATTCAAATAATACGCGCGCTAGACTTTTCTTAATATCAACTAAAGCCGGAGGTCTGGGCATTAATCTTATCGGAGCCAACCGTGTTATTATTTTTGATCCGAGCTGGAATCCATCGAATGATTTGCAAAGTATCTTTAGAATATTCAGGTAAGCTTATAGTTACTCTATCTTTTTATTTGCAACCGTAGTTTAACATTTAAATTATTCTCCCAGATTTGGTCAAAGTAAACCCTGTTACGTTTACCGTCTTCTATCTGCCGGAACAATGGAACAGAAGATATATAACCGCCAAGTCACTAAGATCTCACTTTCCCTACGAGTCCTGGACGAGCAACAAATAGAGCGCCATTATAGTGATAGTGACTTGGCCGAATTGTACAAATTAGAGCCATTGGACGATCAACCAGTGCTCAATGTACCAAGAGATCATGTTCTAGCTGATGTCTTCCTTAAGTTTAAGAAGTATGTTTACCATTCATTTGAACACGATTCATTATTGGAAAATCAGGTGATTGAACAAGAAATTATTATATAATAATCTACTGCTTATGAACTAACCAATGAAAATTATTTCCTATTTGCAGGAAGAAGAGGAATTGGATGAGAACGAAAGAACGCAGGCGTGGCTAGAATACCAACAAGAAAAATTAGCCCAAATCAAATCGAAGAAACGTGTTTCTGACAAAATTTCAGAACCATCTACATCTACAGAAAATCCAGTTCTTCCTGCAATCAATCCAAATTTAGCAATTAACGATGTACTATCAGGAATGCCCAATTTCAATTTCGATTTCGATTAAGAATAGCATTATGATAGGAATATTTTTGAAAATACGTTTTCATATGTGATATAAAAATGTTTATTGAAATGCATTCGTGACGTTGAGTATAATTTTAGAAACGTACAATCTGAGATTGTACTTTTCTCAAAATACGAAACGTAATTAAATAGATAAAATGGTTTTGATTGTTAGTAGATGACGTATCAACTTATCATGAGCTGTTTTATTAATTTTTGCTTCAATTCGTTCTTTATACTGAGAAAGCTATCCAAGTAAGCAATGTTCAAATTTTCTTCTTGATCAACTTTGTGGTCATACATTTCTTCTGACAATATCCTGTGCCAATCAGGTGTTTTGATTATAGATGAAAAGCTTATCCAAGCCGTATAACGATAACGTATTGTACGTAGAGAGTAACCCATGATTCTGATCTCTTTGAGACGAGGTTCATCACTGCTTGGTTTACATGATGGCTGTACACTAGGACGGGGATATTGACTAACTGCTCCGAATTTCCATGATACTGACTAAAATTAAAAATTTAGCAAGAGTTAAAGTTTGGTTGAAAATATACATACATTTAGAAACTATTTTGAAGTAGTAAGTTGTTTAAGTATACATTGCATGTCAAGGTATCTGTAATTAAAGTAATTAGAGAGGATCCCTCACTGCAAAGGTCAGGTATTTTCGTATCTGATGTTTTGATTGGACATTGCAATACTGGGATATCGGCAAGTTCTGCTATTGTTGGAAAAATATCCAGTAACTCAACAGGTTCTTGAACAATTTTACTTTGTGAATTGTAACAGTGTTTTGACGATTCATGCTTCAAATTTGTTCCAAAAGTTAAATTAGGAATAGAAATAAGCAGAGGTACTCTCAACGCAACTTCAAAGTTGCTATACTTTGCCCATTCGGCATGTTCGCCCAAAGACCATCCTGTAAAAAAATATATGTTTTTTAAGCTGCAACTGATTGTTACCATTAAAGTATTTATAGTACAAGTTATATTGTAGTAGAAAAAATATTGTAATGAAATCATGATGAATGTAATGAGAGTACATTGAATGCAAATTACCATGATCAGAAGTGAAAATAATAACAGTATTATTTACAAGATTCATGATTTCAAGTTGGTTCAGAAGATCCCCAATAAGATCGTCTATATAAGTAACTGCAGCATAATAAGACTGAATTATCTTTTTGCCATAGTGACCTGCAAAATACAATAATTGTGTGCAGTTAGGTATACAAGTAGTATACCTTGGACGTGTAATATATGTGTGATAATAACTACATCATACATAATTCAAGTTTGGTGAAAGACTTAAAAGAGTTTATAAAATCAAAATTTTATTAAATGAATTTTTATATGCATATTTGATTTGTCATACGTGGTATTTTTTCCCAAGGACACATTAATCCTAATCTTTCGACGTCACTTCGACGACGTAGGTCCGTCCAGGGATTATAAGCGACACTACTAACATTTAAAGGCCATTCGTAGTTCTTCGGCACTGAAAATTTATCCACAGGATGGTACTCTGTAAGTTTATACTTTTGCTCATATGTGTACAGATCAAACATTGTTGCAAACTAGTATTAACGAAAAATGAAAAAAAATTATTACTTAAAAAGTGCCTTGGGTATTTCAAGGGAATATGTGGTTTCTGAAAACCGACAGCTAAAAAGAAAGGCTCTCTTCTTCTTTCGTTCAAGAACACTTTCGCTGCATTGAGAGTTTCAATATCGGGTAGCGTAGAATTTGGCATTGAAGACACTCGAACAGGGCATACCTTCACATGATATTATATACATATATAGTCATACGTTAGAATCGCTAAAATTATAAGCTCGTGCGTTTTGAAAATGTCTTACAAAGCATGGAAGTATGTGGATATTAAGCAGAAAGCGTCATCAGGCACTAAAGGGAAGACAGAAAGTGGAGTAGTATTGTATTCTGAAAACATTGTATTTTAGTAAATTATTGTTTTAGTAATGTTTCTGTAGAATTCAAAATACTCTGAGTGATTCGGGAAAAGTCAGTTGAAAGTCAGTTAGGAATTTAAATTTCGCCCTACAATATAGCAGATAAAAACCGAGTCCTATACTTCTCTCGCAATAGCACAGCTAAACATAAAGATAAATGCTCTCCGAAGTCGTTAGGTATTAGCATTTTAATTTCAACTTTAAATTGCGATAATCTTCAGATAATACATATGAATTACATATCTTATCTGATTCCATTTGTACTATTTTTAGTTATTATGCAAATGCATGAAATATTAGCGCGAAATTTGAATAAATTTTGAAACTAATTTCCTTTCAATGTTCAGATTCCATACGACAGATAAATCCGAAGCTAAGATTAAGCTATTCAGAAAATTATTTAAAATTGATTTTTACGAGATTACTGGCCGGCAGGGAATTTCTTTTGGTACTGCAAACAGGCGAATCTTTGTAACGATCGGTGTGTGGATGAAACGGGGTTTCACTCCAAGAATAAGGGCTGTCATCGTTGCCGTTGGAACTTTTTCCTGAAAGTTAAACTGATTTTTACATGTTCATTAATAACTGCTGTACTACATATACATATATAATATGCAAATGTACGAAATCGTACCAGGATGAAAAACCTTGCCGAGCGATGCGGTAGTGTACCCGTTGTTTTTCATATGCTGAGGCAGAGTTGTAAAATTACCGGCAACGTTTCTCCAATAGCTATAAAAATCGTACAGTCCCAGTGTATCCGGTCTTCGGCTCGTCAACAGCGAGTTTCTACTGGGAGCGCACAAAGCTTGCTGACGATTTAGCAAGAGAAAAAAATTGATTATACTTACTTTATTTTATTGTATAATACTGTACAATTTAGTGTACAATATTAATTTCAAATAGTGAACATTTCGTAATTCATAGTACAGATCATATTTCTCGCTTAAATGAAATAGTAATAGTGAAGCAAGAATTAATCATTGTGAAATTAATTATGTTGATAAAATGCATCATCTGCACAAGGACATTTCACTATTCAACAATTTCAGTACTGACAATTTACAATGTACATTTATAGATTAACTGCTCAATCATTTCTTTGAAAATTCGATTAAATTATTAAGTAATGAAAAAATAGTTTTCGCGATTCAATTACAATTAAACAATTTCACTTAAACTCTAAAGTTAATTCCACTGAATTAGTGTCGTATAACTCACGTCTCTCTGAACCTGTTGAAATAGTGCATTTATATGAATATTGCTTCCAGCTATTTTATCCTGTGAGTGCTGAGTATATTTACTATTTATAAAATAACCCAGATATTTCGAGCTGTTTTCCGCGTTTATTCACCTATACTTTTCAGCAGTCAACAAAGGCAGTCACTATACGCTCTCAATGAAATGTCATTTTCAAAAAAATGTCTTTTGAATATAGCAGGCAACTGAGGACGTTCACTACTGAGCAATTGAATATTCAGTGCGCTTACATTATCATATTAGCTCAATAGGAATACTAACTTAATTATTCGTATTGCATTTTTTATATTAATTAGTATGGATATTCATTGCTTCATTATAGTGAACGCGGTGCACTATATATGCACGTGATAAGCAAAATTGAGTAACAGTTAAATAAAAATGTCATACCGTATATACGATCCGTGAATCAGTCTATTTATACACTGGTTTTTAGGATATTCAAATTTACTATTTCATTCAGTGTATTTTTTACTATTATCGATCGAAAAGTATAACACGACTATTTCGGAGTTGAAATTTCTGAAACAGCTATTTTTCACTATTTGAAATTAAAAATCTAAAAAAAAGGTAAAGTAAAGTATCTTTTTCTCTTGCAATCATCACCTGTGCATAGGCCTTATCGAAGCGGACACTTCTTTCAGCGAGTCTATCGATATTCGGAGTAAAAGCTTTAGGATCGTTATAGCAGCTCAAGGCCGGCCTCAGATCGTCGACGATCAAGAGGAGGATATTGCTTTTAGGACTGATGGTTGCCGTCGTGATCGACAACGAAGTTATCAGGGATAAAATCATAGTTGGCGACATCCTTGTATATATATTATATATGCAATGTGCATAGATTGCATTCAATTAGTTAAACTTTACTTCCGTAGACATCGACGTATCTATACGAGCTTTATATTTTATATTTATATTATACGTGAGAAAAGTTTCAATCCAGTGCGAGTCGTCACAAATAAGCAATACCTATATCTTAAACTTTTTTATGAATGATAGAATAGTTTAGACGAGCTGCATGTGTTAAAAGAATTTTTTTTTGTATACAAAAGGTAACGTACTAGTCACTCAGCTGATGTGTAATAACAAACATTCATCGAGACAAAAATTGAAGAGAAAAATTTTTTCCATTCGATAAGACTTCCGACGAAGATAAAACTGCTTTTTTTGATAATCCACGAAGCATATATTTCCCTCGAATTGTCAAAAATTCTAGCAGCACATTCATTTTACAATTGAATTTATTCCAATACTTATAGGTACATTCGATTTCATCATTTCGGAGCGAAATCCAACGATATATTTATCCGCAATACGTGCAACGCTCGCACAATCACTATATCAAAGTTCCCCCACTGATCGAGTTCTTGTATCAGAGTTTTTATATATATCTGTGGCTTGCAGGTAGAACCACTTAAGTAACTTTTTGTGAAAAATTTTTTTATGTCGAATTCGAGGTGCTCTTAGTACCCATCTTTATTGAACAATAGTAGGATTTCCGAAATGCACAAATATTTTAAATGTCAGCCGATTGCATAATCACTTAACTTATGCGTCTCTCGTAAAAATGTTACCGCAGAACCACTTAAGTGCACTCGTTTTTTTATTTTTGTTCGAGATACACCGTATGGAGTACATTAAAGCTGTATAATATGTATCTAATTACCTATACCGATATATTCGTCGGTTTTTTTAAATTTAAAAAATATTTTTTATTTTTTTTTTAATTTTTCAATAATTGTCAATTTGCAAAAACAAAAAAATTGTTGGGATCGCTCTGATAAAATTCTTACGTGTTCCTTAGCTGATTCTAAGAACTTATTACTCTTGAGAATTTTTTCCAAAAGTGCGTGGTTTCTGAATAAAAAGTTCGTAAAATTCTTCGTAAAAAATGTTCAATTATAACATGCGTCAGTTTGACCACACCGAGGTTCAAAATCAACCCCCAAATCACGTATCTTTTAGGTTTGGATATTTATTTCATTGGTTAGAGGGGTTCCAGATAAGTACATAGCAAATGAAAACGTTCTTGAAATCTCGAATTAAAAATGCTTTTTTCCTTTAAACTGTTTTTTTGTCATTGTTAATAACAATTTTCGAAAATTTCAATTACACCATTGGAAAGGGCATGGGTTAAACTTTAAAAATATGCCCCGTCCGAATTTTTTTAATTGCAAATTGCATTAATTACGAGCCCTAAAAGAAAGTGACCGCATAACCACTTATTTGCAAAGTTCCCGCAGAACCACTTAACTCGAGTAATTTGTTTAGCTTGCGCGTCAAGAAAGAAACTATATTTACAAATTTAATACTACGGTTGTCTTCGTATTAGATACCTAATCAAATGAGCCAATACTTAGATCTTTTCTCTGACATTTCGATCTTACGTATTACTCCAAACATTGAAATCGCTTTTTCTCGAAAACACGAAAAAGTCACTTAAGTGGTTCTTTCTGTAAGCCACAGAATATAGATATATATATATAATAGTTACGTGCCTAATACTGAACCATCAAGAACGTCTACATAGGTATACAACAATAGCGCACATTCGACAAACACCCGAATTCCTCGAAAAAAAATATCTACGCCGCGAAAAACAGCGTCTCAACGAATATCTATTTGTCTTTAAGCCAATAACAAACTCAGTCTCGGCAGCAGCTGCACATATCGCTCACTATGACGACGACCAGTCGAGTCGAGCAAGGAGAGGGAGAGAGAGAGAGAGAGAGAGAGAGAGAGAGAGACAGATATATATAGAAGGAAGAGCACGACAAACTCATCAGCTGATTGTCCTCTCTCCCACTTTAAACTCTATAATATCCCGACGGTGATGAACAACAACGCATCATCAGCAACAATAACGGATCAGCTCTCGGCTGTTGTTTCGACTGCAGTGACACTTCTGCATCTCTCCATCGCGCAGAGATAGCGATTTTCAATATCATTATAACAGTTGCTTTGCACTCTCGCACATTCCCTACGTAGTACGTGTGAATATACACAGCAGAGACAGAGTTGTGGAGTTGGAGACAGGCAGGCATACGTATAGTGTATACGTATGCTATACCTATATATAATAACAAACTAAATGCACTATATACATATCGCATGTAGATATACGTATAGGTAAATATATATGCGTTGTACTTGTACGCATATAATCGTCGCGCAGGCGCAGCAAACTGCATAATACTGGGCTTGATGCTTGCTGGTGTTCGTGTGCTTCTCGCGAGTCGCGACGCGACTAAAGCCAGAAAGCTAAGCTGCAATGGTGGGGGCAACAGCTATAGCTATATAGCGATAGCAGCAGCAGGCAGCTCGCTCTAGCCAGTGGCAGCAGTGTTTGTGTAGGGTCGAAGCAGCGCAGAACGACGACGGAGAAGAAAAACGGAGCGAAACAAAACGACGACTCGTCGTTCTTCGCGCAGTAGGGCCTGCAGAGGCAGAGGTACGAGCTCGCCAGGCTCCTCCCCGTCATCGTCGAGCTGCCCATCTCCGTCGCACTCCAGCGAAGGACGAGAGAGCTCCGCTGCAGAGCGCGAAATGAAGACGCAATAGAGAGAGAGAGAGAGAGAGAGAGACGGACGCTCTGTGTCTGCTGCAGCGCTGGGGCATCGACGGCTCTGCAGCTGAGAGGTGAGGCCTTTGTTGTCGACTGTGTGTTTCTTTGCGCGACTCTCTATTATAAGTACATGACGTGCAGCGTCGAATGTCCGCTGTATGATGCTGCTGTTCGTTCCTCCTGCCCCTGCGTCCCGTGTTTATGGTAGTCGGCTATATATAATACACGATAACGAGTATATATGCAGTTCTTTGTGTGCGACTCGCTACCTTCGATTCTCTCTCTCTCTCTCTCTCCCTCCCTCTCCTTCGATCCTGATGTACGCGATACTCCGTTTCCAAGAGACTATTTTAGCCCTGATGTCTCGCTGCTCCAGCGGACTTTCCCAAGGCATCTGTAGGGAACAGCGGGAGGAAGAGAGATAGAGAGAAAGAGAGAGGAGGTGACGAAAGAACTAAGGTGGCTAGTGCAAAGTTAGGTGGGCGAACGCGCAGCTAGTCGAGAAACTAATACACACAAGGGCAGAGCGGAGTCGTGGTGGTGGGGGCGAACAGCTGTGCGTCGTCGTCGAGAAAACGCGATTCCTTTCTCTAATATAAAGTAGTCTCGAGCGCTACTGCGTGTGTGGTGTGCATATACCCGCGGTTATCACACTTGTACTAGCCAGAGCTTCTCGCGGTGGCATTGTGTAATGTAATGTATAATCGCGTGCGGCCAATGGCCAACGACGAGAGACAGAGACGGACGTCGCGTCTCAGCTGACCTTTGCGCGATGAGCTAATGCAGTGACAACGTCATTGTTCCTCTCGTATATACTTGTGTTTGTGTGTTTTTTGCTTTGCTTTGCAGTCATATGTCAGATGTTGTATCCACCGTTTATTCTCTATTTGCAGGAGCTGGACATCCTGTTGGCTCTACAGTGGGGGTATAGCCTCGAGGCACAATGTCTGCAGATTCACCGAGGAGGGCTGGTGGGCACAAGGGTGCCCAAGTGGTTTCACCCCAGCCCATCAGCGACAAGTCCATCATTGACAGTATGGCTGGAATCATCAATGATATAGTGCCACAGGTGAGAAAATTTCTGCAATTGCATTGGTCTTATTCATATATTTTTTGTGATGAACATATAATTCATTCTTCTTTGCTCTATTTTTTGAAGGCTTATGCCAGCAGTGCTCCAAACTCAGACAACAGGGAAGCTATAACATGGGCTAGATTCGAGTACGCGGATGTCAATGATCCTGCCTTCTTCCCTGATTACAATGAGGGATCCAGCATACCTCCTTTGTTGCTAGTTCTGGGTTACACTACTGGAGTACAGGTATGACAGTATTAATCATAAGTAGTCCTTTAAACACAGACCAACATTTCTGGCACCAGTATTACAATACTATTTTTAAGCAATTTTTTTTTTACATCGACTTTTAATTCTTTTTTGTCGATTTTTCTTACAAGAAGCTTTGAAATAAAAACGTGCAGGCTTATTTCATGCAGGTTTATAAGCCTAAAAAGCTTATGATTAAAGATTACATTATTTTCCTGTTTACAGGTATGGCTCATCGCGGCCTCGGGTGAAGCAACGGAAGTGCTATCCTGGCGACAGGGTATGGTGCGCACTCTGCGTCTTTTGCCAACTCCGAAGAGTGGTGAGCGCGAGCGGGACGATCTATTCAAGCTGAAAAGACCAATGGTAGCGATCTGCGACTCTGCTGGTCCTGGTCCACAGTTTTGTAGCGTTAGTTTTATATCGCTTAAGACTGGCGAACAGGTCAAGAGTATCAAGTTCAAGAGTCCGGTTTGCGACGTCCTCGCGAATAAGCGCTCGATCGTCCTTACGTTTCCCGAGAGAATCGCGGTTTTTGATGCCAAGACTCTCGAGGATGTGCTGACGATTACCACCTGCTTCTTGAGTCCCGGGCCCAATCCGAATCCTGTTGCTTTGGGAACCAGGTGGTTGGCTTATAGGTGAGAAAACGTTAGAATTAACTTTAAGTATGATGGTCAATTCGTGATCTGTAATCAACTCGATAAATTTTGCTTACAGTGAGAAGAAGCTGGTTCCAGGTCGAAGAAGCAGCGGCGGAAGTGAGGGCGAGGGTGTCTCCAGTTATACCGCGACGGTTCTGTATGCAGCCAAGTCTCTAGGCAAAGGTCTTCGTGGTCTAGGTGAGACCGTTGCCTCGAGTCTAACGGGTAACTCCGTCTCACCGATGGCTGCACTTAACAACAGTACCTCAACGGATTCGTCGCAACCAGGTGTTGTGACGATTCTCGATCTGCAAGCCGCTAAGGAAGAGAAGGAGAAAGATGATGGAAGTATCGAGACCGTCGTGGCACACTTTGCTGCACACAGCGAAGCTATCGTCGCCATGACTTTCGATCAGACAGGCGCATTGCTGATGACGGCGGATAAGCGAGGACACGATTTTCACGTGTTTAGGTATTTTGCATCGATTTTGAACATTAAGTTTTTCTACGATTCATTTAACATTGAAAAATAAACGTGAAATTTATCTACGCATAAAAAAAGTATGCGTCAGAAACCGTGCAGTGTTTATTTACCTGAATATATATAGCACTGATTAATATAAATTCCTATTTTAAATACAGGATACAACCTCATCCAATCGGCCCAAGTCTAGCAGCAGTGCATCACTTGTACGTTCTTCATCGAGGTGATACAACAGCCAAGGTTCAGGATATGACATTTTCGAGTGATGCTCGTTGGGCAGCCGTTTCTACTGTCCGTGGTACCACTCATGTCTTTCCCGTAGCGCCATATGGTGGCCCCGTAGGTGTTCGCACCCACTCTTCGCCCCATGTGGTCAACCGGCTGTCCAGGTTTCACAAGAGCGCTGGACTGACCGACGATGGAGCACGTTCCCACTCGCCTGTTTCACATGCTGAGCTGCCGCTCTTTGTCTATCCCTACACAAACCCTCGACTTCCCCCTTATCCTCATCCGACCATCTTACATCCGCTAGCTCAGATTAGGCAACCGTCGAGCTTGAACCATACTAGTAACCAAGCACAACCGAGGTAAGATAAATCACACGTTTCTTAGTATAACGCGTGCAGAATTTTAAACAATTTTTTTATGACATATGTAAATGATTAAAAAAAATTTTAATTTAAAATAATTAAATCTAAACAATAAGTTACCTTAAAATAAATAAATAAATAAATAATACCAATACTATTTCAGAGTACAACAACGACAACGCCTTCATTCGGATGATAGCGTGACGCTACCGTTGAAAATCTGCGCCTGCTTTGCACCACCTCGCGCTTGGATTTACGCACAACGCGATTCCGCCAATAAATTGATAAAGCGAGCTGTTGATTCTCTCTTTATTATGGCTTGCCACGGTAACATGATTCAATATGATTTGGATCCTAAACCTGCTGCCGGTACGTTCTTTACTCATAGCTTAAGTTATTCTTTAATTGTATGTTCAATAACTGACAATGTTACAAAAAGTCGATTATGTAAATTAGTTCTTTGAATTCATGACTGATATCGATTTTCATGTAGGTGTGCCTAAAGAAAAAGTATGCGACAAGACGTCGATCGAGCTGGAGGTCGAGGCTAAAGGTCAATGGCCGCTGCTAAGATCGACTAGCTCTTCGGACATCGTTCCACCATTGCCACCCTCCAGTCTACTACTTGGAATCCCATTGACTCCGTCGAACGATCAAGATTTGAATAGCAACGAGAGTCGATGGCTTAGTCAAGTAGAAATATTTACCCACGTTGGACCTCATCGTCGACTGTGGATGGGACCTCAGTTTGTTTTCAAGACGTATAATGCACCTAGCGGGTAATTAAAATATTTTCTGTACTTCACTTGTACATATTTAATTCTTTGGCATATCTTTTGAAATTATATTTCATTTTAGAATCGCGGCTAATCTAGTAGAGGCAGAAACTGTAGAAGTCGGCATAGCGAGCGGTTCGCGGCCGGCTAGGTCCAATCCTGTGAATATGCCACATGCTGCGAGTAGACCATTGGTACCTGTAGTTATCGATGGTTCCGGAAGTAAGCATCTCCTTTTGCCTTTCTCCCATAAGATCATGAAAAAATACTTCGGGAAATTTATAAACGCTTAATATTCAGGTAGCTATGAACAGTCACCAAGATTCGTAGAGGCTTACGGAGATGCTTTAGATCACGAGCAAGTTGGCGTAATCGGCAGTGGAGAAAATCAATTGCGCGAAGACCTCGCAGAAGCGATGCTTGAAACTTCGTCAACACCCCATCGAGTCGCAGGTACGCCTTGTTCCACCAAATGTTACAAACTGACGCGTGCATTACTCACAGTAATATTATATATCAGACTTATGTACTAAAATCATACTCAAAGCTGAAGCATACGATTATCTCTTTTTTAAATGCCATAAAACACATCAAGAGAGATTTGCTATATGTGATTCGAGCCATAATACTTTATACATTATGTGCATTTTAACGTACGCATGAGACATTTATTTAATTTTTTCAGCAATTTTGCTATTTTTTTGTCACTGTTGAGTTTGCCCATGTTTTTCGACATTATTGTACACGCATTAGTCAGTAGTGACTTAATATTCCATCGTTTCAAAATATGTTCATTGCGTCGATTTTTTTATTTATTTAGCGAATGCTAGACCATACAATTTCTTGTTTACGATATTTACCTAGTTCTTACGATACTCAACTCTAGTTCTGCGTATTCGTAACGCAAAACTGCAATGAGCTAACGAATATAGTAATTAGCTGACGTTGCAAAAAGAATACTCAATAGCGGCTCTCATGTAGCAACTAGCACATTTACATCTATCTCAATGTAAATATTTATGAAAGAAAAAAACATTATGGCGTTGATGATATTCCTTATGCACGTGGTTGAGGATATGGTGGCTAGTTTTTATTGTACTTTGTAAGTAAGTCGCGAACACAGAACTAGCCGAAGGCAGGTATCTTTATTGCACCTTTCTGAACGTTTTTTAATCTCCATAAAAAATATATGCATATATATACAGAAAACATATGTATAGTGTATATATGTGTATGTATATATGAAACTAGCAGCGTTGAATATCACTAACAGCGATTGTGCCTGGGCTCTGTAGGAAACCACTGTACCATTTTTTTCCATTTTCATATTCATCAACTGGCCTCCTATTGAAGGCTTCATTCTGTTTTATTAGTTTGATTAATTAGCTATCGTTATCTACAATCAGTTGGTGTAGGACAGAGTCGCAGGTGCAAGCACATCTGCAAGCCAATGTCTTTCAGCTTTTTCATATTTTTTTTCTTTTTTTGTTACCTATTATTACATGAATCTGTTTGCAACTAAAACGTTTGAATCAGATATTACGAAAGTCGAAGAAACTAGTGGCTTGGTTGTTCGTTATACACTTCATGACACTTTTTCCATAATACTTTACCATCTATTCATACCCATCACCCGTGGAGAAATTGATAATTTTTGAATGCCTGTCGCGATATTGATTATTGAATACACACTTTACACTAGCTTTTAGTCTTGCTATGATTAGTGGATTGCTATAAAATAACATTCATGATTCCTTTGTAATCCAGAAACTTACAATCTATACACTGAATTGTCCGGCGGTAGTTGATAGAAACATTAATTTTACTCGATTTACTTTGACAAAAATTGCTTTCAATGAAACGACAATTGTATAC
Organism: Philotrypesis tridentata; assembly: GCA_018906965.1. Taxonomy (NCBI): domain Eukaryota; kingdom Metazoa; phylum Arthropoda; class Insecta; order Hymenoptera; family Pteromalidae; genus Philotrypesis; species Philotrypesis tridentata. Next base: position 309,702 of record JACCIB010000055.1, read on the forward strand.
TCAAGAGACGGATGTAGAGCCAAAACACATATCACTCACCTACTCATTACACGAAACAAAACGACAAGAGTCAGTCCAAGAATAAAAATCAATACCAAAGAATCTTGATAAAAACTGATATCTGATACCTGCCTACGGCTTTTTCTGTTGATCTAGGGAGACGCTTGGTAGTTGAGAGGGTGGGTCACCCGGTAGCTAAGGTTGTCAACCCCCTGGGCACCGTGATAACAGTCTCTGCGGACGAGGAGGAGGCATCCTCGTCGCCCCCGACCAGCTCCCAGGACAACGATGAGTTTGACGAGCCTACTTCGCTTCCGGGCACCACCTCGTCGACCTCGTCGATCTGCGCGCAGGAGGGTAAGGCGGGCTTGCGCAGTGACTGCTGCGACGATGAGGGTCAGACTTTGCGGGAGCACACCGAGATTTGCGCTGAGATGCGCTCGGCCGATGAGCCTGCGATTATCGACAGTGTGCCGGATGACAGTATCGAAGACATCAAGGAGCGGAGGAGCCTCTGCGCCGAGGCGGCCACAGCCACCAACTGCTGCACCGTCGATCTCGATCGCGTTGGCGCTTTTAAAGACGTGCCCAGTAGTCCAAGCCTCTGTGCGGAGCGAGGAGCTGTGCCAGATTGCAGCAATGTCGTCCAGCCGCCTCCAACGAGGGTCAAGAGTGGACTGCTGAATTCCTCGGTAGTCACCAGTGCCGCTGCCGCAGCTGTCGAGGAGGCGAAGAATGCCTTGGGAAGGGAGCTCGGCTACCAATTGGTGGAAGGTACCAGTACTAAAGCTGACCTGTCCGACGACGATCTGGAGCACATTAACAAAGAGGAGCTGACAATCGTTAATCCCAAGAAGACAGCTGGAGGCAGTAGTGTACTGTCTTCCGACGACGACCTGGAGCATGTGCTGCACTGCGATATACCCGAAAGCGAGAAGCGCAAGAACAGCAGCAGCAGCATGATTGGCAATGGGCGTAAGCGCAGCAAGGAAAAGCAACAGCAGCAAGAAGTTCAGCCGGCTCCTTGTGCTCCTGCAATCCTTCCTCCGGAGATAATTAAAGAAGCCAAGTGCTTCAAGGATGCGAAGGAAAAGTCGCCTACGAAAGAAGCGAAACCCGAACCTCCTCAGCAGAGTTACTCCAAGAAGACGCGGGTTCGTTCAAAGCGACACTCCTCGGTCTGCCCAGCCAGTGATATGGTTGAAATCATCAATATGGATGCGATTGCGGCGCCTCCACCACCTGTGAACCCGGTACGCGAGCCTTCACCTTTGCCGTCTCCACCACCATTGCTGTCTCCTCCGCCGCTACCACCGACTCCACCAGTCGAACAACCAGTTGCCGAAGAATCCTTGAGCCTACCCGACATGGTTGAGATCATCGACATAGACGCAATGGAGCGCGCTGAGAAGAGCAGCGGCTGCTTTGCTAATGTCCCCGAGCCCAATTGTCGAATTCTCCTGCCTGCGCCTGAGCTTCTCAAAAAGAAGTCCAAGAGAAATAGAAAGCAGGCACAGCAACTGCCTCCACCACCCCCTCCGCCGTCTCAGCAACAGCAGTTACTGGACGGCATTGAGAAACTGGAATCTGCCTGTGAGCTGATGAATCAGGAAGCAGGGAATAATGACGCAGATGACATCTGTCAGCAGGCTGTTAATTCTTCTTGGAGCTCGATCGTCAGACGTAGGAGCCCGAGCATTCCCAAGTTGGAAGATATCGAATGCAAGCCGCTCTATGAGATCGAAAATCTCGATTACAGCGAAAAAGAGGCCAACAAGGAGAACGTCGATGTAAGCAAGGAGCGCAAGGATGAGATCAAAGTCGTCTGCAAAGTCGACTTCATTCCCAAAAAGGCAGACTCTGACGAGCCTGCCAAAGAGCTCGTTAAACCACCGCCTCTCTTGGACGAGGAGCTCGAAAAGAAGAGCGACTCCGAGCAGGAGACGAACGGAGTCCTCGCCGAGCGATCGAGTTCCTCCGACGAGATCAACACGGGCATTAGTGCCACCAATCTTGTGGTACCCATGGACACGGAGGAAGAGAATCGCGAGACTCTCGTCAGCGCACTCAGCGAGAAGAACAGCACAAGCGGAACGGCGTCGATGCTGCCGCAACTTTCCTCAACGGTGCCCTCCAAGAAAGCCAGCCGATCCAAAAAGAAAAAGCGTAGATGAGTAGAGGATTGCGTCGACGTACCCGGGGCTAGCCTCGCCCTCTACATTCTCTTTATGCAGGTGACCGGAGTGGATTAGCAGGAGGAGGATGGAGGAAGAGGCTGCTAGTTGATCTGGAGAAGCTGGGGAAAGAGGTGGCGCGCTTTGTGATTGAGGACACAAGGAATGATGTGGACGCTTTTGTGGTTATACTCTTGGCTGTTAAACGAGGAATTTTTAAAATTGTTAGCGTTTCCTGGTTACGCGTTGAACTTCGTTAGGATTACTTTGTATAAAAATTGTAAGGATACATATCTTGGATAATTGCTCAACGTCATGGAAGCCATGCATATTTTTTATACCTAAAATGTGGTCATCAATAATATCGCTGTAACAAATGTGTTGAATTAATCGTGTATTTCATTTGAATAACATTTTTATTTGTAAAAAAGCGTCGATCTTCAACGCGTAACCGTAGAAAAAGTTATCACGAAAGCGTCTACAACCTTCATTAACGAATATCGTAAGATTCTTTGATGCCTCGCGCTAACGCTGTATCTTCGCTGTCGCTGACAATGCTAATGCATGTAAATAAAAAAAGGCCATCGATGCAAGGGTTGCAGAGTGTTGTCGAGAATGTGCATTTTCGTATTAAAAATATTCGCTAAATAAAAGTTAAAAGGCTTTTGCGCATCTGTGTATAAATTAAACATGAGCTGAAGACGGGGAGAGAGAGAGAGAAAGGGGTGAGATATATATATGTACAATACATATGTATATAGAGAGAGAAAGAAAGATCGGGAAACGAAATGAAAGAAACAGAAAGTGAGAATGGACCATTATGTTTACAGGGGTACCTTTCATGTTGACGAAACTCTAAACTGTTGACGATAATAATAATTATACAATTATAATATTAACGAGAACTCACATGAAGATCGTTATAACCGCTTAAAAATTTTATACAATTGGGCCGTTAGGTGTTCATCAATATTCGAAAGCAAGATAGAGACAGAACACGCTAACAACTAAATACATCATAGTGTGGAAAAACCTGTCAATTGCATCATTCATTAGCAACAAAGCTTGATGTTTTTAAATTTCAATTCAAATTACAAATCTCTTTAGTTATTATTGTTATTCATACTTATTTTTATTTTAAGTAGATAAAAATAACAAAATACTCTTGTTTCTCCTACAAGACATTGAATTCTTATTCAATATGTTTTTAATTTAATTATAACATATCGCATCCGTCGAGACGTTAGGTGATCAGACTTAGATCGAGGCAATTCTTTTTATATTCCATCCATAATAAGTTTTCGCAGTATTGTTCGTCTTATTATGTGCTACATATTATGCGGAGAAGAAAATTATTACGATACGAAATACACTTGATTCTGTTTAAAACGAATGAGTACATAGGTATCTAAATAACAATAGTCTTAAAAATATATATGAAATTAAATGGCGAAGTACAAAAAAAGTTCAGCACTTTTCATAATAATCTTTTACTAGAATAAATTCAAACCGAAAAAATGTACTGTGTTACCGCGTAAAGAAAATGTGTAAAATGGGCGATGTGCTAAATAAGATATTCGAATGCTGCGCGCATTCAGTGGCGTTAGTCCGACTTCTTTTATTGCATATGTATGTATACACAGTTTGCGCAGTTGATTCGTTTATTATGATCTCAAAATAGTTCTTGCACGCGCGAGTATTATAAAAAAAAATATCACTGATGCACTGCACAAAGTTTAATGAATTCTTAAAGGCTTCGTCAAACTTTCCGATCGAAAATCGGCCGCAACGTCGCGTGTAGATACATCAAAAGAAGTATATATTCTATTATATCGAGCGGTCAATGAAAACAAAATTATAACATTTGCGTTTAAGCCGCCGCGAGCACATAGATATATAGATAAGGAATGTATAAAATGTACAACTTGCGTATACATTGACAATTGTATTATAGAATTTAGTGTTCTTTTTCGTCTCAAACGGAGATTAGTGGGAACGTCTTTACGTTCATCTCTTTGACAATTATTTATCAAAGACCTAATTGTAAAGCGTATGTAGATTATATCTTCATCCAATCAAATAATATTTCGGTGATTCGTGCACGTGCGGTATTTGTTAAAATAAAATTTACCTTTGAATGCCAAGCGCTATTTTTAAAAAACGAATATTGTTTCGACACAGTCCTCTATTCATATTATTATTTGTGCAATCACTCAGTCGCATTAACTTCATTGCGCATTTTTACTTCAATCGTTTTTGAAATCGCGCGTATTTTTTATTACGAAGATCTTTTATGTAATTAAATTATTTTTATAAACTCGATAAAGAAAACTTAGACGTTGAATTTATTTATTGACAATGTTTAACTGTGCGTTTGCGAATATTTGTCGCTTTTCTTGTTGCGTTTTGCGAGTTGAACGCAGAGATGTACCTGCTCACAAATGCCATCCTCTGACAGAATGACTTCGACTTAGATAAAATACTTAGACATACTACATCTTGCATAATATGGTATAGACATAACGTTAAACATTTCATTCTTTAAGAGAAAATTAGAAATACATGCACGCACATATATTTATGGGCTCGTAGCCACTTAACCGAGCGAATGCTTGTAAACCAATGCCTTCATTTAGTGTAAATGTCGACAGATAGAAAAATAAAAATGAAAAATGGTATACAAAACTAATCACACGACGAAACTGTGAACTAGTGTATAAGTGTTTCGATTCACAAAAAAATACGTGTAAAAATTGTATAATTTGACAAAATTGTTACATGAAAGTGCACTTTGCACGACATAAAGAATGAGATGACACAGACAACCAAGTTTAAAATACTCTCTCCTGAAGGATAACTCGTAGACATTACATTATTATGAATAACGTATTTCGATATTTATAAGCATATGTATTATTATTATCGCAAATTTCTGTGCAGAAAGGTGCGCGGAGCAAAAAAAAAAATCTTTAAGTATAATTTCGATCGCGAATTGCAAGCGGGTGTATCACTCTGCAACAAATTAGCTGCGGCGTTCGTTTGATCGAGCTGTGTGTGTATAAAAAAAATTAAATAAAACAAAAATGGGGGGACGATCGCCATTAGTACATGGAAAGATCCTCTCGAATTCTATATTCTATTATATAGAAAAAAAAAGTGTTCACGATTATTGTAACGAAAATGGTAAAAGATGATAAATGAAAAAAAAATGAGAATAGTTACGATTGCGTAGCTTGTACGTGCATAGTTTATTTAACAAAACTGTTCATTTAGTTAAGAATCTTTACTAAATGGTTATGTCACTGAATTCTAGGGCAATTTTCGAATGGATCTCTCAGTGTTGATGAAAAAAAAATTAAAAAACCAGAAACAAATCGAGGCTATAGAGTCGTTGTAGGGAGTATACATATATATAGAAAAGGGGAATTAATGAAATTGGATGAAAGTGAAGCGTGTATAAAAAAAAGTAATTGCAGGAATTGCTATTTACTTTGTCAACTCTATATTTATCGTATTTTTGCCGACGCCACACTCACGATTCTCGGATTTTTTCGACCAAGCAAAAGAAATGAAAATCTATCATAGGGTAAATTTGCAATATTTTGAATTTTGAAAAATCTATATATCAATATAAATAATACGCTAATCTATACAGCGTAAATGTTGATACCGCTAAGGAGAAAGAACTATCAATGTAGACGTATATATGTATATGAGAGCGAGAAAATATAAACAAGAAAAAACCAATACAGTTATATGTACACAAGTCTGCGATACTCCGTCAAACGTATCGCACAATTGTGTATCTATGCAAATATAACTAATCTGAAAAAAAGTAAATGAAAAATCGCATCGAGAGTGCACGTGGTAATGCTAATAAACAACTATTGAGTGAAAAATAAATTATTGAAAGTCAGGCAAAATTGTTTTCTTATTTTTGTTGTAAAAATACCTTCCATAAGTATGCTTCAGCAGAGGTACGCATTTATTTCGCAAAAACAAGTTTTTTTATGTTTTAATGCAAGTCTAAAATTGATTGAAATCGTTACAGGTGGTAACCAATCGATGGCCAGTTACGAAGACTTAAGCTCCAGCAGTTTCAGCTCAGCAAGTCGTGCCTCTTTGGATGCCCGAAGTTCACCTACAGCCTCCTACAGCGCAGAGCACATGATGGTTTTCCCCGGAGATAGCAGTGGCTCTATATGAGCCTCGGCTCGTCTTGCAAACTGGATGCAAACCACTATCACACTACCCCTATACTACTTCAGGACTGATCACTGAAACCTTCTTCCCTTTTTGAAAAACCCACAGTAGCAAAATAGAGGACGGAGTTGATTTTCTTGTGACCTCGTGATTGGAATGTTTGGAAAATTTCCACAAGCAGTTGTGAACACTGTAGTATTTTTTTATTCTAATTTTTGAAGTCGCCGATGAAAATGAATCAAAATCATTGTGGCTAAAGCTAAGGGAAAGGAAATCTTCGATGAATCGATTGGGCCTGTTGTGCACACTCTTACCACTCAATGAAATCTACACACGTTTTTCATAAGTATAAGTAGTTAATAGTATTGCTAAGAGCTATAAAACCTTCGATGAAAGGAAAATTAAGCAGAAGACTTGAGAGCTTTAGATATTGGGAAAATGAGATGTCTTTGTTTATCTTTTAAATTAAAGAAGAGGTGTTATCTAATGTCATGAAATTTGATTCGTATAAAACATGTAGCTGCTCGTAATTTGCATACATTCCACTGACATATATACAATATATATAAACAAATAATGGCAGAGATCGTACTCATTTTTTAAACAATTCAGATGAACACCAACATAAAATCTTGGGAAAATTTACATTTCTAAACTACATTCCAGAATCAAAGTAATTATAGAAAATACTTATTGCAGTAAGATTTTAGTAAACGAATCTGTATTCATTTAGTGATATTAATGAATCATGAAGACGTAGCGATACACCTCTTCTTTAAAAAAATATAAAAAAATAACATAAAAAATAAAAAAAATAAAAAAATCAAAATTGACTCGGAAAACAAAAAACGATTCTCGTACAATTTATCCGTGATTTTCGCCTTCCACCGAGTATAAATTTATTTTACAAATGAGAGTTTTTACATGTGGTTCGTTGTCAAGTCGCCGCTTCTTAAATTTGATAATATAATCCACCAAAAAGAGATAGCTTCGAACACAAACAAGGAAGTCTACAATGTATTATTTTTTAACACTTTAGATAAGCGAATTTCATAAACAGAAATATATTTTTCTATCTTGTTTTCTAAAAAATAAAAACTCGAGAGGTGAAAAAGAAAATAACGAAAAGAAAAAAGGAAAAATCGTGATAAAAAATGGGTACGAAAACATACATTTTATAGTACAAGCGAGCGACTAGACGCCTGTCGTATAATGTATATATTACATACTTTGAACACACATGATTTTGAAGCGTAACAATCTAACAATAAGTGAGCAGAATAAGACCTGCCGCAAAAAATTCGATAATTCCTACATGTAACTATATATATATACGTTTGCCAAGTTCCAATAATCTATAATTATTATACCTTTTTATCGTGCAGAATTACTCACACATGTGTTACACAAATGTTTGAGTTCGTGATCGTCGTCGTTCATAAGAACAGTCAATCGTGCCTTTTTGGTTCGTTTATTTTTTTTAACAAATCTTTCTGTCAAAGACTTGTGTATTTTTCTTTCATTTTTCTATGATAAATATGATAATGTGGTGTATACTTTACATATATGCATGCGTATGATAATGATTAATGATTAATCGTATAAATAGTGTCATGCGTAAGTATATCGAGATGAGGGTATATATATTATACACGTACGCATAGGCTCGAGGCGGGAGGTTATATATTTTGTAATAACGACTCGCGTCGAAATATGTACCGTTTAAATATGTATATAATCCATAACTTGGTACTATTAATTAGAGAACCTTGCAGAAACATCCGTTTTTTACAAACTCTATCTGCATCTACCGGATATTAATTAAATATTATGCACTGTAAATTATTACAAAAGTATAGAGAATGGAGTCGTATTTATATTTATAGATATGACGGTGATATTTCATCATTTACTGATCATTTCTTATCTTTGGATTATATTTATCTTTATGGCGTAGTTATATGTCTCATTTGGTGATACTGGCGGTGTTTCATTTAGCATACTTGGTTCGAATTCAACGATTTTATTTTTCGAAATTAGACAGTGTTAGACATTCCTATTATTTTTATTGCACTTTTTAAATGAAATTCTGATATAACTTACGTAAGTGATACTATGCATTATATTAAAATACCAATTGTACTGTTATTGTTATTACATATTACAATATATTATACATATTTTTATGATTTTGCTATAATTATAATATTGTTGTAACACTATTATTATTATTAATATTATTATCATCATCATTATTGATATTGCATCTTTATTATTTGGTATCATATATACTCAATTGCCATTGCTTGGAAACACAAGTTGTAAAAAATTCTTTTTAAGTTTGTATGAAATCCAAATAGATACATTATGGCGTCAATTAAAAATAATAAACAATTCTGGGGACAACCTTTAGGATCATTGCACAATTGTTTATTATTTTTAATTATCATCATTGAGAGGAATACACATACCAATATTATGACGTCAGTTTTTGTTGTCGAGAATATTATTACTATTCTATTTGTACTTCGATATTACAAAGTTGTTATACAGCGGCGCATTTTTTTCTAAGTTCATCATTGTAAAACTGTGATTGCGGATTATTCAATGGGATAATAATAAATATACTTAAGGAGAGATAATGGAGCGTGCTTAAAAGGAGACGAGTGCAAGTGAAACGAGATAGAGATATAAATATGCAACGATATTTTTTCATCATTGTATCGCGCAGCGTTAAAAAGGAGAAATAAAAAATTTTCAGCCTATAAGTACATTCATACATACACGAAATCTGCACAAAATGATACCGATTTGTCTGAAATTTCAAATGTTTTTATTCACTGCAAATAAAAGTCAAGTTTTATTATAGAAATAATCAAATGCATTACTTGTAAAACTGATTGAGTCTTGAATTATACAATTCGAAAAATTTCGATACTTCGAAAATACTATATATAAGTACTGATGTATAGAGTGATGTACTCTGATTAGGATATTATTAATGAAAACAATAGATGCCAATTAATTATTTCGAATTATTAATTTATTATTGCACGTCACTGAAGATTCTCAGTATGATATAATCAAATATACGCAATTATTATAACTCTCTTTATATACTTATGTATACAAAAGAAAAATCTATATGTACACGAAATAATCATAACCGCGATTATAATTCATTCAGCGCAACTGTAAATTTAATTTACTCCAACGAAAAACAATCATTTTACCATGTGCATCCAATCAATTCGTAGAAATGAAAGGCAAATCTTCACTATTAAATACACATATAAGACTTAATAAAAAAACTTTATATACTATAGCATAATGTAAAGCCTCAAGTCGACTCGAATTATTCGCACGCTTACGATACCTATGCAAAACTCGCATGCATATATAAACTAATTGTATATAAACTAATCGACTCCGAAATAAGTCAAATCTAAAACTGGTATTGCTCTGTATGCAATATGCATGTATATAGGCATCGCATTTACTTCGCGCGCAAGAATGCATTATACCTATAACAATAAAACAATAATTTCGATTGTTGTGTAGCATTCAAGTCGTAACGCTCAGTAAGAATTCAGAAAAATTAGTCACGAATTTCCACGTGTCATAATAGAAAATGTAGCAGTATTTTCGATTTAGTGATTCGGATAATGAGAGAAGTTTTGAGCGCCCCCTACAAGCAGTTCAGTACTACAATAATTGATATACATTATACAGACAGCTGCCTGCTGCGTGTACAGTATACTGCGATTATGGTGCTCTGCTGTAATATATATATAACACTTTATTTACTGAAAAGGCCCGTACTCGAAAAAGCAAGCGTGGCAAGAAAAAACGCAAGACATTCAGATTGTCTAAGTAAAAATGTTTGTACTATGGATGAAGATCCGAGAGAATTCCGAAAGTACAAGTCGCTCGAACGCATTTACGCATGGTGTGAGCAGTGCAAGTGACAGTCCAAATTTTTCGAGCAAATTAGGAAAAGTACTTTCAAGTAAATCGCAGTTCCGTGCGCGCTACATCCGTTGTCTCTAATTGTCTGCTGATGGATCATGGGGGCACATCAGCATCGCATAAAATTTCTCTCGCAGTGTGTACCTTGAAAGTTGAAGTCTTCGCAAATTCGTCTGCATCTAAGTTCTTTGATGTACTTATACAGCAGTAAACGAGAGATTGCATTGTTAGTAGGTCACGAAGTTCATTCACCGCCGTTAACTGTTTCTTATTCTCTTTTTTAGCCTGTCTTCTGCTCAATCCGTTATTCTCATTCAATTGCAGGCACGCCTTGTACGCCTTTTAATACTCTAATGTTTCCAATTACGTATATTGTTATTATCTGCAGTTGTATTATCTAAAATAATATGAACGATAATTATTAAACTTTTATACAAAGATAATTCGCTTAATCGCACGGTCTATAACTCAAGTCGAGTAAGTACTTCGAATTTTTGCTATCTCGATGAAAGTTAAAACGAACGCGAAGAACATTATACATGTGCAGGTCATCGCAATACACAATACACTTACTGTCTCACGGTAACGCGGCAGTGGATTTCGATCGAGCCGATCACGATGTCGCAGAATCTAATCAGAATTGGCTTTATAATCAACGCTTGCTTTGCTGGATTTCTCGGCCTCATAGTCAACTGCTTCGAGAATAAGTTGCCGTCCTTCGTCTCCAAGTTCCTCAGACACGGAAAGTTCTGTGCGGATGTCCGGAATGCTTTCCTCGAGAAACTCGACGTGCCCAAGAGGTGAGATTTTTTTCCAGTGAAATGCCATGACTTTCGGAATTTTTAATTTTGGATTGGAACTCTTTTGCCAGATGGTTCAAGCATTTTTACGCCTTTGCCGGACCGTTTTCTTCCGTTGGACTTGCCGTGGTTTTCTATAGATACTTTTTGAGTGGAAAACTTCCTGATGTTCTAGCATCGGGATTTGGCGTCTTGTTAGGAGAACCTGTTAGATCTTTGGGTGAGCTCTGATACTTTAAGCCCATCAACATCTAATTGTTCGGATTTTTTATCAAAATTTTAACGCGATTATTTTTTATATTATCGGCGTTCAGAAAAGTTTGTTGTTAGATACTTATTCCGATGTAGATTTTTATACTCTTTTAGAATTTCTGCTCAAAATTGCAACCGGACATCGAGAAAAAAAACTTCAACTATAACTAATACGCTCCCTTTTATCGTATAGTAACCAGAACGTAAATATTCTGAGTAATCTAAGCTAATTTTTTCTTGGAAACTATTGAGATACGCATAAATTATCTAAGAACAAAAATGTCTTAGAATTTGCCAAATAATCCCCTCAAATTTATTCTAAACTTTTGTTCAGATGATTTTCGGGTTTCCAAAGTATATAAAAATTAAAATTTTCAAAGAAATTTTTTTTATTCTGAAAAAATCTCATCAATCCTAAAACATTTTTATCGCGCAAAAATTATTCACTTACTCAATAGTTTAAGTTTAAATCACTTGAATGCTTGATATTAAACAATATTTTAAAATTGATTAAAGAATAACTTCAAATTTTTCAGAATAGAAATATTTTTTAGAAATTAATTTTTTTTTGCATCTTCAAAAATCGAAAGTCATTTCAAAAAATTAAAAAAAATGATGGTATTATTAAAAAAAATTCTAAAACATTTCGGTTTTCGGGTAGTTTGTGTTTATAACAGTTCCAGGAAAAAAAAAATTAGTTTAGGTTTTTGTACAATATTTACGTTCTGGCCGCTATATTATAAATTGGTATAGTTCAATGAGTACATAAAAATTCTGCGTAAAACTTTAACTATTGTGATTATGATTACATAATGAATTTTTTGCAGCCACAATAATAAAAAATAAAGAAACGGAAAAGAAATTTTTTCAAGAATTTTCACGTTTTTCATATTTAAATCAACTATGTTTCTTTTTATGTCCAGTTGGAATTTCGAGCTCGGATTCGAAAAGAGCATGAAATTCTATACTGCAATATCTAAAAATCAAAATTTTTCAATGTCGATAACATAAAAAGTAATCGCTTGAAGTATCTAATGAATTATATATCTTGATTATTATATAATTATGTAATATTGAAATAGCAATATCTATCGTTGAAATATTGATAAAAAATCGTGACTCTTGAGCGTTAATGGGTTGAGTAGAGCATTTTTCAAAAGTTAAATTGGTAATTGTAATTATTCTGAAATCTTTTAGTTCCAGCTGAAAATGTTATTTTAGCCATGTCTATTTTTACAATACAGTGTTGGAAAAGATTTTATGAATCTCACTTCATCAGTGTGTTTAGTGAACAGTATATGAATTTCAGCATGTATGTGGTTGGCCTTTATCACTATTTCGGATCTGTAATTAGTGTAATTGGGGAATCTCAAGATTTGTTCAAAGGTTTGAAATGATTATACAAGTATAATTTTAATTACAATAAAATGTATAAATTTTGCTTTTTTTACAGACACGAATGTTAATTTAGATTGGTCAAAACTGAGTATGATTGACTGGACATGTATGGTTATATTTCTTGTATCAACATATTTTCAGTACAGATCAAATATTATTTTGTCAAACTTGAGAAAAGACAAGAATGGAAATGTTGTTACTAAAAAACATAAGATACCATATGGAGGATTATTTGAATGGGTTAGCGCACCATTACAATTGACAGAAATTATCTTGTATATATGTTTATCTATTATCTTGAGAAGTGCATCCACTTTTCATTTTGTCACTTTATGGGTGATAGCCAATCAAGTAAGTTACACTTTGAATACAAATTTTATTTATAAAGTATTTCATAAAACTAACAATTGTGTGTTTTCTTTTACAGGTGGAATGTGCATATTTGTCTCATGAATGGTCTCTTAAAAAATTTGAAGACTATCCAAAATCTCGTAAGGTATTAGTACCTTACATTTTTTAATTTAACAAAGTATCTATTTTTATTGTTTAAAATACTATTTATTTTTATATAAATAAATTCTAAATAAAAGTTGTGAAACCTTATGACGTGGTGTCTCAATTATTAAACAAAAAATTGAATATATCCAGATAACACATGATACTAACTGTAGATATGTAGTTACAAATTTTACCAAACTTTAAATCACACAATAAAACGGTGTTATCTGGAAACATAATTAAATGTACAAGTTTGATTTGTTGTCAAGAACAACAATTTTTCACACAAATTTCTGTACACTGCACATGAACTTCCAAATGGAAATTGTACAAGTTTGATTCCATTTTCTTTGAATACTGTATGTCAACAAATGTTATCAACAGTACAATTTTTTTATTTGACAAAAACCTTGACGCAAGTCAAATATACTAGTACATACCAGTACCGCAGTATCCAATGAAAATTGATTTATTTGAAGAGAAGACTGTAAAGTAATTTTACAAAGTTAGTACAAAGATGAGAAATAGTATACAAGTTATTATATTATATTAATATACCTGTAAGGATAGCCCTGAGCCTTATTCCTGAAGATAGAAAGCAACAAACTAAAGAATATAGCTACTAAGGCCAGACCAATCACAGTGAATATTCTCCTTTTTTTGACATCACCCTTACGGGAAGCAGCTTCAGTCATGAGTATCATACCCAAAACTACTGCTCCATCTTTATAAATTTGATGTTAAGGAAACATTAAAAAAAATACCAGACTTTATGAAAGTGTATACTCTTTAAAAGGATACTCAAAACCATAACAATGTAGGTCTCCAAAACAAATTGACCTTGTGAAGATCCATGTATATAGGCCACATTGCCATTAGGAGATTTGTAAATGAATGGAGGACTTCTAATATGGTTCCACATTTGACCAGATACCATTGTGAGAGTGAAGAACTAAAAATAAGTTTAACATTTTAATGCAGTCGTGAGGAGATCTCACAGCAAGTTTTTTGTACTTACTAGTGCTCCAAAGCCCCAAATTGTTTTATTATAAATGAAATCAAGGTTGTTCCTCCTCAAATACAAGAAACCTCCAATCAAAATCAGAAGCATAACGACAGCAACAGTTCCAGAATAACTAGGAGGTCTGAATACTCGTATTTGAATATCAGTGCGCTCAGAGATCCACTTAGCTATAGCCTCAGCAGCAAATCCAACTCTTTGAATATCCATAGTGTCAGCTGCTTTTGGTTTACCTTTAGCTGGGAAGTGCATATACACAGGTGCAGTATTTAGCCTCATCTGTAAACAGAACAGTTACTGTTTGTAGTAGATTTTAAGATTCCTTAAACTACACAAGAAGATACTATCCAATATTAACTCATACCATTTGGAAAACCTCCGAGCCTTCGTCAAAGTCAACCAAAGCAAAGAATAACTTATTAGAGTAAGACTGGGAGTAGCGGAATGAGTTGGCTACTATCACAAATTCATCGTTAGCATGCCTGCAAATCTGGCATTGCCGTTGAGGAGCCATCGCCGTAAACATAACAATCACAGAGTAGTTCCTAGGAGTAGTCTTGACAAATTCCTTAAACTTGGCAGTGTTGAACTTCATTACCGGTCGCTTCATTGCCATGTCAGTTAGTTGCTGTACTCTGTCAGCCAATGAAGCACTCTGGCTCTAAAATTAAAGCACAATATATTCCACAAAGTGCATAATCGCAACCCCTAAACCTCAACAATAAACTAAGTGACGTGTCGAAAGATAAAACCGCAAATAAGAATCCCAAGAACTTACGCTTTTCGTTCTATATTGACAGACCACATCGTTGAGCAGAAGCAAAAACAAGCCCAGGAAGGGCAGCAACATTTTCTTGGACATCGAGAACATGATGTTCGGGTGTCCCACGACTGCCGGGACGGTGTATTACTTATCGCAGTCGCGGTTGGTCGCGTCGACGGGCGCAACGTGTCGGTTTCTTCTTCGCGGCTCCTACTCTACTCCTGCTCTTCATCGGCCAACTTCATTTCGCAGCTGACTTCAATTCAATATGCTTTTTCGTCTGCTGCAGTGCTGCATCGAGTGGCGCGAAATACGAACTTTAAATTATAACTTTGGCAAGGGAAATCGTCAAAGTTCCAATTATGTAATATAATTGAAATAAAAAAAAAGATTAAAGTCGTTTTATGCTGAATCATATGGTAATTAGAGACAAGGGTTTTTGCTGTGAATACATCTCTTGGAACGTTCGAGACGTTTGTTAAAAGCGAGGGCCGGACCACCACCGAGGGCACCGAGACTCTCTGGCCTCTGCCTAGCCTGATAGCAGTATGCTTTTGAGCGTGTTTCCTGCGAAGGATCAAGCCGCGCAGGACCAAGCGAGGAAATAAATAAGTGTCACATACGACGTGGACAGGTAAGTCGTCCAAGCGTTATACAGAAACCTCAAATTTTATGCACGGCATCGTTCACAATGCAATGTCTTTGTGTGTAACATAAGTTTTCTATTTCATAACTCTCTGTATATGCGGGTGATTCTGCCGTAACTGATGGTCCAGATCGGCCATAAAATTGTTTTCTTAGGTGTAGAATAGCTTTTCTTACTAGTTAAAACATCAAAACAACACAAACTGAATCCACTAGTAAAGTATAAAATTCAATGAGAAAACAACAAATAATATATAAGTTTATTTTTTTGGCTTTACTTTGATTATATAAAATTTTTTAATGAACGAAACAAAAAATATTTTTAACTATAAGTATTTTCTGTTAGAATCAAGTACATACATATATTTATTCAGCATTTAAATTTGTTACTTTTTTATCGTAAAAAGTTAAAAAGTTACTAACTGACTTTGAATACTTAATAAAATGATTTACAATATTTTATAGGGACGGAACTGACATTTTAACTTTAGATAGCTCGTACTCGTATATATCGCGTACATTTAATTTACAATTTTTTCCACACAGTAAGTTACTATAACCATTAAATCCTATTATAAAACGCACTTTACTTATCTTGAAATATTATTTAAACCTTAATATTCTCAGGGGATGGAACTGACCCAATTATTTGTACACTGCGAAAATAAAGAAAAAAGTGGATCGGATTCGCTAACATTTTGATTCTTCAACTTTTTTTTCTCTAGTTCACTACTGCGAAATTCATCGTTACAGTCTCAGCTTTAAAATCGTCCGTGCGGTGGTGCTGGAAAGTCAATTAACACTTATTTCAAACGCATAAACGCGCAAAGATTATTACTAAGATTTTTTTAGATTTTGCCGAAGAAAATGTATTCATCGTCATTCAATATTAATTTCTCGATTTTTAGTTCAATGTACATGTTAATGTTTATAATAAACTTCATAGTTTTTTTTTTAAATTGGTATTTACTGTTTTAAGCTTTATTTTTACGGGAGACACGTTTTTATATTAAAAATATTGTTTCGGACACGGGACGGAACTGCCATTTTAACAGTTCTTTATTAAATCTCTTTAATATACAATTATGCAATTATATTGTATATTCATTCTAAGAAAGTTTTCTACATTACACACTCACCAGAGCCAAAAAAAATATTGATTTTCATACTACAATTTGTATACGAGCTCCCGACCCTATATGGGCCAGTTATGGCAGAATCACCCATATACGTAATTTATAGGTGAGCGAATTCGACAAAAGTTATTAGAAAGACACATACAATCTCAACGAGAGTATAAAAAAGAGATACTCGAATCAGAATGTCTTACGTATACAAGAGTCTCTTTATCTTTTCTATACGTTCTTATAATTACTTCTTTCTCGTTAAACAATTTTATTTTAATAATTTCCAGATGGTCGCGGTAAAGAATCAAAATTAGAAAAAAGGAGAAAAACGCAACGTGCTTACCGGCGCAAAATGAAGGAAAAAATGGAGATGGCTTATAAGGCATTTCAAACATTAAAACAAACACAACTTAAAAACTGTGCTAATATCCGCGATACGCAACCACACGAAATTGAAAAGAAATTTTGCAATGACAATGCTCAATCTACAAGTTTCGCTTGAAACTGAATCAAAAATATAGACAAAAATTGTGTATGTATGTGCATACATACAATTTGTACATACATAAATCATACTATAGGCTTGTATGTAGATATATCACATAAGTAATCAACAATAAAATAAAAAAACCAAATGTAAAATTTAGATTTTTAAAAAATTTTCTACAGTTTTACTATAGACGTGAATGTTAATATATCATTTATGTATAATTAATAAAAAAATGTATATAAAATCAGATTTTTTCTATTTTCTCATATTTATACCCAGCATTACTATTACAAAGTAGATTGAATGAAAAATGGGATCTTTTTATATATATAGATATTAGTTCCATCTAGCGAAACTTGCGCGCTCACGAACACGATGTATTCACATCTACCTTGTGTGCATGTTACATACGTTTTTTTAAATAGTCTGTGAAAATATATTTGCATTTATTTAGTTTGTATTTTTACATTTGATAATGTGCTTAAAAAAATAGATACTGTAAAAATATTTTCTTATGAGTAAAATTAAATTAATAACAGAAAAAATAAATGAAGTTTGCAACAATATACGCATCATTTAAATGAGTCACATAGGACATCAAGAGTATTTAATAACACTAACTTTTGGTGATTACTAGTCGTTGAGAGAATCTATAACAAACGGCGCATCATTTTGCTGATACCGCGTTAACGGAAGATCATATGGCAGTCGGAATAATGGAACATCTGGAGAACTTGAGTTTTTTACTGGAAATGTCTGCTGATTAATCTGTAATTTATAAATGCTTCAATAAATGACGTCCACTCAATAAGTATGATTGAGGTTTCATTTTTTATTACTTACAACAAATTTTGGTATAAAAACGACTCCTGCTTCATAATTCATAATGTAGTGAGATGCTCCTGTTTTGGCAGTTGTCCCCCAAGCTCCTTTGCTTAAATTAGCACTTGTTAAAACAAACCATGGAATTTGTGATAAATCTGGTGAGATTCGAGTATAAGATTTAACATGAGGCATTGCTTTTGTTCGGCCAGTTTCGTTAGCTTTCCATTGACTATTAATTTTAAATATTATATTTTCATGAAACAAATTCTAGTTTAATATGGTGGTGCTAAAATGTAAATTATACGTACTATAAGTAATTTTTCAACCACTCTTGCTTCTCATGGCTTTTTCTACTGTATGGAAGACAACAGGATCCTGATTTACAATCAAAACTTTCTTCGTAATTCCTCTGAGATGGATAAACAAATTGGAAGTTTGGATTGCTCTTGATTCCTTTGGATTTTTCCCTTGACATTGAAAACACTATATTGGACTGTATCCAACTATCAAAAGTAGGTCCTAAATTTCCAATACTTGAACTTTGAGCAATTATTGTCCATTGTGGAGCATCTGGGGGTAGAACTGCATGTTCATTTAATACAGTAGCAAGCCGTCTGTGGCCCCAACTATTCAAGCTTAAACCTTTATGACTACCAGGTATAGAAGCAACAAAAAAAACATTTACAGAGGAAAAGTCTATTCCCTTGACCAGATTTTCCCACTTGATAAGTTTTGGATGTTTGTATGCATTCAAATACTCTCTGAAGCTTTTTTTAAAATTTGTTGGAGATTCGCCATCACCAGGATTTGATGACTCTGGTAAAGGAGGCAAATGTGGAGACATCCAGAGCCTGTTGATTAAAAATAAAACTTATTGATTCCATGAATACATTTATTCTGTTTGTAAAAAAACTTTACCCACCCTTGAGTTCTATTTTCCCAGTCATCGCTGTAAATATTGGCAGTTGAAACAACAATTCTTATTCCACCATCACTGTATTCAAAAACAGATATCTTAGAATGATGGCATCCAAATGCTGTAGGCATATTGATTTGCACTAAAGTTATATTAGATGGTAAAGAACTTTGAGGGTCACAGACTGAACCACAGAAGATGGTCATTTTTGGATTTTGTGCTGCAAGCAAATATTGAAGACACAACCATCCTATTTCAACCATGAAGTTTATGTGAAGGCTATCTACTATGTCTCCCAAACCAATATCTAACAATTCTGGAAAACTTACAGTGAATTGCTGTTCATGTGTTGCTTTTGATTTTTCAACTCTATTGAAAAAATAATGATAAGGAGCTGATAGTGCATATTTTAGGGCAAATTCTCCAGGCTCACATAGAGTAACTGTATGCCCTCCTTGTCTCATTCTTGTAATAGCCTGGTCCCGTATTTTTTCTCTTAGTTTCCTGTCATTGGATGCTGCAAAATTTTCTAGGTACGATTTTGATGATGAACTCTGACTCGAATTAAAAGAACTAGAATTACTCTCAGAGCTCGTGCTCTGGGAATCCATGCTTGAACTACTTGAATTATGAGCATTGATTTTTTCAGCACTCTTTACTTTTTTGATAGAATCATTGCCACTACCAGTATTCGATAAAGCTCTTTTACGACTTCCTGATACCGCTTGTGAATCAGACTTTTCATCAACCTTTGCAGCATTAGCATCCATTTCCTTTAATTTACTTTCTCTTTTTTGCAATGCAGCCTGTTTATGCTTTTCTATTTTAGCTTTCAAATCTTCTAATTCTTTCACTTTATTTGGTGATTTAGTAGTATTTGCCTTAGCTTGTGCAGCTTCATGGGATGAGGATGGCGATGCAGTCCCTTCATTTTTTTTCCCTCTTTCTTTTTTCATAACCATTTGTAAAACATTTAGCTGATCGAGCAGCAGTGATCGATCTGGACATTCGAAGCCTGCATCGGCTGGGACAGTTATGGGTTTGTCTAATTTTCCATTTACTAGTTTTTCCACTGGAATATGCATAATTTTATTAGAAAGATTAAAAGAATTATAATTTTATTATTACACTTTAAAATTAAACATAAGCTTACAATGTGGATGTGACATTTCAGCAAAATGAACAGGATTTTTTCTGTAGCATTTTTCCTTGTAGGGACACATTTTCTTTTCTACAAAGTTTTCATAAATAATTCAATTGACTTGTCCTTTTAAATTATAATATTGAAATATGAGTATAGCGAAATAAAATATACCTCCAGCATAGCTCTCATTCAAAATGTTATTCATGATGATAACCTTTTCTGAATTATCACGTTTTACCAAGTGACGAAATTTAATACTGAATGCGGTAAAAATGTTGTTCACCAATTTTATCACTACTGTTGTGTCAAAAAAATAAATAGAAATTTTAAAAGATTCAATCACATCGTAGTCGTATTGTTTTCATACGCATTTACGGCCGTCTTTGCGTCTTCAACGACTATTACATTCTACAAATCTGTCTGGGGTTGGTACTGTAGTTGGTACACATCAGCTGCGGGACTCGGGATAGTCGACCCTCGATCAGGCGCAAAATTTGAATGATATAAGTAAAATAAGGCATAAAAATTGCATAAGAATTACAAAGCTGTAAAGTTATACGCATAAAATATGCATTGAACGATATTCCAACAATATTGTGTATACACCCCAACAGTGTAACTAGATTAACTTTTCTTTTTACTGATTAACAGATGCCTGAATGCAAATTTTAATGATTATTGCATCTATGTCTATTTTTCGGATTAAAAGAACCACGTCAACACTTGCCGCATTCGCACGCAAGAAAACGATTACGTGTCCATTAAAGATGTACTTAACAGAAAACTTCGCATAACGCCAAGTCCTTACACCACAATTTAGAAGTAAGCAGCAGTCGCAACTTCGCTACACAATACTTTTATTCTAGATATCTATAGAGAAACAAATTTTCTTGTAGCTATTGCGAAGGTATACGAGTCGGAAAGAAAGAAAACATTTTCAGCATTATTAAGGGCTATTATAGTCGCGCGAGAAGCTACAGTGAATTACAGTTTATGCGCGTGCGGCTAACTTGTTATTTCCTATATTTTTCCACAGTTATACATTATAATAGAGACAGTATGAAACGCATTCGACGTACGATACATTCTCGCCGTAATGAAGGGTGGAAAAAAGAGGCACGTGCAGGTGAAGAAAAAAATATTGTTATTCTATAACACTCGCATGAAGCTTACGAGGCTCAGCTATACTCGAAGACTATAATAAAATGTATGCGATAGTATGTATACACGTCATCCGTGAAAGAAAACGTTGGGGCGAAGAAAATTATACGAGAAAAAAGCCGTTCAATACTGCGAATATCTTTGGAGAAATGCAATTCATCGTCATGCAGGTGTGTTAACGCACTTGTACGGTGGCAGCCACGTACGAGGTTGCGAAATTGCAGGTCTTTTACTAGATGATTGCAGAGTACTTTCTTTCGCGTACAGATACACTGCACCAGCGCTGTCCGTAGCTTTCGTACGGAAAAGCTTAAATGCGTATCATTTTCTTATATTTTGCAGCTAGTCCCAGCTATTAACTGGTTTCGTGCTTCGTCAATAAAAATTCTAAGTTATACGATAGAAGATTAATATTCCTGTATAAGACTTCTTCGCTTATTTTAATTGGTTTTCTATGCATGTTTTGTGAAATGTTTCTTGTCGTTTACTGCAAGCTGTAAATACATGCTTCTCAGAATTATAAAAAAAAATAGTCACTTTGTTATATACAGCTCATCGTAGAATAAATTGTTAGAAATTGCTAATGAAATGAAAAAATACTTTTGTTTATAAATAATTAAGTCGTGAAAGACGTATTGATAGTCATAAGAATTGTTATAAGATTTGCTTACATTTTTACTCTTTTATAGAGAATTTTACATTTTTAATTAAATACTAACAGTGTTTTTCAAAAATGTTTATTATTTTCAATATGTGCAGCTCGTGATTCATGCGTATAGGCTATAAAGACTGGATATTATTTTTTCTTGAAGTATTCGAGAGCTTGAATCTTTCGTCTTTGAATCAACTGCCATAAATGCCACGAAGTATGGAAGTATACATCGTATTGAAAAACTTTTTTCCTGTATAATTTTCTTCGCCCCAACGTTTTCTTACGCAAGCATGACGAGTCTATACTAAGGTACACGTATAACCATACATTTTATTATAGTCTGCGAGTATAGCAACCCTTCACGAGTTAGAAAGCAATATTTTTCTCTTCACCTATAGCACGCGCCTCTGTTCTCCCCATACCCATCATTACGACAATGTATCGTCGGACCTTTTATGCTGTTTCTATTATAATGCAACTGTGGAAAAAATATAGGAAATAACAAATTACCTACGCGCATAAACTGTAATTTACTGTAGCTTCTCGACACTAAGCCCTTAATAATGCTGGAAATATTTTCTTCTTTCCGACTCGTAACTTCGCAACAACTATAAGAAAATTTGTTTCTCTAGATATCTGTAGAATAAAAGTATTGCACAGCGAAGTTGCGACTACTTACTTCTGAATTGTGGTGTAAGGACTTGGCACTATGCGAAGTTTTTTGTTAAGTATCATCTTTAATGGGTACGTAATCGTTTTCCTGTGTGCGAATGCGGCAAGTATTGACGTGGTCTTTTATTTATTTCCAATCTTATTCTGTAACTTATTTTAAACATTTTTTAGTAGAAAAAAAGTGATATAGATACAATGAATTATATTGAAATTTGTATTTAGAAACCGCGTACACAATTATGACACAATCGCAATCTTGCTAGAATGTCGTTCAATCCATTTTATGCATATGTCGAATTTCAATGAAAACATGCACCTTTCTTTGGTCTAGAAATCGAAAAAATGTTTTTAAAGCTAGAGGTTTCGGACCGATTAGACTTTATTCTGTGAGCCGAAAGATAGTCAAAAGTGCAGAGGAACATGGAAATAATTCCTAGTAACCATATTTCTGAGCCACTTCACGCTTTTTTTACAGAAAATTAATGCGTCAAAACACTGGAATAATAACAACTACGAATGTTCCCGAGGCACATATTTGAGAAACATATATATATATATATATATATAGAAGAAATGAGCTTTAATTTAAGCTATTAAACTTTGAACATGCACGACTGGATCAAATTTGAGAAGAATTTCAAGAAACAGAATATTAAAATAATCGTTTTTCTTTTTTTATTTGAAACTTCATAATTAGCGATTCAACCAATAGTTTTCCAAGTTTAATATCTCAAATTAAAGCTCTTTTCTTCTGCTTTCATATAATTGATCAGATCTCAAATTTTGTTGTGTGATGATATATATGGGTGGTTCTCTGACAAATCGAGCGGTCGATTTTTTGACCCTATCGAAAAAATTTTTAAAATGTTCCTAAGAGACATATGAGTATCCCTGAATTTTTTCCAATTTTTTGCATCAAGTATCTTCGAGTTACAGAGGGTCAAAGTTGATGAAATCATGTTTTTTTGCTTTTTCTGGCTACTTTCATTAATTTGTAGATCCTCAGGGAAGCATTTTTCACTATAGAGATATATAACATTTTTTTCTGCAAATTTTCTAAACTATTCAAAAAAAATATTTTTGATGTCGTATATATATGTTTTAAGAAAGTTATAAGTCATTTAAGTCTTAAAATCAAGTTTTAGGAATGTTCGATCATCCGGATCATAACCAAAAAATTCATGAAGATACCTTATTTCAATTCAAAAAAGTCTGCGAAAGACCCAGAATGTCAGAGGCCTTGGTTTCTCTGTAAAAAATCATTATATCCGTTCATATATGAAAAAAATTTAGTTTTATTGCTATATCGAAGCATTTCACTAACCTTATCATTTTTTTAATGATTGAAATTATTATAAAAAAATTTACGTAATTGATAAAATTGGTTAAATTCTTCGACATAGCAAAAAAACTAAATTTTTTTCATATATGAACGGATATAATGATTTTTTACAGAGAAACCAAGGCCTCTGACATTCTGGGTCTTTCGCAGACTTTTTTGAATTGAAATAAGGTATCTTCATGAATTTTTTGGTATGATACGGATGATCGAACTTTCCTAAAACTTGATTTTAAAGCTTAAATGACTTATAACTTTTTTAAAACATATATATACGACATCAAATCTATTTTTTTGAATAGTTTAGAAAATTTGCAGAAAAAAATGTTATATATCTCTATAGTGAAAAATGCTTCCCTGAGGCTCTATAAATTAATGAAAGTAGCCAGAAAAAGCAAAAAAACATGATTTCATCAACTTTGACCCTCTGTAACTCGAAGATACTTGATGCAAAATATCTGAAAAAATTCAGGGATACTCATGTGTCTCTTAGGAACATTTTAAAAATTTTTTTCGATAGGGTCAAAAAATCGACCGCTCGATTTGTCAGAGAACCACCCATATATATATATATATATATATATATATCATCACACAACAAAATTTGAGATCTGATCAATTAATATGAAAGAAGAAGAAAAGAGCTTTAATTTCATTAATTGATCAGATCTCAAATTTTGTTGTGTGATTTTATATATATATATATATATATATATATATGATTAATACGAAAGACGAAGAAAAGAGCTTTAATTTGAGATATTAAACTTGGAAAACTATTGGTTGAATCGCTAATTATGAAATTTTAAATAAAAAAAGAAAAACGATTATTTTAATACGTTTTTTCGTTTAAGTACTCCGCAAAATCCAGAGATTTTTCTGTTTCTTGAAATTCTTCTCAAATTTGATCCAGTCGTGCATGTTCAAAGTTTAATAGCTTAAATTAAAGCTCATTTCTTATATATATATATATATATATATATATATATATATATATATATATATATATGCTTCTCAAGTTGATCGTTTTTTACTGATAACGATACACACTGTTCAATTTTTTTCTTTTTCACTATATTGATTATCTGAGATAATATTTCATTCATATTTTTATATTTATCAATTCAGCGTATGTACTGACGTGGCATTTCGTCCATAAGTTTCAATAAAACGTGTAGAAAAAGTAAATCGAAGCGCACCTTTCTGCAAAGCTACCGAAGTGCACGTCTTTGGACATTTTATACAGCAAATGAAAAAATGAATTATTAATATAAATTATTATTATAAGTGTAAATTAAAAATAAAACGTGAAGTTAAATAACAGAAATATTTAAAAACCATACCGAATAAATTGCAATCAATAATGCCTGTACCGTAAAAATTTTCAAATTAAAAAATTTTAATTAGTAAAATACATTTATCAATTATATTGCTTAAATATACATATTTAAATGTATAATAGTTATATGTATCATTTTATTTCTTATCCTACAAGTACAAACCGTATTTATTCTTAATTCTTTAAGAATCTTTCTGTTTCAATTATTTGAGCATTGCTGACATTGCAGTTGTGCTAATTATTATGTAAGTCAGTATAAAAATTATTAGTAAATATATAATATATGCATATATATTTTTTGTAGTAAGCTTAAAAAAATAATATAAATTAAATAATGCCGACTATTTACGCTAGGTCTGTTTCAATACATTGAGCGCTGAGTAGGACAATTTTAGGATCTGCAAAAAATTAAAACAAATAATACGATATTGTCATCGAATAAAATATCGTCAACTATGTTTTAATGCATTTTTCATCAAGTAATACCGACATCTGTGTAAGACTTCAATGATAAAGTAACGAAAGGCCCACACGTTATTAGAATTGGTTTTGTAGTTTGAAGCATCATTATCATCATTCCCTTAAGAGTGTTGACATGTAATTCAGTCCAGTCTACTTTAATCATGGATTCGCTGAATTGCAAACTCTAAAAAATTCAAATTGATTTTAATCCACTGTATATAGTGATCGAAGAATAATGTTCACTCGACAAACGTCAACTTTACTTTTAAACTGACTTCATTACCAAACCAGCAGTACATAAATAACTCGATGAGCATCGTGATCAAATAAATGAGCATAAGCATAATTTGAGCAGTATTTGATCTATTTACCGTTAATTCGTATATCGTCATGCATAGTATACCAGCACTCAAAAAGTATTGCGAAAAAATAGACGGCGCGAAACCCGATTTGAATTTCTCTATAAACCTGCAATGAAATCTTGTTTTGTAGAACCGTTTTTTAAGCACACTGATTATATCCCTACAGTTAGCTGATTGAATACATTTTTTTGAAATACTGCAGCAGCGCGTTACCGTAAAATATGTAGATGATGCTTCACGCTTTCCGCAACGATCATTTGCTGAAAAATGCGTAACTCGTCCTTGGCGATATACGTATTCAGTGCCGTTTTAACAGTTTCCGGCAATATCTGAAGCCTAAAGCTCATGAGTTCCAATTGCGCACAGGTTTGTATCATAAAACAACTGATGATAAGGTCGTTCGAGCAGTTCCACGCAGCCAGTAACAAAACTCCTACGAACTGATGCAAATAAGATAACTGGTAGGACAAGCCCTCTTTGATTTCGTAGGGATGCCAAGACCTGATGCAAAGCGGAAATCGCTCGTTGGCAAAGAATAGAGGCCAGATGGCAACGCAGCTTGCCGAAAACTCGGCTATGACCATGCAACACATGGCGAGATATCTGAACATAGCAAATTTATTCGTTGCAATAAGCGTTATCATTTGTGAAGTGCGCAAAAATATTCGCTGTAATAATAGCTTAGATATTTTAAGACCTCGACATCTTGTTGAAATAGGAGCAGAGCTCGATCTCCTGGGAATTGTGAGGAAGGCAAACGTTCTCCAGCAGCATTTCCGACAAATCGATCACGCGCTGTCTTCTCCAGAGTAGGGTCGCAGCCTTGACGCAGGCATTGAATGCGGTGAGGAAAACGTAGGCTATCTCGGTGAAGTCGTTTACGTTTCCGGTAAGCAGGTACAAAGCTGCCGATTGAGATAGCATGAGAAAAAATATTACTGTCACGGTAAACAAGACGTAGAGATGGTAAGCAAAGTACGCTAGATTGTTCGATTTCAAATTCCTCGGTGCCCAAATGCCCGAGCACGTTGCCGCGAAAAATGCTTCGGTTATTATTGTGCGCATTATTCCGTAAAAATTATTATACACTCTTCGTTTGTCAATGCAATTGAAAAATTAAATTTTTTCTATTGTCGCGCTTAAAAAATATACGCTATCGGACCGCAAGGGAAACTCATGACTCTGCAGCGTCTTTTCCATGCCTGCGGGCTTACGTTGCCGCGTATACGCGGCTTCTTCAGCCAAGTAAACATGTAAGATATTAATACAGGTAATTTCGCGTTCGAATGTACAGGTGCAGCTGCGTCGGAAAAGTGCGGCTACATCATAATATAATAAATTTAGGAGCGTGTTGGTACATGCGCAGTGCAATAATGCATTTCATTCGTAATGCAGTCAGTCGTGGCCTACGCCTCTTTCTTATGCCGCAACAAAACAAAAAGAATTACTTGGTCACTTTAGTTCGTGCAGCTCGCAATACAAATATTTGGTGTACTAAAATACAGTATCGCACAATAAGCTTAATGTAATAATGCACACGAAATTAGCTAATTAAATGGAATACAAAATAAAATTTTAATTTGTGCACTATACTATATATAGCGAGTTATGCATCGAAAATATAAGCATACATGTCAAAGTTAATATTCTATATTAAACGCGTTTGATATTGTTTGTCTGCTATAATTTATTGACTTTATTATATTAAATGTTAAAGAAAAATATATGTAACGTTTTGTTAAAATATAGGTCGAGTGATTTTTTGTATGTGCAATAAACATTATCGTTTTGAGCTCCTCAAATCAGCACAGATACGGTTGATTAAAATTATCGTCAAAAAAAGATTAGTTTCTGTGCAAAACTATCGTGATGGTGAAAAACTTTGGAAATCGTATAAAAAAACCGCGCTGCCAAGTCCCTGGCACACAGCTTCCAGCTCCTAAACAGTTTTTTTTTTCATGACCATAATTTAAAGACGGATCGATCGGTGAAATCAAAAACGCTTTCTTCTGCTGCTTCCGGACAAGAAAAACATATCCAAAAACCTTACTTGCAATGAAATCCGATGAGCAGAAGCTGAGATCTAGCGGTATACATACGTTCATACATTATACATACATACATCCATCCAGACATTTTCTAAAAATGCTCGATTTCACTTCCAAACATCTTAGAATCATGTTTTGACTGTTTCAAGCTGAAAAATATAGTCTCTTTTCAAATTTCCTTACTTATAACTTGTTTTACGTAGCATCGCAGAAGAATGTGAAAATTTATGCTGTGACATAAAAGTTGGCGAACTTATAAAAGTTTTTATGCCGAAATTCCATAATATGTATGCTTGTTTTCATACTTTCGACTTTTCAGAATTGATGTTAATTGTACGTACTGTTGTCTAATTTTTGATTCAATAATTAAAACGATTTTGAAAAAAATTCTGTGAACTTGTTTGAAAAAATGAAAAAAAATGTTATAAAAAACGTGCTCCACTTTAGTTTTAGTGCAGGTTTTAAGGAGTAAAGTGAGATATTAAATATTTGATTTCGTTTACCCAAACGCTTAGAATCATGCACGCATAGTCATTCAATAAAAAACATGTCCTAATAATAATAATAATAATAATAATAATAATAATAATAATAATAATAATATAGATTTGTAAGATGAAAAATTAATACATTTAAGAGTTCAGTAGCTTTAATTGATGGCTTGAACGCAAACTTTTAAATAAAAGCAGTTGCATTATAATTGCACAAATAATGACATTTTTACAGCTTTCAAAAAAAAAAAAAAAAAAAAACAAACATTTTCGACCATTAACCCTGTCACAACCCCTGAATTAATTATAAAAATTTTGACACCTTATTGAAATATCTCCATCTCCTCTATGCTGGTAACATGCATGCTAATTGAGATATTAGCAGAATTATCATTACTGCGGTTAAAAGAGTATAAAATTTATGGTCAAAATATGCGCTAGATTTGATTTGAAAATTTGAAATTTTTGAAAATTTTGAAATTTTGAAAATTTTGAAGTGTTATTATTTACATGTATATGGATATGGTGTCTTATTTTTATTATATGTATGTATGGATGTGTGTGTGTGTGTGTGTGTGTGTGTGTGTGTATGTACAATGTACATATATATCTTGCAGCGGGAGGTAAAAATTTTTACCTCCCGCTCCGACACTGCATAGAAAAACTCGACTTTCCACGGAGTTTTGAGGCACCGAAAAGAGCCCTTTCGATGCACGTGTTATGAAAACGAATGTATAACAAAATTAAAATTAAAATTCGTTACAAATTGAATTTTTACCTTATTAAAATAAACGCACTAATACATTAAATTGAAGCACAAAATAAACAGCCACAAATTAAAGTTAACACTAAAATAAATACAAAGTAATCTTTTACAAAAATATATCTAAAATACAATTATTAATAAATATTGTAAGAAACCGACAGTACTGGCAAACTTACAAATTTATCTGAACAGCGATGGTTACGGTGTCGCAAGGTGGTGATGCGATACCGGAGGACGATTATCGACTGCCCGATCAAAGTTCAGACAAGTACTTAAAATCCATCTCAAAGTCAAAAGCTGGTGAGGGAAAACATTCACAATCGATATCTGAACAACAATAAAAAAACTCCCACCGATTCGAAGACGCGAAGAAGCCAACCGATGTATTCAGATACCGTAAAGGATCGTAAGAAGTGGCATTACGAACGTAAACGTCATAGATGCAAAAGTTAATTTGTAACCAATTTGTATTTTAATTCTGTGTACATTGGTTTATAATATTTGTGCGATTCATAAGCCCTGAAGAGGAGTCCCACGTGCAGGCTTGAAACCTTGGCGGTTATCAATAAACTCCACTACTTACTCAAAGAGATGATTTAATTCAATTTTCCTCGTATTAAATATCGAGCGATAGAAGCATTTTTATCAAAATGTATAGAAACTTGTTCAATTTTCTGCCAGGCAAGACGTAAAAAAGAACAACAGACATTCATGAACGTGGTTACAGATAACGCGATAAAAGGTCCACAGTTTATTAAGATTAGCGATGTTGTTTGCAACATCATAATTAGCAATCCTTTGAGAGTATCAACGTTTAATTCAGTCCAATCAGATTTACAAATATTGTCGCTAAATTATAAGCTCTACAATTGTTTAAAATATATTAATTCATGAAAAATACTATGTAATTAAGTGTTATGTTCTCAGCTTACCTTTACACTGACTTCATTACCAAACCAACATTACATTAATAATTCCACCAGCATACAATATGTGAAACTTGACATAATAATTGCATCTAACCCATTCGATGAATTTACCAGAAGCTGATAAACGCATACGCATATCAAAAAGGAACTCAAGCAGTATTGCGATGAGACATTTGGCACAAAATTACTCTTTATGCTTTTTATAAATCTAAGCAAAAGAATTTTTATAACATTAAAAAAAAAGAAGCTATTTTAGATACATTAGATTTAATTTTAAAAACAGTTGATACAAGTAGTCATGCAATAATTTGTTTACTTGTGGATGTGTAATGTGATGTTTCACGCTCTCCTTTATAACTTTGTGCTGATGTCGGCTGATACGATCTTCGGGAACGTCATTCTTCTTCGTTATTCTAATAGTTTCGGGCAGCTTCCTAATTCTGTGGTTCATCAGATCCATTTGAGCACAAGTTTGCATCATCAACCCCGCAAATATGACGTCAGTAGCGGTGTTCCAACCAGCAACAAAGAAGATGACTATAAAGACTGATGTACATATTATATGACGGTAAGTATGTAGAATAACTGTTCATTTCGTAAGGATACCAGGCCTTGATTGACCAGGCCGGATTAATGGCTCTAATGTAATGGCCAATGCTATTCACTCCGTCAAGCCCATACAGAAAATTGCCATAGGTCTGCAAGCATATGTAAATACAGTATTTGTTTTGGAATAAAAAATTGCATGCAATAAATAGTGCATTACGATATTAGTGCCCGAAGTACATGATTTTTCTACAGTTTTATTTCTTTATATTTTTAAGCAACTGTGAAAATCACATATTTCGAATGCGAATGTCGCATATCCTATTTTTTTTATCCGAGAGCGTGCGAAATTGTGATATAAAATACATTGCTACAACGTTTCGCACATGACTTAATTTCAGTGTGAGAATTTAATGTTTTGCACACGCTATATATCGATAAGAAATCAAAAGTTCGATTGTAACATATAGAAATTAGTTTCAGTAAACTCAAAAAGTAATACATCGCAAATGCTTCTGACATGTTATTCTTATAGAAATAATAATCAGCAAGTGATACATGAACTATGATTAATGTTTGAGACCAGTCCCTTCGCAATTTCTGATAATAAATAAACGGTTTGGCTTCTTCTGCATTTTTTGGTATGCAAATTTCTCTTTGCAGCACATTCACGATATCGATCATACGTTGCTTCCTAAGCAGAATATTAAGACCTTTGGTTAAGCAGTTGCAAGTAGTGAGAAATATAAAGCCTGATTCGACCATGTTACTTATGTTATCTGTAAAAAATATCAATGTGCAGAACAAAATTGACTGCAAGAAAAACAGTACGATCGCACCCGCTAGTGAAAACATTTTGTACAAAACTTTGGCACTTTTAAATTTAAAGCGCGTTGGCATCCAAACACCAACGTGTGTTGCTAACAAAAGCTCAATGGCTGTTGGAAATTCTGCCATCGTTATAGGCTTATACTACAATTTTTTTAAACTAAACTTTATACAGAGTTTACCTTTGCTATGCTCAAGAGTATATTGCCATGGTAGACTACTAAACCATAGGCAAAGATCTGTGGGGCATAAGCTCTTCGAATCCCCTCCAATTCTTTTCTTTTTCCATTGCTGTGGAGCGTGCTCATTTCTGATAAATAAGTAATTCTTTAAAATACTGCTTTTACGCGCAAAATAGATGGCTGTAAAAAAGTGAAAGAAATGCACATGCGCAGTACTCGTAGTCTTCTCGCTCAGTATTCTGCATAGTCAGTAACTCTCTGACTGCATCGACGATCGGCAAAAATTCATAAACTACTTTTGATTATAGAAATAAAGCTACTCTCGTGCACTTGTGCAAAATTTGAAAACCTTGACATCTTGTTGAAATCGGAGCAGATCTTTATCTCTTCTGAATTGCAAGGATAAACATTCTCGTTTAACATATTCCGTTTACCGTTTTTACACAGGTAGAAGTATCCAAAATCGCTAAATTCCTCTATGTTGCGGTAAGCAGGAAAACGCATACTGATTAAGATATTAGCAGCGGAATTATCACTACTGCGGTGAAAAGAATATAAAATTTATAACTAAAATACGCCAGAATTGATCTCCAGCAGGTTGGTCGATAAATATGCGATTTGATGTATTCTTTATTTACTGCTGTGTGGTGCATATACTATTTTTTTCACGCACAGCCTTAAAATGCCAACTGTCTCTTATCGCCTAAGGAATGAATTTGGCATTATATATGGCTGGTTCTGAAAAAAAAAATCAATTTATATTATATTATAATTAATAATTTATAATTAAATTAATTAAATTAAAGTTAATAGATACTAAGATGTCATAATAACAATTTTTTTCATAATGCGTTTCTTCATCTTCAATTATCTTATTCAAGTCATTAAAAACGGAGAGTAATGAATGAGTAGGTCTGGCTTAATAGCTAAAAAAATTTCTTTTTAAAATGCTGTAGAAAATCTTCTATTCAAGCAATCATAACGAAACTTCATTTTATCTTAAAGTGCTCACTCAGACCTTCACTTTAAGCTATTGAACACTTAATGATGTTTTCCAGCGGCGTACACGGTCTTCAGCATGTGAGTGGACCAAATAATAATATGTTTAATAGCTCATTTTACTCCTTGAAAGTTGTACTACCTATTAACACCTAAAATGAAAGTTGTATGAATTACTTAAAGGTTATACTAATACTTAAATTTATTTTAATTTTTTTATCCTTGTTTATGTAATTTTTTCATTTAATACTAAGACTAATTTGTAAAAAAGTGCTCTAGTTAAGTTCTACTGCAACTTTCAAGGAGTAAAATCAACTACAAAACGTATCATTTGGTCTACTCAGGGGCTGAGGATCGTGCACGCCGCAGAAAAACTTCAGTAAAAAACATGTCCCAATGGTAATAGGTTTCAGAGGCGAAGAATTAATATTTTTAAGTGTTAAATAACTTGAATTGAAAATTTTCTACAGCATTTAAAAAGAATTCTTTTTTAATCCTTAACCTAGGTCTACCTCCTTAACGGACGTCATAGGAAACGTAAAGCGCTAGAATGTTAAATAAAAAGTTTTTATTTTCAGTGCAAAATTTTGCATAATTATAAGATTTGTTATATAATTTTTCGCAATAATCATGATAATATTTTTTAAGTTAAAGTTTTGTTATTAAATTTTATGCAACAATGATATTTTTTTAACCATAATAACTGATCATATTATATTATTATATCATAATATAATCATAACTTATCATATTATGATAAAATACCATTATATAATCATAACTGATTATATAATGACATATGAAGACTGACACAGCTCAGATGCCGAACGAAAAACGGCACAGTTCTTAGCCCCCGCGAAAATTGGCAAAGCTAGGGTGCTCCCCGCGAAAACTGGCAGTTCTCGCGTTCAGTTCTTCGCGAGGAGCATCTCAACTGCGCCAGTTTTCATGGGAAATATGAAATTTATCATTTTTCGTTGGGAGAACGTAAGCTATGTCAGTTTTCGCGAGATCTTGAGCTGTGTCAGTCTTATCGTACGTGGCGACGATAATATATCCGACTATGTTTTGTACTCATGGGGGCAGGGTTTACGATGATATTACAGCTTACATTATGATCATTTTTGATAAAATACAGAAAATTATCATCTTAAACCCGATCTATTTTCTATCAGGGAGTTCACATTTTTTTTGTACATAAACATTTTATGATTAAATCTGGACTAACAATTGTTCGAAAAAAATAACGTACTTTCGATTATACATCATAGATTTGATTTGAAAAGCAGTTAATAAAAGTAATCATGGAATAATGTTTTTACTTGTCAATGTGAATATGATGTTTCACGCTCTCCTTTATAACTTTGCACTGATATCGGCTGATAAGATCTTCGGGAAGGCATTTCTACCTCGCTAGTTGGATAGTTTCGGGCAGCTTCTTAATTCTGTGGTTCATCAGATCTATTTGAGCACAAGTTTGGTGTTCCAACCAGCAACAAGGAGGACGCTCAGAATCTGATGTATATATGACGGTAAGTATGTAGAATAACTGCTCACTTTGTAAGGATACCAGGCCTTGAAGAAGCGTTCGTTGAAAAACACTCGGATTAATGATTCCAATGAAATGAATAATGCTACTGAATGCGTTAAGACCATACATAATAACTGCTCACTTTGTAAGGATACCAGGCCTTGAAGAAGCGTTCGTTGAAAAACACTCGGATTAATGA
The DNA here is from genome assembly GCA_018906965.1 of Philotrypesis tridentata. Taxonomy (NCBI): domain Eukaryota; kingdom Metazoa; phylum Arthropoda; class Insecta; order Hymenoptera; family Pteromalidae; genus Philotrypesis; species Philotrypesis tridentata. The sequence goes on from JACCIB010000055.1 coordinate 344,433, forward strand.
TTCCAATGAAATGAATAATGCTACTGAATGCGTTAAGACCATACATAACCCTGCTACAGCTCTACAGATAAAATAAATTTAATTTTAAAAATATACAAATAGTGTAGTTGCTTTAAAATAAAATTGCGGTTAACATTTTAATTATAAAGATATATTTTCAGTTAATATTTCTAGACGTGATTTCTGTCCCAGTTTCATTTTTTCGTTATACGCTACGAGGGCGACAAATGCCTGTGAGAGAATCCCATGTTCCGAATGCGAATGTCGCATAATCTATTTTTTTATAAACTTCTTAAATTGTGATCTAAAATGAATTGCTAAACGTTTCGCGCACTTCAAAAGTTCTATTACAATGCATGGAAATTAATTAGAGTAATCTCATAAAATAACGTATCAAATGTTACGGACAAGTGATTTTTATAGAAATAATAGTATGAGACAGTGATATAAAAAGTTATACATAAGGTATAATTAATGTTTGAGGCCAGTACCTTCACATTTTCTGATAATAAATAAACGGTTTTGTTTCGTCTACATTTTTTGGTATGCGAATTTCTCTTTGCAGCATATTCACGATATCGATCATACGTTGCTTCCTAAGCAGAATATTAAGACCTTTGGTCAAGCAATTGCACGTCGTGATAAATATAAAGCTTGATTCGACCATGTTACTTATGTTATCTGTATTTGATATCATCGCGCAGAACAAAATTAACTGCAAGAGTAACAGTAAGACCGCACCCGTTAGTGAAAACATTTTGTAAAATACTTTGGCAGCTTTCGATTTCCAATGTGTCGGCATCCAAACGAGAACGCATGTTGCCATCAAAAATCCAAAGGCTATTGGAGATTCTGCCATAGTTAGGCTTATACTACAATTTTTTTAAACCAAACTTTATACAAAATTTATCTTTCCTATGGCGTTCAAGGGTATTGCTCGACTAAACACCATAGGCAAAGATCTGTGAAGGCATAAGCTCTTTAAATCCCCTCATTTCTAATGAATAATTAACGCTTTAAAATACTGCTTTTACGCGGAAAATAGATGATGGTTATAAGAAATTTAAAGAAAAGCACATGCGCAGTATTCGTAGTCTTCTCACTCAGTATTCTGCAGTCAGTTACACTGACAGCATCGACGATCGAAGAACATTCATAAACTACTTTTTATAGTACAATAAAACTACTTGCTTGCCGACTTCTTGTACTGCAGATCTATACACTTGCCTTAAAATACCCGCTTCTCCAACTCGTATGTATGTAATAGAAAAATGTTATTCGCGAATTAACGATTGATATTAGTATTTTTTTGTAATATAATTGATCGAGTTAATATCAATTTCAATTCTCATTTAAAAAGTACAAACCAGCTTCTTTCTCGCTACGCTTTCAACATTCTTGCCATATTTAATTTCATACAGTATTTTAATTAATTGAAGTATATAGGCAATCCACGCAAAAGGTCAGTTTAACCAGAAAAATAGTATCGTTTAAATGCGATAAGGTGCGGCAAAGGAGTAGGAAAGTAGGAAGAGGATGCCAATTTTATCATTAAAGCGAGGGCACGACATTTTAATATTAACCGTGTTTAATATTTGTAAAAGGAAGCGCTTATTCCAATTAAAAACAATCTCGCACAAGGCGCTCTTGCTTCCGTATATAAATGATGAAGTAAAAATTACGTTAACATAATTAGTGTGCATTACTGAAATTTAAATTACTTTTTTCGTGAGTAGAAGGAATAATTGAAATTTTATTATTTAACAGTTTAAGAAAACTGTCAGAAATAATCGTATCTTTCGAAAACGTAACCATTCTCCAAGATGATTTATTCAGATTTATTTAAATCGTTCCGATCCCTGCCGTAAGTCGTGCTTTGATGTTGTACTTTCTTCTCGTACGTACGTGTGCTGCGCGCTTTCCAAGGAATAAGCAAAGCTTGGATTATCCATTTCTCATCAGAGGTGGCGGAGAATTCGAGATACTTATAATAGCCGTGAGTTTTGTTTTTTGACTGCGGTGCGCGCATATTTTTTCTGAAGTTCCACAAATCTGGCCTATATTTTCAGTTGAATTTAAAGGAAAAAGTGATAAGTTGAACCTTGTTTTATATTTCTCAATGTAATATAATATTTGATCCTGTTGTTATGTGTTCATAGATGATTATGATGAGGCCATGAAAAAATTAGATGTATTAAGAACAGAATTACATGTAACTCTGGATTCCGAAGATGACTTAAGCTTGGCTTAGCAGTAAGTTAATAAAGCCCTTTGACACTGAGAATTTATAAATTAGGCTGAAGAATCCAGGAGATTAATTTATGACGATGAATACAGCAGGTCTAAAGATTCGGGTAATAATAACACGGTTTAATTATATTTAAGTTTAGTTTCAACTTTTCTATTCCCATAGTCCCTACAGGCGATGAAGTACAAATAAGTACATCACACCATAAAAAAAAGAAGTTCCAGAAGAAATCAACTGCTCCGTATAGCCAAAAAAGAGGATAAAGCTGCATGTAATTCTAAATTAAGTAATATTTTGACTATTAAGTAATATTTTGATATATTCCCTCAGTCGATGACGCTGAGGCAAACAAAACTAATAAAATGATAAAAATAAAAATAAATATAAATAAACTAATAAATTACAGTAACTTTGAATATCATAATTTCTATGGAACCAGATAAAACTAAATTCAATTCATTTTCATTGTTACTTAAGGGGACCCAACACCTTTAAAACTTGAAAAAGTCGATTTTCTTTTATGATTTGTTTTGATAGAAAATTTACCATAGAATATGCTCTCGAAAGCCGTTTTTCGAAAAAAAATTTTCCCGCAAAATTATAAGCAAAATACTAAATAAATATTTTGACTGGTTTCTCGCAAATTTGCGTAATTAAAATTATTTATTCAATATATCGAAAAGTTTAATTTTTTTTTAATAAATCCAGTCAGAATTAGATATTTTTATTGTAATTGTAAAAAACAGTATTTTTATAACTATATATGTATGTGTGTGTGTGTGTGTGTGTGTGTGTGTGTGTGTGTATATATATATATACGCACATATGCATACACACACACACACACACACACATATCGTATTACAGGAATGTTTAACTTTTTCCTTGCGTATGAATGTATTTATGCTGTGTAAAACGTGACGATCGCTGTGACGAAAATATTTGAACTCCCCATTTACGTACCGACCATGTATACATCGTTTCTTCCTGACTGAAGTCATTCATTCATTCATTCGGGGTTTGTGGCACCAGAGACTGTACGGACATCGACAGTCGGGGGCATGCAGCGCATGCGTAGATTGAAGCGGTAAAAAAGAACGAAGAGAAGTGAGTAAGGCCGAGCTCCAAACGTCCGCAACCTGCTACAAATAAATCAAACAAAAAAAAAGATAGCGCTACCACAATCCCCCTCCCGGCCCCCATGGAGACCGAAGTCTCCACCGGGGCCTCAAAGAGGGACGTGAGGAAGCACAAGGGATAAACCCTGGTCTCTCGTGAAAGAGACGAGCCGAGAGAGGAGCTGGTGTGGGGAAGAGAGACTCGGCAAAGAGCAGAGAAAATGAGAACTAGAAGTTAAGAAGGAATTTTAAATGTTGAGTTCGCAGTCATTGAGAAAGTGAATAAGAATTTTGACAATGTCAGTGCGAGGTTTATGTAAGAACGAAGAAATGGAAAAGGGGGGGAATAACTTGAGATTTGCAAGAGAAGAGAGAAGGTGACGTCATTGGTTGTCAAAGCGGGAGCATGCCCAGAAGACGTGATTAAGGTCTTCCTCGTCTTCACCACAAGGGCAAAGAGGATCATTGACCAGATTTTTGCTGAAAAGGCTGTAAGGCGAGGCTGTAATGATTACTTCTCATACGACAGAATATCGTGATTGAGAGGCGATCTAGACCGGAAGAGTGAAACCAAGGTTTTGGAGATTCAAGGCGGAAATTTTCGAAATAAAATCGACCGGTGTTGGGGCGATAGAGAGTAAGGAAGTTTTGAAAATCAGAGAAAGATGATTTTCGACAGATGGGGAGAAAGTCTGAGAAGGGTAGGGGCAGTTCGTAGAAGCAGCCGGAAGTGGAAGCGTCCTTGGCTAAAAGATCTGCCTTTTCGTTGCCGGGTTGCCGGGTATCCCTAGATGACTTGGGACCCACGCGAACCTGACGATGTGATTGTTTGATATCAGACAGTTAAGGGTGAATTTAATTTCAAAAATAGAGTTGTTGGTGGAGGGTACAAAATCGCGAAGAGAAGAAATGGCCTAAAGAGTGCTTAAAGAATCGGAGTATATTGTGCAATTGACGAGGCTATGGTCTTCTATGTAGGTCAGAGTCAAGCGGATGGCAAGAGCTTCTGCGGTGGCGATGGAGGCCAGAGGAGAGATACGGTAGCGTAGATCGATGTTGAGATCGGGGCTGTGAATGCCCACGCCCACGTATGACTCGTCTGAAGATTTAGAGCCGTCTGTGTAGAATGATATCGAGGATGAGAGAAGGGATCCGAAAGAGTCTACGAATGTTTGAAGAAGTAAAGGCGAGTTTTTGATGTTCTTGCCTTCGTCGAGAAAGACTTCGGGAGAAAAGGCTTGGGAATCGAGAGAATATGTGAAACAGGGGTGCAGGTCTAGTTTGCCGTGAATCGAGATATCCCGAGGGAGAAGAACTATCGAGCCGTAGTCCATAGTCCCGAGAACAAAAGCTTTGTAAATTTGAATAAGAGATTGTTGGTTTCCACCCCACCAGGTACCACAGAGTGATCGAACGAGGTTTATATGTGGAGAGAATTTTTGAAGAACATATCGAATGTGGGGGATCCATGAAAGTTTGGAGTCGAAGATGACACCGAGAAGTTTTACTTGGGAATCGGGGTTAATGATAGTGTTTTCAAAAGTGAGTGAGATATTTGAAGTGTCTGTAGGAGTTTTTGAGAAAACAATTAGCTGGGTTTTTTCTGGAGCGATCGTGAGACCTAGAGAGTGAAAATAAGAGGCTACTTTATTGAGGCTTTTTTGAAGAGTTGAGATGCAAAGGTTGAGATCGGGGGAAGAAGCGAAAAGGACTACGTCGTCGGCAAAACAGAGATATTGACATTGATCGTCGATGTGTTCTGGAATTTTGCGTGTGTAGATGTTGTATGCAATAGGGCTGCTGCAACAGCCTTGGGGAACTCCTTTAAGGGTAACGAAAGGTCCTTTGATCTCGCCACCGACGTTGAAATATACCGATCTGTAGGAAGTAAGGTTGTAGAAGAATTTGCACACAGGCCAGGGGAGGCCAAGATCGCTGAGGGTATGCACGAGGACGCCAGGATCAACGCAATCGAAGGCGCTCCTTATATCTAGAAGTAAAGCTGCCGTGAAGGAATCACTGAGAAAGCCCGTGTGAATGGTGCTAGTGAATATCGTGAGATTGTCTAAGCAAGAGCGATGTTTGCGGAAGCCGAATTGATAGCGGGGGAAAACTTCGTTGTTTTCAAGCCACCAGGAAAGTTTGCGAAGAACAAGTCTCTCAAAGATTTTGAGAAGAGATTGTGCTAGAGAAATAGGTCGAAATTTTCCAGAATTGCCCTTGGGAATGAAAAAAACCAGGAAATCTTTCCACGAGGAGGGAAATTCGCCCATCGTGAAGAGATCATTGAAAATCGAGAGAAGGAGGTCGCGAATATTGTCAGGAAGTCGAGAAATAACGAGATTATCGATTCTGTCCAAGCCAGGGGCTGAACTCGGTTTTTCAAGACATTTATCAACGGCAATGTCTAGCTCAGAGCGAGTGAATGGTTGGTGGAAGAGATCGAGAGTGGAAGGGGAAGAGGTGAATGAAGGGGGGAAATTAGGATAAAAGCAAGAGGGGGGACAGATCGTAGAAATCTGATTTTCTTGTTTCTCAATATTCGCGGTGTTGTTGCGAACTTGAGAAGAGCCAAGGTTACGGTGTTTGAACATTTTGATCAGATTCCAGAACTTTTTAGGATCGGAACGAGGAGTGAGGGAAGCACAGGCTTCCCGGTATGAATCCCTTTTAGCTTGAGAGAAGACAGTTCTGGCGTGGGTTTCAGAGGCAACGAGTTCGTCGTAAAGATTGGGATTACGACGAGAATTAGCGAGAGCTGCTTTCCTGGCGGCTTCGGCTTCGACACAATCGTTATTCCACCAAGGTGGTTCAGGGGGTTTAGATCGGTTTTTAGAAGAAGAGTTGGGGGTGGGTAGAAGTTCGTTAATAGTGTCTAAGATTTTTTACATGAGGGCTTCGTATCTCACCGAGGGAGACGCGTTTTTTATAGAATCTTCGAAAGAAAAATCAGCTAGAGTGCGTACGAAGGTGGTCCATTTTTCTATAGAAAGGCGACGGTAATTAGGGCAGTGGGATCGAAAAGAAGATTGGGAGGTCGGAATACCAAGAAAGATAGAGATGGGGTAGTGGTCACTAAGAAGGTTATCTTCCAAAACGGACCAGGAACAAATAGAGAATAGGTGGGGTGAGACGAATGTGAGGTCAATGCAAGAGGGGTTAGAAGGGTTGCGTCTATTGAGGTGGGTGGGCGAGCCAGTGTTGACCACTAGTAGGTCATCGTCTGCGAAGGAAGAATGGATGAGATCACCTAGGTTGCAAATATGGTTGCTGCCCCAAACGGGGTTATGGCAGTTAAAGTCGCCGCCGAGAAGAATGGAATCAAAAGAGAAGATTGAATTTAAGAAGTTACGAAGGTGGATTTTGTCGAAGGAAAGATTAGGTGGTCTGTAGACTGAAACAAGGAGAAGATCTCCTTGCGTAGTAGAGACAGAGATAGCGTTGGTTTCAAGAATATTGAAGGCATTGTAGGTGGGGATAATTTTGAAAGGGATGCTGCTGCGAATGCAAATAGCCGTACCACCTCCCCTGCCTGCTGGTCTGTCGTTTCGAACAACAACAAAACCCTTAAGCGAGGCATTGTCAAGGGGATTCAGCCACGTTTCGCAGAGGAGTATGATATCAAAATCTTTTGCTAGAACTTGGATGGAGGGCCTGCGTTGTCTGAAGGACAAGCAGTTCCACTGGAGAATACGAAGATTTTTAAGCTGGTGTGATTGGGCCATTTTGAGAACTGTGAATGCGAAGAGTCGAGTAGAGGTCTGAAGCAATTTGAGGGTAGCCTACGGATGTGATGAAGGGGATTAGAGTATTAAAGATTAAGTTTAAAAGAAAATCGATAGAGATTCCCTGGGGTGAAGGTGAGAGAGAAGTTTGAGAGAGAGAGGGAGAGAGTGTCAGGGTCCGGTAGAGGTTGCGATGATGTTGAGAGGTGCGTAGGCTGAACCGCGAGGTTGAGAGAGTTGTGAGAGTACTCTGAATTGTTTGAGAGAGAGTTGTTGGTACTAAGCGAGCGACCGTTGGGAGCAATAAGAAGCTCTGAGTGTTCGGGACTGAAAGAAAGTGGTTTGGGTGAGAAACCGGGGGGGGGGGGGGGGTGAGAAGGTTTGGGGGTGGAAGCGCGACCGGATTGAGCATGGGCAGTAGGCCAAGAAGGAGTTGTACTTGGCACCGGTTGAGAAGCTCCGAGGGGGGGCCTATAAAATTTCATAATGCTGGCAAAAGAAGGGGACGATTGTGCGGTGGAGAAGCCTGTGTGAGACTGTGGCTGTAGAGAGATTGTTGAAGATAGTAGGGGGGGGCGATTGTGACATAATCGTTGGAGAGTGCGCGACGCGTTTAGTTTTGGGAAGAGATCTAGATTGGTGACCGGGGGGGGGGTTAGTACGAAGCATGAGAGAGAGGGCATCGTTGATGGAAAGATTTTGGTGAGCTGCAAGGGAGTGAACATCCTGTTGAAATTTCTACTCGGGGCAAGACTTGTCCTTAGGTGAGTGGCCTAGATTGCAATTGATGCAGACGGGTTGAGAGTCAGCACAAGGACAGTTACTCATGGAGGCATGTGAAAGATTGCCACATTTCTCACATAAGGATTTACCTCTGCATTGATCTTTCAGATGACCATACCTGAAACACTTAAAGCACATTTTAACTGGTTGTGTATAAGGAAAAATAATGTGCTTAACGTAGAAGAGAATAACATAATTGGGAAGTTGTTGGCCTTCGAATGTCAAGCGAATAGTTTGAGAGGGAACAGATTTGGAGGAACCATTGGTCAGGGTTATCCTGCGATTGAGTCCCTCTGCTTTGATGATCTTGGTGGCAGAGGAGGAGGAAGCTGTTAACTCCTGGAGGATGTGATCATCCTCAATACCGACAGGAACATCCCTTACAATGGCTTGTCTGGTGAGCCGATGGAAGGGAACTGAGAAACGGAGATTGTTGCAAGCAAAGGTGGAATCTTGAAGAAGTGCATTAGCAGATTGATGGTCAATGAGGGTGATGGTGATCTTAAAGAATCCAGAGGAGGTAATTGAAACAATTTTACCTTTATATTTGGCAGCAACGAGTCTGCCAACTGTAGTCGGGTGAAGATGACCCTGGTTGAAGGTCCCTGGTTGAAAGAAGAGTACTGAGAAACCTTTGGCTGGGTGTGCTTGTTTTTGTTAGAAGAGGCACTCTTTGAGGGATCCCTGGTGTTAGGGGTGGTGATGGAACCAGCCCCAGTCGAAGAATAGATTTCAGGTGTAGAGATGAGAGCTGGTGAAGCAGAAGTTGTGTTGGTGACGACTGTAGACAAGACGACAGTTGTGCTGATTTGGCCAGTTGATGGAGCTGCGAGAGATGTGGTGATGGTGCTGGAAGAAGGTATCACTTTCTTTAGTTTTTTGCATGTTTGGATGGACTTCTCGTCAAGAGTAGGGAAAAGTATAAGATCTTGTTGTTGTTGATGATGATGCTGCTTATGCTTAACGAGAGACTCTTCAGTAGGTTCACTGAAGGACCTGGATCTTTTGGCGGAACCAGATACTGCATCCATCGCCTCAAGATCAGAATTAGCTGGATTAGAAGGATTTAAGTTGGAATCAGAGGGAAGGAGAGAGGATTGATTTTGGCCTTGACTGCAGGCAATCAGGGCTTCAATCGCATTCTTCTCATTGATAGGACGGTTGTAAAAGGAAAAGATTTGGTGATCTTCTGGTGAAGGAGAGGTGCTGGGAGGAACATCGAAGAAGGCTGGATCGCTGAATTGATTAGCCATGGTGATGGAGATGGGCGAAGAGAGCCGCCTGGGGCTCCCCGTCGCCACCGAGAGGTTAGGCAGCGGGGAAAGAATAGTAGAAGAAAAAGTATCTAAAAGAAAAAGAAAGAGAGTTGATTTTAATAGAGAAGAAGGGACAGAGAACACTCGAGAGCACTATTTGTGATATAAAATGTTCGAGAGCACAGTTTAAAAATGCATTAAAAAAACAATCTTGTGATGTATGTTGTTTTCCCGCCAGATCCAGCGGACATCCTGACTGAAGTCCTGTTTTGTAAAGTACATAAAGGTTAGAATCAGTGTGCTTTCAAATCTGTTTTACCAGCTTTCAAATATTTGAAAGTTCTTGAATGTGAGATGTTTTGCACAGTGCAAACATAGTTAAATTTAGTTATTTGTTTATTTACCATTTTTTCAGTAGTGTTTATTTACCTTTTTTTTTCTAAAGTTATTTATATTTTAATTTTTTAAAGTGAAAAGGTTGGAGTAGTTGTAAGAAATTTTAGTTAGTTTAGCTTTTAGTTTAGATTAGTTAGTTATAACAATGAGTGATAACAAGGGCAGATTGCCTAACACTCATTTAGATAGGAAATACTCCTGTGGAAGAAGTAAAAGGTGACCAAGAACATTTACAGGAACTAGACCCAGTGACGCAGTAGACTCAACTGCACAACCAAGACCTTCGACATCTTCAAGAAAACTTGAAACTCCAGCAGCAGAAGGCCTCTCCGGAGTCAAGAATAGAAATATTGACATCAATATTCTATTTCCTGAACTCCAAAATGTGTTGTGTTGCAAACAGTGTCATAGTGAAGTGCAGATTTCTGAATCAACAATGTTTGGATTAGGATTTAAAATTGAAGTGACATGTGTTCGATGCAGAGAAGTCTCCAGCATCAATTCTAGCAAAAAAGTGGGTGAAAGTAATCGTGCATGGGAAGTGAACCGAAGGGCTGTAGTTACATCTCGTGCTCTTGGTGTTGGACATGCTGGACTTTCGACATTTTGTGGCATAATGGACTGCCCTAAGCCTATAGCTCAGTCTGCTTATGATTTCATCAATCAGCAGTTCAGTGAAGTGTGTGAAAGTGTTTCTAAGGAGTCTATGCGAGCTATAGTCCAAGAAGAAAGAGACGCTACTGAAGATGGTGCTCTTGGACTAAACATTTCTGGTGATGGCTCGTGGAGGAAAAAAGGATTTTTATCGCTATAAGGATTTGCCATTAAGGAGTCAAAAGCAAAGGCTTGGCAAGGACTATGAAAAAAGATGAGTATTCTTCTCTATATTGTTTTAGCTGATTTTTATCGTTTTTGAAATATTAATTTATTTCATTTTTTTCAGTGGATATGATGCTAAGTTGGAATTCTATTTTTCTTCCATCAAATCAAGTTGGAGACTTCAACAAAATAATTAGGTAAGAATAAACATGCATTTTTTAGTATTAAATACAATAAATGAATCTAATGTTAAAATTCACAATTTATCATTTTTTGTTTACAGGTCTTCAGAGGCGTACTCAACACATTGGTACACATTCAGTATACCATATAAATCCTGAAAGTGATGGTCTACCACCAAGGATCGATGGAAAAATAGTTCCAAGAGAGTTGGTAAGCAATAAATTAACTTATATTACAATATACATCAATGAACTTTAAAGTCAATTTTCTCCAACTTTGGTTTTTCATGATTTCAGCTCACTGTGCGTTGGATTCCAGGTGACCATATGCTTCGATTGAGCTGAAATTTTTTGAGTATGCTCTATGTAAGTATAGTTTTCGTATGAACAGAGGGATTTTGATTTAAAAGCTTCAAATTTGTTTAATAAATAAAAATGTGGCAAAAAAAATATTAAAAATAAAAAAATTAACTTTTTTTTTAATTAAAATTTTTCTAAGTATTCAAATCAAAATCCCTCTGTTCATACGAAAACTACACTTACATAGAACATACTCACAAAATTTGAGTTCAATCGAAGGATATGGTCACCTGGAATCTTACGCACAGTGAAAATCAGTCTGCGGAGTGACACTCCAGATAGGTAGGTCCAAACTTGGATTTCAAAAGCTTAAATTGAAGGTAAGTGAACATACTATAAGTATGAAAAGTTTGTCTAACATATTATTTAATTTTATACTAATTTTTTATAATTTTATGTTTCAGATTTTAAACGTGTTGGGTCCCCTTAAATTATCTGACCTGCACTAAAAGGGATTTATGAAATTTGCCCTTGACACTGAAACGCAAACCGAATATATATGAACAAATGCTATGATTTCTACTTCACCGCCATATGTACCAGTCATTGACATATACAATTTATAAGTATTTCTTTTTAATGGTTTAAAATAATTCCAGTTTTATTTATTTATTTATTTATTTCAATATAAACGGGCATAAGCCCTCAACAATTACATAAACTATATCAGGTTCAATGACCTAGTAGTTAGCTATATTAATTAAAATTAAAAAACATTTTGTTTGATAAAGTTTTAAACGACTCGACGCTTAGATTGCGCTCATCATTTGAGAATTTGTTCCAGAGCCGTGGCAGTCTGTTTAATACAGAGTAATACATAAAATTATTTGCACAGGTGGTTTCTAAAACTACATTAGGGTCGAAGGTTATACATTTCTAGATAGGAAGTTAAAGTCGCTGCAGGGGATGTTGACAAGACCTTTAGCTAATCTGTAGGACAATAAGGCATCATGATAGCCAAAAAGACCTTGAATGTTTACAACTTTGAATGTTTTCATAAGTCTGCCGAAATCATGATCAAATCTATGAAATTGCATTTTCGATAATCTAGCCGCTGTTTTCAATAATCTATGTTGAATCGATGTAAATAGTAATAATGAATTATTATATACAGGTAGCCATTTTGGCACACAATAAGTAATAACGGTAAGATCAAGGTCTTGTAAAGGTGGTTATTCCACTCGAGAAATCATTAGAGAAACGAGATATAAATCCTAACAATTTAAGGGGTTATGACAGTGTTAAAATTTTGAAAATATCCATTTTTTTTTATTCACTTTTTTCACAGTTAGAAGTCCGTAGAATATGGACCTTAAAGCCGTTTTTTGCTAAAAAAAATTTGCCTCGAAGATATCGACAAAAAACTGATAAATCTGTTTCAAGTAAATTTTTTAAAAATCGTGATTTTTAAATATTTTAGTTAGGCGAAACTTGTGGAAAGGATTGTTCTACCACACTTTTTACAAAGTAATTTCATGAGAAATCTTACTGAAAATACGACTTAAGAACCGTTTTACAAACCGTTTTTTTCTCAAGAGTTATGACTTTATTTCCGTAAAATAAATAAAATCCGTAAAATTAATTTTTCTATGTGTCATTTTATGTTACTAAACTCAATGTGTTAAAGTAAAGGCATTCAACAAATTTGAATTTGCCACTCGAACAGGTTGTGGCTCACAGCGTCCAGTCGAGAATGAAGATTACTGTTTGATCGGTATAGTAGAATTTTCTATAAAACAGCAGAAAGCAGTCAAACAGCTGTTTTTCATTCTAGACACTAGATCAGTGCAGTTAGTCTGCTAGCTGCTGTAACAATGTTTATAACCTCAGTGGTGTTGTAAAAGTGCAAGAGCTTCTGCAGAGTACAAACATTATTCAGATAAGTATTGGAAACTAATTTGTAATAATTGTGTTCATAATGAGCTTTTTCTTTGTTGGTTTATTTTTTGCTTTTAGGTGTACGGGTGCAAGCCAGCAAGATGGGAGTTTATAATGACTGTCTGGAGTATTATTTGGCATACTTTTTAACATATTGAAGTCTATTTAATAATGGTAAGTATTGCATGTAACTGTAATTCATAAACATTACTTGATTATGAATAGCTAACGATAATTTTTATTTTATTTTCAGCTTCTAAATGCTATTATCACACAGCATGATAGGCGCGTACCACCAAATATACTTAATTGTATGTATATTTGAGTACCAAAAGCAAATCAAGGTATGCCAGATAGTTTCTGTAAGTATAGCTGAGTTCATTTGTATGATTTACATAATAAACTTTAAATGCCTTTTACTCAAATTTAGTTTTTTCATGCTTTTTGCGTACTTGCCGCAGCTTTCTGAAGGAACCGTACCATCAATCCTGATGAACCAAAGCGGAAAACCTTCCTTATGAGTATGGTCACAAACTAAGCGGAGCAGAGTTGGCAAACATAAGTTCAAAGTGAATGTTACGTATGTTTACATATGTAACATTCACTATAATTACTAATATTGTAAATATATGTTTAATCAATTACATTAATTTTGTGTTTTTCAGGAATCTGTTCCGCTTAGTCTGAGACCAGACTCATAAGGAAGATTTGGCACTTTAATTCATCAGGATTGATGGTACGGTTCCATCAGAAACATGCGGCAAGCAAACAAAAGTGATGAAAATGATGTTTTTTGGTAAGTAAATACCTTTAATTGTTGTTAAATGTTATACTCACTTAATGCATATTTTTAATGCATAAAAGTGATGTATAATACTTATATTTGAAAGGAAAAATTTAGTTTTTGGAGCACCTATATATATTACTTTTTTACAGCACTAATAATTTTTTTTTCAGGTTTTAACACTATCATAACCCCTTAAAGGCTCTACTTATTGTATAATCTATATGATTAGTAAACGTCAGGCTGCTGTCTATATAAACACCAAGATCCTTAATAACAGAGAGTCTAGATATAATGGAATTATCCAGTTTCTAATCGTAATGAAGTGGATTTCTAGACCTATGAAACGGTATTACATTGCACTGAGATATATTTAAGGAAAGACCATTTTCAGTCGACCATTTATCAATTGCAATTAGGTCCCTTTGGAGATCACTACAGTCCAAGGAAGATTTAATAACTTTGAATATTTTATGAAATCGAAGAAAACGTTGTCGAAAAAAGACTTTCGGGGAGTACGTTTTCGGGGTATGGTATTCGGGGAAATGGGCGGGAACGGAATTTTTACTTAAAAACTTCGAGCTTTATCAAAAAACTAATAACTTTAATTACTTAACTTTTAATAACGATGATATATGATAGTCTTTCACAGTAGCATCAGCGGTACGGTTATAGGCGACGGCCAAATTATTTTATTAAGTAGATATACATATAAGTATATGCGATGTACCATACTGCAGAATACTTCAATTTATGGTAGTTGTTTTAAAATCTATTTACACTCAGACATTAGCCACTTTTAAATCATAACTTGCAATTTTAAAATTAACGCGACGCGCGACAAAAAATGTAAATACAAAAATCTCTTACTATGTTGTTGTTGATGCGGTTGTTATACACAATACAGGGGTATAGTTATAACAAATTTCGAATACGAATAGATTGAAGGATTGGCAAGCGAAGCGAGCAGGGGAGATACTCCGTAGTATTTTAATAAAAAAAGTTATTTTTAAATTTTTAATTATGCTAAATATGTGTGTGCATGAGTTAATGGCGTTTTTCTTCGATTTACGCGAGAGACGGAGAGGTATCCGCGAGATGAGAAGATTACGGCGATTGGTTTAGAGATATCGAGGAGAAGGGAGGATCCGAGGAGAGAAACTGATCACGGTTGGTGGATCAACAACACACCAGCTTAATATAGAATGCCTGTGTCAGTTTGGTTCGACTGTAAGGCGCGGCGTCGCAGGTGCCAAACTGGTGAGGTCTATCTACGTAAGGTTGTGTGCACAAGACCAGCGTGATATCAGCTCACCCGCGGGGTTGTTAGGGACAAAAACTACAGCGTGAACACGTTCTCTTTTAACAGGGATAAATCAGGTCTAGGGCCCGATGAGAGTTACTCTGGGAGTTATTTAAGGGTTCCGTGGCACTTTTGTCACGACGTTAATTATCTGATGGCGATATCGAATCATCATCTATGCAAAGCTGGTTGTCTGCTGTATCTTGAGCATTCAAATCTCGCAGCTATCTTCTTCTTCTTTCTTGTACGCTGTGCATACTTCTCGTTCGGTGGCAAAATTGAAATGGAAAATTGAAAGAATAGCAAAGTTAAGATAGAGAAAAGAAAATATTAGTAAAATTTGTAGATTGCAGTTAAATAAAAATCGGAGGAGGATAATGACTATATCTGGGCGAGGTTGGAATAGAAATTGCGAAATAGTGTATGGGGAAAAAATTTACGTTTGATTAACTCTTTAAAAAGTTGAGGGCGTTCCACCTCAAAACGAGAACAAGCCCAAAATACATGGTTGAGGTCTTCAACCTCTTCACCGCAGGGGCACAGAGGGGAGTCGATTAGATTTTTGGCGAAGAGACTATTGGGAAGGCTGTGGTGGCCGCTTCTCGTGCGGCAAGTTGAGGTAATAGCCGGTCTTTCGAGAACTTTTGAGTAGAATCAGGGTTTCGGAGAGTTGAGTCGGAAGTTATTCAAATAAAAGCAGCCTGTGTTCGTAAGGTAGTTGTCGAGGTAGCGGATAAATTCTTTGTTAACTAGTGAAGTGCAGAGAGGAAAATAATCCGTGTAAAGGAGAGCGAGTAGTCGTGTAAGATGCCAGAACTGGTTGCTAGTTTCGCGAGAAGATCTACCTGCTCGTTGTCGGGATCCCGAGGTGATTGGGCACCCACGCGAATTTCACAACGTGGTTGTTTGAGGCAAGGCGGGTTAGAATGTGTTTAATTTTATAGATTAAGGTATTGGAGGAGGGGAGATAGATGTAGGGGTTTGAGATCGCTTGTAGGGTACTGAGCGAGTCAGTAAAGATAAACAAGTTAGAAATACTGCGAAGTTCAATAATTTCGAGATTTATCTGGATAGCTAAGGCTTCAGCAGAGGCTATTGAAGCTTGAGATGCGATACGGTGGCAAAAATCAGAGTTAAGTCCTGGGGAGTGGATTGAACGAATCCTTGACCTGGTGCCTATTTTCAAAATAAACTACCGGGGAGAAGATCTGTGAATCGAGTGAATAAGTAAAACAGGGGAGGATTTCAGAAGTTTGGATTTTGCTACGGAATCTCTTGAGGCGAGCGTATGCTCTTAATATTGGAAGCTCGTAGTGATTGAGAATATTTCTGTTATTGAGTGCAGAAAGAAGTAAGTCAATGGCTTCAGTGGATGGATTGTCACGGATCGCGAAGGATTTCAGAACAAATTTTAAAGCGAGTCTTTTAGTGCGGAAGGGATAGGGAGTTATAGGATTCGCAGCGATTCGCATTCAATGTCGCAGCCAGTGACAGAAGCACTGGCTGAGACATTGAAGAAAGCTGCGGCTGAAGTAGTAGCAGTAGATGATGTTGTATTGCGAGACCTTTTTCCAAGTTTACTGTTGATGTTGAAATTGTATTGGTGGATGCAATGGCCTCATCACAAATGGATGAGGTTGCTGCACTGGAAGAATATGTGCCGAGTGAGTTTCCAGTTTGACTCGATTGAATGTGAGAGTGCATCTTAGTGCGGGTATGGGAAGTGGATGAAGAAGGTGAGGATCCTTGGGAAGGAGAATGGTCGTCGTGATCTGCACTAGGATGTTTCCTCTTTTGGGAGGCAGATTCAACTTCCATGGGGGTTTCAGAGTCGAAATCAAGAGATCAATATTGGAGAATTGAATAAGATTTGGGGACGAGTTTTGGGAGTTTTAGTACCAAGAGAGTAAGGCGTGCGCAGCTGCTAATTTTTCTGCTGCGAGTTTATCTGTAGCGCTTTTGTTGATACAGTCGTCAACGACAAACTTATTGTTTGCAAAGGCTGAGGTGGGAGAATTCATAAGACCAGCCGGGAGGTTAAAGTTTGCAGGATCTTCCTTGGAGGTAGAGGAATAATTTTTTTATCAGAAGGATTGACATGATTTGTGGTGAAGAGGAGAAATTGTTAGAGGAGAATTTTGAAGCGGGAAAAAGAGAGCGGTTAACTGGAAGACGCGGAGGCGGGGGGGGGGGGGGTGGGACATGTGGCTCCCAGTCGCCTTTTGTAAGTTAGGTGGCGGGGGGGAAATTATTGAGAAGTTTAGGCAAGAAAAAGAATAGTGAGGCGGATAACTGGGAAGATTGAGACCGAAAAACGTTTCTGTGCGCGTTAGCACTGTTTGGTTGAGAGAAAAGACACTGAAATACTTTAAAAGAGACTAAAATGGCTTGAGTCACATCCGAACGATTCAAGTCACGACTCGCGAGCCGACTCATGAGCCTCGTTGCTATCTGACTCAATGAATGAGTACGCGAAGTCTCTTATATGCGCACGGATGCTAATAAGCCCGAAGACTATTGTGACTTCCGTAAATTCGGTTATTCCCATGTAAACTATGGCAAGATATCTATAAGTAAAATAAATTAATTTTATCGCGAATTCTTTATGATGAATATTCACAATATATAATTGTGCACTAAAATTTGAAAAAATAAATTTTTTGCAGTATTTAATTACGGCTATATAAAAACCTTTTACAGCTTATTGAAATAGGAGCAGATCTTATATCTCTTATGAATTGTGAGGAAGGCAAACATTCTCATTAATTAATTCTCAGGAATTAAGAATAGCGAAGTAGAAGTAGCCAAAATCGACAAATTCCTCTATTATGCTGGTAAGCAGGCACACGCATACTAATTGAGATATTAACAGAATTATTATATTATTGCGGTTAAGGACAATATACGCTAGATTTGATTTCCAGTAGATTGGAGCCCAAACACCCGTGCACTTGTTTTTAAACGCAAAAGGTCAAGTTTAAGCAGAAAAAATATCGTTTAATATGATAAGGTGACAAGGGAGTAAAGAAAAAGGAAGGGGGTGCCGAATTTGTTGAAACCCTTATACACCTTTTTTTTCAACGAATAAAGTAATTTTATTATTTAACAGTTTAATAAAACTGTCAAAAATAGTCGTATTTTTCGAAAATGTAACCATTCTTCGAGATGATTTATTCAGATTTATGTAAATTGTTTCGATCCCTGTCGCAAATGCTCTTTTATAATAATTGCATAAGAATAAGCAAAGCTTGGGTTATTCATTTTTCATCAGAGGTGGCGGAGAATTCGAGATACAGATGTGAGTTTTGGTTTTTGACAGGTACGCGTGCATTTTTTTTTATTTTCATATGCTAAATATGTTTGTTTTTTTGGGACTGGATGCGCGGTGGTTGAATAAAATATATTCAGACTTTCTGAATTAAATTGATGTATTGAAATATAAAGTACGAACATTTCCCGAAACGATGTGTACCGCTTGGCTGTCTTTGCTGAACTGATGCTTACAAGCATTAGGCCGCGTAGGACCCCATTCGCAGAAAAATGTTCTTCCGCTTTCCCTCTCTTGTGCACCCTCTCTCTATTTCTCTCTCTCTCTCTCTCTCTCTCTCTCTCTCTCTCGTATATATCTGCAAGTTTTTCGGTACTAACGCGCTCATTCTCTACCCTTTCATGCCTCCTGAAAAACGCTTCACTCATTGTGTATATTATTTTTTAAATAATATCACTGTTTCTTAATAATAATAATAAAAAACGAAAATTAATTTTTATCACTACAAAAAATGTATACTCCATTATCTGACAATAAAAGTTATGATGCTAAGTCTTCTCAGTTAATGAAAACGGTAAGTTTTTTATTTACTATGACTTATAAAAAATACTAATAAATGTATGAAATAAATCTTAAAGTAACTTGAAGTGATGGATGCCTTTTAAGTTGTTCTATGAAGTAGATTAAATATAGTATACGTAAATTTTAAAATCTGTAATGAAAATGGAAAAGATTTGCATTTAAAAATAGTTTATTAAAGCTAGAATCTTGACAAAAAATTGAATATGTTCTTGGCAGAATTCAAAGTCAACGAGTGTTAGCGTGAGCTTTGATTAAAAATGACTTGAAAATTTTTACTAAAAATTCTGTAGTGAAACATGATCAATTTTCTGCCAGGGAAGACGTAAAAAATAACAACAGACATTCATGTACGTAGTTAGAGATAACGTGATAAAAGGTCCACAAGTTATTAAGATTGGTGATGTCGTTTGCAACATCATAATTAGCAATCCTTTGAGAGTATCAACGTTTAATTCAGTCCAATCAGATTTACAAATATTGTCGTTAAATTCTAAGCTCTACAATTGTTTAAAATATATTAATTCATGAAAAATACTATGTAATTAAGTGCTGTTCTCAGTTTACCTTTACACTGACTTCATTACCAAACCAACAATACAATAATAATTCCACCAGCATACAATATGTGAAACTTGACATAATAATTGCTTCTAACCCGTTCGATGAATTTACCAAAAGCTGATAAACACTTACGCATATCAACATAGAGCTCAAGCAGTATTGCGATGTAACGTTTGGCGCAAAATAACTTTTTATGCTTTTTATAAATCTAAGCAAAAGAATTTTTATAGCATTCGAAAAAAAGAAGCTATTTTAGATACATTAGATTTAATTTTAAAAACAGTTGATACAAGTAATCATGAAATAATTTGTTTACTTGTGGATGTGAATATGATGTTTCACACTCTCCTTTATAACTTTGTGCTGATATCGGCTGATACGATCTTCGGGAACGTGATTCTGCCTCGCTATTCTAATAGTTTCGGGCAGCTTCCTAATTCTGTGGTTCATCAGATCCATTTGAGCACAAGTTTGCATCATCAACCCCGCAAATATGACGTCAGTAGCGGTGTTCCAACCAGCAACAAGGAGGACGCTCAGAACCTGATGTATATATGACGGTAAGTATGCAGAATAACTGTTCATTTCATAAGGATACCAGGCTTTGAAGAACAAGGAGAAACGTTCGTCGAAAAACACTGCTCGGATTAATGGCTCTAAGGAAATGACTGATGCTATTGACTCCGTTAAGACCGCACAAAAAATTGATACAGCTCTGCAGATAAAGTGAATTTAATTTTAAAGCGATGTTAATACAATTTATTTTATTTGTAATAAAAAATCGACCAAAAAATGTTAGTTAAAATCTTAATTATATATATTTTCAGATAATATTTCTTCAGGAGTAAATATAGTACATTATGATACAAGTGCACGAAACACGTGATTTCTCTCGCCAGTTTAATTTTCTCGTTACGCTAGTCGGGCGAAAACAATGCTTGTGAGAGTCATATATTTCAAACACGAATATCGCATACTATTTTTTTCATACGAGTGCTGCGAAATTTTTTGGTATTTCGCACACGCTATAGCACGATGGTAAATTAAATGCACATCGAGTGTCAAAAGCTTTATTAATGCATGCAAATTAATTAGATTAATCTCATAAAATAATATATGAAATGTTACGGCGACAAGTAATTTTTATAGAAGTAATTTTTATAAGCAAGTGATGTAAAAAGTTATACATAAGGTACGATTAATGTTTGAGACCAGTACCTTCGCATTTTCTGATAATAAATAACTGGTTTTGATTCTTCTGCATTTCTTGGTCTACAAATTTCTCTTTGTAGCATATTCACGATATCGATCATACGTTGCTTTCTAAGCAGAATATTAAGACCTTTGGTTAAGCAGTTGCAAGTCGTGAGAAATATAAAGCCTGATTCGACCATGTCACTTATGTTATCTGTAGCAAATATCAATGCGCAGAGCAAAACTAACTGGAAGAAAAACAGTATGGCCGTAACCGCCAGTGAAAACATTTTGTACAAAACCTTGGCAACTTTAGATTTACAACTTGTCGGCACCCAAACACCAACGCATGTTGCTATAAAAAACTCAATGGCCATTGGAGATTCCGACATTGTTAGGCTTATATTACGATTTTTTTAAACTAAACTTTATACAGAATTTACCTTTGCTATGCTCATGAGTATATTGCCATGGTAGACGACTAAACCGTAGGCAAAGATCTGTGCGGGCTAAGCTCCTTAAATCCCCTCTCATGCTTTTACTTTTCCATTGCTGTGTAGCGTGCTCATTTCTAATAAATAAGTAATGCTTTGAAATACTACTTTTACGCAAAAAATACATGGTCATAAAAAATGGAAGAAAAGCACATGCGCAGTACTCGTTATAGTCTTCTCACTCAGTATTCTGCAGTCAGTTACTCTCTGACTGCATCGACGATCGGCAAAAATTCATACTTTTGATTGTGCAATAAAAGTACTTGTGCACTAAAATTTGAAAAATTAAACGTTTTTACAATATTTAATTAATTATTAAAACCTTGCCGTCTTAGTGAAATAGATCTGCATCTCTTCTGGATTGTGAGGAAGGCTTTTTTTTTAATTTATACGAAATTTTGAAAGTGATTTTTTTCAAAAACCTATGTTTTTCGTGTATTTTTACCATAGATTTAGAAAATCTAATACCATATTCTGAAAGATCATTAAATTTCCTTCAAAATCATGTTTACTTTGTTACCACTTTATACGAAAAAAGTTTATAAGAAGTTTATAAGAAAAAAATTGAATTTTCGCCTTCTCAAAGAAAAAACTTTGCAACGGCGCAAATTATAAAATCGAAAATTCTTGTTCATTTCAATGTTTTAGCTGGTTCTGAGTCAAAACATATTGCTTTTAGAAAAATGTTTGTAGGAAATATATGTATGAGTGTATACGTATAAGTACGTTTGTACATAAGAAAGGAAAAAATTGTCCCTTCTGTAACTTTCGAGTACGTGTACAGAAATGTCATAAATTTGTCGTGCATTTCGAGTACATACATATTGATGAGATTTTGTAATTAATTCTTTTTGAAATAAGTAAGTTTTAATATACTGAAAAAAAAGTTTGCAGTCAAATACCTTGACAAATACGCGTCTTGCGGAAAATAAAAATTAGCCCGACCCCTATTTTTTTGTCGAGACAAATCGATTGCATATGGTTTCCTTGCGATTCGACCACTTTTTACGCTTCTAGAATCATAATCTGCTAACACAAACTTTAGAGTCGACTATCTCGAAAAATTTTCATTGGAATAGGTGAACTTCAGTGTAACGTAAAAACAAAGAACACAGTTCCTCTGAGAAAGCATTTTGCTACTCAGTTTGCAGTGTTTTTTTCGATAAAATAAATAATATATTCGAATATTTTATTGCTTTCCTTTTTATGTACAATCTCAACAACTTAATGATAAAGATCATATTATTGATTATAATATAATCATAACTGATCGTATGATAAACACAAAAATAAGATGATAACATAACCATGACTTATATTATTATAAAATACCATTATATAGTCATAACTGATCATAGTATGTTACTATATAACGTACCTCATCATATTTTGTATGATAATGGGAGCAGAGTTTATGATGATATTATTGCTTATATCATGATCATTCATAATAAAATATAGCAATTATCATCGTGTAAAGCCGATCTATTTTCTGCCAGGGAGTAAAAACTTTTCATTGCGTACAAACATTTCATGATAAAATTGAAACTAAAGTGATAAAATAAAAAACAATTGTAAATAAAGTAAATAAGATTAATGATTCTCCGATTCCTCAAGCAGTCATACTATAATACAAGAATTCAACAATGAGGCTAAACACTTTTTCAGAAAGACCATACTAGAATTATTTATAAGAACAGAAATTTTGTGGCAGTGTTACTTATACTCATATTAATTCGTTTATTATCATGTCAGGATCTAGAAGCGAGCAGCTTCAGCCTGCACCAAGCAAGCTCTTAGAGCCCTCCCCCCCCCCCCACTCTTCAAGGACTGAGCGTTGAAGAGCGCCAGAACAGTTCAGTTGTTCAACGGACCTTGACCAGTGAACAAGCGCCACAAAATTATATTAACTAACAGCTCGATTACCAGTAATAAATAAGTATATTAAGTAAATAAATTCTTTGTCTTGTTTATTTACTTCTGCGGCACACAAGGACGAAAACCCCAACATATCAGGTTAACCATTTGAAAGGGATCAGCGCGGTTACATGTTTTTGAAATGAAAATCGAAGCTTGGCTTGACGAGCGTGCAACAAGTCGTTTTCTTACAAGCCATGCAGCCAACTATGTGTTGGACATCTCATCATCGCGGCGTTTAATAATTACCTGAATACAAATAAGCCTCATCATCAGCTCGTAGAGGTAAGACTAAATTTTATTAGTTTTTATTGTATAATTATAATGTATAATTAACTCAACATCTATAAAAGCAAAGCATTTTATTGTAAAGGTTAAAGATATAGCTTCTCTCCAGAAACAATAAAACTACTTGCTCACTGACGTCTTGTACTGCAGATGTAAACACTCGCCTTAAAGACCCACTTCTCCTCCTATGTATGTAATAGACATTTTTTATTCATGAATTAACGATTGATTTTAATATTTTTTGTAATATTATTGATCGAGTTGATATCAATTTCAATTCTTGTTTAAAAAGCACAAACAAGCTTCTTTCTGACGAAGCTTTCAACATATTTGCCATATTTAATTTCATATAGTATTTTAATTAATTGAAGTATATAGCCAATTAACGCAAAAGGTCAAATTTAAGCAGAAAAAAATATCGTTTAATGTGATAAGGTAACAAGGGAGTAAAGAAAAAGGAAGGGGGTACCGAATTTGTTGAAGCCCTTATGCACCTTTTTTTACAACGAATAAAGTAACTTTATTATTTAACAGTTTAATAAAACTGTCAGAAACAATCGTATTTTTTCAAAACGTAACCATTCTTCGAGATGATTTATTCAGATTTATGTAAATCGTTCCAATCCCTGTTGCAAATGCTCTTTTATAATAATTGCATGAGAATAAGCAAAGCTTGGGTTATTCATTTTTCATCAGAGGTGGCGGAGAATTCGAGATACAGATGTGAGTTTTGGTTTTTGACAGGTACGCGTGCATTTTTTTTATTTTCATATGCTAAATATGTTTGTTTTTCTGGGACTGGATGCGCAGCTGGTGAATGAAATATATTAAGACTTTCTGAATTAAATTGATGTATTGAAATATAAAGTACGAACACTTCCCGAAACGATGTGTACCGCTTGGCTGTCTTTGCTGAACTGATGCTTACAAGCATTAGGCCGCGTAGGACCCCATTCATAGAAAAATTTTCTTCCGCTTTCCCTCTCTTGTGCACCCTCTCTCTCTCTCTCTTTCTCTTTCCCTCTCTCTCGTATATATCTGCAAGTTTTTCGGTACTAACGCGCTTATTCTCTACCCTTTCATGCCTCCTGAAATACTCTCATAACATCCACTCTGTACATCTATCTCGCTCGCTCATTCGCGCATACTTACATACACACAAAAATATCGATGCATAAATAAAATTGTGTAACAATTTTTCCCTACAAACTGCCTCGGAGAGATCGATAGAGTCTTCTCACACAAATATCAAAGAATACCGAGGGATAAATTCACGATAAATAGTGTATACACTAATCTATAAATATACACATTATACACTTGTAGTTTATCCAGTCGCCACCGGCGCCACAATGGAGTTTCAACTCAATTCGAAAAAAAGGGGCGCGCGGCGCCTGCCATGCTGCTCATTCCATTCCAAGTATCTATTTCATTAAAATTGTGTTAAAGGACCCCGCACGGAACATATGAGTTTGTGGGTCCCTGTGAAATTGAATGAAAGTATGATGTTTTAATAGATTATGACTTCCTGAACAAAAGTCATAATGGGCGCAAAGATGGAAAATGGACAGATTTTGAGAAAAACACGATTAAAGATCGCGATTTTGCTTAAGGTTAGAGAGATCGAATGCTATATATGTAGCTATGTAAACAAATAACTATAGGTATCTATATCGCGGCTTTCAAGTAAAGATACAGAAAGCAATATAATAGAATTACACATATGCACTGCAACCCAGACTGGGATGCAAGTCATCCAGGTCACCAATGACCGAGTCCAGGTAATAATGGAAACAAGAATTATTAATATGAAAAAAATATTGCGGTCGGCCAAGTATACAAATGGAATTCCTTTCGGTAGATCGCTACCAGGGTAAAGTCGTATAGACGACCAGAGTTCCCGATGACGATAGTAATTCTTCGTGCTCCGCGACCGCTTGAGGAGACGAGGTGATAAAGATACCCGACGACCGAGTAGAGAGTCTAGAGAGAGGAACAGGGTCGCCGATTACACAGTTTAATTGGTGCAATCGGTAGATTTTCAGCTAATCCGAACAACAGCTACCGGGAAGGTGTATATAGGTAAACAGAGTCGCCGATTATGTACTCCAGGAGGTGTGCTCCGCAGGTTTTCGACAGAAACCGAGTACAAGATACGCACATGATATCTTGGCGAATAGGGTCGCCGATTACGCACTTCAGGAGGTGCGCGCCATAGTTTTTCGTCAAAATGAGTGCACCAGGTGCCCGGAAGGTATCCAGAGGATCACGGTCGCCGATTACGCACTCCAGGTGGTACGCTCCATAGCTTTTCGGCAGAACTTGTGCACCAGGTGCCAAGACGGTAT
The DNA here is from genome assembly GCA_018906965.1 of Philotrypesis tridentata. Classification (NCBI taxonomy): domain Eukaryota; kingdom Metazoa; phylum Arthropoda; class Insecta; order Hymenoptera; family Pteromalidae; genus Philotrypesis; species Philotrypesis tridentata. Next base: position 369,937 of record JACCIB010000055.1, read on the forward strand.
CTGTACGAACTGGTAAACTAAATACGCACTTCAGGTGGTGCGCTCTGTAGCTTTTCGATGCGCACCAGGTAAAATGGCGAGATAAAATGCAAGACTTTCCGACAGACCATTTGTGTCTTTGCAATTAGTTTCGCTGAAAATGCGAGATAAACTTGAACTATTGAACAAGCTAGTTTTGTCTGTACAATTGGCAATGTGAAAATTCCATGACTAAATACGAGAATTTTAAACAGTCTAACACAGTCCCTACGATTAATTTGGCGGCAAAGTGAGATAAAATGCGAGAATATATATAACTGTAAGTGCTTTTTTTCAAATTTTATTTGTTTCGATTTTTCTTCGATTAGTGAAGTACAATAAAGTCTATCTGAAAGTGTGCCTGAAGGTGAACATTTCTCCTTGCCCGCGTGGAGTACGGCCTTAGAAAACTGTCTACTTGTATACAGCTTCATATAACCAGTCACCCCTCCCCTTCATTCAGGCCACCCCTCCGAGTTTTTTTTGGACTTTTTAGGATACTTGTTTTGACACTTTTTGGGATATTACTGGGTTTTGTTGGGATTACTTTTTGGAATACTTTTGGGGATACTTTTTGAGATATTTTACGGGATACTTTTTGAGATATTTTACGGGATACTTTTTGGGATACTTTTTGAGATATTTTACGGGATACTTTTTGAGATATTTTACGGGATACTTTTTGGGATACTTTTACGAATATTTTTCGGGATACTTTCGGAAATATTTTTTGGGATACTTATTTTGATACTTTTACGAATATTTTTCGGGATACTTTTGGAAATTCTTTTTGGAATACTTTTGGGGATACTTTTTGAGATATTTTACGGGATACTTTTTGAGATATTTTACGGGATACTTTTTGGGATACTTTTTGGGATACTTTTTGGAATACTTTTACGAATATTATTCGGGATACTTTTGGAAATATTTTTTGGGATACTTTTTGGGATACCTTTCAAAATAATTTTTCAGTTACTTATTAAATTCTTTTTGGGATACTTTTTGGAAAATATTAGGGGGATACTTTTTGGGATACTTATTTCGACACTATTTGGGATATTATTGGGGTTGGTTTGGATTACTTTTCGGGATACTATTTGGGATACTTAGTGGGACACTTATCGAGATACTTTTTGCGATACTTTCAGGAATATTTTTTGGAACACATTTGGGGATACATTTTGAATACTGTTTAGAATACTTTCCGCGACAGTTCCTGGGATACTTTTTGGGGTATGATTGGTTTAGGTTGAGATTACTTTTTAGGATAAGTTTTGGGATACTTTTGGGGATATTTTTTAGGATATTTTTTTGGAAAATTTTTGGGATACTTTTTGGGATATTTTTAGGGATAATTTTGCGAATATTTTTGGACTTTTTAGGATACTTGTTTCGACACTTTGGGATATTATTGGGTTATATTGGGAGTACTTTTTGGGATACTTTTGGGGATACTTTTTGAGATATTTTACGGGATACTTTTTGAGATATTTTACGGGATACTTTTTGGGATACTTTTTGGGATACTTTTTGGGATACTTTTACGAATATTTTTCGGGATACTTTTCGGGATACTTTTTGGGATACTTTTTGCGATACTTTTTGAATACTGTTTAGAATACTTTATTGGTTTAGGTTGGGATTACTTTTCGGGATACATTTTGGTATACTATTCAAAACAATTTTTTGATATATTTATTGAATGCTTTTTGGGATACTAATTGTGACAGTTTTTGGGATACTTTTAGGGATACTTTTGCGAATATTTTTGGGGGGTTATGTTGCGATTACTTTTTGGAATACTTTTGCGGATACTTTTTGAGATATTTTTCGGAATACTTTGTGGGATACTTATTGAGATACTTTTTGGGATATTTTTCGGAATATTTTGTGGGATACTTATTGAAATACTTTTTGGCATACTTTTTGCGACACATTGTCTTTTGTACTTTGTTTAATACTTGGATAGTTTACCGACATATTGAAAACTCTCGCACGCACTTTTTTGCGGGACCAATCGCAGAGACAAAACTCATTTGCTGAAGAGTCTTTTATCTAGCATTTTCTGCAAGACGAATTACAGTGATGCACTCGTTTTGCCGAAAAGCTATAGAGCGCATTACATGGAGTGCTTAACGGGCGATCCTATTCACCTAGCCACCTTGCCAGCACCTGGTGCACACGTTTTGCCGAAAAGCTATGGAGTGCACAACCTGAACTGCGTAATCGGCGACCATGATCCTCTGGATACCTTCTCGGCACCTGGTGCACACGTTTTGCCGAAAAGCTACGGAGCGCACGACCTGGAGTGCGTAATCGGCGATCCTGTTCACTGAGACACCTTGCTGACTCCTGGTGCACTCATGTTACCGAAAAGCTATGGAGCGCACCACCTGGAGTGCGTAATCGGCGATCCTGTTCACTTAGACACCTTGCTGACTCCTGGTGCACTCATGTTACCGACAAGTTCTTGAGCGCACCAGCTGGCGTGCGTACTCGGCGATCCTGTTCACCTAGACACCTTGTGAGTACCTGGTGCACTCATTTTGCCGAAAAACTATGTAACGCACCACTTGGAGTGCGTAATCGGCGACCGTGATCCTCTGGATACCTTCCCGGCACCTGGTGCACACGTTTCGCCGAAAAGCTATGGAGCGCACCACCTGGAGTGCGTAATCAGCGACCGTCATCCTTCCTGGCACCTGGTGCACACGTTTTGCCGAAAAGCTATGGAGCGCACCACCTGGAGTGCGTAATCAGCGACCGTCATCCTTCCTGGTACCTGGTGCACACGTTTTGCCGAAAAACTATGGAGCGCACCACCTGGAGTGTGTAATCCGCGATCCTATTCACCTAGATACTTTCCCGGTCCCTGGTGCACACGTTCTACCGAAAAGCTATGGAGCGCACCACCTGGAGTGCGTAATCGGCGATCCTGTTCACTTAGACACCTTGCTGACTCCTGGTGCACTCATGTTACCGAAAAGTTATGGAGCGCACCACCTGGCGTGCGTACTCGGCGATCCTGTTCACCTAGACACCTTGTGAGTACCTGGTCCACTCATTTTGCCGAAAAACTATGTAACGCACCACCTGGAGTGCGTAATCGGCGACCGTGATCCTCTGGGTACCTTCCCGGCACCTGGTGCACACGTTTTGCCGAAAAACTATGGAGCGCACCACCTGGAGTGCGTAATCCGCGATCCTATTCACCTAGATACTTTCCCGGTCCCTGGTGCACACGTTCTACCGAAAAGCTATGGAGCGCACCACCTGGAGTGCGTAATCGGCGACCGTGATCCTCTGGATACCTTCCGGGCACCTGGTGCACTCATTTTGACGAAAAACTATGGCGCGCACCTCCTGAAGTGCGTAATGGGCGACCCTATTCGCCAAGATATCATGTGCGTATCTTGTACTCGGGTTCTGTAAAAAACCTGCGGAGCACACCTCCTGGAGTACATAATCGGCGACTCTGTTTACCTATACACCTTCCCGATAGCTGTTGTTCGGATTAGCTGAAAATCTACCGAGTGCACCAATTAAACTGTGTAATCGGCGACCCTGTTCCTCTCTCTAGACTCTCTACTCGGTCGTCGGGTATCTTTATCACCTCGTCTCCTCAAGCGGTCGCGGAGCACGAAGAATTACTAAGCGGACCGCCTGGACTTCGTCATCGGGAACTCTGGTCGTCTATACGACTTTACCCTGGTAGCGATGTACCGAAAGGAATTCCATTTGTATACTTGGCCGTCCGCAATATTTTTTTCATATTAATAATTCTTATTTCCATTATTACCTGGACTCGGTCATTGGTGACCTGGATAACTTGCATCCCAGTCTGGGTTGCAGTGCATATGTGTAATTCTATTATATTGCTTTCTGTATCTTTATTTGAAAGCCGCGATATAGATACCTATAGTTATTTGTATATATACCTATAGTTATTTGTTTACATAGCTACATATATAGCATTCGATCTCTCTAACCTTAAGTAAAATCGCGATCTTTAATCGTGTTTTTCTCAAAATCTGTCCATTTTCCATCTTTGTGCCCATTATGACTTTTGTTCAGGAAGTCATAATCTATTAAAATATCATACTTTCATTCAATTTCACAGGGACCCACAAACCCATATGTTCCGTGCGGGGTCCATTACGTTAAAAAAAGGGAGAGTGAATGTTTCTTTTACATCGGGGTGGGAGATCTCTTCGAGCGAAGCATTGGTATAATTATGATTTCACAGGTAAGTTCGTTTGATCTATAATTATACTGCAAGCTTCGCTCTCAAGGTCAATTTGAATGAAAAACCCTTTATTTGAATTTATACAATATAGTCTTACACTTGTTTGGTCCTTAAAATAACAATATGTTTATTATAGAAACGCGCGAAAACCTCTGACTCGTTCGACCATCCGGCCGTCTTCCTAATAGTTTCTAGGTCTACGTAGTTTGGCATAAGCTGCCGAAGTAGACGTGTGCCTGGTCGAATGACCCGAGAAGGTAGTCGTGTCTATACCTGCGCATTTCAGAGTATTCTTAATCCATCTGGATATGGTTTGCACGCCTACTGCAACTATTGGCTTCCTGACCCATATGAACAATTCGGGGAGATCCCCTCTTATATCACTTGTTTTGGATATATAAGCCAATACGCAAGAGTATATGCAGACTCCTGGTCTTTTTGTAAACTTCGGCAACATCAAGACCGGTTGTTTAGATCCTGGCCGAGATGTTTTGAGTATGTCTGAGATCACAATCTTGATCCTGTTCTGGCCATAATGGATATCTTTACATTTTATTTTTGATAAGATCTGTGTGTTTTTCGTGTTGCGCGCTCCCCCGATCTTAATGTTTAGCGTCGAGGTTCTGCGTAAGAACGTTACAGAACCAAGCCAGTGGAGGCCCCGGGAGGACAGCCGCGAACGTCGAGACCTCTGAGCCGTGCACAACGCGAACAAAGTGACGGTTTTATACGTTAATTGCTCGGTAGTTAAACTTCTGGTAATCCTAACTTTCTGAAACATCCTTTCATTAATCTTTGAATGAACTGACTATCGCTTAGCTTGTTATATGAGATCAGAGACAATGCGCTTCTATGTGCATTCAGCGTACCACGTGAACTACCGTTCTCGCACTCTTCAGTTAAAAAACTAATAACAACCTGTTCATTTTGTTCAAAAACATCCAAATTACTTCGCTTATAAAATGCAGACCACTTTTTGAGACTACAATTATATTGTTTCCTGGTTGCCGTACTCAAGGAAGATGGCACAATCTTTAAGGTTTTCTCCGGGATATTCTTTCTTGCGAACGCCTGCCCGATACAATAGATATAAGGATCTGGTTGAAAAACTAGCGTTGTAGAGATAACCAACGATTGATAATACGGAAAACAAGCCTGGTTTTACCACTGCGGAACAACTAATATGCCTTCAGCCTCGTCACTAACAATTTTTTTCAGAGTTGTCAGGATCATCGCGAAAGGCGGAAATGCATAAAATTTGATGTTCGTCCACGAGGTCGTAAATGCATCGACCTGTTCAGCTCGGTTGTCCGGTACCCAGGAAAAATATCTAGTGCATTTTTTGTTATTGACTGACGCGAAAATGTCAACTTCCGGTTGACCAAGGCATCTAACGATTCGCGTCTACGCGTAATCATTTAATTCCCATTCGGTGTCCTGACTGAACATTCTGGACAACCTATCCGCGTCTCTGTTATCTCTAGAAGCAATATAAGATGCTCTCAATCATACATTTCTAGCCTCTGTCTTCGCTATATAGACCTAGCTAACTCGTTGCAGTAATCATACTTGATGCCGCTCATCCTATTGATGTAGGCGATAGCCGTGTTATTGTCAACTCGCAGTAACATTAATATAGTTTATTTAATATAAAAAATTATTATTAGAATTTAAATTATTAAATTAAGCGAAGTGGAATTAAAAATTTAATTCCTGTGGTCTAAAAAAGTTAGAAATAAGTTTAAATATAAAAGTGAGGGTAGAGGATTAAAATAAAACTATCTGAACGTTATCAAAATGCAAAGGACGTTATAGGTATTAATATTGTGTTAATTACTTTATTTTCCATGTTTAGTTGTACCTGTATAAATTTGTACCTCCAACTATGTTTCCTGGACACTTGGATCTGCAGTACAATAAACAGCATCGTTTTGGAGCTAACAAATATTCAGAGCATTTGTAAATGGAAGGTGAATTTTATTTAAATGTCTATACTGATACATATTTGGTAATAAAAATTAACTTTGCTTCATTGACTTGTTCATTGATATCTATATGTAAATATATATTATTTCTAGCTTTCAAATGAGAAGTTTCAGTTTAGAAGAATTTTGCATTCAACCATATCTTTTTAATCAATTAACTGAAGAGTTAATACAGCTTTTAAAGCCCAACGTAACTGTACCAACCAGTGTAGAAGAAGCATTATATCTTTTCGTAGAACTTACGGATCTAAAGGTGGCATATGAACTGAAAAATTAAAAGGTGTGTGCATGTGTATATATATATATATATATTAATTCATTAACTTATTTATTTACAGAAATTTTGATTAGCAGGATGGATTAATTGTTAAGTTCATCTCCAGAATGGTTCCAGCTGTACTTTTGTTGTTGTATGGAGGATAAGAATTGATTTAAAAACTTGTAAAAAACAATTTATAATATTTATGTATGCTAGATTTAAAAAACACGAATAGTACACAATATTTTAAACGTTCAATTGTTACGCGAAATTACTACGAAAGCAACTAGAAAACTATTGTCTTTGCAGCTTACGCGAAATTACTACGAAAGCAAATAGAAAACTATTGTCTTGGCAGATACGTGAATAGAATTTACGATTTTTTTAATAGATTACTTATATTGTTCATCTGTGACTTTGGCAAACGATATTTCTCGGTAATAGGAGTAGCTTTGAACATTTTGCTACGCCAATACGACCACCTTTGAGGGTCATTTAAATTCTTATCGCTTTATTATTTTAATACTGCATTTCATAAGTTTATTTGTATTATTTTTCATGAAAAATAAAAAGTTTACCAACATCCAGATTGCAGTTAATTTTTTGTAAATTATTCAGTTTAAAAAAAAATGTAGAAAATATATAATGTACATATCTAAAAAATCTTCTACGGATTTATCGCATTATTCAACTTTGTGTTTATTAATTTATCGGGTACATACTAGTTTCACTATGACTTACTTCTGAAATAGACAAATCTTCTCAAAATAATAATATGACTTATGCGTTTTATTGGTAATGAAAAAGTACAAAAATTATTTTTAGATTTATCGTTTATTTACTGTATTATATAATATTTATTCTATTTTTCAAGAGGATAGGAAATACTTTCAAAACTTACATTAAACAATTCGAAATATAGAGAAACTCATGTCTGAACACATAGACCAGTAATCGGTATAATAATAGACATAGATAATAAAATCAGATTAGGAACTATAAATGATGAGATTTACTTAACCGTATATTAAAGATTACAAATCTTACATCTATCGAAGCAGGGGAGTTTCTACTGCACAGCACCAAAGTTTTTATAAACAAAATCAAAATAAATTTTTCAAAAATCAATAACGTTTTTTCTCTACTTAAAATTATTATAAAAATCATGTTTTATTTTTTATCTTGTAATTGATTATACAAGTATTATATCAAATTAACCTGGTAACTCAGTTTCTTGTGTTTCACATCTAAGAGAAATACTGCAAGTTACATAGAAAATGTAACTTTATTACATTTAAGTTATATTTTGTACTGCAAATACTCATCTGAGTATTAAGCTACGTATAAAAAATAATTATTTGACTCTTGTTAATTATGCAAATCTTTGTATAAGTTACTTTAAACTTAAGCTTGTCTTATATAACTTTTATGATCGTTAACTTACTAAGTGCTTTGGTCATTTTTCTTTACATTAAGACGTTGGTTAAATCATATTGAACGTTATAAAAATATATGATATCTAACTTATACATATGAACTGTAAATTTTTCTTAAAATAATTAGTTATTGTAATCTTGATGATTTTTGCCAGTCACCTTGCAACCTCATACAGAATTTTCTTCAGACAGCAAAGTTTTGTCGTCCAGCCAATATAAAAACTTCCTTTGCTTATAAACAGCATTATTTTTATTCCATGTGAATGTAGGCTGACAATCATCATCGCAGTATGGAATAATACCCAATCCATACTGCTTGTCAGCTAATCCACAAATGACCGTTGTGTCATACAAAATAGAATGACGATTTGCATGATTTGCTGACGGAAAAGTGAATTTTCTAGTCAAATCGTCTTGAATTTCAATTCTTAATAAGATTATCCCATTTTTTGAAATTTCGCTAATTTCATAGCCATAGTCGAGTGGATCAAAATCTTCGTATTTTGGAGTATCCTTTCGCAATTCAGACTCAACTCCTGCATAAATGTCAAGCTTCGTGTCTTGAGAAATAGAAGGGTAATTTGAGTACTTCGAGATTTTTAATCTTTGATAGACCACTCTGATGTCCTCCTCAAAATTTTCCTCTGCAAAATCTTTTGCTTTTTCTGTTACAAAATTTTCCTCTTCAAAATTGTTTGCATTATCTGTTGCAAAATTTTTATCTTCCAAATCTCCTGCATTTCCTGATTCTCTGATTTTTTCACTATTCTCTGATTTTTCATGAATTCCATATTCTGTAGAAAGTAAGTACAGCTTCAATCTGTAAGGTAATATTGCTTTAAATTTGCAGAAATGCCAGAAATCGCATATGCCATTTTCATTTCTGAATTCTGCAATGATTGAAGTATCGCAATGTTACGTCTGAATAATGACGCTCACAACTATATATTTATTATTAGGAAGTGTGATGGTTTAGAATAAAGGAAGTGTATGCTCGATAGTTCAGTATATAGAATAAATTTATTGTATATTAAAAGTTCACATATAATTCTCCTCTTTAGCTACCGTATTCACGGTCGTGGCCTACCGGGTAGGAGAGTGGGATCTCGAGATTACCTTTCGTTTATCACTCGGTGTTAGAAAAACGTGAGTGTGAATGAACGCGGCGCGAACAGAAAAAGAACGGTACCTTGGGTTTGTGTGTGTGTGTGTGTATACGTATAGATTTGAGCAGATGGTCGTGCGTGCAGTTCGATGAGGCGTCGAGTAGTTCCTTCGATGCTTCAATAATGTTCCCAAAAATAGACGGCTTGGCCTACTGTCGGGCGGTTGCAAGGTGCAGCGTCTTGCTTCGGGGTCGACGGTCTCCCTCGGCTTCCTCGTTCTTCCGGATTATCGGATGATGTGGAATCAGCGGTGATCGTCTCGTTTGCGGATGCTCCCCGTACGTTGCAACGGCTTGGATAGAGTGAGTAAGTCACGGGCAGAGCTTCGCCCTTGCTCTTGAAAATTTGATGGTTGACTCAGCTACGGAGCTTTCTCTCTCCAGCTCTATTTAAACTCTGGTCTCTCACCATTGTCGCTCTTGATTTGCTGCGCAGAGTCTTTCGCATGGGTTTTTCCAACTTGAGTGCATGGCTTTCCCATAGTTGTCGCTATTTTCAGGTACAGCGTGATTCACATATACGCTCGCGATCTCCATGGACATCGGAAGATTTGCTGTCAATTTATGATTGGCTATATCGAGGGTGCCTTATTTGGAGTGGCTGCATTTAATACTTATAATTATCCGGAAAACAGTCATCGGACAGATCGGGTTACATTTGATCTGCCTAGACCGAGAGGTTATATAAAAATTTAATTGTATATTTTTCGTAGTTTATTGCTTCCGCCCTTATGAAAAGACGAGAGTACAACTCGAGTCGCTTACACGTAGTGTGCTAGCAGTATATTTATATGGGTATATATATATATATATATATGTATTTGATCGCTTCCATTCTGTTCATGGTTTTTGCACAAGACGCCGTTTTACAAAGGTTGGTTGTTATAATACGCTCTCTAGGTAAGTATTCTACAAAACAATTTTCAACGCTCTATAATTAGTATAACAAATTTCATAAAAATCACACATACAATTGTGATAGTACTCCTTTTGGGTTAATATTTTACAAACATTTTACCGACAATTTTTAACTTTTTTTTGTTAGTAATAAATTTTTACAAAAATTTACCGACAATTTTAACGTTTTCTGGTTAGTATAATAAATATTTAAAAATGTGTTACTGGATTACATAATATTATTGCTCTTCTTCTTTTTTTTACATGTTTTTCATTCCTGTGAGTAAAAATTATTTAAGCAAAATTTATGGTGAAAAAGTTTTCTGTAAAAAGAAAAAGAAAAATTTTTATTAATAAGTGCTTGTTATTATAATGGTTTCGAATTTCATTCTCAGCGTAAGTATTTATTGATCTCCTAATGTTTTTGTTTTTCTCATGGTTTTCTTATAGTTCTCTGCTTTTAGATTTTTATGCGTTCCCACTCTGCCAAAAAATTCCGAGTTCCGTGATACGATCACGGTAAGTTTGTCTTATTCTATTATATCTGATATTTTCTTTTGTCAATATTTCATTTTGTTATTTCTTTTCTTCTTGTCATGTATTATAGAGGTCTCATTCCCGACAAAATCTCGATGATGATTTACAAATCGTCATCCCGAATCAAGGTGTTGAAATTGAGTCTTCGTCGTCTTCGCAGTCATCGTCGTCGTCGTCGCTGTCTTCGTCGCCGCCACCGCCTTCACCACCGCCTTCTCCTGTAGAATCCATTGATTCTTATTCTGGTCTTCCGATAGTGATGACTTCGCTTTCTGATTCGCCTCGTGTTAGTACCTGCTCGTTCTCCCCAAGTAGGTATACTCCGGTTACACCTCCGAGGCGAGCTCGCGAGAGAGTTCCGGTGTGTGATGATTGGAGTGCTTTTTCAGTATTGTTTCCCTAAGGTAGCTCCGATCCCTTCGATTTGTAAGGATCATAAATTTGTTCTTTGTCATGATTCTAATTCGTCTGCTACTCCGGTGAATTGTGATATTTGCGGCTGGCGTACTTATATGCGGGCTCCTCTGATGCGTTGGGAAAATGTGGAGGTGAGTCTATTTTCGTATATCATTTTCTCTGCTTATAGTTATTGTTTGCCTTTTTAAACGTGCTCGTTTTGTTATAGGAATGGCGAGTCGTTCCGCTGACGGGCGATCATCCCAACGTCTTGTGGAATAATCGAATAGATTCCGAGGTGATTCGTCCTTGGTGCTAATTAAATTTTTTTTTTAATTTATTATGTGAAAATATTCGATTTGTAATATATGTGTGTAAGTGTATTTTATGCGTTTTTCTTATTTTTCTGGCTTTCCTCTTCCTTTCCTTTTTCCTTTTATATCGTTGTTGTGTAGGTAATGTTATTAATTAAAATTTTGTAAATGTTTGATTTCAAAAGAAAATTCGATGAATGATTCGGCTTTAGCTTCTTTTCGATCTGTGAATTTTTCTTTTGAATTTTCTTGTATAAAATTAATGTTTTGACGTTTTACTCATGTTGTTTTGAACTAATATATACTTACCAATAAGATTTGGCTTTAACATTAACTGTTAAAATTAACAACAGACTTATTTCCTTACAAGTCATGCATCTTTTTCAGTCAAACATGGCAACGAAGATATTTTTTGCAATATTGCTGACGTTGATATGCCAAACGAAAACGCAAACATCCAATGTATCAGGAATGAATAAGGCCATAGACCATACGCAACATACAGGTATCATATTTGAAAAAGACAATTATCTTCTTGGAACAAGAACGAGAAGTAGCAGTGAAAATAAAGCTGCCTATACATAGGAAGCATTTAAAAGACATCCAATCGAAACTAGCGGCAATGCAAGCGGTAGCTATAACCGACGCCCCGGATGATTTTGGACAAGATCAAAACTCAACTCGAAGAATTGTTTAATGAATCGGTCGATCTCTCCGTGGCAAAGTGTGTAGGAAAAAGGTGAAAAATAAATTTACATTATTAAGACAATAGCCGAAAGAGCCGGAACAACAACATTGACTGTTTCTGGCAATATTCGCTCCTCCTTCCCCCGCCTAACACTGGCTGGGGAAGAATAACATCTAGTATTCGTCGTTACATGCCTCTACTTTTTCCTGAAGAGGGTAACACTGTTCACCGAAACGTTGAATAAGGAAAATATGGTGTAAATTTATTTTTCACCTTTTTCCTACACACTTTGCCTCGGAGAGATCGACAGATTCATTAAACAATTATTGAAAAACACCGAGGGATAAAGTCAAAAGAATATAGTTCACACTTATTCACATACTTATCAACTCGAAGAAATTATGCTATTTTTCAAAGAGAACAATTCATTTTATTTACCCCAAGAAAATATGCGCGATATGATAATCGACCACGAAATCATAAAAATAGAGAGTGAAATATCGTGATTTGCAAAAAATCGCAAACAAAGATAATAGACCGCTCCCTAGAGCTACACAAGGGAAAATCGCACAAGAAATACGATCATACTTTAGCAAAAGTAACGGGACAATTGGACAATCATTTAGCAACACTCACAGATCTCAAAGAAAGCTTACAACAATTAAAAGAAGGAAAGCTAGTCTCGGATTTTTTGAGCAGAAATCAATACCAACAATTAAACCATGTGCTTAGCAAAAGCGCCAAGCCATGCACCCTACCGAATATAGATCTTAATAGTAGTACGAAATAAATAATTGTACATTACGATACTAGTGGAATAAGTCGTACTTTACGGCACGACGTGTATAAGCGCACGAGCGTAGCGAGTGAGGTTAGAGTCGTGCCATGAAGAACGAGTTATTACACGTGTATTGTACGATATTTTATAGCAGTGATTAGAATAAATCCGCTGCCACGGCTCTCCGTGGAATTAGCAGTCCATTCTGGCATCGTGAAGTTAGCGCACGAGCGTAGCGACTGTGATAAGCACGGTGCCAGAATGGACTACTTATTCCACGGATAGCCGTGGCATAAATGCGGATTTATTCCACCCAGTGCTATAAACACATAAAAAATACATACATACCAACAAAAGATGAAATAGAAGTAAGATTACAATTCACATGCATGAATAAAGGAGAGACGACATTATACAAGAAATATGCTACTGAAATTCCACAGGTGAATTTAAGCTCCAGTCTATATATACAACCTACAACGCAATACATGCTAGTAAAAGAGGGAGCCTTACGACACATAGAGCAGACGGATCTGGAAGACTGCATAGAATCTCTGCATAAAATTTCTTGCCCAAATCAATAGTTCAATTTCGAAAATGCGACGGACTGCGAGAGTACTTTGCTTCTCAACCCAGAGCAAGTAGACTACCGAAAAACTAATGTCATGTATCAAAGTATCACTGAAGAGTATATACAATTTATCCCGACAGCTAATGCCATCGTATACATATTACAAAAACCAGAGAACTTGACATACATTTGCTCAAGGAATCGAACTGCTACATAGAAGTCAGAGGAATGGAAATATCAGGAAAGAGGGAAAACGAAGGAAATATTGTATGGCCAAATTCAACTCTACAAGTAAGCCAGTTATCGAATATATTAGAAGATAATTTTACAAAAAGAATATTCTTGAGAATCGGCAAAAAAGAGAAAACGATGAATTTATGGCAACTTATTAGAGAAACTCAAATGGAATTAAGAACTGAAGGAATATACGGTCGAACTAAACGAGCATTAAGATTAAAGAGTCCTAGTAATAATCACTACGATCTTAGCAATTTGCACAGCTATAAATACCATTATGGTCAACTACAAAAATAAAAATAAGAAATAATTGTTTAATGAGTCTGTCGATCTCTCCGAGGCAAAGTGTGTAGGAAAAAGGTGAAAAATAAATTTGCACCATTTTTTCCTTATTCAAGATTACACACTTTGCCTCGGAGAGATCGACAGATTCATTAAACAATTATTTCTTATTCTTGAATAAGGAAAAAATGGTGTAAATGGTGTAAATTCAAGAATAAGGAAAAAATAGTGTAAATTTATTTTTCACCTTTTTCCTACACACTTTGCCTCGGAGAAATCGACAGATTCATTAAACAATTATTGAAAAACACCGAGGGATAAAGCCAAAGGAATATAGTTCAGACTTATTCACATACTTATAAAAATAAGAAAATTTTACAGTTAACTAAACTCGTCATAAAAACCAGGAGAGATAAAGAAAAATAACTAACAACAGAATTGGATTGTTAATAACAATTATTATAACAACAACCAAAAATACGAATAACAAATAAAACATGCAAACTGGCAGATCGAAAATCCGTTTACTTATTTATTTACAGATGATCGTTTGGTGGTTCGGACCAGCGTTACTTTGGATGATAAAAGCGGCGCATGGATTATATGGATACGATTGCGGCGACCACCTGTCAAACTTAACTACCATTTCTCTTGTAGACGTCGGAGACTGCGATGTGAAAGAACCCGAATTAGATGTAGTTAAAAATTACGGTCAGCTATTACAATTAAACGATTATTCCACTATACATGTGTATAAATGCGCAATAAAAATATACCGTGTGATAACACAATGCGGTATGCATCAGCACGCATCTAGAGTACTAAATGGAGAACTCGGATATTTTCAAACATTAACGGCGGCCGAATGCCAGAATATACAAACAATCGGATCCTATCTAATCAGTAAAACAAGAATAGATAAAATTGCCCAGAATGGAACTACTGTAAGGTCAGTCATCTTCGCAGGTGCAAACGACAACGTCGGACATTGCCAAGGTGAATCATACACGGACGATTATGGAAAATGGAAAGATGCTGTTGTCGCCGGACATGTTGAAATTACTCTCCAAGATTACGTAACTCCAGTACATCTAGATTCGAATAAAGTCATACTCAAATCAGGAGTTTGATATACATTTAGCATCAACCACGACGGAGCACAGGTATTTTGGGAGCAAGTACCCGAGGATTTTTGTGGGAAGAAATCTTACTCAGTGCTATATGAGGGATACATGGATCGAATAAACGATACCGAATATGGGAAAATAATGTACTCCGTTGAACATGGTGATCGCACGTTCACATTATGGCGAAAAGGAGAAGTAGAGAAATGCGGTTATAGATACTACAGCACCGAACATCCAAAACTCTTTGTACTAGAGGATGTTCGCAAACAACCGCTTATTGAGAAAACATCTATAGAAATCGCAAACCTAGATATGTTCGCTTACGTAAATTCTAAATTTCTATATATAGAGAAATACATGAGTGGACAAATACAAAGCATGTACTATAAAATATGAAAACAAGAATGCGAATTAGAGAGGAAGGTATTAAAAAATGCCGTATCCATTGCAACTATGTTACCGAAACAATTCGGATATAGGCTAATGGAGGAAAACGGATATGTAGGCGTCGTCGCAGGCGAAGTGGTACATCTCTTAAAGTGTATTCGAGTAGAAGTAGAGTTACGAAACACTACTAAATACTACGGAAAGCTGCCGGTTCGACGTGGGAAAGACGAGTTATTCTTAGCCTCGCAGACGCGTATACTAGTTACAACGGGAACCGAGCAAAGCTGCGATGCGCGTGTACCTACCATGTTTAAATTGAATAATAGCTGGTATAAGATTGGTATATTGAGGGATATGATTCTTTTCCCCGCAGAGAAACCAACGGTACTTCATAAAATCGCACAGGACATGACGGGTAGAGGAACACCCGAAGGAATCGGCCTAACGCACATGTTTGATGAAAGAACCATGTCCGAAATAGTAAAATGAACATGGGACCGAATGTGGTCTAGTTTCCTTACGTTTGGCACAGCCAGCGCCGGACTTATCGGTATAGTATTAATCGGACGACTCGTTAAGCTTCTTATGGATACTATGATTCATGGATACGCCTTATATAGTTTATACGGTTTCTCCATAGATCTGGTAGGGTCATTATGGAAAATTAAAAGCAAGAGTCAAGCAATACCTCCGACTTAAAGGTGACAAAAGAAATAATTAAAAACCACGAAAGATTAGTGAAAAGTATCAAATTCGCTTTAAGAATATTTTGCGAAGATATACTGCGAATGCCACAGGAAGCAGAAGGACTCATTCAAGCCGCTTATCAAGAAGCCACTTATGTGCAATATTGCATAAATACTACCTTTCGCAAAGGAATACAACAAGTTTACTGGGTTATTGTAACGGAGCGAAAATTTTTTCGAATGATGCAAGACCGAATGCAGCATGCATCTCTATACGATAACCTAGCCCCCAACTGGCCTATACGCAACATAGAGATAATAAGAAAATACAGATTTGAATGGAGAAGATTAGCTATTTATTATCAATGTAACGTGCCCAATATATCCATCTTCGACTAATCTACGGAAGGATTTTTCTGCGTAGGACCAACAGAAACGATATGTTTTGCATGCCAAGTAAAAATCGAGAATTGGGGATTCCATGGGAAATACGATCCGCGAGCTACACCTTTCTTCTTTAATCCGGACTGTTCCTTTATCCCGGGATTTCCTAGCGGAAATGTCACTACTCAATTAAGAAGTAATACACCCGAGGACGTCAATCTAGAAGACGAAAGAGCGATCCCCATGCAAACGGGTATTCACGGAATATCGAGAGAAATCGTCAGACTCTTCGATCCCAATTTAGATATACCATTCGATAGAACAGGAGGCTATTTATATATTGAAAACTTAGAGCTTAACTTTGGAGGAAAAGGATTTGCATCTAAGAAAATTTACGGTAAATGCACTATTTACGAAATGGGCTTAGATATCAGACGAGAATGCGAATTATGCCATCGTATGGATCCTCAGCTATACTTGAAAAATGCATACGTAATATGCAGAGCCTGCCCTGTACCAACGCACTAGTATGACTTATTATACGAAAATAAGTGTTTCATATGTATGTGGCAAACCGGAATTTCACCGAAAACACTCGAAGATCTTTTCTAAAAGAAGCCCGCCTACACATACAGCATCACAACAAACCTGACCAACCGCACAAAAAGTCAACGATCTACCACGCTCTACTGCCCTACACTACGAGAAAGAAGTCACAAATAAATAGAACGTGGAAGGGGGAGCTCACAGCTAAACGACTCCGCTATAGAGACGAACTATCTACGTACACACACACACACACACACACACACACACACACACACACACACACACACATTCGACGAAAAGAACAAATGTCGCTAACTAGAATTCTTTCAAAACAACATGAGGAAAACGTCAAAACATTAATTTTATACAAGAAAATTGAAAAGAAAAATTTACATATCGAAAAGAAGCTAAAGCCGAATCATTCACTGATTTTTCTTTTTTTAGATTTTGATGGGATCCCACTCTGCCTTGGAGAATCGTCGATACCGCTTGATGAGTGTCACGATGTTTTCAACGCCTGACAGTTTCTTCTTGTCTCGTCAAATAGAAGTACACAAAACAATGTTCCCTTTTGTTTTTGCCGTTCTTCTCTCTTTGGTTGTAAGTGACAAAAAATTTTTACATGTATTCTTTATTAATGTACATATATTCTTTTTTTCCTCTTTTTTTTATAAGAAACCGTGGAACACCACGTCTTTGAGTTTCTTCCGCCGGTGCGGAGCGGTCTTGGTGGCTTCGTGGCGCGGTGGGAGCCGTGCCATTTCCCCAGCACGAGGGGAAGAACGTGCGGATTTTGTTGAGGGCCAGTCCGAGAACCAGCTCGAATTCTTTTCGATTTCCATCGGACAGGTGGCCCCTATGTAAGTAGTCCCATAATAATATGTCTATTATTTTGCTTATTTTGGTGTAAATGGTTTAGTCTTGTACTAAGATTCGTAACGTAATCGTTGTATGTTAACGGCATCTTGCTCTCTTCTAACGGCTCGTTTGAAGGTACTTTAGCTAATTTCCCAAATACTAACTCGAATGGTGTGAAGGAATGGCCTTCGTGTGGAACCGTATTGTAGCATAATGTTGCGAGCTTGAGTAATTCATCCCATGATTCATCTTACATTACCGTTTTTAAATATTCCGCCAATGCATGATGTGATCATTCTAATGAGCTGTTTGATTGCGGGTGATAGGCAGTTGTTTTTACTTGTTTGATTTAAAATTTTTTTGCTACTCTTTTCAGCAGATGGGACATAAAATTGCTTCCTTGATCCGTTAGGATCGTAATTGCGGCTTCAAAAATACAAATAAATCTTTTTATAAATGTGTCTGCTACTGATGCTGCCGTAGCATCTTTTAACGGTATTGCTAAGCAATATTTTGAAAAATTACATTGTATTGTTAATATATTATTGTATCCATTATCGGTAATTGGAAAAGGTCCTACTAAGTCTAGGCTTACTTTTTCCATTGGTGTGTGAGATGTGTGTCTGTGATTTGCATTGGTTGTTTTGTTTTAACTCTTACTAACTTTTTTACTTGACACGTAACACAGGTGCGTATAAAATTTTGCACATCTTCATTTACGCTACTCCAAAAATATTGTTGCTTTATGCGTCTCTACGTTTTCGTGACTCCTCGGTGTCCTCCTATTGCTGTGATATGCATTTCTTGTATTATCTTACTTCTGTCTTTTTCTTCGACATATTTTATTATACCTGTGCAAATAATTATTTTCACTGATATATATCTTCTAAAATTTTTCGCAAGCTTAATAGTACGTCTTACCATTCAAAGTTTCCAATGCTTTCATTTTTGGTTATGTTTATTGATCGAATACCCTTTTTTATAATTAATGCTTTTAAAACTTTGAAAATATCTATTAAATAGTTTTGCACTTCCGCCGTACTCGTTGGTTGTGTGCCTTTTATCACTGCGGCAAATAGCATTCGATTATTTTTCGTTGTCACCTTGATTTCGCCTGGTTCTAAGTTTGCAAATTTAGGCGAAATTTTTCGTTCTTTTAATTGTTTTGCACCTGCATCGCATGGAGTTCCTTCCGTATCTATGAAGTAAAGGAGGTTATCTTTTCACATAAATAATTGTTCTTTTCATTCTGCGAATAATTCTGATTTGTTGGAATTTTGAAAATTCGCGCTAGTCTCGTTTTGCAATGATTCCTCGATATTATTTTCATAATTTTCATTTATTGTTTTATCTTCGCATATTTCGTTGCTTATTAATTCATCTTTGTTGTATTGCAATTCTGGTGTCTCTTCTTTCTCTCCTTCTGTTTCTATAGCAGATGTTACTGCGGGAGCCTCTATATCTTTTTTTGGCTTATTCGATTTCTTTGGTCGCTTGTCTCTATAGTTCGGAACCGCTAGCTTTCCCGCTCGTGTACCCTTCAGCTCGCTCTCCCTCGACTGGATTTCGAGATAATGCATCTGCGTTTGTGTTGCTCTTGCCGCTTTTATATACAATGTCATAATCATATGCGTTTAATTTAATTCTCCATCTACTTGCTTTTGTTGTTAAGTCTGTCGAATTCTTAAACGATATGAGTGGCTTACAATCTGTAACGATGGTAAAATGTCGTCCCAGCAGATAAGATCTGAATTGCGATACTGAATATAATATTGCCAATGCCTCTCTTGAGTATGAATCATATCGCGTCTCCACGTCGGATAATATGCGCGATACATATGCAATGGGTCTATCTTTTCCTATCTCTCCTTCAGAAAGGATTCCCGCGACCGCTACTAACGAGGCGTCAGTACGAACAATAAAAGGTTTCTCAAATTCGGCTATTTGTAATATTGGCTTTTCGCCTAACTTCTTTTTCAAAATTGTGAATGTTTCTTCG
Organism: Philotrypesis tridentata; assembly: GCA_018906965.1. Lineage (NCBI taxonomy): Eukaryota > Metazoa > Arthropoda > Insecta > Hymenoptera > Pteromalidae > Philotrypesis > Philotrypesis tridentata. The sequence goes on from JACCIB010000055.1 coordinate 389,739, forward strand.
GCTTCGTCTGACCAATGAAAGTTGATTTCTTTTTTCAAAAAGTCGCTCAAGGATTTGGATATTCCAGAAAATTTTTCGATAAATCTTCGGTAGTATCCGGCTAAACAGAGAAATTCGCGTATATTTTTTTGCGTTTTGGGTCTCGGAAAATTTTTCACTGCTTCAATCTTTTTAGTGTCGGGGTGAACTTCATCTCTAGTAAGCAAATGTCCCAAATAAATTACTTCTTCTTGCAAAAATTTGCACTTCCGGTTGCATTTTCAGATTTGCTTCTCTTAATCTCTTCAAAAATTTTTCAAAATTTTGATTGTGCTCTTCAATTGTTTTGCCGTATATTACTGCGTCATCTAAAAATAGGAATATTTCCTTACCATGCAAATCTTTGAAGACTATGTCAATTCCATGCATGAAAGATGCGGGAGAATTTGTCATATCCATTGGTAGTTTATTAAATTCAAGCAGTCCTTGAGGTTTAGAAAATGCTGTTATATTTATCAGGCTCATGTACAGGTACCTGAAAGAATCCTTATGCCAAATCCAATACTGAGAAGTATTGGGCACCTGCTAATTGATCTATAATATCTAAAATATTTGGTAAAGGGTACTTATCTTTTACAGTTTTATCATTTAATTTTCTGTAATCCACTACAGATCCATAGCGAGGATGTTCTTTGCTATCCGGTGTTTTAGCTACTAGAAATGCTGGTGATGCGTATGGGGAGTTCGAAGGTCTTATAATATCGCTCTTCAACATCTCCGTTATTTGTCATTCCATTTCTAATTTTAATAAGTGTGCTGGCCTGTATGACTTTTCGTAAATCGGTATATCGTCTGTCGTAACAATACGATGACTCGGCACTTTAGCTGTTCCCAAATATTCACCTTTCAAGTGAAAACAGTCAGCATATTCTTCGATTAATTTGACTATTGCTCCTTTTATCTCCTCCGTCAAGATGATCTATTTTTAGGAGTACTTTTAATCGATCTATTCTTGATATTGACTCGTCGATTTGTAGAATAGACGTACTCATTTCGATTGGTTTCACCTCGGTAGAATAATAATCCTTTTCTGAAATTCCCATGTAATTGCTGCATAGGTTATTCATGTTGCCATTTTCAATATAATGTTTAATAAAATAGTTATTATCTATTTCACTTTCTTTTCTATCGCTATATAGATTTTCAAATATTTCCGCATCCACGAAGTATTTTTGATTTTTCTCAAATTCATTATCAATATTTTCATTGTCACTAATATTCTCATTACAATTATCAATTTCATTTCTTTCAAATTTTTCACGTATATTTTGCATAATTTTTATCTCATTAATTTCAGCAATTATATCATTCATTGTCTTCTGTAAACTGTCTTCTGTTTCATGTGCACTTATTTCATCATTTTTAATTTCATCATCTTAGTTGTCTTTAATCTCATCATTTGCATTATTTTTAATTTCATTATTTTTATCTTCATTATTCTTAATTTCATAAATTTCAATTCTTTCATTATTATCATTTTTATTTTCAATATTATCCGTTTGTATGCGCGTTGCACACGTATAATCAAACTTCATTTTTTTATTTGAATTTTCCTGTAGGTATTCTGCTCGATCATCATCGTGAATCGAGCTCATTCTCATATGATCATAGTCAAAATCGAGATCTCTCCTTCTGGAGTTTCCTACAGCCTCTTTTCTATTTCCGGCCTCTCGCGTATGCATCTCCTCAGAACCGACCCGCAGCTCTCGTGACGCATCGCTTGAAGTATACTTCATGAATGGAATTATTTGTCCATTTACCTCTATGTAATTTTCATTAAAATTTATTTTCGCATCACTTTTGAGAAAGAAATCATTTCCAAGAATTCCCGCCTCTTTTATAGGGAAGTCATCGGCGACAATATGAAACTCAGCAGCAATGTTATTAAAATTCGTTGTAATTTTTCCTAGCGTAGGGATATATCTATCTGTTATAACTTTTAAATTAATCACCTCTTGTCTATTTATGTCAGCGTAGTGCGCTACCTCCGACTCGCGCACGAGGCTAACTCCCGCTCCAGTGTCTAACATGAATTCGAGCGGTCTTCGAAAATCTCCAATGCCGATTTTAATTGTTGGAGACGTACTCTTTTGGCTTCGTATCTATGCGTGTGCCGGCTCCGCCTGCTGGTTCCTTGGGCGTGTGCCAGCGACTAACTCTCTCGAGGCGCCCTCCCTCGAAAGAGCTCTGTAGTTTACCTGTGTATTATTCGAATGATGCTGTCGTAAAAATTTATAACAATTTCTTTGTATACAACCTGTTTTTCTGCAATAGTGACATTGAAGAGTCAGCTTATTGTTGTTCGTGTTGTTGTGAGGTGATCCTGGATTTCCGCGATATTCGCCTCGACTATAGTTATTGCTAATTGTTGGCCTATTAGGATTATTATTATTATAATTATTATTGCCTTTATTATTGTTATTGGGCAAAAATTCGGTTCTGCGGCGATTTTCCGTGTTCCATCCACCAAAATGTCTATTATTTTGCTTATTTTGTTGTAAGTAATTTCTGCTTTTGGATTGGTTTTGGTTCTTATTGAATCCATTGAATTGGTGTCCCAAAAATCTTTGACAATTCATCATAATATGTCCTATTTTTCTGCAACAACTGTATGCTACCATAGCGACTGGTTGAGGCACTTGTGGATCAATTATTTTAATCTTCCGAGTTTCCTTAACCTTGGCCTTTGATTCATCCGCGCTGTCTGAGTCGAGACCGCATCCAGCGTAGTCTCTTTCTATTTCTATCCCTTGCTCTCGTGCTTCGTTCAGCGTCGTGTGTTCGCTCATTCGGCTCTTGATTTCCTGGCGTAGACTTCTCTTAAAAAATTTTATGCAATCTCTCTCGATTTCTGCGGTGAATGCCTCCCGCGTCTCGTTTGTATATCTTTCTTCTCGTAGAGCTGTTGCCAACATTTCTTTTTGAATTTCTTTGATTTTATTGAAGAATGTGATTACCGCTTCGTTCCGTTTCTGCCGTATTTTCGCTAATTGACGCGTATAATCGTGAAAAGGTTTCGCTGAGCCGTATATTCTTTCGAAAAAGTGTATTATATCCGTCATTGTAGCGAATGTCTGACCTCGACTACACGTTAGCGCATCTCCATATAATCGCATTCATATAAACTTAACTAATTCTGTTTCACGCGCCGCTGAAACCATTTCCTTAGCTTCTCGGCATCCGTCAAGAAAAGCGTTTAAATGTATATTTTGTCCGTTGTACCTTGGGATTATATCTAAAGTATTTGAAATTCTAATCGGTGCTATTAAATTTTTATTGTCACTCTCCGTATCTCCACTGGGCGTATTCCTTTGAGGTTTGTAATCGGCGTTATACGGCTGCTTGAAAAATTCTGTTATCTTATTTTTGAACCTTGTGAAAATTTCGATTGTTCCGCATCCAGGATCATTAATAAGCGTATTCTCGATTTCTTTAATATTTTTAGGTTTCGCAAAATATTCTTCAACCCTCTCTTTTCCGATAATTGGCGTTAGACGAGTCTTCAGATTATGTATTTCTTGATTCGTATTTTGTAAATTGTCTAAATTTATATCCTCTAAACAAGATATTAATTTTCTCTTTGGAATTCCTCCCCCTCTATTAGTTAAAGGAGCGCTTGTATTTTCAGGATTAATACTTAATGGGGTATTTATTTCAATTGGATGTATTTCTGTATTTATTCCGTTATTTTCAATTATTTTGCTCGTTTAACTTTCAAAAAGCTCTCCCGTCGGAGCTGAAATTTTTCCGTTGGTCCTAAAGCGACCAAAGACTCTACCACTCTATCGTCATCCTCTTGCTCGCTACTTAAATTACTTCTATTTAAATTTTCTCGATATTTTATAAATTTCGATCTATCTTTAGGGAATTTCAAAACGTCTTCAGGTTCATGTAGATTATATATATTTTGAAAGTTGTAATGCTTCGGTTATTAACGTGTCGATTTCTTTTGGATTATTTGCACATGCTTCATCTACTTCTTTTTCTTTCGTTCGAAATTGATTTAATAATGTTGTATCGTTAGAATCCGTTTCTATTTGTCGCCAATTAGTAAACGCGTCTCCCTCTGACATTGTTTAAAAACCATCACAGGTAATCTCGATTTCTGTTTGTTCCAAAGGTCGATGCACCATTTTTAAATAATAAATACCTTGAGTTTGTCTGTGTGTATACGTATAGATTTGAGCAGATGGTCGTGCGTGCAGTTCGATGAGGCGTCGAGTAGTTCCTTCGATACTTCAGTGTGTTCCCAAAAATAGACGGCTTGGCCTATTGTCGGGCGGTGGCAAGGTGCAGCGTCTTGCTTCGGGGTCGACGGTCTCCCTCGGCTCCCTCGTTCTTCCGGATTTTCGGATGATGTGGAATCAGCGTTGATCGGCTCGTATACGGATGCCCCCCGTACGTTGCAATGGGTTCGATAGAGTGGGTAAGTCACGGGCAGAGTTTCGCCCTTGCTCTTGAAAATTTGATGGTCGACTCGGAGAGTTACAGAGCTCTCTCTCCAGCTCTATGTAAACTCTGGCTTTTTTCCGACTTGAGTGCATGGCTTTGCCATAGTGGTTGCTATTTTTAGGTACAGCGTGATTCACATATACGCTCGCGATCTCCGTGGACATCGGAAGCTTTGCTGTCAATTTATGATTGGCCATATCTAGGGCGCCTTATTTGGGGTGGCTGCTTTCAATACTTATAATTATCCGAAAAACAGTCATCGGACAGATCGGGTTACATTTGATCTGCCTAGACCGAGACGTTATATAAAAATTTAATTATATATTTTTCGCGGTTTATTACAGCAATAACCTAGACTGATTTTGCTAGTACTTAGTGCGTGTGCGCAGATTTCTTTTTTAGAAAATTCCGCCACCCCTATATCGATAATATCTTAAACGGAATAGGATTTGGATTCTTGAAGTTCCAAAACTTTAATTCCACCAATCGAACGTGCTGTCATGTGTATGTATCCATCATCGGAAGTGGACCTGTGAAACCAACCGATATGAACCTGTCTTGATTTTGTTGGTATAACAAATGACTGCAACAAAAAATAGTCAATAAAAATAAAATTCAAAATTTTTAATAGTATATTGCGCACCTGGGGAGGAAAAAACTTGGTGCCCGAGAAAGAATGTGGTGCTTTGGGCGCAGTGTCAGGAAAAATTTTATGTAATACTTTAATGATTACCTTCTTTGCTTTTTTCAGTCGAGGAAAAGAGGGTGCAGCTGCTACTTTAGACACGAAGTAAGGTACTTCACCAGCACTTATAAGAAGCCGATCGAGGACGAAGGAGATCAGAGTGAGCCGAGGGCTTGAGTGAGCCTCGACGCTACAATTATAATACAGTGCATACACCCCTAGTAATACAATATATACATCCATGTGTCTTTAAAGTGTATCTCTCGTGTTATTCAGTTTCTTGTCATTACTCCGTACCTATGCCCGCTTTCCTCTCTACAATACTTAAGGGGACCCAACACGTTTAAAACTTGAAAAAAATCGATATTTTTTTTATGATTGGTTTTCATAGGAAATTTATCATAGAATATGCTCCCGAAAGCCGTTTTTCGTAAAAAAATTTTCCCTCAAAATTATAAGCAAAATACTGAATAAATATTTTGCCTGTTTTTTCGCTAAATTGCGTAATTAAAATCATTTATTTAAGATACTTAAAAATTTTGATTTTTTTAAATAAATCCAGTCAGAACTAGATATTTTCATTGTAATTGTAAAAAACAATGTTATTACATATATATACACACACACACACACACACACACACACACACACATATGGTATTACAAATATGTTGAACTTTTTCCTCGTGTATGTATGTATTTATGAGTGAATGTGTGTGTGTGTGGGTATATATATATATATATATATATCACTTGTATACACACATACGCTCTTATAAACATACATACGTATTTTGTAAATTATTTACAATAAATGATTATTTTCTTTTTTATTCTGAGTTTCATGAAACTATATTCATTAGGTGAAATTCAAATATGCGCGCTCTTCGCAACAGTCTAGGCGACGATTCTGTAACCAAAACGTGACGACCGCTGTGACGAAAATATTTGAACTCCCCATTTACCGACCATGTATATATCGTTTCTTCCTGACGTCCTGTTTGGGTAAAGAGGTTAGAATCAGTGTTGGTGATACTGTTCGCGCGAAACACAGCATTCAAATCTGCTTTACCAGCTTAGAGTTCTTGAATTTATGTTTTGCACTGTGCAAACATAATTAAATAAAGTTAAAATAATTTTTTTTTAGTAGTGTTTATTTTTGTTTTCTTATAAAGTTATTTATATTTTAAGTTTTCAAAGTGCAAAGTATTTGTTAGGAATTTTAGTTAGTTTAGCTTTTAGTTTAGATTAGTTAGTTATAACAATGAGTGACCAGAAGGGCAGATTGCCCACTCACTTGGATAGGAAATACTCCTGCGGAAGAAATAGAAGGCGACCAAGAAAATTTGCAGGAACTAGACGTAATGATACAGAAGACTCAACTGCACAACCAAGACCTTCGACATCTTCAAAAAAACTTGAAACTCCAGCAGCAGAAGACCTCTCCGGAGTCAAGAATAGAATTATTGATATCAATATTCTATTTCCTGATCTCCAAAGTGTGGTGTGTTGCAAAAAATGTGACAGTGAAGTGAACTTTTCTGAATCAGTAGTGTTTGGATTAGGATTCAAAATTAAAGTCTCATATGTTCGATGCAGAGAAGTTTTGAGCATCAATTCTAGCAAAAAAGTGGGTGATAGTAATCGTGCATGGGAAGTGAATCGAAGGGCTGTACTTGCATGTCGTGCTTTGGGTGTTGGACATGCTGGGCTTTCAACATTTTGTGGCATAATGGACTGCTCTAAGCCAATAGCTCAGTCTGCTTACGATTCAATAAATCAACAGTTAAGTGAAGTATGTGAGAGTGTTGCCAAGGAGTCTATGCGAGCTGCAGTCCAAGAAGAAAGAGCCGCTACAGAAGATGGTGCTCTTGGACTGAACATTTCTGGTGATGGTTTGTGGAGGAAGAAAGGATTTTCATCGCTACAAGGATTTGCTAGCATCGTTGGACATCACACAGGCAAGGTGTTGCACGTTGCTGTTAAAAACAGCTTCTGCCAACCTTGTTCATCGTGGGAGAAGTATCTGCATACTGCTGAGTATGAAGAATGGTACGAGGAACACAAGCCACACTGCACTGCTAACCATGAAGGTAGTGTAGATAAAATGGAAGTTGATGGCATCCGTGAGATATTTGAACGCTCAGAAGAAGAATACAGTGTCAAATATCATCGCTATATTGGAGATGGAGACTCAAAAGTGTTCAAGGCTGTGAGTGAATCGAAAACCTATGGTGATGAACTTGTGGTGGAGAAGAAAGAGTGCATCCAACACGTACAGAAGAGGATGGGAACTCGTCTCCGAAACCTTGTCAAGCAGTATACCAGCCAGAAGATCAAGCTTCTGGACAATAAACCAATTGGCGGAAGAGGAAGGCTGACTGCTAAGGTGATCGACAAGCTGTCAAGTTATTATGGTAAAGCCATTCGAAATCACCCAGATTCCATTGATGACATGTACAATGCAATCTGGGCAACATGGTACCATATGCAGTCGACGGAGAAGAGGCCAATGCATCATCTGTGCCCGGAAGGATCCAGCAGCTGGTGTAATTGGCAAAAAACAAAAGCCACAAAAGAACACAGGGAGTTCAGGCACAAGACCAGCCTTTCAGCTTATATTATGGATGCCATAAAACCAATTTATGAAGACCTGTCAAAGTCAGAATTACTTGAAAGATGTCTTGGAGGTTTTACACAAAACTCTAATGAGAGTTTCAATAATTCTGTATGGAGACTAGTCCCCAAGACATCTTTCAGTGGCTTGATAGTCTTGAAAATTGGTGTTTTTCTGGCTGTGTGCTTGTTTAATGATGGTCGGTCTTGTGTCCTCAGAGTCTTGGACCGCTTTGATGTAAAGCCTGGAGACGCTGTGGCAGAGTGGGCCAACGCAACAGACAATTTAAGACTTCACCATGCTGAACGACAAGTCCAGGCCAACACCAGAGAAGCACGAGCTCTTAGGCTAAGAGCTCGACAGATGGAAGGAGATGACTCGTATGCTGCTGGTGGACATTAGGGAGGCAAAAACAAAGGCTTTGCAAGGACTACGAAAAAAGATAAGTATTCTTCTCTATATTGTTTTAGCTGATTTTTATGGAGTTTTTGAAATATTAATTTATTGTATTTTTTCAGTGGATTGTACATTGAAGAAATCATAATCGTTTTTCTTCCATTAAATCAAGTTGGAGACTTCAGCAAAATTATTAGGTAAGAATAAATATGCATTTTTTAGTATTAAATACAATAAATTAATAATATTAGCATATAATGTAAAAATACACAAATTTACCATTTTTTGTTTACAGGTTCTTAAAGGCGTACTCAGCCTATTGATACAAGGGAGTATACCATATGACTCCTGAAAATGATAGTTTACTACCAAGGATCAACAGAAAAATAGTTCCAAGAGATTTGGTAAGTAAAAAATTAACTTATTTTCGAATATGCATTGATGAACTTCGAAGTCGATTTTCTCTAACTTTGGTTTTTCATGATTTCAGCTCACTGTGCGTAGGATTCCAGGTGACCATATGCTTCGATTGAGCTCAAATTTTGTGAGTATGTTCTATATAAGTGTAGTTTTCGCATGAACAGAGGGATTTTGATTTGAAAGCTTCAAACTTATTTAATAAAAAAAACTGTGGCATAAAAAATTTAAAAATTGAAAAAATTTACTTTTTCTTTTATTAAAATTTTTCTAAGCATTCAAATCAAAATCCCTCTGTTCATGCGAAAACTACACTTATATAGAACATACTTACAAAATTTGAGCTCAATCGAAGCATATGGTCACCTGGAATCCTACGCACAGTGAAAAACAGTCTGCGGAGTACCACTCCGGATAGGTAGGTACGAAATTGGATTTTAAGGGCTTAAATTGAAGGTAAGAGATCATACTATAAGTATGAAAAGTTTCTCCAACATATTATTTAATTTAATATCAATTTAGAATATTTTTATTTTTCAGATTTTAAACGTGTTGGGTCCCCTTAACTTAAAACAAAATTTTGTTTTCAGAAAAAATGACAATTTTAGGTGTTTCCATTGAACTTCTAATAGTTTTATTAACATGGCATTAAAGTTAAGAAAAAGCACGTTAAATTAAGAAAGGTTTATACGAAACTGATTTACCACCGCATCGTCCAGCTACACGAGCCACTACGTTGCGCGATCTTATTTCGTACTTTTCGTCGGTTGCGTTAAATAAACGAAACCATCTATAATTAGCGTGAAAAATATCATCATGTACAACATTTTTTCAATTAATTTTGTGCCAAATTTTAACTGAAAATATCAAGTAGATTCGATGTAATCGTCGATCGAATGAAAGTTGTGTATCTATGTAGATGCGAGCCTAATAATATTTCAATGGCAATTCATGGTTTTTTGCGTACTTTAAAATGCTTTCTATTCAAAATCTCTATATTAAAAATTGTCTTAATTATGAACCTTACAAGATTCAATCATTTACATTCATTGTTAATAATGTTGTTGAATATCAATTTAAAAAAAATTTCTTGTGAACTTTCCTTTAATACTGCAGAAGCTTTCGATTTTCAGATAGTTGCATCAATTTATTTTAATGCTGCCCTAATTTACTGCAATTTAAAATTTTAAGAAAAATAATTTTACAATAAGTCATTATTTTAGAACAGCGAGATTCAAAATGATAGGCATATGTATAGCTAAACACGTTTAAAGAATGCCAATTCTAGGAAATTTGTATATTATTCTTCAATACTAGTTAAAGAATTAATTAAAAATTTATATTTAATCTCAGGAAATCCTATTCCTCATTCCAATCCGTGGAATTCTCTTCGTACCGTGGGTCTATGCTGTAACCATTTTCCAAAGAATTCAGTTGTAAGTGCAACGTAAGTACAGTGTAAGATTGTATAATGGTACTAACCCAATACCGCATGATATCAAACAAAGTTTCGAATTATTAACAAAAGAACAGAATTTTCAAACCTTAATAGCTGGAACAAATAATGCAAATAATATAAATAATTTTGAAAGGGATTCTTGTAGTTTAAATAATGAAGTTAAAAATCAGAATTATTTAGATACTAATGATTCTCTTGACTTCCATACAAATGAAACAAAGGCATCAGCAGCTGTAAATAATCGTCGAACTGAGGAGACTACAAAAGTATATCCAAGTGGAAAACAATTATTTTTTGATTATAAAGATGAAGACGATAGTAATTTGGAATATTTGAATTATGAATTTGAAATTCCAATTAGTAACGTTTCAACTGAAAAACATGAAACTACAAGAAAGAGAAAAATTAGAAATGTAGAATCAAAACCAGTCAAAAAATTACCTAGCGATATTCAATCATTACGTACAATTAATTTACAGTTATGTAAAAAAATTCAGATCCTCTACGAAAAGCATGAAATTGAAATTAAGAAAGACGCAAAAAAATTAAAAATCTTGTAGCTAAGAACAATAGACTAGAGTCTCGGCAACGTGATTTAAACGAAATATTAGACATAGATAATTATTTAGATGAGCAAAAATGTTTCGAAAATTACAATTACATAAAAAAAGTACTCAATATAGCGATAGGCAAAAAATATTAGCTAAGCTAATATATTATCATTCAGCTTCTTGCTACTCACGTTTGCGAGAAGCTGGATTAAATTTGCCATCTGAATCCACAGTTAGAAATTGGGTTTCAGAGTATTCTGTAGAGCCAGGTTATGACGAAAGGTTACTTTCTTTAATCCAACATTCTTTAGTTAAACTTCCCGTAGAAGAGCGACTTTGCGCCTGAAATGGAACGTTATGTCCATCAAATGTTGGGAAGAATATTCTAAAATGTACATGATTGAAGGCTTAGTTGATCTGGGATTTTTAGGCCGGAGACCGGAGACAACTAAGCAAGTTTTGTTACTTTGCTTATATAGCATTAATTTAAATAATTTTTGGCGGCAGATATTTCCATATTTTTTTATATGGAAAGGCGCTTTAGGGGAAGAAATTGCACGTATCGTACAGGAAGGTTTGAAACGCGCTAAAGAAGTAGATGCAATTGTAAAGATAATCGCGTGTGATCAAAGTGCAACTAATCGAAAAGCATACAAACAATAATTAGATATTAGATCTGATCAAAGATTTTTTTATTATGACTACGAAAAGTATTATGCATCTTTTGATTGGCCTCATTTGATCAAACGGTTAAATTATCAGTTACGAACGCATAAAATTATATATTATAACAATAAGGTAATTGTCGATTTTAATGACTTTTATAATACATGGCAACTTGACAATGCCAGTGTAACGTCAAACTTATTAGGGCATTTGTCAAAAGCCTATTTTGAGCCTTCTGCATTCGAGTCCATGAATGTAAAAAGAGCATTTCAAGTTCTTAGCAATAGGATGGCTTCAGCTTTTAACACAGCAGCAGCATCGGGACAGCTGAAATCCGATACTTGGCAAAATTCTTTTGCTGAATACATGAACTCTATATAATAGATGCATGTAATTCTAAATATGCAATTAGTCGAAATCCTCTGGAAAGACCTTTATCTGATCGAATTTCAGATTCGTGTTTGTAGATATGTATAAGGAAATTCAAGCGCAATTTAATAATTTCGAATTAGCAACTGCTCTTTAATTGTAACACAGATTATGTCGAGTACAACCATAGCAAAAGCCGTATTCGAGGCGGTAACAATCACAATCCAATAGCGCGTTTGTATAAATTATCAATTCGGCATATAATTTCAACTGATTTCATACATACTTCTAATCGAGGAAACGTAAATTGCGAAGAAGCGCAATCGTTAGTAGGAATGAATAACAAGGAAAAAACTGATTATCACGAACCTTTACTCATAAATATTCTTGAAACAAAAATTATAAATAGAGAAGTAACACAGAGTGAAAAAATACTGCATTAGAAGAGGCACAGAAAGAGATTGATGAAATGAGCGAAGAACTACTTTTTAATGTGATTTTTGAAAGTAAAGAGTTATATGAAAAAAATGGAATTACTTATTTTGCAGGTTTTGTAGCGCAGCGATGCTTAAAAAAAATCCATGCGATAGATGCTGTTCTACTTTTTCAATTACTCCGATGGAGTCAATTAATAAAGACGAATTGTATATGACCATTAGAGAATACGAACACCAAGATGATGATACACCAACAATTTTGCACTTAACTAGACCTTCAAATGAATTTAATAAGATAATATCTTTACAGCTTACTTGTTTTGCGAAAAATTATCAATCAATTTGGTATGAAAAGAATCTCCTTATGAAATTAGTAAAATATGCGGCAATTATACAATAGCAACTCATCCTGTTTGGTTTAAGAAAGAAGATGCATGCTATGAACATAAGACAGAAGCTCTAAAATATTTATTCCTTGTAAAAATTTATGCTAAAACAAGAGAAAATAATCAAGCAATTAAAACTAATGACATGAGAAATATGTCTTCGAAAAATGCTAAATTAAAAAAGATAAAAAATGTATAAAATATTGTAAATATTGTATAGGCGATTAAATATTTTTACTAACTATGCTTTATTTTATTATAAATTAAGTTTTTTTTTCAAATGTTGTTCAGTGATCCAGCTATCTATTATAAGCTCTACAATTTAACAATTTTGTTCTCAATAGAGTGAAATAGCATCATTTTAATAGGAGCATATTTGTATATATAATATATATTTTTTGTAATATGTATCTAATTGAAAGCTTTTTTCAGATTTTTGATACAGAGACGTTCATTTTTTAGTACAAAAATAATATATAGATGGTATGTGACTCTATCACTCGAAAGTATAGTATATAGAAAATGAATCTATCGCTCTACTCGAGTTAAAAAATGATTTTTCATTATAGACCCTGCACTGCATATTCTTACAATGGAGATCTGTATGCAGGCAGGCCTCAAAAAATAAAAACGAGGGAAAAATAAATTTCTCTCTGTTGGCGTTTCGTCCCAGCTGTCAGAATGGACTCCTCAATAAGGCTTGACAGCTTCCTTAGACGCCCGCCATTTCGAAGAGAAGCGGCATTCATATGTTCTCGGCCTGCGTTTTCTCTTGCAATAGTCTAAATTTCAGCAGTAATACATGTTTCGACAAATCTCTTCAGAGAATTTCAACGGTACAGAAAGTGGTCGCACCGAATCCTATGGCGTTGCTCATCTCTCTATTACTCTCTGACGATACAGTATGCGTGTTGTTGTACGCATAAGCGTGATGAAAGGCTCTTCTTGACTTTTAACTTTCAACCCAATTTCAAAGACTGTTTTTGTTTCAAATCAACTTCCTTCTACTTTCAGACAGCTTGGTTACCTATAGTTATTCAGTATACCTTGAGTTTTATACGTGTAATATTTCTCAAAAGTATTGAACCATCCAGGATCATTATGGAACAAAGAATTATTGTACTTATTATTTATTGAACTTATCAACTAAAAAACTTATTACTGAATATCATGCTCATGTATAAACGTTATTTATGTATAATATAATTGTAAGATTCTTTGTAATTCATCTCGACCTGCATATTCCTCAAACAAATCATTTTGAACATTTATTTGGTTATCGTGATCCAGTTTTATTCCAAATACACAAAAGGTGCACAAACTTCAAAACATTACAGTGAATAAATGTATTGAACAACAAGAAAAATTTGACGAAGAATGGTTGTTTGAAAATGAAGACGTACAAGATGAGTTTTTATTTTATTTAAAAGAAAAAAAGTAACGAGGAAATGCCTACAGTTAAGAAATAAAAATGTTTAAAAAAGTGATAAATTTTAATAATAATTATATTTGTATTTTCAGAAGAGCATATTTCAGAACGCTTACCTGAACGTACTTCAAAAGAGCAAAAGCCATCGTTTTTGAAAAGTCTACAAGAAAATATACAAGAAATGAACCAGCAATTCGAAGCGATAAAAGTTCAGTTCAATGAAAAATTTGAAGTAATTCAAAGTGAAACCAGAAGTTATATAGATCTACAGATCAAGGAAATTCAAAATGATTTATGTAAATAGAAATGGAAATGACTCTATCACTCGCGGATGTTTAATATTGAAAAGAGACTATCGGTCTGTACGAGTTCAAAATTCTTTATATATATATATATATATATATATATATATATATATATATATATATATATGCGTTTTGTCCTAGCTGTCGGAGGGGACTCCTCAGTAGGGCTCCGACTACTTACCCTAGACGCCCACCGCTTGGATGATCAGCGGTTCTATAAGTACTTTCGACGTGGTTTTACCTCTTATGGGAGAGAAAAACACGTTGCCATCTATTAGACACTTTCAAGATCCAGTGTCGATTTTAATAGAAATGGAAATGACTCTATCACTTGCGGATGTTTAATATTGAAAGGAGACCTATCGATCTGTAAGAGTGCAAAATTCTTTCGAAATAGAATAGCTCGCTTGCGTTCAGGTCGTCGCCTTTTCGTTGCGTAGCAGTACTTGTGTCTTCTTTTCTCTCTCTTGCTCTCGGTTCTCGCAGACTCTTGCCTCGTACTACTCCGCGGAATGCTATGTTCTCGTCTCTCACCTGGAGTTGGATCCCAACTGTGAATATGTCTATGTATGTTAAAGTATGTGGATGTATCGATAGCTAGGTGGAACAACCCCGTAACTCACGAGTTGCTCGAAGAACCCCGTAACTCTGAAGTGGCTTGGAGAACCCCATAATTCAGGAGTATCTTGGAAAACCCCGTAAATCAGAAGCGCATTTTCGTTTCTAAAATTTTGTAGTGGCAGCCCTGCGGGAAATTGAAAAATGCGATTCTAATTAAAAAAAGAGTCAAAAAATTCGAAAAAAATTCTGAAAAATTCTACTAAAATACTACATATTTTCTATTGTTGTAAACTTTAAAATTTATTCAGAATATGAATAAATTAAATTATTTTAAAGTACAGTAGATGTGCTGGCTCTCTTTTTTACTTCGTTATTGATAATTATTTATTTTTAATATCTCGTGTAGGTGTGTGTATAAAGATGCGCGTGGTTTTCACATGCACGGTCTTCGCTGCCTCGCGCTTTACAAGCGTCGTTATAAAAAATTGACCTGGTGCAACGTATGGCATTGCTGTATTCGACTACTGTGTGAACATTCGATTAATTGTTTGCTTGCGTTTGTTTTGCTCGTGGTTTTTAAAATTGGTTCGTCTCAGCTCCGACGGGAATGACGATTGGCGGGATTAAATGCAAGTCTATAGGTATACGATTGTTGCCTGTGTGTATTTTACAATGGCGTGCGGTCGGACATTGCGTGGCTGGTGCGCGGCGCGTTCATTGCTGCACGTGTGTGCGAGTCTGTGCGTCTCGGAAGCACAAAATCTGACTTCAATGAATTATATCGCTAACTTTTGTATTTATAACAATTCGCTCTCTTTCTCCCGCAGACAAACAAATTTTATTGCTCTTGATCTCGCTAAGGTTCGTTCACACACCTCTAAAATTTCACGACACTTTTAAAGACGAACGCTCTCGCGCTTTAATAATATTTCAGTTACACATCTTTGCGCTTCCTTTACTTCTCTCGTTAAGGCAGGTATCTCGTGTGGGTGTGTGTCTTAATACACACACCCATAGGAGATGTTAAAAAAAAATTATCAATAACGAAGTAAAAAAGAGAGCGAGCGCGAGAGCGAGCGCTCCTACTGTACTTTCAAATAATTTAATTTATTGATATTCTGAATAAATTTTAAAGTTTACAACAATAGAATATATGTAGTATTTTAGTAGAATTTTTCTACTAGACTCATTTATTTAATAAGAATTGCATTTTTCAATTTCCCGCAGGGCTGCCACTAAAAAATTTTAGAAACGAAAATGCGCTTCTGAGTTACGGGGTTCTCCAAGCAACTCCCGAGTTACGGGGTTCTCCAAGCAACTCTTCAGTTACGGGGTTGTTCCACCCAGCCATCGGTATGTCGCATGTGGGGTAATTTTAACTGCGTAAGTGACGGTCATGGGGCCAGTCGTCGGGATTCGGGAACATTTTTTTTATCATTGCTTTTGAACATAATTAGTTTTGAAGAGGATATGCCAGTAGTACACTTTCGCAGTGGAACCAATTGTAAAGTTAAAATGGAAAAATGGAGCATAAAATCTGCCGGAGAAGGCATCACTCACAGGAAACAATTACCATTGAAACTAATCATATTATGTTCAAAGGCAATGATAATAAAAAATGTCCCCGAATCCCGACGACCGTCCTCATGACCGACACTTATGTGGTTAAAATTACCCCACACACGAGATACATCCACATACTTCCACATACTTCCACATACATAGACATAGTCACAGTTGGAATACGGCCTCCAGTAGTATACTTTTGCAGTGGAATCAATTATACATAGACATATTCACAGTTGGGATCCGGCCCCTGTATCTCACCTACGTATTCGCACATGTACGCTGTCTGTCTGCTGCTGTACAGCTGTTTCTGGCCACGTTTGCTTCTCCTGCGAACACCACTGAGCGTAAGAACTTACGAATCTTCTCCGTGGTCCAGGTGAACAGCAGCGTTCACGGATTACTCACCACAGGGTATACAAGCTGTATTCTTTGTATATATGTTCGAGCGCGATGTGGCTTGTTTGAATTTTAAAACGTAGCTCTGCACGAAGGTTATAGCTTCACGAAATACATTTATGCAACGTGTGTACATGTTTCTGAGTACTAAACGTGCGACAATTACTTTTCTTTATAATAGTAACCGCGCGTATAATAAAACAGCATTATACGACCCGAATCTTTTCTAAATATTTCAGGATTTTTCATGGATTTTTTTTGATTGTTTGCGTCGCAGCATTTATGATTTAAACGACTAGGAGATCAAGTTCCAGCGTTGTTATGAAAGGCGAAGATTTTCTCAGTGAATATTAAATATGGCTTTACAATATAGTATTATGTAAACTATCAAGTAAGGATTCGATCTACATCCCTGTAAAATAAATTTAAATTTTTTCGATAGATTTCATTAGATTTGTCTAGCTTGCAAACTTTATTCAAATCTCCATTATGAAAATTAAGATTACCAGTATATATAAAAATAAAAATGTTATCTTATTTGTTTAGCTATACGTCAAATCGTAGTTTGAGATAGCTTAGAAATGAAGCTGTCTCTACAATATTAGTAACATTGTATTAGCAAAAATATATACTTTCGTCTATCGCCTGGACTAAATTGCAGACTATATTTACATACACAGTGCCGTAATTCAGGCTCTCCAAATCAGCCGACCAAATCGCTACATTTTTACAGTTGACGAATTTATAGTATTCGGCTCAGCGAAAGAATCGAGGAAAATTCGATAGTACAGTAAATATAGAGAGCCTTTGGGCAGTTACAGGTCTACAGTCGATTGTAATTCGACCGAGGGTTGTATAAGTCTTCAATAGCGCTGAAAGGGCTGAATCAGGACTTGGCGAGGGTGCGGAAAGAGTCTTGGAAAAAGGGCACTCACTCATGAATTATGATTGTAATGCGGTCATATATCGGACTGCCGAAGCCGAAGCATAGAATCGAGCATGGGAGATGCTCGGAGCTCTCTACTACAGCGTGGCCTCTCATTGATGCTAAGTGTTGCAGGTAAAGCTTCGTTCGCTTCAAAAGTTTTGGTCTTGTAGTCCTTCGTATATCACATTCTACACACACTAGTAGTTCCTTTTCTTTACGTTGACAAAACTGAATAATCTGTACAAAAGTTTTCTGTTTATAACTTAGATATTAATATTTGGTTTTTGTACAACAATTTTAATACAGCAGAAACATCTTTATGCGGGGGCTATATTGATTCAAGAGTCTGGCTAGTGATTGACTTTCGCTACTTACGCTAAAGCGGTACCGAAATTAGTATATGGTCGTTTGTTGAGGAGGAATAAATATTTACCGAGGTCGAGGTTTAAAAGTAAGGTAAACAAGGTACGATCTGCGTGTATGCTTAGTCGTTGACATGTGTTTTTCTAGTTCCTCTCCTCTGTACACGTACTTCCGTGATTCATATAGTAACACTTATCTCACACACATTCAATAAATGAAATTTCAATCAATTTTTATAATTTTAAACAATGCAAAATAATTATTTCATTATATATACTTTATAGCTTGCGACGTAGCAATAATTATTGCTGCGTCGTGATCATTGTTGCACGGCCAGCTGACTTACTCTCGGCGAGTTGACAGCTCCTGGAGCGGAGCCAGCGCTCGGTGGCGCTCGCAGGAGTTGCCTCTGACCGGCCGCGTGCGGAGCGCAGGATGTGAGCTCCCGAGTCCCACCTGCGCGGCGCGTTGGCGCTCGGGAGGGGGCATGGCAGGAAGCGAGCCGGCGGCCGCACGCACGCGGTTACATGCATGCGGCGGTGTGTAGAGGGGAGAGCGTGAGTGTGAGCGTGAGCGAGAGAGTGGGAGTCGAGCGTGTGTGAGATAGAGA
Organism: Philotrypesis tridentata; assembly: GCA_018906965.1. Classification (NCBI taxonomy): domain Eukaryota; kingdom Metazoa; phylum Arthropoda; class Insecta; order Hymenoptera; family Pteromalidae; genus Philotrypesis; species Philotrypesis tridentata. The sequence goes on from JACCIB010000055.1 coordinate 408,373, forward strand.
GAGAGAGATAGTGCGCGCTTGAGAGAGAGTGAGAGGGATATAGTGGCGCGAAGTTGACGGCGTTTGGAGCGCTCAGAGTTGACTTTACGTTAACTCGCGGACGTCATAGAGACGTATAGAGGAATATACGGGCTAGGACTCGATATATGTATCCTATGGTTTACTCGAGGATGATAGAGGATTTTTGAATGTCGCGCGGCTTACAGATTATCTATAGGTGGAGCCACTGGATGGATATCGACATGATTGATTAATTGATCGATATCCATAAAGGGGGCGCGAATTTGCATATTAAAGGAAATAATGGAGGACGTTAATTGATTTTCTAACCAATGATAAAATTGGATTTGGAAAAGAGGGCGCTGGGGAAAATCACGGATAGAGGAATGAACTAGTGGTGGTCTATTAATGGCCAATAGAGGATTTATTTCAGATAAAGGACCAATTGGAAAATTCGGTGATTAGATCGACGCTTCCGTGAAGAAGGAGGCCGGGTGGGAAAAACGCGGCATCCTTCCTCGGACGAAGCGTCGACCGCGTCACTCTGTCGGCGGACGCCTTGGCGGTAGTCCGCACTCTGATTCCTCTCTTTCTTTTGGGAAGCCATCTTGGTGCTGCGGACTTGGTCGAGGAAGTTGAAGGAGGTTTTTCTTTTCCCGTTGGAAAACTTTTGTGGAGGAATTGGCGGCAGGAGAATTCTGGTGGAGTGATTATAGAGGAATACTTGGTAAACTTTATTGTAAATTTATTTGTTCTTGTATCTGGTCGTGTATTTCGGGAATTAGATAGAGGATTAAGAGTGTAGAGGATACTTTCGCGATTTTCAGGTTCTTCCGAGCAGCTGTGGAGTTAGTAATTTGGCCGCGTGCCCATGTTTTTATAAGTCGAGTCATTGTCAATTTTGTTTGCCGCATATAAATGTATAGAGGATAGTCATAATATATTTGTGATTTATTATTTTAAATATTGGTGTTAATAATTTGTCGACCTGATTGCCACCACACTCCCGTTTTCTACCATTGCAGGTGTCCACGAGCCGAGAAATAAGAGTCAGCCGCAAGATTTATAAATAATTGTAAATAACTGGAATCCCCGTGCGGGCGGGAAAATTCCACGTTACAAATGGCGCCCATCGTGCGGCTTTAGGTGGTGGAATTTTTTTTTTCAGCAGGAAAATTGTGTGGAGGAAATGTTGTGGAAATTTAGCAAAGACGACTTGGAGTCAATTTGGCGGGCATTTTGTGGACTTGGCAGTTGAAGCGTGGTCATGACGCCATATTGGACGCTAAGCATCGGTTAAGAATTTCAAAGTTTCTTTTCCTTTCCTGTTCTGTGGTGGCAATTTTGGATTTTGTGTTTTGATGGTTGAATATTTTCGTGAAACAATTGGAATTTATGGAAGATACCCTTAGTGGAAAATTTTTTTTTTTCTCTTCCCGTTTTTTTGGTTTTTGAGTTTTTCTTGGAATTTTGAAGATTTGAGTGGGGCTCTATATTGGTTATGCACACACACACACATGGTTGATTTTTCTTTTTGATTTATAATTTAAGTAAATGAATTTATTATTGGATATTGTGTATTATTTCGTATTATTTATTGTTTTTTGAATTTTGTGGAAGGAAATTTTCTTTCAGGAAGATAATTGATCGATTGAAATTTTATTTTCAAATTGGTGTGGAGGAAATTTTCTTTCAGGAAGATAATTGATCGATTCAAATTTTATTTTCAAAATTTGTGTGGAGGAAGTTTTCTTTCAGGAAGTTTATTGCTCAATTGAATAATTTTGTCTTCAAGAGTTGGTGTGGAGGATTTTTTTTTTATTTTACAGGAAGATTGCTAACCCGTGCGGGAGAATTTTTTTTTTTTAACACAAGTGTAGAGGAATATTTTATTTCAGGAAGCTTGTGATTTGTATGGTGGAATTTTGAATTTCAGGAAGATTGTGGAGAATATTTTGCGATATTTTCTCTTTTCTGGCCATATAGAATTTTTTTTTTCTCCCGCCACGAGGGTTGGGGGTGTCCTGTATTATCATATTTATATTGATTTTTCTTACGCTACGAGCGTATTGAATTTCCCTGTATTTTAGTGTGTGTGCGTAGGTAGGGTTTCCCTATTTGTTTGTGGAGGATTTATTTTTTTTTTTGTGGCGGTAATTGTTGTTTAACTCGAAGATGTCGACCATGGAGCAAGAGTATAGGAACTGCATGAAGAAGCTGCTGCAGAAGAGAGAGCTCCGAGCGCGGATGCGGGCAATAGTGGCTCGAGATATAGAAGAAATCTCGGGCGAGTTGCGTGAGTACGGCTATAGTACATTGGGTTCAAATAGAGAATTGGCGGAGAGGCTGTTTCGAGCAAACCTATTGGTGGAAGGCTTTGAGAATGTTCCCTGGTATAAAGAGGTTGATGAAAGAGAAAATTTGTCTCCTGCTGAGAGGCTGGTAAAACCGACTTTAGAGATGGCGACGGTGGATCAACAGGATCCTGAAATGGCAGTAGTGGTTTCTTCTGTGGAAGATACGACGCCGACAACAAGTATAATTACGGTGACTTGTGGAGCTCAAGGCACAACGGTGACGACGTCGTCTTATGGAGGAAGAAACATAAATACTGTTTTTTCTATGCCGTATTTGGCAGATAGAGGTTTTGCAGGGTACATTGGAGATACTTTGGAGGATATGCCTGGTCATACTGGAAATGACAGAGGTATGGAGGATTTTAGAAGTATTCCGGATGTTACGCATGGCAGAAGAGATTTTGAAGATTTTAGAGATTATGGTGGAGCAGATTTTAGATCTGGCTCATATCGTCATGGGAATTTGGTGAAAATTCTCCAGAGCTGGTGCCAGAGGTTTCGCGGAACAGAGGACAGAGTCGTGGCGGAAAATTTTTTAGACCAGATGGAAGACTGTCGGAGAAGTGAAAATATTTCCGATGACACAATGCTGACGGCTGCAGCTTGTTTGTTTACAGGTGTGGCGGCTAATTGGTTTAGGGTAAAGAGAAAAGAAGTGACATCTTGGAGGCAATTGATAGTGGCTTTCAGAAATAGATTTATTGGAGAAATTAGTCAGAGAGACATTTACAGTGACTTGCTGAGAAGAACACAAGGTATGGGGGAACCGATCACGGCATTCATCGATTGTTTCAAATATATTGTGAATCATTTAGACAATCCTCCGAACGACAGAGAGTTAATAGGCATGGCCTATGAACGAATTCGATCGGAGTATCGGAATTTCATGGTAAACATGAAAATTACGTCTTTAGAGGATATAGAGAGGTATGGTCGGCAATATGAGAGGATTAAGGAGATGAATGACTGTTGGGAACCTCCACCTGCAAAAGAACGAATGAAGCTTCCGGGAGCTGGATATCTTCCGAGGGATCGTGACAAAGGAATAATTAAAACAACAGCGGTGGAGGAAGTAATTCCTTCTGAACCAGCGAAACCTAGAAGTCAGAAGACACCCGGAGGTATGAGATCCAGCACTCCAAGGAATAGCGGTAATGAGATTGTGTATAATGATCAGGCTGGAGTGAATGTTCCAATAAATCAGAATCAGTATCAACAGCCGCAACAGCAGTCTTCTGGTTGGAATATTGGTGGAAGTGTAGATATTGGAGGGCAAAATGGCGGTTTTTTACAGCGTAGAGGAAATTTTCAGGATCAACGTGGGAATACTCAGCAAGATTCAAGGAAATGCTATGCTTGTGGAAAAGATGGACATATTGCCAGTAGATGTCCGGACACTAGGTGTTATAGGTGTCATCAGATGGGTCATAAGGCAAATAGTTGTAGTGCGGCGGCAGCAACAGATATTTATTGCCAATTATGCAACAAATCTGGTGTCACCCTCAGAGAGTGTCCGGATTGTGATATTTGGAATAAGTTGGGAAATGGCAGAGCGGGAGTGTAGCTCAGTTCCCTGGCTTCCGCGTAGATATAGGAACTGTTAGTGATAACATTGGAAGTTTGGAAGATGGTAAAGGAGGTAGTGGTTTAGTGGAAGTAAATAGAGGAAACCATGAATCTCTGATTACTACTTGATATGGCGGTATTTCTAGAGAAGAGAGTATGGATAAAAACTTGCATACAGTAAGTAAAGATTCATCAATTGGTAGTGTTGGTATCACTCAAGATAGTACAAATTGTGAAGAAGTTGTATTGAGAAGATCTACTGCTGATAATGGGAACGAGAAACTTAAACGAATACTGAGGACAAGCGATGAACCTACAGTACGTCGTGGGAGTAATGGAGATTGTGTCAGCAGTAGTGGTAGTGAAGACGATTTTAGGAAGAGGAAGAAGAGTTTCAGTAAGAAGAAGGGTAGTAATAAACAGAATATTACGACCCGTGAAGGAGATTGTGATTTGAGAATTGATCCGCAATTGGAGGAATTAAGAGTTAATTCAAAAATAGTGGATCAACCTTTGTGTGAGAAGGCGGACGTTGTGAGGAAGACATGTTCAATTGGTGATTTTGGGAGCAATGTCAATAATCATGACGTTGTAAGGCCGGTTATGTTGAGTAGTGATAATTATTTGGAGAAGGAGTCATTAGGATGCGAACCTAAGGATTCACATTTGAAGGTAGTGCAGGATGTCTCAAGGGGTGCCATACCTAAGGACAAAAACACTACAAAGATACGATGTGAGAAGAATGTAGAGACATTAGATTTTGGATGTGCATGGGTAAAAATCTGGTCCTACAGTTAATGAGAAGGTAGATGTTTTTTTTAGGGGAGGGGAGGTGGAAATTATATTGCATATAATTTCTAATTTCTTAATTGGCGGTCAATCGTAGTTTGAAATTTTTCTTCACTCGTCCTAGTTTGAAATGACTGATAATTTTTTGATTGTCAGTCAGGTTGGAGAAGTTTTTTTGTTTTAAGACTGAATTATTATTGTGGATAGAGGATTGTAGTGGAATTGGAGGATTTGTGATTGTTTCAGGTACATGGAGTGTTCCGGAAGGTGGTAGAGGTTTTTTTTTATTTCAGGTTTTTGTGGAGGTTGTAGAGGTTTATGGAGGAAAACCTGGATATCCAGGGATATCCAAGGTTTTGTGGGGGGTATTGCGACGTAGCAATAATTATTGCTGCGTCGTGATCATTGTTGCACGGCCAGCTGACTTACTCTCGGCGAGTTGACAGCTCCTGGAGCGGAGCCAGCGCTCGGTGGCGCTCGCAGGAGTTGCCTCTGACCGGCCGCGTGCGGAGCGCAGGATGTGAGCTCCCGAGTCCCACCTGCGCGGCGCGTTGGCGCTCGGGAGGGGGCATGGCAGGAAGCGAGCCGGCGGCCGCACGCACGCGGTTACATGCATGCGGCGGTGTGTAGAGGGGAGAGCGTGAGTGTGAGCGTGAGCGAGAGAGTGGGAGTCGAGCGTGTGTGAGATAGAGAGAGAGAGATAGTGCGCGCTTGAGAGAGAGTGAGAGGGATATAGTGGCGCGAAGTTGACGGCGTTTGGAGCGCTCAGAGTTGACTTTACGTTAACTCGCGGACGTCATAGAGACGTATAGAGGAATATACGGGCTAGGACTCGATATATGTATCCTATGGTTTACTCGAGGATGATAGAGGATTTTTGAATGTCGCGCGGCTTACAGATTATCTATAGGTGGAGCCACTGGATGGATATCGACATGATTGATTAATTGATCGATATCCATAAAGGGGGCGCGAATTTGCATATTAAAGGAAATAATGGAGGACGTTAATTGATTTTCTAACCAATGATAAAATTGGATTTGGAAAAGAGGGCGCTGGGGAAAATCACGGATAGAGGAATGAACTAGTGGTGGTCTATTAATGGCCAATAGAGGATTTATTTCAGATAAAGGACCAATTGGAAAATTCGGTGATTAGATCGACGCTTCCGTGAAGAAGGAGGCCGGGTGGGAAAAACGCGGCATCCTTCCTCGGACGAAGCGTCGACCGCGTCACTCTGTCGGCGGACGCCTTGGCGGTAGTCCGCACTCTGATTCCTCTCTTTCTTTTGGGAAGCCATCTTGGTGCTGCGGACTTGGTCGAGGAAGTTGAAGGAGGTTTTTCTTTTCCCGTTGGAAAACTTTTGTGGAGGAATTGGCGGCAGGAGAATTCTGGTGGAGTGATTATAGAGGAATACTTGGTAAACTTTATTGTAAATTTATTTGTTCTTGTATCTGGTCGTGTATTTCGGGAATTAGATAGAGGATTAAGAGTGTAGAGGATACTTTCGCGATTTTCAGGTTCTTCCGAGCAGCTGTGGAGTTAGTAATTTGGCCGCGTGCCCATGTTTTTATAAGTCGAGTCATTGTCAATTTTGTTTGCCGCATATAAATGTATAGAGGATAGTCATAATATATTTGTGATTTATTATTTTAAATATTGGTGTTAATAATTTGTCGACCTGATTGCCACCACACTCCCGTTTTCTACCATTGCAGGTGTCCACGAGCCGAGAAATAAGAGTCAGCCGCAAGATTTATAAATAATTGTAAATAACTGGAATCCCCGTGCGGGCGGGAAAATTCCACGTTACAAGCTTTGTAATAGTGCGAATTTTCGAATTGAAAATTTCGATGAATTTCCACGAATCACGTGTTTCCCAGTCAGAAAAATTATTTGTAAGCTCAGAAAATCAAGCATCTTATTATTTCAACAATTAATTAGCGATTAAAATTCCAAGATTTATCAGGGCAATCAACATCGCTTTAATGTTTGGCGTCTTTTTATGAAGTCTGCTGCTCATTAATTAAATTTAGGGATATATGCGGGTAAGTGTGATAATTTCGAAATGCTTTTAATACTGTTAATTTGCCACATGTATATACATATATCTATATCTATATCTTACACATAACAAAATTTGTATTACACATACTAAAAATCACGTCGTTTTGGTGCGCGGCTTTACCTGAACGACGAGAACACGAGAGAGTGATGTACGAGGCGAATTTCGTCATTATCTGGAAATATTCTGCGTTATTCAATTAAATCTTCGACCTATACTTAAGGGGGTCCGATAGCCACTAATGACTCGTCACTAACCGTACGACACGAAAGTGCTTAGATCAAATAGATATTTAAATTACGCAAATTCAAGAGATAGTTGCCCTGCGTCTTGGCATCATCTATCAATGTGCAAAGTTTCGAATCGAAATATTCAGCTATCGAAATGAACGATTAGAACGAAAATCAGTAGTCCGTCAGCACACGCTGATCAGTCCGGTTACGTCTACCGATTTTCGTTCTAATCGTTCATTTCGATAGCTGAATATTTCGATTCGAAACTTTGCACATTGATAGATGATGCCGAGACGCAGGGCAACTATCTCTTGAATTTGCGTAATTCATAATATTTATTTGATCTGAGCACTTTTCTCTCGTACGGTTAGTGACGAGTCATTAGTGGCTATTAATTAATGCGCACACTCGACTTACCAAGAGAAAGTTTTCAAGGTTCATGGTTATGAAACCGCCTGCTGCCAGCAAGCACGGCTCGCTACAACGCAGCGTGAAAATCGACAACAGCCTCTTACACTTAACCGAACTCTCGTACCACTCGTTGCAGTAACTGCGTTATTTGTGATTTTGTCAATTATCCATAAATTTTCATTTTCGCTACAAACGGGTAAAGAAAAACTTGGAGAGACTTACGCGTCCCTGTAAAGGCCGGAGCTGAAATCGATAAGCTTCTGCCCTGGCCAACAGAGGTAAAACATGTGGACTCCATCGCTGACTATCACTGCGCTGTATCGAACGCTATTCAACGGTACGCCCAGATTCTCGAGCATCTTAATCAATCGCTTGCGTTGTATTTTTCCTGCAGTGCGGGTACGCGAGCGCACAAGACACTTAGTTCCAAAAGGTTTGCACAGGATTTTACTCACCAGAAAAGATGCGATGGCGAAGTGAATGATGCTTATGCCCATGGTTATGAAGAACATGGTGGAGTAGCTCGTCTGGATGGTATTGGCAAACCTGAAATCGTCGTCATGACATGAAATGAGTGCCGAGGCACAGCATGCGATAACAATTATGATGGAAAATTTCAAACTCAACTTCAAAATTTTGTTGTGCAATTTAATGGTGTCGACCATCCATTGATACGACTCGTCTTTCTTCGTATGCGACGAGCTGGCCTTCACGCTCAGCTTGTCTTCTACTCGAAGACGATACCTTTAGCATTTTATCTACAATTATATGCATTCCCCTCTCGAGAATGATGAAATTTGTTTTTAATGTTCGCATGGCATACTTAATTATGGCAAAGAGACCAATGCAGTGCTCGGTACAAGTCGCGTACATAGAGTCGACGGCCATGATAACCAGAGCCGATGTACATACAGTCACCACGTCGAACATGTAGATCTTGCCGAAATGTTCGTTGCGGTCTACCAGAAACTCGCCGTTAAGAATGAAGAGGTGAGTCCGGGAGGCGTTCAATGGTACGACCAAGTCCAAAATCAGAGGTAGAATAGGCAACAAAATGAAGACCAAAATTACGCCCGTCAGATAGCCTTTTCAAACGAAAATCAAAACAGAAAAAATTATTCTTTTTATTATAGATATATTCCGAGATTATGCACTATACCGAGAGCTCCACCTATTTCTTTTTATCAACAAAATGAAGATCGCCTTTTTACTCTCTCTCTCTCTCTCTCTCTCTCTCTCTCTCTCTCTCTCTCTCTCTCTCTCTCTCTCTCTCTCTCTCTCTCTCTCTCTCTCTAATAACCATGTGTACCAGGAAATTATTATCAAATACCTTAATGAGCCTAGTTTTAAACGTTAATTGTCAAATAATTATAATTGTCCTGAAGTTTAAGGGGTTGGGTTGGGTTGGGTTGGGTTATGACAAAGTTAACAATCGAAAAAAGTGTTCACTTAGACCTTCAATTTAAGCCATTGAACTAATAAAAATATTAATTTTTTATCTTACAAATCTATTATTATTAGAGCATGATTTTTACTCAAGTTTGTTTGCGGCGTGCACGATTGTAAGCGCTTGGATGGACGAAATTAAATATTTAATATTTCATTTTACTCCTTAAGACCTGCACTATAAACTAAGTGGAGCAAATTTTTAATAAAAAATTTGTTTTCCACTTTGTCCAACAAGTTTGTCACGTTTTTAAAATGATTAGAACGCAATTGAAAAAATGAAATAAACTATGTATGAAAAAATGGAAAAAAAATTGTTATTAAAAATGTGCTCCACTTTATAGTTTGTGGTGTAGGAGTTTAAGGAGTAAAATGAGATATTAAACTGATGAGCCCAGCGATTAGTCCGGGGCGAAACGCACTTATATTATTCTTTGAAAAAATCATTAAATTTCAATCTTTTTTTAAAAAAAATCTCGAAGAGACAGATAAATTCATTAGTATATTAATATTATTATCGAGCGATAGATTCTTTGTCTTATGAGATATTAAACATTTAATTTCCTCTTCCCAAATGCTTAGAATCGTGCACGCCGCAAAAAACTTCAGTAAAAAACATCTCCTAATAATAATAGATTTGTGAGATGAAAAATTAATATTTTTAACAGTTCAATAAGTTAAATTGAATGTCTGAATGAACAATTTGAAATAAAAGAAGTTCCATTACGATTGCAGAAATAATGAAATTTTTACAGCTTTCCAAAAAAAAAAAAAAAATGTTTCCGATCGTTAACCCTGTCATAAACCCTTAATTCATAAAACTCTGCTATATGTACACATATGACACATATACAGCATACTCAAAATGTGCATTAAAAAATTGTTTCTTTTTCCACCTTCAGAATATATCCTTTAAATTCCGTCGCTGAAAGAAAAGATTTCATAAGATCGAAATATATAAATACAAGGTGTTTTTACTTATATAAGTAATGGTAATTAATCTTCCCATCTGGGAGTGGTAGATGAGCGCATCCTTCTCTTTCGTCTCCGTTATCGCGTCCCAATTTTTCGAAATGTCTTCGTACAACGTTTTGAACTGCAAGAGTTATAGAAATTGATTTATTCTGCAGCGGAAGTGATGAGTAATGATACGAGCAAATACAGACCTTTTCTTTCGCCAAACCCCCTATACACACTTTAAGAAAAACCATTATGACGAACAAGATCGATCCGACGTTCTCAAGGAATCTTGTAATGTCCTTACCGAAATTTACTCTCATACCAATCACCTGTGTATCATTCCATACCGAAATTTACAGAAAAAATTTTTATTGTATACGATTACTCATTGTAAAAATAATTTATACGAAACAATGATACCCTTTTTATGTATACACACGTAGTTTACATTATGTGGTAAGCAAAGAGTATATAAAATGAATTTTCAAAATCAAAAATATTTTTTTCAAAATATGAATCATTCGTTATATACCTTTAAAAAATTATATTCGTTAATGTGCGCTTGTCAGGATATTATCTTACGTACATGAGGTACACTCATCATAAGGACTACGACCATGCAGTAGGATTGAAGAAAACGACTCTTCGTTTGATTGTCGTATGGCCACAATCCGATGTACGAGATCAACTTTTTATTTATGTAGAAATAACGGCTATCATAGATATCCATCATTTTTTACTTAAATTTACTAAAAACGAATATGTAAGAATTCTCGATACTCTTATATCAACCTTTTCTTAAACATGAGCATAAGGCGTGCAAGTAAAACTGCGACTGCCATTTGCCATACTACTTTACGTGCAATAAAATAGTCGATAATACTATTATTACAACTAATGCAGCTCGATTTGCATTTATAAAATCAGAAGTGTATTCTATGAAACTACTCAAAGCCTTTTCTTTTCTATTTCAGAGCTTCGCGACGCGATTCTTCGGATATTGACATTAGTATTTTATATGCGGTCAAGATGTCGATATTATCTACCTTTAATACAGCTCAATTTGCATTTGTAAAATAAGGCGTGTACTGGTAGACGCTTTTCCAAGCCTTTCTTTTCTTCTTACTTTCTACATTTCAGATCTTTTCGATTCTTCGGATAGTAAGTATTCTATGAATGCAGTGGAAATAATAATCTGTTAAGTATAATGTTGCACATCATTTTTTTTCCTTTAATAAAAAAGTTTTTATGTATCTTCAGAGCATTTTGGACTGTCTCACTTCATTACTTTCGAAGCGATTATAAAAGTGGCTATTTCATGATCGGCCTTTTCTTCGTCAGTTATATAGTATAGTAAAATATAAAATTTTATATTCAGTTTAATTTTACAAGTAACAGTAAATATACAAGTTTATAAGCTATGTATTTGGTGGAATAAATGCTCTAGCATAATTTAAGCTGTATTTATTGTTTGTAAAGTATAGTTAAGTGGCTATGACAGTGTTAAACGTCTAAAAAAAAATTTTTTTTGGAAAGCTGTCGAAATTTTATGATTTAGGCAATCATAATAGAACTGCTTGTATTTTAAAGTGTTTATTGAGACCTTTAATTTAAGTTATTTTTGGTTAAAAAAGTGCTCCACTCATTTTTTAGTGCAGGTTCTAAGGAGTAAAATGAGATATTAAACTTTTGATTTGGTTTACCCAAACGTTTAGAAACGTGTACACCGCAAAAAACTGGAGTAAAAAACATGTTTTACTAATAATAGATTTGCGAGATGAAAAAATAATATTTTGAAGAGTTCATTAGCTTAAATTGAGGGTCTCAATAAACACTTTAAAATACAAACAGTTTTATTATGATTGCCTAAATAATAAAATTATGACAGTTTTCCAAAAAAAATTTTTTTTTAGACGTTTAACACTGTCATAACCCCTTAAGGAGATTCAGCCACTAATGCCCTGTCATAGAAAAGTGCTTAGATTCAAACTAGCGCGCCACATTCGACCTTCGGTCCTTCGGGCCTGCAGGTCTCACGTCGAGATGCAAAGCATGCAAAACGCATTTAATTTTTTTTAAACGCACCTGATCCCCCTACGTGCACGCTTCGCGCTCACCTGATTTTGAAATGTACAACATTTCCATTTAACTTTTTTACTTACTGTACTACTTTCAGTGGGGCAGAGTCGATGTACTACCTTCGGGACGGGCATTTAGAACTGTACTACTCTTCGTGGGAAGAGTCTTAACTGTACTGTTCTTCGTGAGGAGAATCAATACCACTTTTCGCAGGGACAATGCAACTGTACCATTTTTCGTGTGGAATAAGAACTCTACACTTCTTTTTCGTAGGAGCCGTCGATATATAAGTATTCTTGTATTCTCATATCGGTCTATTAAAATACACGCTTATATTATATAAATATGAGAAACGATACTGTGTGTTACTCTGATCCTGGTATTGAAACCGGACAAACTGTACACAAAAATCAGCCTGCGCCCTGCACGGTACACGGAATAACCCTACACAAATAACTTCTATACAGAAAAACTGCACACAGATAATAACTACACGGAAGGACTCTACACCAACTTTACTACACTGCTAAACTCTACACAAGTTATTTTATCGCACTAAAAAACTTTACACAGATATTTTTTGTAGAGTTTAGCGGTATAGTAAATTTGGTGTAGAGTCCTTCCGTGTTGTTATTATCTGTGTGCAGTTTTTCTGTGTAGAATTTGTTTGTGTAGGGTTATTCCGTGTACCGTGCAGGCCGATTTTTGTGTACAGTTTGTATGGTGTCCTAGTATTATAAACATTGAAAAGAAACACATAACTACACTTTCTTAATAACGTCAGTGTAAGTGTTATTAAATATCATAAACTAATTGCATACCAAAACACTCATACGTATTTAATGTCTGTTTAAAGTATTACAATTTATGAATAAAATACATCAGATTTACCTAAGTGCATATTAGATAGTTTAATCTAAAAACTAAGTGATAATATAAATTACACTGACTTAAAATAAATATTTATACATATCTAAGTGGATTAAGCCTACAGGTAAAATCACTATAAAAAACGCGCCAGTTATATTTACCTCGATCGTGGAGTGGAAATAATAGAGTATTGAGTAGAGGTTAGATCATAAAATGATTTTTCACCGTATAACTATAAGTAAAAAATATATGCTTATTAACGATTGATCTACTAATTGAATATGTTCTCAGATTAAAAACTTCAGACAAAATAAAAAAACATTATAGAAAAAGATAAATTGAAACTTCTTAAAAATTCGCTAATAATTAAGTCTAGCTTGTAGTCAAGAATTAAAAGACGAAGATTATTTAATAACTTAGAAATGAAGCAAAGTATTTGAAGTATTCGTGTATTTATCATTTTCATAAATTATTAAATTTAAATACGAAAATGAACATTTTTTTGTAACAAAAGATTCAGAGGGAATTTTGCAGCAGAAGGAATTTTTCTAAACGATTTTGTACAGAGCAAAGTAGAGAATTATATTTATTAAAATAAATGGAGCAGACAATCTTCAGCATTTCTTTTTTCGTAGTTACTGCAGTGTTCCCTAAAATATAACTGAGTACCAAGTACTTGAATATATCATCGAATAATTATATAAATATAATTTTATTTGCGTAATATTTATAATTTTAATAAATGCCATTTAAACTATGGAAACAATTATTATGCTGCAACACTGATAATTAAAACTTTCTTCAGTATATATATATTCTCTAATCAGAGTTCTAATTGTCCTTAGTCGAAATATCTATAAGCAAGCTTTCATGAAGCGATGGCTTCGCTAATTTATTTTGATTGTATAATTTCGTATTGGGCGTTATCGTTGTCATTTTCTTATCGCAAGTCTTTGACGATTGAGAACCTGTTGTCAAAAAGATTTATATAATTTTTAAGGTAAACTCAATGAATTTAACGAAAATTAGCTTTGTATTTACCACTTCTTGACGATCTTCTAGAGGCAACGTTACGCATTGTACTAAACCATCCCTCGCTTAGTCTTTCTCGAAATTTTGGTGTAGTAAAAGTGTACAATAATGGATTCACTGCGCTATTCACTGGCAATATAAATACGACAACCCAGGCGTGCAATTCAGCTGCAAAAAGAAACTACTTTTATTTTTTATGTTAATTGCAGTATCATATTATCCACCTATATTACTATTGTTTAAATCGTGTTCCTGAAATGTACTTTTGTAAAAATTATACATTTTTATGTGAACATTACCAAAATGCAAGTTTAAAAATTAAAGTGGGAGGTGTCCAGCGGAGCGAGAAAATAATAATGAAATAATAGCAAAAGTCTAAAAAGATAATAATAACGAAATAAATAATAACGAAATTTCACGTTTCGATAGAAATAATCTAAAAATGACAAACAATGACGAAAACAATGCCGAAAATTCGAACCAAAACCGAATTGGGGGTTGGCGAGCGGAGTGAGCAGGGGAGGACTCGCCGTAGTATCTGTGATTCGAAAATATCGCATCAACTAATGAGTCCTACCTCGCTCCTAACGTTGCTCAATTTTTTCTGAAATATAAATGTTTCAGTTCAAAGTTTAAGCCCTTTCAAATAAGAATTTTAATTTATACAAAAAATACTTTACTTTAATTCAATACAGAATACGGAAATAAAATTTTGAAGTAAAAACATGAATTCAGAAATTTTTTTGCGAATCTCGAAAGTAATTTGTTATAAGTAAGCAACAATAACCAGTTGAATTTGCTGCAACAGAGTATCATTACTTACGTGCAACTGGGTATTGAGCGAGAGCCATTATTTTCAGCACAATTATCGGTGCCCAGCACACAATATCCGTCAAAAGAATGAAAAAAAATCTTAGTGCAAACTCTGAATCGCCCACTGCCAATGGAGTAGCATGTCGTGTTCGCCAGATACTTATAAACATTCCAATATAAACATAGACGATTGTGACGAGTCTGAAAGAAACAATTACCAAAGTTATCGATTAACGGATGATTTTAACAGATGACCGCGCGCATTAAAAATAAAGGATACCCGAACAAGTTGACGCCAAGAAAGATAAATGCCGAGTATTCCCATCCAACAATGAAGGGGTCGTCTATGTGCAACGGGAAGCACATGCCATTGAGACCATAAAAACGTGTACTGCTCCGCCAATGAATTGCTGAGCAATGATGTATCCTGTATTATTGTCAGTAATAATTTTGATTTAATAGAACTTACCAGGAATGGTAGCGAGAATAACACCAATAATCCAAACGATAATCATAGCAGATGTAGCTGTCTGGGGGGTTACGGCACGATAACCCTTTAATGGGGTGGCGATCAACATGTATCGTTCGATGGACATAAATGACAATATCAGTACTGAAACCTTGGACAAAAGATTTGCTTTACTTAAGAACTGCTACTCGAATTGTGTTCGAATTATATAATTTAACCACTAATTATTACCTCGGAAGAAATCATTGCAAGCATTCCAATGAAAGTACAGGACCACGAAGACATCCACTCTTTTGCCTCCTGACGTTTGTAATTCTCCCGAAAGCGAATGTCCTCTAGTCCAATTATAAACAAGTAAAGTCCCATCAGTAGATCCGAAACTATAATGATAGGGAAGATTATTTTTATCTATATATATATATGTACAAGTCATTGTATATAAGAAAAATGGGCAACGTAAAATTACCAGCCAGATTGCGTATGATGATGCTTAGTACGCGATTTTCGTCCCTTGCTGTAAATCTTCCCCAAAGGACAAGGGCATTGCCAAGAAAAGTAGCACAAGATATACCCCAGACAGCGGTTCGTAACAAGGGAGTACTTAGAAGATGGCTCAGTGAAGATATACCTTGAAAATGGAAAATTGATAATTGAGTGATTCGATTTACTATTGAAAAACTAAATGTCATATCTCGTAGTATCTTTTAAATTATTCAACATCCGAATTCGATAAAAAAAACGCTTGATAACTAAAAATTTTTTGAGAAATTCTTGAAAAGTATTTGATGTTTCTAAAAACTGTTATCAATTCATTTTATATTCTCATTTCATTCCATAAAAAAGAATATACAAAAAGTTACTTTTTGATAGAAAGTGTCAAATAACTTGTGCAAAGTAAGCTGCGAACTGGAGGCACTTCAATGTTAGTATTTTACGTAGGTACAGTTGGTAGCAAAAATTGTAAGAATGATCGTGTCACTGAATTTCGAATAAATTGACATAGAAAAAGTTGTTTTTTTTTTTTGTTTTAAGAAAAAAACTTTTACTTGACAATAATTACGTATAATTTTGAAGTTATTTATTACCTTGGGTTAAAGTTTAAAAGAAGCAAAATAAAAAGTTAAAAAGTTTTGTGAGTTAAAACGATAAAAAAATGTACTCTCAAAATTATTATAACACATTATAAAATTAACAAATTCACAAATAGAAATAAACAACTTCTACTCTTGATTCTCTATAAAAATTTTCCATACCGTCACTCACTGGATGACAAATTGGCACTTGTGGAGCATAAGATGTGCAGTAATGGAATTTTTCAAAGTATCTGTTGAGTTAGAAATCTTTGATTGTATTGCAAAAATACTATATTTGTAGCGCAAATTATGAAATTGATGTTATTATTGCGAAATATCCTTACATCTGATTCAATTGAGTGAACGTGTTGAAAAAATACTTTTCTCCATCTAGCAGCTCGATCCCTTCCACATTTCTTGAAAATATTAAATATTAAATTAAATTTATTAACAAATAATAAAGCTATATGTAAATCTAAAAATTTAGATGTGCGAATACTTTACAATGATATGAGTTTCGCCTTGAGTGGATAAAAGGTCGAAGCAGTCAGAGTTCGTATGGGGTTTTGGCCGACATATCTGGATATATATTAATGCGTTATTAATATAACACTAGCGCACCACACTCGGCCTTTTGGTCCTTCGAGACGGAAGGCTTTGCGATGCAAGGCATGCAAAATGCTTCGCGTTTCACGTTCGTTTGATCTACCGATGCTTACACTTTATACAGGTTTGAAAAGCAAACCTGCATAAAATGTATAGTACAATTTGAATATAATATTATTGTATCGTGAAATTAGCGAAATTACGGTGAGCAGATTTATGCCTATTTTTAACGAAAATGCTTGATAAATTCATTCACTGAATAAATTTGAACTTGATCTGATGTATCTATAGAAGATGCTTGTAAAAAATTGTATTTTTCTGAGATCTGGAACAGTTCTATTTAACTTTTGTGTGTAAAATACTTAAAATTTAAGTCATGGCCAAAAGACCGTTTTTCTATCGCGATATTAACATAGGAAGAGTTCATAAAAATAAATTTGGATCGATTGGAACTAACCGCAGACATAATCGTGGCCAACATAAATTTTTCTTTAAATAGTCAGTTTTATGAGCTTTATAATGCGCTAAATCATTCTAAGTGTATAATCATTTCGGTAAAAAATTGTATTGTTAAAATATCTACAACTTTTATCTTTAATATTTTTATGTAAAACGTAGATCTGAAAAGTTTTATTATGAAAAACGAATTATTTTCATATTAAAATTTGATTTTAGCTTGTTAATTTGAATTCTAAGCATTTTCGACTGTTCATGTCAATAGGAAAAAGGTGTATTTTTTTGAGATCTACATCAGTCCCCTTTAACTTTTTTGTGTAAAATGCTTAGAATTTGAGCTGAGGGTAAAAAACCGTTTTTCGAAAATCTAAGAAATGCCCGCATATTTTTTGCATATACGGAATCGAGCCCAATTGTATACTGTTACTTTCTTAACATAAGTAGAACTTATAAAAAACATTTGGATCGATTGGGATTTATTTGACTGAGATAAGCTTAAGTCAAAATAATTTGGTTAAAAATACATGTAAAATTAAGCATAAAGAACTTCCATTTGAACAATTGACTGGTAATTGCAAGAGTAAAAAAAAATACGTTTTTTGTATTTATAAGAACTGCATTCTCATAAATTTTCAACCCGATTGGTCGAAAATTGACTGAGATATCGCAGGTTACAATTTTGGCGATGATAAAACTATAAGGCATCCCCGCGTTGCGGTCGTGCCTAAAAAGGAATTGTTGAAATTTGTAAGCCGTCGCATATTTTAGATATGCCCTGCACATATAATAAATTTGAACATTTTTTCCAATTCAATATAGTAATTGTTATATATAATATAATTTATAGCTAATCTTACCTTAATTATTATCATTATCTTGAGCAACCTTCGCTCAACCAATATATTTAAAAAACGCATAGAGAAAGTTTGAACGTGCAAATCGCTCGACGCATGAAATTCTCACGATTCGCTGATCCCTAGCTTCAATCTCGTTTACACAATTTGTTCCGAGTACGTGTGCTCTGTACATGTGCTTTAGCTCTATCGACTATCACAGGCGCATGAGAATTTCACGGGCAGAGCGATTATTGCCTGCATAAATGGATAATGAATAAAAAACATATCGGTATACTAACAATGTCGAGAGATTTCCAAGGGGATCAAAAAGACCAAGTGGTATTTTCGTGATACTGTTGTTCATCAAATTGCTAGATTTACATCAAAAATAATTCACCTGTATAAATGCGAGCATCTCGATAGAATGATAATTTTGTGTTACTCACAGTAAAATTAAATTGTTCAGGTTTTGGAAGGATAGAGGAGAAATCCTTTGAATAAGGTTGTTTTCTAAATTTCTGAAATCAAAGTATTCTGGAAATTATATCGGTATGTAGGCGGAGTCGCGTAATATATCGTAAACTATTGGTCTTACAATTCTTGGAGCATCGGTAAACCAGCGAAAACTTGGTCGGTAATCGATTCCAACTCATTATCGTTTAAATTTCTGAAAAAATGCAAGCAACATTATTATGTTTTTTTTTGTTGAAAAAAATCAGGTTATCAAATGATATCGTACAGCTCTTTCAATGCCGGTAAATACGGAATCTTCAGATTCGATAACTTCAATTGATTCTTCGACAGTTCCCTACAAGACATTATGTTCGTAAAGTAAATAAAACGTACACGGCCATCATTAATCTTATATACTTTATATAGAGCTTAAAGCTTTTACAAAACTTCGAGTGTTGTGCTGTTTTCAAGGTCTCGCAGATCTATCGTGTAGATTTTATTGTTTTCAAGGAGAAGGTTTTTCAAACAATGCAGCCCTACGAGATGGCCCTTCAACAGCTGCTCGATCATGTTGTGTGAAAGGTCTCTGTAAAAGAAATGAATCTTAACTTTGAATTTTAGTTGCATATCTGCTTGAGTAAATACTGCAACTACCCACAGCCATGAAAGATATTTTTGCTTCCCAAAGGCTCCAGGTTCTAGAAATTGTATTTGGTTTTTCATCAAATTACTGAAATTCAATAATTATCCATTTTTATTTTATTTTATACTGGTATGTAAATGAATTTGTAGCTCTGCAGGATACTACATGCTTTTTATTATCTCTTCCAAAACAGCCTTTCCTTCTATAAAAGTCTAATTATTATTTATAATTATGCTTACCCTTATAAAGGCTAGCAATAGATCTTTGTGGCCTACTTCTACTTACATATATTAGTCAGTCGATTACAAAAAGTTTCATGCAAGTATTTTTAAAGTTTTTAAATATTTTGGAAATTTAGAACATTTTGAAAGTTTGGAAGCTCATTAAACGATTTTATAAGCTAATAAATAAAAATTAAAACTTCAAATTACTGTATAATGTACTTAATAACCATGAAATTACGCTTACACGTATTTTCCATTTAAATATATGAATAATTAAGTTAGACTTACAGTTGTTTTGAATTAACATAATCTGCAAAAAAGTCACCTCGCAAAATTGGTAGCGAACTTTTTGTCAAAGTTCTGAAAACAATTATATTGGCGTTACCATATGATTTTGTAAAACTTATACCTAGAGCTTCAAAAATAATAAAAGTTCGTGACAATGATCGTCAACTTACATCGTCAACACATGCTTTCGTGCGAAAAAATTTGGTATTCTTGGACCACTAAACTTTTCGCAGAGTACTTTGCATTTCTTATACAAGCAGTTGTTATCGTATTCAATTTTATCTACTAACAATGTATTAAAAGAAAATTATATAATTCAAATTAATTTGTAAATGTAGGTATGCATAACACGCAAGAAACTAACGATTGCCAGCATATTCCGGGCATTCAGTCCTTTTAGGTGAAAATGATTCCCATAACACTGGATTCGAATCGACTAAACAAAATATAATTATTTATACCGCTGGTCCAGCGTATAAGCATAAAAAAAGTCAAAAGCATAAACTTACCGCAATTCTTTTCATCGAATCCGTCGTCACAGTCGCGTATGTTGTTGCACATGTCGCGATGGGTTAAGCATTTAGTACTATTTTCGCATTGGAATGTATACTTTGGACAATGACCTGTAAATTAAAAAAAATCATACTCAGAATTACCATTGCTATATGAGATCCTTTACTAGAAAATTATTCAAGAGGTATCTTATCGTTTGCTTTTCTTACCAACCCCCTGATTTTCATTACTTAGTTCATTATACTTTTGTACTTATTTCTAATCTTACAATTCTGTTCCAAGATATAACTTTACTTTCGTGTTCATTGTTATACAGTTGATTTGAACACATTTAGAAAACCCGGCAGTTAAATCTTAAATAGAGAATAAGACCATCAACGGTATTGGACCACTGGTTGTATTCTATACGTGATATCCATCCTATTTCGGAAACAACTCACCCGAGCAAGTCGCAAAAAAATTTTTTTAAGGCACACCTACCAGACATGATTTTTTTCCTTCCTTTAGATCATTTTCAAAGAGAAAAACCTTGCGTACATAGCCGATCGAAGGGTATACTTTTTCCGGAGCAAAAACGAGTTGAAAAAACGAGAAATAATCGACAAAAAAAGAATTTACAGATTGTTTTCTCGAAAACTATGGACTTTTACAAAAATTTCATTAGAAAATTCAAAAAAACCGAAATTTCGAAAATCGTCATTTAAAAATTTGAAAAAATTTCAGCGTATTCTTTGATGAATTTTAAGTCATTATTGTTCTAATGAAATATTTTGAAAAGTTCATAGTTTTCTAGAAAAAATCTATAAATTCTTGTGTTTTGATTATTTCTCGTTTTTCGAGTCGGTTTTGCTCCAGAAAAAGTATACCCTTCGATCGGCCATGTACACGAGGTTTTTCTCTTTGAGAATGACCTAAGGAACGAGAAAAATCAGGTCTGATAGGTGTGCCTTCAAGAAAAAATTTTGCGACTTGCTCGGGTAAGTTGTTTCCGAAATAGGATGGATATGCACATACATATTTTGATAAAATTTACGTTTTTAAAAATTCTGTAACCCCAAGTTTTTCTCTTGGAAACGGTAAACCTCATTTGGATTAAAAAGCAAAATCTTACAAAATAATTTTGTACGCTTCCCTATCACTATTAGCTTTGTGTGCTAAAACTTCAGTGCGAAAACTTGGTACTCTGCTTGTGCATTTTATTATGCGCGTAGACAAGTACAAGTGATCTCATCAAGGTTTGACCTTGATATTATAGGCACATATGCAATTGATACACTTATTGTTCGCTACGTGAGCTTCGAAAAGTCAAGCTTGTGTGTGTGTGTGTGTGTGTGTGTGTGTATGTGTGTGTGTGCGTGTGTGTAATGACTGCAAAGAAAAATAGACAATGCATGGATTGTCGTATAAATAGATAGAAATAAATAAAAGAAGTACACAATAGAGAGATACAGGGTAAGATACATTTGATATCTCTAGATATACACAGAGGAGCCGAAAAATGGTCTATTTTCAGAACGGCAAGTAATCTCCTAAAGAGTAGACCAAAAAATTGTAATAAAATTTGTTGAATAAAGTACTTGAAAGTTCGAAGTTTTAAGATTAATTAGACAATAAATAGGCTTTGTCCAAAGTCTTGCAAAACAATGGATCGGATTAGTCTGGATCAGATCAACTGGTCAAAAGCTATCGGCGTTTGACAACAGTAGTAAAGTATTAACTTCTAAAAATTTGTAAGTTATCAGTTTTTTGCATTTTTTAGAACCTTTATAACTTTTTGTAACGACTTTTGTTTTATTTGAAACTCTTTGCATCTGCTTTCATTTTTTTTATAATACATACACGTATTAAATACATGATTAACAATACCATATTAACAAAAAGTTCTGATGATACTCAAATGTATATAACTAACCAAATGATAATATGCCACGACGATCGAAGGATAAGAAAGTGAGAGAGATAAGCTTTAATTCAAAGAAAAATGCTCGTTAAAAACGGCCTGGTCAAAGGTAGTATGAACGTTTGAAGAAAGGAAATCTTTTCCCTTTATTTGAAAGTACCAAATTTTTTTACCCATTCTTCCTTTAATGTGCTTAAATCTTTATTGAACAATGGATAACTTTTAAATATTGACTGAACAATGATGAATCCATTTCCATGGATGTACAAAAATTCGAATTACACTACTCTCTTACGAACGGGAAGTACAAGGTCATCATGACATTTTTATCATTTTTTATTTAAGAGTGTGCAATCTTGATTAGAAAATTTAACTTTCTACTAAGAAGATCGCTATTCCATTTACTAAAGTATACGCGCGCACAGACTATATTTTTAAATGTTAATCGGGAAGATGCTAGTTTTATAACTATTCAAAGTATGTACAGAAGTGGGAAAAACTCTTACCTTGATTGAAGTAATACATGAGTGCCGCCAGGAGTATGAGTATAGAGATTAAGACCGTGCCTACAGTGGCGATCTGCTTGTACCTCATAGCTAATTTTCAATGATTTTATAAAAAGAATAATAATCACACTTTACTTTTTGCACTATATATTTATTTAAACTGTATTAGTCAGAACAATATTTCACTATGCCTAAATTAGCGTATGTGTCGTTATCATTCAATGTTTCACGTGCATAAATATGGATATCATACGCATGGTTAATATTCAACGTTTGAACGCTTATGCTAATTGCAAAACTATCTTTAACTAAATCAAATGCAAAGGAGCAATCGTGTTTGAATATTGTAAAAGCTACTCCGTAGCGCGCACAGTTGCGAATATCATCGACTACTGGTTGCAAGCACGTTTTGCTGCTTATTGTCGAGTCCTATAAGCCGCGAATTAAGTGCAAGCGCGCGCGCAACTACGTAGGCCCTATCTATATGTATATGGGAAAATCCGCCAAAATAATTCAGATAATTGCAGCGGAAATCGACCGAAAAAAAACCTCGTGAGACTCGTCTGGGGCAGCGTTTTTCTTGTTCTACAGGACCCCCAGAACACGAAAAAAATAGTGTTCCCGCGAAATCGAAAAAGTGTTTTTGGGTATTTGGATTTTACACAAAAATTTACAAAAAAAATTAGTTTATTAAAGTGTTTTTTTTTCAATCCGAATTTAGAGGGAGAAGGAATTTTATTTTTAGTGTCGCAAATATGCACAAAAGTTCACAAATTTTCTGAGCTTTTCAAATTAGTCAAGCTTTTCTGTCTATGTTTTTTTTTAACAAAATGACGACGGTTTTTGTGAAACAGCGTAATGTTAAACTTTGTTGTGAAAGTGATGTTAAACATGATTTTTTTTCTCGAGAAATATCACCTTAACAAAAAAATGTTGTAGAATAAAAAATGCTTAAAATTACTCAAAGAATACGTATGAATTTTTTCAAAAGATTTTGAGTAAATTTTGAATTTTTCCAAATTGCACAATTTTAGAAAAAATAAAAAATGGTTCAAATTTCTTTGAAAAAATTCATACGTATTCTTTGAGTAATTTTAAGCATTTTTTATTCTACAACATTTTTTTGTTAAGGTGATATTTCTCGAGAAAAAAAATCATGTTTAACATCACTTTCACAACAAAGTTTAACATTACGCTGTTTCACAAAAACCGCCGTCATTTTGTTAAAAAAAAACATAGACAAAAAAGCTTGACTAATTTGAAAAGCTCAGAAAATTTGTGAACTTTTGTGCATATTTGCGACATTAAAAATAAAATTCCTTCTCCCTCTAAATTCGGATTGAAAAAAAAAACACTTTAATAAACTAATTTTTTTTGTAAATTTTTGTGTAAAATCCAAATACCCAAAAACACTTTTTCGATTTCGCGGGAACACTATTTTTTTCGTGTTCTGGGGGTCCTGTAGAACAAGAAAAACGCTGCCCCAGACGAGTCTCACGAGGTTTTTTTTCGGTTGATTTCCGCTGCAATTATCTGAATTATTTTGGCGGATTTTCCCATATACTGCGATGCTTCCAATACCAATGCGAATCGGCAAAAAATTACGCACTCCAAATATTTTCGAGTGATTCGTTCGCTCTCAAGTCTCTTTACCATTTTCACCATAACCTCAACGCTTAATGAATAGTATATTACGTGCCTAGGGAGGAAAAAACTTGGAGAGTCCATATCTCGTGTATATTGACACCCGAGCCGAAGGCGAGGGGGACAAACACGAGATATGGGCTGTCCGAATTTACTCCCGTGGTGCGTATACTATTTTTCTTCACACTAGCGCCGAAATTACCAATCTCGCTCCTGGCGCCCGGGAGCGAAAGTGGTACTTTCGGCGCAGTGTGAAGAAAATAAAATTGTATACACTACAAACCGCTGCGCATTCGTAAGTCTCTGATTTATTGTTCTTAAAGAAAATTTTTTGTATTATTATATATATATATTTTTTAAAAGAATACATTTTTGACAGTTCCTGACGAGGGCGACAATGATCGCTGAAACGTTGATTGAAAAAGAGTGGATTATAGTTTAATTATTTAATCCATTCCAAGAAATACTGCCTCAGGGAGATCGATAACTTCTTCCAAAATTATTTATTAATGTTGGAATACTCCAAGAGTACACGCACATATATATGTATACAACGAGAATTATGCACAGCTGCACCGAACGAAACCCTTATACCTGGACTCACAGATTTTTATTGCACCCGACTGAAGACTACGGACTACTGACGCAGGGGCGGAAAGTTCCTCGCTGAGCACCGAAGCTACATGATCATCCCACAGTTTCTAATTAACGCATTCATTATACAGAATTTCACATTTTATCCACACACACACACACACACACACACACACACACACACACACACATTGATTAATGTGTATCTTCCACTTGTGTATTTGTTAATAAACTCATTATGCATATTAATAAATCAACAATTAATAATCACCGAAGGATAAATTCAAAGTAGTGAGTGTACGCACTCATCTACATACACTTATAAGCATTTGCAGTTGGGATCTATGTGTTCAGGAACTTTGTGTGTGTAAAGGTTGTATGCAACCGGGCTGCTGCAGTATCCTTGAGGGACGCCTTTGAAGGTGTCGAAAGGGTCCTGAATTTCGCCTCCAACATTGAAAAAGACAGACCTTGAAGCTGTAAGATTATAGAAAAATTTGCAGATTTCTCATGGCAGACCAAGGTACCGCAAAGTATGCACGAGAATGCTAGGATCGACGTGATCGAACGCCCCTCTTACGTCAAGAAGCAAAGCTGCAGTGTAGGAGTCGTTGACAAAACCAGTGTAGATGGAAGAGGTAAAAATAGCGAGATTGTCTGCACAAGAGAATCCTTTCCTAAAGCCAAATTGATAGCGAGGAATGGTTTGGAATCATTCCAGCCACCAATATAGCCTCCTCAAGATTAGTCTTTCAAAGATTTTTAAATCAGATTGAGTGAGAGAGATAGGGCGGAATTGGCCTGTAGTACCTTTGGGAATGAAGAAACCTAAGAATTCACCCCAAAAATAGGTAGTAGAGAGTCTCTGATATTGTCTGGAACCTGGGAAATTAAGAGGTTATCTATTTTATTCAACCCTGGGGCAGAGTTGGGCTTAGCAAGACATTTATCCATGGCGATGCCAAGTTCGAGATGTGAGAATGGTTGATTAAAAAAGTTGAGGGTTTGAGCCGACGAGGTGATGCCGTCAGGAAGTTAGGGATGAAACATGGGAGGGAGGGGTCAGAAGAAACTATTTGATTTATCTGCTTGTCAATATTGTGAGAATTGTTACGAGCTCCTGATGAAGAGAGATTGCGGTGTACAAATCTTTGAATTATTTCCCAAAATTTCCTTTGGTCAGAGTATGGTATCAGAGCTGAGCAGCTGTTTCTGTAAGAATCTTTTTTGGCTTAGGCAAAGGTTATCCTAGCATGCTCTTCTGCAGAAACTAGTTCTTGACAAAGATTAGGATCTTGACGGAAGTTCTTTAGAGCTATCTTTCTGGCTGAATCAGCTTGATGACATTCATCATTCTACCAGGGAGGCTCTGGGGGCTTGCGACGTTTCCGGTTATGGTTCGAGTGGGAAATGAACAAATTTAATGTGTCGAGGATGGCTGATTTTAGCGCATCATATTTCACCGTAGGGGAAGCATCCGAGGGGAGATTGTCAAATGAAAAATTTGCTAGGGTATCTTTAAAGGTGATCCAATTATGAGTGGTAATTCTGCGGTAATTCGGTCTATGAGAGCGGAAGCTGATTGTAGGCGTAGGAATACCTAGGGAAATCGATTAGAATAATAGTAGCTGAGAAAGTTATCCTTCAAAACAGACCATCTGCTAACTGAGAAGAGATGGGGGGAGACAAAGGTCAAGTCAAGATTGGAAGGATTTGATGGGTTACGCCTATTGAGAAAGGTCGGAGAACCATCGTTTATAATTAAAAGATTTTGATCTATAAATTCGTTAAGGAGGCGGTCACCCAGATTGCAAGAACGTGTGCTGCTCCAGGCAACGTTATGGCAAATGCACAAATAGAATATAAAAAACGATTAATATGAACGAAGTCAAAAGGTTGTGCGGGTGGTTTGTAAGCAGAAACAAGTAGTTCATCTTGAGTTGTGGAAATAGAGTTATAGATGACGATAGATTCAAAGTTAAATGAAGAGTTGTATGTTAAAATGTTTTTGAATGGAATATCGTTCTTTATGCAAATGTCTGTGCCTCCTCCTCTGTCCTTAATAGAGGCATAGTTGAGGGGGGGGGGGGGTTAAGCTATGTTTCGCAGAGGTGCAAAATGTCAGCGTCTCTAGATAAATAAAAAATAGTGACTCTGCGTTGTCTAAACGACTAACAGTTCCATTGGAAAATACGAAGGGTTTTGGGATGATAAGTACCAGCCATTATGACAATGGGTGGGTTGAAGAAGAGTAAACAAATCATTGGCCATAGATTGATGACCTGAATTACTAAGAACGGGCAAAATTATTTCAATTAGTAGCCTGATGAGAATATATATATATAGCATATATATAGGTGGTTCTCTGACAAATCGAGCGGTCGATTTTTTGACCCTATCGAAAAAAATTTTTTAAATGTTCCTAAGAGACACATGAGTATCCCTGAATTTTTTCAGATTTTTTGCATCAAGTATCTTCGAGTTACAGAGGGTCAAAGTTGATGAAATCATGTTTTCTTGCTTTTTCTGGCTACTTTCATTAATTTATAGAGCCTCAGGGAAGCATTTTTCACTATAGAGATATATAACATTTTTTTCTGCAAATTTTCTAAACTTTTAAAAAAAAATAGTTTTGATGTCGTATATATATGTTTTAAAAAAGTTATAAGTCATTTAAGCTTTAAAATCAAGTTTTATGAAAGTTCGATCATCCGGATCATAACCAAAAAATTCATGAAGATACCTTATTTAAATACAAAAAAGTCTGCGAAAGACCCAGTATGTCAGAGGCCTTGGTTTCTCTGTAAAAAATCATTATATCCGTTCATATATGAAAAAAATTTAGTTTTTTTGCTATATCGAAGAATTTAACCAATTTTATCAATTACGTAAATTTTTTTATAATAATTTTAATCATTAAAAATATGATAAGGTTAGTGAAATGCTTCGATATAGCAATAAAACTAATTTTTTTTCATATATGAACGGATATAATGATTTTTTACAGAGAAACCAAGGCCTCTGACATTCTGGGTCTTTCGCAGACTTTTTTGAATATATATATATATATATATATATATATATATATATCTCTTACTATATTATATAGTTGTTTTGAGGCGCGCTGGAATTTAGCCCCCCCTCACTAGCCCCCTCAGCCCCCCCCCCCCTCAAAAGAACCAAGAAACGTTTCAAAAGTTTGGTTATTTTTATGCGTTTTGCCCCCCCTCCCCCCCTCAGCGCCCCCTCAGGAGAAGGTGCTAGGTAGATGGTCAGCTTCATGGGTCGAGGAGTGTGTGAAGAGTGGTGGTTAATAACTGTAGTAATAAGTGGACGGTGTAGGGATAGGTTGAGTAATGCTCACGATTGAAGTCATAAGTGAAAAGTTTGGTTGTGAAAGTTATGGTTAGTATCATAAGCGGAATGTGTAGATTATAATTGAAGTAGGAAGACATGATCAGAGATAGTGATAAGCGTAATCAGAAAGTCATAGATGTAGGAGATAGGTAGAGATTATGTGTAGAGGGTGGAGATCGCGATTGTATTTATAAATGGACGCTGTAGGGATAGCTGCAGAAGAGAATGCAATAGATGGATGATAGAAGTGCTCGGTATAAGGTAGATTTTAGAGCTAGAAATGACAGGTGTTGAGTAGAGGCCGTGTAGGATAATAAGTTGTTCGGAAGTTCATGACTAGATGTGATAGATGGAGGCTGAAAATCATGGGTGATAGGTGGAGGTCAGAATTCATGATTGGAGTTATAAGTCGAAGGGGAAAGTGACACGCGGAGCAGGAGAACTGAATTACCAGTAACAAATGGACAGTGGAGGTGCTAATTAGTCGGTACGCTTCATGGGTCGACATTATAGGTGGTGCGGTTTGAGGTTACGAGTGAAGATGCTAGGTGGTGCATGGAATTCATATGTGGAGGTGATAGGTGTAGGTAGAAAGTGTGAACATATTTGCAGATTATGCGTAAAGGGTGGTGGTTATGACTGTAGCAATGGAGTGTATGTGGTTCACGTAGACAGTATAGGAGATAGGTGGAGTGTGGAAGACACGATTGGAGTTATAAGTGGAAGGTATAAGTGATAAGTAGAAAACGAGGTCATAATTGCAGGGAATAGGTGTTCGTTAGAAGCTACGAGTGAAGGTGGTAAGTGGTGGTGAAAGTTATGGGTGAAAGTTGTAAGTGGTAGGTCAATTAGCTAGAAAGACGGTGGACTTTATGGGGCCAGATAGAAAGTGGAGGTAACAGGAAAATAAGAAGGTCATAGGTCGAGGTATAGGTAAAGATTAAAATATTCAGGTGTCGAGGGTCGAGGGTTGGGTTAAGGTTGTAGATGATCGGTAGTGGATAGAAATTAACGGTGAAGGTGACAGGTAGTTGGTAGACTTCATGGTTGGGAATGATCGTTAACAGGTGGTTTAGAGCTGGAAATGACAGGTGTTTAGGCGAAGCTATGGGTGTAGGTAATTGGTCAATGTTAGGAGTCATGATTAGACGTAATAGTGGGAGGCTAGAGGTCGTGATTGGAGACGATAGATGGAAGGTGGAAATGATAGGTGGAGAGTTAAGAAGATAAGGTTGGTGTAATAAGTGGAGCGTTACGTAATAAATTGGGGTGATAGGTGGAAAACATACGCAGAGAATAATAATTTTAGTTGAAAGTCATAGGTAAAGGATAGATTTTATGATTTAATCGGCCTCATAGGTCGAGATTATAAGTGATGTGAACGAGGTGCTAATAGCTGAGAGACGGTGGAGTTTATGGGTAGATGTAGGTGGATGAAAAGGTCATCGGTCAAGGTGATAGGTAAAGGTTTGAAGTCTTGAGTAGAGCTGATATATAGGGGTTGTGTGGACGCCGGAGGAAAAAACTAGAGTCGAGGTGCCGAAGATGTAGATGATCGGTGGTAGATAAAGGTTGAATGGTGAAGATGACAGGTAGTTAATAGACTTCATGGTTAGAGATCATCGTGGAGAAGATAGGGAGAGGTGGCAGACGGAGGGTGGAGCTGATGGGTGAGCTATTTTTATAATAACATTTTTCAGTATCATTTATATACCATCAATTTTATGGCAGTAGGCAAATTTTAAGAATTATTATTGTTCTAACAGTCAATAAAATATGCATATATTTAAAAATTGAGATTTGAAAATAAATATAACAACTTAAATAATGGGGGTTAGCGAGCGGAGCGAGCAGGGGGGTACCCCCTAGTGTGTGTATATATATATATACATATATATAGAGAGAGCCGGCATACTCATTAAAAAGCTGATTCATCCCCCTCGACGATCCAATCACCCTCTGAGAGAGAGGAGAGAAGGCGCGCAGTGCGTTACGGCGAATCTCCGTTGTCTTCAACGGATCTAATTGCTGATAAATACACAGGCGCGTCTCCGCTACCGCTTCGACAAAAGAGAATGAGACAGAAAGAAAAACACTTTCTCATCTCTCGGTGCAATGGTGATATGCAAAATAGATATAATTAGGTATAATTTATACATGTATGTACAGTATATAATATATACTGACACATCAGCAAAAAGCATTAAACGTTCAACATTAAACTTTATTAAAAATTACAAAACGAAAACGCACAAAATAGCTTAAATACAATAAAGATCGCGCTCTTAGGAAATTCACAAAAGTAGTCAACCGAAGCACGTTCAAGCAGGCAAAAAAGAAGTAGGTTGTAATAAAAAAAAAGAAAAGTGATAGGCGCGAAACGCGGAACAAAGCGGAATAGCGGATTGACCACGGGTTATAAAAGTACATAGAAACTA
This sequence comes from Philotrypesis tridentata, assembly GCA_018906965.1. Taxonomy (NCBI): domain Eukaryota; kingdom Metazoa; phylum Arthropoda; class Insecta; order Hymenoptera; family Pteromalidae; genus Philotrypesis; species Philotrypesis tridentata. The sequence continues at coordinate 438,994 of JACCIB010000055.1, forward strand.
TAAGTGTACAAATCATCTGTCGTAGGTTTAACAAATGCGTTGAATAATAGGTTAGAATATGTCAGGATATGTTACATTTTCCACATTCACGCGCGACGTCGCGATCTCGCTTCGAACTTTTCGAATATCGTCGTTATCTGTGTTATATTCGTGACATATTAAAACATAATTATATTTAAAGAAAGATTAGGTTATTAATTATACTAAAAATAGTACAGTGTTTCCGTACGCACGATCCATTACACCTTAATTTTTTTTAATGATTTAGAAATTTTTATATTGTATATTCTATAGCCATAATTGCAAACTCACGCTCCATTATACCGACATTTTTTTTAAAGATTCAAAAATTTTATATTCTATATCTATAGCCATAATTGCAAAAACATGGACAAAGTCGATAGAATAGCTGCGGATCCAAGGTCTACTATTGACAACGTCGTATATTGTGAAAAAGAAGCAAATTCATGAACTAAACCAAAATAGGAGAGCACACAGTGAGTATTGGCATTTGTTTCCATTGTTAAAAAATTACGATGAAAAATTTGAATCATATCTGAGGATGAAGCCAACTACTTTAGACTACCGTCTATGTAAAGTTAAGGACAGGCTGCAAAAAAATTGGTTTAATCTGCATACCGAACCAATTACACCTGAAGAAAAATTAGTCGTAACACTAAGGTAAATTATTATTATTAATATTACAATAAAAAGGGTTCTTCGCCTTAACACTAATTGTGTCTATTCATGGTCTCGAGTCATAAGTTCATTCAAGAACAAAAAAATTGATGAAAAATATTTTGTATTTTTTAGATGCTTAGCGACCGGAACATCTTTTAGAGATGCTCCGACAGATTTATCCTTTTCTTTTCGAATGGGAAAATCAACAATAAGTAAATTGGTCAAGGACGTATATGTGGCTTTGTGGACCATCTTGTGTCCTTTTCATATGCCAGTGCCTACAACAGACACATTTATGGACATAGCCCAAGATTTTTATCTTTATTGGGATATCCTACATTCTGTGGGGGCGATAGACGTAAGGCATATTAGGATTAAAAAGCCACCCAATTCCGGATCACTATTCTATAATTACAAAAAATTCATTTCCATCACTTTGCAAGCTGTTTGCGACAGCCATTATAGATTTGTTGTGATTGACATCGGAGAATACGGTCAACGAACGAATCAAGACGCGAACTGTATGACAGTTTCGTAATTGCTCCGTATTTTTTGATTGGCGACAGCGCATATCCCTTCAGCAGTAATTTATTGAAGCCATATCCAGGAAAAAATGTATCTAAAAGTCAAAAAGTATTTAACAGAAGGTTGTTGAGAGCGAGAGTCTCGGTAGAATGTGCTTTTGGTCGATTGTGCCAAAAATTTCGCATATTCTATAAAACAATGGAATATATGCCAGAAGGAGCGTCAACAATAGTCAAATGCGCGTGTATTTTACAAAACGTTATTATTGACTGTGAAAAGCCTGACATTAAATTGTTACGAGAAGCGACTCTAGAAGCAGATGTTCTTGTAGGAGATGAATGTGAAATAGATTATCAACCTTTAACCGGAGACGGTGGAAGAGTTAGAAGTAAAATTAATGATTTCTTTTTGAACCACCCTATTGACTGAACATTTTAGCAATCCCACAAATTTTTGAGGTAAAGTATTTGATATTGCTATCATGTACAAAGATTATTTATAAAAATATACTTTATACTTTTATCAATTTCAGTTATGGACAACCCGAGGCCTTCTGCTACTTGTGAATACCTATCGCAACAATTTTATGGAGACACAACGAACTCGTGCGTGCAATATTCTAGTTTTAGAATTAATAGCAGTTTAAGTGAAGTTCAACAATGTGTATTTATAATAGGGATTGTTTATTGTCATCAAGTTAATGTACTGGCGAGAAGCAGATCGACGAGTGCGCTGAGAACCCCTGCACCAACACGGTTACCTGTACCGATGCCGTCGCCGGCTTCAGCTGTATCTGCCCGCCAGGATTCACCGGTGAGTGATGCTATCAGAACGTCGGCGACTTCCAAGGCGAGCCCTACCTCGATGGGGTAACCTGTGTCGACCTCGTCAACAAGTTCAGGTGCCAGTGCGTGCCCAGCTATACACGGGCAGACTCTGCCAAACCCTGTGTCAACGGCGGATGCAGCCTCGACGTCGGCGAGTGCAAGTGCTCGCCCTGCCATCATGGAGGTACCTACTGGAATCGAGTCAACGGCCTTGTCCTGTAACGAGTCTCCACCGCGAGCTGGCTACTGGTCCCCACCGCGGCGGCTCCGCGACGACGCTCTAGAGTAATCGGATCCTGTCGTCTAATTATCATTGTTCCGCCAATTTTTTTTTTCACGCGTATACGTGGGAGGAGCGTCTTCGTTTATTGTATATTGTATGCAAAGAGAAACATTTGCGAGCAGATAATACTTTTTAAGGAAAAAACAGCGTATAGTTTTGTTAGCACCGGTACTACCGAAACGCATTGTGCATTAAAAGTTTTTACCCGTTATTACCTAGAACACTCCGTGATTGCAACCAGGATCAAACCTCCTATATTCCATTATTTATAAATTTATCCTGATAAATGCGTCACTGTGTGTGTGCTGGTATGAGCTTCAGGCAGTGTAGTTTGGTTGAAGGAAGCTCGGTTGGGGCAGCTGCAGAACTAGTGGCGGCGCATTTTGCTGAACGATGCTAGGAGGTACAGTTTGCGGTGGCTGAGGCTGCTGAGGTGCTGCAGCTGAAGGCAACCAGCACCATTGTCCTGATGATGATCCATCCAGAATAGACTCAAACTTCGGTTACCTTCCAAAAAACCTTATATGTGAAAATAATATTAATATAAAGAAAACTTCAGACCCCGGCCAACAAAAGCCCACTGGTGGAACGAGCAATGCTCAGAACTTACGAATAAACGAAGGAAAACAGCCAGTATCTTACTCAAATCCCCCAACTATGGAAATCTAAAAATTTTAAAAGAAACCGAAAACAAGACAAAAAAGAAAATAAATGCGATAAAAAAAAAGAAAAAATCAGAGCATTTTTAGAAGAAAAATTAAGCCTCGATATAGATACTAAACAAATCTGGAGCGCCATAGCCGTTTTTAAAAATGTTAGAAACTCCAAACCAAAATTCCCAAATAATGACATCCAACTATCAAAGAATGCCGAAAAATTCATTAACGACCATTGCTCTGAAAATACAAGCGAATCATACCCTACAACAATCGAAAATGACGACCTATAAAATTGCTTTACCTCACTCGATAACCAATTCACCGAAGAAGAATTTAACCTAGCCCTCAACGCGTCCAAGAAAGCCTCTTCTCCAGGAACAGATCAAATCGATTATAAGATGCTTGAGCACACCCCTACCAACTTCAAAACCATTTACTTGATTCCATTAATCACTTTCATCAGCAAGGGAAATGTTGGAAAAACTTCTTAATAACCCTTATACCAAAAAACTCCAAAAATAAATTTCGGCCGATTTCATTAGCATCATGTATCTTAAAGCTAACAGAAAGAATGATTAACACAAGGCTAATTCATACAATAGAACAGAACAACTTTATTCCCGAAATACAATATGGCTTCCGAAAAGCCAAATCATGCCAACACGCAATCGCCCATTTTATACTTGATTTACATACAGAGTTCCACGAACAAAATTTAACTTGCCAATCATTCTAAACAAAATTCTACGCAATCTTAAAATACCTATAATTACTAGAAAATTTATATACAATTTAATTATAAGAGCACTGGAATCCCCCAAGGATGCGTACTCAGTCCTCTTCTATACAATATGTACGTTAGCTTCCTACAAAAACTGTTACCCAAAGATATACAACTCATACTGCAGTATGTCGACGACACTTTGATATATTGCTCCGGAAAAGACTTACATCAAAATATTGCCAAACCAGAAAACGCCCTCAAAATAATTAATCATCACTTATTAAACCTAAAACTAAAAATATCTCCAGAAAAAACGAATTTCATAATCTTCTCCAAACTTCCCGTTCATACTCTGCAAGAATATAAACTAAACTTCAACGGTACTCATATCCCACCATCAGACAAAATAAAATATCTCGGCGTGATATTTGATAAAAATTTAACATGGAAAGACCACGCCAAATATGCCATGGAAAAATCTTAACCACCAACTTAACATTTTAAAAGCCTTAAGGGACACATGGTGGGGAAGACACCCCTAAATACTCCGAAGCGTATACATAGCTCTAGTCAGATCCACTATGGAATACAGTCATTTTCTTATCTTATCAAGAATACTTCGCTATTAAGTAAATTTCAAAAAATGCAGAATCAACAAATTAGGCTCGCTCTAGGCTACCGTATATCAACCCCCATCAACGTGTTACATGCTGAATCCAAAATTCCATATTTTGACATCAGATTACAACAGCTGTCAGATAATTTTATATTAAAACTCAAGACCCTAAATGACAATCCCCTCTTATAAAAAATCTCGAAATTAAACTCGGATTTAAAAACCAAAGATGTTCACGGGCGTCTCCCAAACCTGAAAATAATTAAATCGTTTCAAAAAATTTCAAATATTACTCACAACAAAATTCAAATGCACTCCCACCCAATCCCCTACGACTACCCATACCATGCCACTATTTACGATACGAACGTAGACATCTCAACCGGGATTCACTTGAAAAAATCAACAAATCCACAACAATCTTTTCAAGAAATTTTTAGCTCCGCTCTACTAAACTCGTACACTATTTTTACCGATGCATCTAAAATCAATTCCGAACTACCAGTGGGACTCTCATTATTCTCTCCCTCAGATAATCACAGTGAAATATATAAAATTCCCACAAACCCCACAGTGTACTCTGCCGAAGCATTAGCGATTTACTTGGCTATACATCATATACAACGCAAAGACTGTAATGAAGCAATAATATTCCCAGACTCCCTAAGTACTCTCGCTGCAATAAAAAATTATTCCCCAATAACTTCTAAAAATACATCACACATCATATTGGACATAAAAACTCTTCTATACAATATCAACAATAATAATCGCAGCATAACGCCCATATGGATACCTGCACACGTGGGCATTGTTTTCAATGAAAAAGCAGATCAACTCGCAAAAAAAAGTAGTAAACGACGGAATAAATTTAATTTCAATGCTTCCTTTCACAGATTTTTCAGAATCCATACGAAATGATATGAAAACCAGCAACTAAACCAACTCAAGTCACAAAGTCACCTGAAAGGAACTCTATATTTTATTTATTACTTTAACGAGAATAATAAAAAACCCTGGTTCGCAAACTGCAAACAGAAACGTGAACATATCACAACTATAAATAGAATACGTTCGAATCACTACTCCTTAGCAGCTAGCCTCTTTAGAAAAAATATGTCAAATTCTCCCAACTGCACATGCGGACATCCATACCAAGACATCACCCACATTACATGGGAATGTTCTCTATACGACCTACCCAGAATCTCATTAAAAAACAAACTAGAGCATCTTTTTAAGAAAAGAAAAAAGAGCGCTTGGAGTGAAAACATAGTAGATCTTCTCGAAGACCCTAATGATACACCTTCCCAACTATTAACAGAATTCCTGATAAGAAAATGTAAAATTCAACCATAATAAAATATAACCCACCAAAAACGCCTTCAAATATGCTTCCCCGCATATACACACTCAAAAGCCGCGCCTCTTGCGCACCTATGAAACCTTTGAAAAAATAACCTACCTAGAGGTACAATACAATCCAATTTTCCATCCTCACACATGCATAGTGGCACATCGGAGTCCCAATCGGGTTCCACGGCCATAAAACCAAAAGAAAGAGTGTAATTGCGACAGTAGCGCCTAAATCCAAGCGAGTGAGCAAACCTTGAATTTTAGTGTTCAATAAATAGCATATATATGACTGCTGAAACTTATATATATCATTTTCATAGATAGTTTGAATAAAAAAAAATTTTAGCCAGTCCATCTCACACAGAATCACCCAAACGTTTTAAGCTTTTCGCTCTGCAGACTTTATTTAAATTGATCAATTATACAGTCTAAAGGGTGAAAACTTAAACCCAAATGCTTTAACCCTACAACCCCTCGGATCTCGAGGTCAGCCTTTTAAAAACACTGATTTCAAGAGCAAAATTGAACAAATAAAGATGGTATGTGACTCTATCACTCGAAAGTATAGTATATAGACTAAAAAATATACTCGAAAGTATAGTATTTAGTCTATTTAACGAAATGTTCAACCGTGATTTGAATGATTAATATAATGTCTAAATATTTCAAGCTTTTCCCTCTGCAGGCTTAATTTAAATTAATTAATTATACAGTATTTAGCGAGAAAACTAATACCTAAATGCTTTAACCCTACTCCCCTTCCATCCTGTGGACAGCCGTCGGAAAACACAGTAATTAAGCCCACATGCACTAAAACCTTAGCTCTAAAACTCTAAGCTCCTAAACCTTAAGCTCTCAAACCCTATGCTCCTTTGCCGTAAGCTCTTCAACCTTGAAGTTCTGACACTTTAATCTTAAGCTCTTATATCTTAAGCCTGTAAACCGACATTTCCTTACACAGCAAGTTTAAAAAATTTATATTCTATGCACTAAACCCTAAGTTCTCAAGGCCTAAACTCCGAAAATCAAGGTTCTTAAACCCTAGGATCTTAAACCTCAAGCTGTGAAACTAAGCTCCTAAACCCACCTACCCCATACCAGCTAAACGCCAATCTCTTAATCTCTAAGCTTCTAAGCTCCAAACTCTTAAGTCCTAAGCTCTTAATCCTTAATCTCTTATACCCTAAGCTCTCAAACCCTAAGTTCATAAGCCCACCTACCCCCAGGCAGTAGTTATAAATAATTAAACCTCCATACACAAAGCTCTCAAATTCTAAGCTCTTAAACTCACTTACATCTAGGCAGAAAATATGAAAAATTAAACCTCCATACCCTAAACCCTAAGCTTCTAAACCCATAAATCCTGACACAGCTAGTTTAAAAAATTTGACCTCTATGGGCTAAATCCTAAATTCTCAAACCCTTAGCTCCTAAACCCACAAACTGACAGACAGCGAGCTTAAATAATTAAACCTCTATGCACTAAAGCCTAAGCTTTTAAGTCCTCCTACCCCCACACAGCGAGTATAAATAATTAAACCTTGATATCCTAAGCTCTTGTACCCTAAGCATCTAAACCCACGTATAGTTCCAGACAACGAATTTAACAAATTTGACCTCTAAGCGTTAAACCCTTAAAACCCTTACCTCTTAAACCCACATACTGCTAGACAGGGATTTCAAATAATTAAACCCTCGTGCGCTAAACTCTGAACTCTTAAGCCCTAAGCTCCTAAACTCTATGCTCTTAAATCCTAAGCTGATAAACTCTAAGCTCCTAAACTCAAAGCTCTTAAACCCTAAGCTCCTAAACCCGTTCTACCCCCTGGCGGCGTGTTTAAATAAATAAACCTCAATTCCTCAAACCCTAAGCTCCCTGATTCACCAACCCCCAGATAGCGAGTTTAAATCATTAAACATAATTACACCGACCCCTAATCTCTTGAATGTCGAGTTTGGTGTAACAACTTGCCATCTACGTAACGAAAAAAGAATATACGTTTATAAGATAATTTTGAAATGCATTCCGTCTCGAGATCATCCATAACTATATCAGCAAACAATCCCGAGATAGGAGAGCCCATTGGTGTGCCAAAAAGTTGAACTCTTCGCAGTGTATAAGCAAGGGCTATCGGCTACTTCATCACTTCCGAGACAGTAGCCGACAAATAAACAATAGTGAGTCATTTGTCGGTTTCTCTCGCTTAGAATTAGCCGGGGGAAATGTTTTGAATAGTGTATTCGTTACAAAATCGCTCCGCAAGCGTAATAAGCTCTCCGTTGTTGTTTTTCTAAAAAGATTTTTTGTACACATATTCTTTTTAATATAATAATAAAATTTTTGACAGTTTCCTGAAAAGGACGACAATGATCGTCGAAACGTTGACAAGAAAAAGAATGGGTGTTTTTATTTAACCCATTCTATATAACTTGCCTCGGGAAGATCGATCAATTCTTCCATGATTACTTATAAAACATCACTGACGGATAAACTTACAGTAGAAAGTGTACGCACTTATCTACACACTTCTTTTGAATAAAAAAAGTTGTTTATAGCACAGGGTGGCATAAATCCGCACTTAAGCCACGGCTATCCGTGGCATAAACAGTCGATTATGGCACCGTGATTATCACACTCGCTACGCTCGTACGATATTTTATAGCACAGACTAGCATAAATTCGCTGCCACGGCTATCCGTGGCATTAACAGTCCATTTTGGCACCACAGGTTAGCGCACGAGCGTAGCGAGTTGTTACTAAACATTTTTTTTAAATTTCTCATACAAATTTTCCAATCGCGAATTGCATTATTTGTTCCAAAGAGTTTACTTATAGATTTTGCTTATGGTCATAAAATATACCTACGGCTTACCAAACTTACCGATGCATATGTATATTTAAAATATATGTGTACTTCGGAAATCGGCTAACATTTAAAATACATGTGTATTCCCATGGGACGAAACATTTTCTAAACATATAATATTGTTTGTTTATTGAATTTTAAATAATACCTAAGGGTTGCCTCCCCCAATTATTTTTCTGTCAATATCATTGTACTTGACGAGGATTACACATAATCATCTTGTATTTTGAAAATGTTATTGTTCATGAAAAAGGGAACTAACAGCAACATTAAAAAAATTTTCCAAAAAAGTCACATAACAAGGTTCCTCCTGTAGACCACTGACATTTTGCTCAAGCTTTCTCTAATAGTTTTCTTTTTTTGGCAGTGCACTGAAGTTATTGTACCGAAAATTGTAATTGTCACGTTAAAGGTTTAATGGAACCAGACAAAACTGCAAAATTGAACACTAATTTCATGATATTTTATCCAGTGTGTAATTCAAAAGCACTTAATGAGTAAATCTGAAAAAAATGCATGGAATATTCTGTCAAACTACTGAGAAAATTCAAGTTTACGTGCTATTCTGATAGGTATAACTTATTTCGTAATGCAATGTGAATTATCACCAAGTAGAAATGACTTAGATCGAAAGTTATGACAATTTGAAGAATATGATCCAAATTAGCTATTTTTATTTTAAAACCCGAGAATTCTACAAGTAATATTTCGAGCAATTGCTCAACGTAGTATGCAAGTTTTGACCAGTACATTCAACGTGGAATTTTTTTTTATAAACGTCCTTTTTATACAAAGGTTTAAAACTAATAACATATATTTTCAATATTACTTATGATTGATAAATGATTACTTTGATAACCATTTATCTAAGCTACTAGTCACAGAAATAATAACAGTAAATTACGCACACCCAAGGATAATTGCCCTTCGTTTTTTTACCACCTATCGATATATAAAGTTTGAAATCAGGATATTCAAGCATTCAAGAAAATAATCTCACCATCATCAAAAACGTTTTATGTTAGTTTACCTGTGCGCAAAGGATGATGCTAATGAAGTGAAAAACTTATGTGCCCTAATATTGCAAAACTTGAAAAAAAAGTAGATTTTCATTAGTAATAGTAGATTGAGCAGTAATTTGTTACATACGTGAGTGGCAAAATACGTGCTATAGTGATCTAAAGTTATAGTTTTGTATATTTGAACTACATATTAATATCTTGTAAGATAATTAAAGGGTATGTCAATTAGAACAATATATTTTTAATAAAACAGTAATCTATTTTACGATGAAATTAAAATTACAGTGTATATGACATTTATTAACAAATTGACGTTCCTTCTTGTTCTTATTAAACCAACCACACGCAACAGGATGGTCCCTGAAACCTACAATTGTCTTATCTCATTCGCGTAAGATTTCAATTTATCCATCTTTCTTGAAACAAAGTGAAAAATACGAAAAGATCTAGTTTACACTTAGTGTAGAATATTGTTTACTTTTTTTGTTCGACACGTTTAGATCATGGGTTTTTTAAAAGCATAATCTCATTCATTAGCGTACAATATTAGAAAACAGAATTTTATCTGGAATAAAAAATAAAATGCCAACAAATAAATTATAAAATGTTTTATAATTTAATTTCATTTAAAATTATTTGAATTAGCATTCAAACATAATATTAAATATTTTATGACTTTAAAGTACAATCGTGTAACGTTAGAAACAATAAGATTACAAAAATGGGATGTATTCTTGTGTTTTCCATCTGAAACAACATTGTAATTCTAAAGAAGCGAATCTTATCGTTATAAAATGCATTATAATTCTGCGATATTCAAAACAAAAATCAGTTTAAAATAAACTTAGAAAGAGCGCCACACAATGGAAACTTAACAGATTAATTTTTTTCACTTATACACAAATCTAATTCTAGTTTTCATACACGCAATTTTAAAATGACGGCCTTGAAAAGGACTTTTTCGATTAACACCGTTAATGACTATTTTTTCTCTTACAATCACTTACCGTTTAAACATTCGAGATTAGGGTATACAATAATAATGTCTGGTTTGCAAAAAATGGCTATTTAAGCCTACTTGAGTAATCCGAAGAGGAAAACCCAATATTTTCGGTGTCTAATTTATGGATACAGTCTTCGTCATTTTGCTGTTTTGGACGGACCGTTTGCAATTTTTCTTCGTTTATGAATCCAATTTTGCATACACCATTGAAATATCTTCACCATTAAACGTGTTATTTGCACAGATATTAAATAAAATCGAATTATATCGTTAAAAAAATTTATTAGCATATATATAATGTATATATATATAATATATATCTATACGATTGATGGTAATCTTATATACGATCGCGTTTTAAAATTTACAAAGCAGTCGATTTAAGAAATGAAATTTGAAATGTAAAAACATTTTGTAATGTTCAGTTCCCGTAATGAAGCAACTTTCTTACGTTTTTTTTTTTTGCTCGTCTATAAAATATAAATTTACGTAGGCCGTACCCTTAAAATAAGACATGTGAGGGAAAGCTCGTACTGGCCCAGTAAATATAGGTAATAACCGGCTTTCAAATATACGACTCTTCGCAAACTCTATATTTTAATGATTATACGCGTAAACAACTGAGCTTTCTGAGTTCGAATACAGCATTACAGTAGTACACCAAAAAAGCTCGGCAACTACGCATCGCTTCTTTTTCGCTGTTTTCAACAAATGTACAATCTCCACGATGTATTTGTGAATGGTGAATTTTCACCCTTCAGGAGAGGCAACAGCAAGCCAAGAGCTAAACTATCGAAACAAGTTAAAAGATATATTCGTTTGATTTTAATTGAGCTTAAAAAACTTTACACATAAGGTTGAAATAATTTCTTTCGTAGGAATGAAATATTTTCCGTATTGATTGTCCCTACTTCATTGTATAAAAAATAAATTAGAAATTAATTAATAATTACAATGCCACTTAGCATTTGAAAAAGTCAATATCAAAAGAAGTTGTTCATAAATTATAAAGTACGTAACAACTTTTAGAACTGCAGTAGTTTCTTTTCGTAATACTTGACCGTTGCACAAACTCCTTTACCATTCGATAGAGAGGCAGTTTGAAGCTATTCTTAAAACTGCTCTTATTATTGCATACTAAAACGATTAGATACCTAGGTCACTTCTTTACCTTTTAAAAATTACCAAGTACCAACATTTTGCAAAGTACATTGCGAGATACTCGGTGATGCTTTTCGTTTCTCGCTTCCTTTTTATAATCTTGTATATGGCAGCCAGAATGTGATAATAAAAGAACGAAAAAATAGTAATATAGTAATAATAAAAGTAAAATCGATAAAAATAAAAAATATTCTTAAAATAACACGGTGCCGAGTCTACACTTCATTATGATCACTAGGTCCACACTTCCAGATCCAAAATGGTACTCTCTCGATTTTTTAAAATATCACAAACTTCGGATTATCGATTCAAAATAAAGACGACGTTTCTCCAGACTTCGTGAGTTCCTGTTCTACTCGTTATCGAACACGAAATCTCCGCCTAGAAAAAAGGCGTGAGCGCGTGCACAGACGTAAGTTCATATCCGAACATTCGATCGGACGAACTTTTTCTCCGCTAGGAGTCAAAGCGAAACTTCGTAATCTTAGTCAGCTTAACACTTTACATGACGCGCTGATCAATATTGCGAAACTTCGCATTGGCTATTACTCAGTAAGCCGATGCCTCTTTATACTCGGAGCCCTCCATGGTGAAGAAATCTTCGAGCTTCCACTGGAGAGTCTCGAATGTCGGCCTCTTCATCGGATCCTTGTTCCAGCATTCGAGCATGATGTCGTAAAGCGGTGGTGGACATCCCGGCGGACAAGGCATGCGGTAACCGTGTTCGACCTGATGTAACACCTCAGCGTTCGTCATACCTAAAATTCGTAAGTTTTCATTACAATTAGCAATGTCCTATTACTGAGTGCTAGACAGTTTGAAAAATTTGGAAAAGAACTGTATACTAACCAGGATAAGGTATTCGTCCGTAAGTAACGAGCTCAGTGAGCAAAATTCCGAAGGACCAAACGTCAGATTTAATACTGAACTTGCTGTAGTTAGCGGCCTCAGGCGCGGTCCATTTAATAGGGAAACGCGCACCTATACGAGCTTCGTATTCATCCTCCTTTATTAACCTGGCCAAGCCAAAGTCGGCGATTTTGACAACTGTTCCATCCGAGACGAGGACATTACGCGCAGCCAAGTCCCTGTGAATATAGTTCTGCGATTCAAGGTAGGCCATACCTGCAGCTATCTGTGCTGACATGTCGATCAATTGCTGGAGTTTCAATCCTCGACCCTTTCCTAAAATAAATCATTATCCCTAGTTAGTATATTATTTATAATATTCAACAAACAACTTAACTAAATAATTATTAGAAGAAAAAGGAAGTTAAATAAAAATTGAAGAATCAAATAAAGTAACTGAAGAAAATACCTTGCAAGAACTCGAGCAAGCTTCCATTCCTCATAAGCTCTGTGATAATGTAAATGGGCTCCTCCATGGTGCACACGGCGTACAACTGAATTAGTTTTGCATGTCTCAACTTCTTCATGATCTGCGCCTCGGCAAGGAAATCCTTAGGATCCATAGTGCCGGGTTTCAAAGTCTTGATAGCTACTGGTGTCGTATTATTCCACAAGCCTTCCCATACTTCACCGAACTGTCCCTGGCCGAGTTTGCGCACAAATTTGAGCGACGATCTGTCGATCTCCCACTGGTCACGGGTGCGATGGCTTAGTCCCTCAGTTACGGGTTTCTCCACCTGTGAACAGAAGCGGAAGACAGAGGCGCGATTGCGCCCCATCAAAGTTAGTCTAATTCTCAATTCGGTTGTTTGCAAAGAGCCACTCTAATGCGAAACTCGTTTTCGTTTGATCGTTTTCGTTTGACTGTGAAGATGCGTGAACTGGCGCGAGATAATTTTTCAATATAGCTACATGATACAGAGAAATAGAGACAAACAGTGCGACTGATTAACTGATTGATTTGACGGTAAGCTGTGGTTCATACTTTGGTATTGATTTGGAGCGTGATGGATGAAAATTGTACAATACAAAAAAAGTTTTTGTAAACTTTACAATACTTTGGAATAGTTACATCAGTTACAGTACAAACTGAACTAGCGCATGAAGAAGATTCGCAGAAACACGATGGCTGTGCAAAGATTCATTTTAACAGTGTTACAATAATGATCACTGCAGAACTATGAATTCTCTGAAAGAACGTGTACTTCAGGCTTTCATTGGTGCACTAATTTAACAGCTCAGACAGTTAGTACAGAATAACGAAAGCTGAAACCTTTTGAAGTCTTTGGCCATGAGACATTGTATTTACAAGTATGGATTCAGTTTCCACTCACAATTAGTAATATTTAGTGCAAGTTTCTCATAATAAATGAGATTGCATAAATTTTAAGAAAATATATTTTTTAATCAATGAATTACTATTAAAAAAATTAAACTTAGAATTTTCATTACTTTGTGAACATTTTACAACAATTTGCAGCAATTAATTTGTGAAAATATACGGTGAGTTTGGATATCAGTCACAATAAAAAGTTATTTTGCAGCAATGCCAATAACAGTGCCATTGTTTGCAAGAAATTTTACATGCTTCTTAAATTGCATATATAGTGTATATACATAAAGATATTATATTAATCCATGCAATATAAAGAGTTTCATTTTGGCATATTTATTTCAAATAGTTTAAATGAGCCAGATGAAGGAATTATTAATTTCTAATTCTTGGTTTTTTAAATCTTTTAAGGGAAATTTGTTCAGAAAATATTGATAATCTGTTCATACAAAGCTCACTGTAGCACAAAAATATGTAAATTTTCCAGTGACATTATTTTTAACAACTTTGTAGAAATGTAGAGTATCTCATATAATGGATATTGTTGTTGATAATTTATGAATAACATCTGATTGATTGACAGCAGATGCAATGCTGTTCATGATTAGAAACTGAATTTCAAGCACTTGTATGATATTTACCATACAATAAAATATCAGCAATTTTTTATAAGTTTTACTAAAAAAATTTAGTGCTTAATATTCGTTTATCCAAGGCACAACAAATCTAAAATCTAGAATCTATAATCATGGAGTACCATTTAATACACAAGATTGTCATGTTGTTATGAATGAAAACTTAAAGCGAAAATACTATTAACTCTGAAACATAATTCCATATATTACCGGCTTATGCTAGATAGAAGCAGAGGATGACATGGTGGTGCATATGTTTGCAATGAAAATAAACATTGTAATATAATGGTACATTCAATTTACCAAGAAAATCCAGCGGGAAGTAGGGTAAGCAAAAACAGAAAGATATAAGTCTGTTAAGACAGGTCGTCTTGAAAAAATCGATTTACACTAGTATAAAAGACTATTTTAATAGATTATGTAATATAAATAAGTTTGTTTGTTAAAGATAACTCGGTAGCTTTTTCATCAATTTGAAAATGACCCAAGTTATAATAAATTGTTGAGCTGTCAAACTTAAGAAGATAAGTTTTTAATGTACTGTAAGTTATCAACTACTTTTTATTGGATTTCTATTGTTAAGCAAAGTCCAACTAAAACTTCATCAAAAGCTATATGTGTATTTATTTTATTTCTTACTTTATTGTCAAGTATTAATAACCCAAGGGATTTCCGAATATTATTTCCACATATATTAACACATACTTATAAATGGAAAATGTACATTGGAAATTATGTACAACGAAATTCATGTCAATATTTTAAACAAAAAGGGCTCTCAAGTAAATTGGACTAGTAAATATATATTTTTAATAAAATGTCCTCAAAATCCCTTGACCCTTTCAAGTTTCACCAGTAACACAGCAACAAACAATACCTCACTTACAACAAAATGATTTAATACTTGTACTTTAGTTTTTTAGAAAACAGCCGACCGCAGTAGTAAAAATAATATTAATATAATATTAACAACAACACCGGTTAATTAATACCGGTAATAATAAACATTACTGGTTAAGGAATCATCAGAAGGTGTCTTACCTGCACACAAGGTTTGCACAAGTTGACGCAAAGGCCGTCGGCATCTTTGCTGTAGTGCTCCACGAGATCCTGAAGATTTCTGAATGTTGTTCGCCTCGCAATAAAGAAACCGCCCTCATCTAATTGCCGAATCCTATAGTGCTTCACTGTGTCACCGTCACGAACTAGAATTTAGAATGTATGCATTTATTTTTCAATGCTTCAAACAATTTTATCACAGCAGCTACAGCTATGCAGAAAATAATAGTTAATGCTTTTTCAAAAACTAAAAAAAATTATAAATAAATTTAGTATCTTGAAAGCTTTAAAAACAAATGTTATGAATTCGTGTAAACGATACAGCACAAAAAAACCATTGAAACCCAAAGAAAATTTCATTTTCAAGAACGAACTTGTCATGCAGACAATGCTTTAATTATGAAATGACTCTACAAAACAGCAGGAAACGACAATCTCTGTATACTTGGTATAAATAAGTTTTATCACTCTTGCGGCAAAATGACAAAGAGCTAATGCGTCATTCAAGTTCTTATAATACCAACTATTCGGTAAAATTTCCAAGTTGCAATGATAACTCTTGTTAAGAGTGATCTACACTTTTTCTGTAATTTCGACTTGGCAGCGATCCCACGATAAACCTCAACATTTTTTTACGATCTTAACAGTGTCAACGAAAGAAAAGTTAATTTAACTAAGCTTCATTGCCTGTAATAAGTATCCAAATATACAACAAAATTATTTTTATAAAATAAAAGTTGAAATAAAAATTTTATTTCATTAATTACGTTTGACGAGAAACATTGTGGTTATTTAATTTTAATACATACAAATTTGCTCCAAACATTCTTTAATACTTATTGTAAAAAGCATAATTTGATTTATGACGATTGAGTCTGGTAATCAATTGCAGTAAACAAAAAACGTTTTCTGACATATAGGCGGTAGGTCGCTGGAGGTTTGGAGCACTCTTGAAATTTCTCCTGCGCAGCAGATAAGAAATAATTTAATTGCAAAATTCATACCTGAAAGCGAATAATCATTGTGTCTACTCTCTGAATCTCGAATCAAGAATGCTCCGTGATCGTTTTCTGGAAGCAGAAGCTTCTTCTCAGCTTCGATTCGCTTGATCTTTCTGAAGTACCATCTAAAAATGGAAATAAATCTACAATTAGTAATCTCACCAAAAACCAATACGTAATACAAATTGACTTTTGCAAAAAGGAAATAACTAAATTTCGTAAATCAATTCAAAGAGCAATTCTATCGGCGCAAAACGTATTTCACCGAGCGACGTACATCATTTTGGATCTCTAGCATTCCTCAATTTGGCCACGCTGCGATTACAATAATCGTTAGAATCATCGTCTATTTACACCGAGATAAAAATAAACTAGACTTTCTCCTCTCATCCGCGAATTCTCGCGATTCGCATCGGCGTAAGCAAAAAATGCCATTCTCTCGCGCTCGGCGATCGAAAAAAAAGCCTCGCATACCCTTCGTCTCGTGCGGATTAGTCAATGATTCGCGCGCGAGCGCAGGTGAAAGCAAGGTTGTTCGCGCACAGGAAAAACTTCGCCGAGGGAAACTCCGCCGTCGTCGTCGTCGTCTGTCTCTTTCGTTGTGTAAATGTGTACTTGTGCGAGCGCGCTACGCTCGCGTGTGTATACACTGCACGGAACCTCGAGAAAAATTCGTGACGATAACGGGACACGGCTCTCGAGCGTCACTCTCCGAAAACGCATCGCCGCGCGCGATACATGCCCATACAACACCGCACTCCTCGCGCGCATTCGTTCGGTTTCATAACCACGCGCGCAGGTGAGTTCGTAACTAGTAACTGTAAAGCAGCCTTGCAGCGCGCATTTCAACTAGGAAGAGGAGGATGCCTCTGCAGACGAGTATATGAGGTCAGTCGCAGAACTCCCGAGGTGACACTTGTTTTTCACGCGCGATTCACGGATTGCTCTATAGTGTACTTACACACGACGATATAGCCTCGAGCGAAATCGAATCGACGTTCGATGGCAATACAATTTTATCAAGAACCGAGAATAGAAAACGGAGCTCGAAATTCACGTTGGATTTGCAAAAAGAAAAAAATGAAATAATATGAAATAAAAACGCTCCCTCGCATTGGTTTCGCAAGAAAAAGAACACGGTGTGATTCAGCTTACATAAGAAACCAAAGTAAATCAAGTGGTATGTGCTCTGCTTACCTAAGCCCACGCTATTTAATCAAATTGAATAAAGGAAACAATGGATTGACACAGTTTTCCGCTGACCGCAATGAGAAGAAAGCCCGTTCGATTTCGTAAAAAATAATGCCGCGCAAATACAAGAACAAATGTTTACAATCGAGTGCAGTATGGGTAAACACGAGACGATTGTTGTACCAATATGAGAATAGAAAACGCGCGGTAATCCAGAAATATTGCAGATGATGGCAGACTCCACTGGAGAGGCGACCTACAAGTGAAAGTGAGCGAGACAACTTACGGTTCAGCCTCAATACTCTTGAGCTTGGCGACGTAGTTGCTGGGAATGTATCCCTCCTGTCTGGTCCTCTTACTTCTGGCGAGCCACCAGTCGCCTTGCGTGTCATTGAGTATCTCCAAATGTTCTCCCTTGCGGAAGCTGAGATCCTCGTCGGTCCTCGCGTCGTAGTCGTAGAGCGCGACGAAGATCTTGGCGGTCGGCACGTCGGTGTCCGGTATCTGAGGCATCGGTCTGATCGGATCCGGAGGCGGCGTAGGTACTGGGCTCACCTGCGAGGCCACGGCTTCGATGCTCGGATTGCATATCCGCTCGGGCTTCTCTTTCTCCACGTCGGTCTGGCAGCTAAAGCAGTTTCCCATTTTGACGACGAGGCTCTTTCCTTCTCTCTAGCTCGCTTTATTGGATTCGCGGCTTGGCGAATTAAGTCGATTGATTTGATATCGCACGCGCAAGTGCAACTGTTCCTCTTCTTCTTTTTGTTCGCGTCGTCGTCGTCGTCGTCGTCGTCGTCGTTGTCGTTGTCGTTGTCGTTGCCGTTGCCGTTGCCGCTGCTTTCACCCGCGTTCGACGCTCGGGCTCAGGACATCGCTCGCGCGCCGATCTGACATCCGACGACGGGCTTGCTGAACTGCTGACTTCTTGGGAATCATCCAAATTCTGATGGCGGCGTCTGACTGTGCGTTGTTTAGGAAGAGCTGGGAAAGATCCGCTTAGACGAGTGCCTGGAAAGGATAAAAATTTATTGGTCAGTAAGTGTAACGGAATTTTTTAAAATGAAAGTAAATTACAGAGACAATACACCGCTGTTACGTTAAAAATTAAAGTAAAGAAAAATTTGTCTAGAATTGTGTATAAAAAAGCCTGTTAAAGTAATAATGTTTGATCTAAAATTGAACGGTATTTACTATTAATTTATTCTAAATATGCATCACTTAAATGTACACTAATTCATGCGGATTGTCGGCCTGTTCTCATTCCATTGAGAAAACGTTTCCTATGTATCACACATTCCACATGAGGGCAGGTTTTTTCATTTGAATGGTTAGAAAACATTTTTACTAAGAACATGTATCAAAAGTGAAACTTTAACTAAAAAATTCAGTCTTTTGAGCATAAAAAATGTGCTGACTATTCAAATGGAAATCCATAAATTTATGATAAATATTTAAATAATATTTTCCTCAAAAGAAAATCTATACTTTATTGAGTTTAGAATTTTGTGGGCACGGTAAAAATTGTCTAAAATAACTACCTACATGCTTAATAACTTTGATTAAACGTAATACTATTTAAACAAACTCAACTTTATCAGAATTAATGTTCATACATAACGTAATACTCATTTTTCAAGTTATTAGTGCGCTTCTCCCGCCCCCATAAGGCAGAATTCCACTAATACTAATAATTAAGCTTTTTAAGTAGGTATGTTTAATATTCAAACCGCACTCCTTTTGATGATATGTATTATTTTCACCAAAACCTAGTTCTCTGCGTACAGTATATAACAATTTCTTATCCTAGTAGAACTTAAAATTTATTCCATTAAAAACGTTGTTAAAAATTTACAAGAATAATAAACCAACTTTCGGCAATACGAATCTCCGTATAACTGTAAATTTTAAATTCAATTCGCAGATTTTTAACACAATCATAAAAGTCAGTAGAAATCCAGCCAAAGTCGTAAAATATTTTTACGAATGAGAAGACGTTTGAATAAAATAAAATTAATGCGTATTAGCATAATCAATCAATAAACACCTATGCATATCATCGCCAAAAAAAAAAGTTTTAGTAACAAGTATACTCTCAAAGTCAACTCATCCCGACTCGAAAAAAAAAGTGGGAGAAAACGTAAGTGACGAAGCATCTCCCGCGCGAAAGCCAAAAATGAAATACCTAAAGAGCTCATTGAGAAAACCTTCCCACGACTATATATGCGCGGGAGCGAAGGAGCGCCGAGCAAGAGGGGAGGAAAATTAAAGCCCCGACTGCGCGGTATATCTATATACGTAAGTCGTCGGCGCGGACAAAGGGCCGCCGAGGAATGCTGCTGCCTCTTTCTGTCGTCTTTTATTTCTCTCTAAGTCCGTACAGCATACACGCACACGCGCGCGCTTTTGAAAGATGATTTTGTTTTCAACGGCGCTTCTTCTACAACAACGAGCTGCAAGTATATGAATTACACATCGCGGCATGGATTTAAGAATTTTCCGCGAGCCAGCGCGATAAAAGCGAATAACAAGCCCGCAAAAAATTTCTCTCTCCTGACTTCCGCATTTTCGAAGAACGCGCGCGCTCAAGGTTCGCGAAAGTGTTGGGAAGAAAGAGAGAAACACGTGTATAAGTGTCTGTGCACCATCTCTTCTGTGATACATGGCACATTACGTATGTATCCTTACTTTCGGTCTCGGTTCGTGTTATTTTTTTTCTTTTCCTGCACCCGAATCTTCCTCTCACTTTCGGAGAACACTCCAGTGCATCGCAGAGATCTCGAGACCGACAGAGAGAGAGAGGGAGAGAGAGAGAGAGAGAGAGGCGATTAGCCTTCGTGCAGTAACGATGATTTTCTATGTCAATGGACTCTTCCTGCTCTTTTATTCGTTCGTTCATGGGACGAGTTACACTTTTTGTCTCGTCGTCGAGAGAAAGCCGGGGATACGCTTTTTTTTATAAGAGCGTCTGACTCGTATCTTAATTAAGTGTATAAAGCGGAGATAAGATTCGAGAAAAAAACTCTAAATGACGCGAGCAATGCGGAATGAATGAAGCGATAGAAATATTATTCGCGTTCTGTTTATACCCCTCCCCGTTTGCCAGTATTTCCGATCCGTAATTGCAATGATTCAGAAACGCTTGTTTTGCGTTACTTACTGCGCGCGCTTCGCGAATCTCGGAGTCGAGAAGCACAAAAATAACCTTAATAAGTGCAGCAATAAATGGGGAGCACACTCTGATAAATTAGATGTATTATCGCTAAGGTTCTATCAGCTTCACAACAGTAGGCATAAGTAGTTAATTTTCTCGTAGGGCTACGCAGAAATTCTCTAGCCAAGTATTTAATCGTAAAAGAATAGGCTATATGCACGGTGCGCAGCGAAGCTAATAAAAAAATTTCACAAAGTACATTTTCGCGTATAGCGAGCATCTATATCCCGTAGAATTATTTCGTTTACGGTGTACGCAGGGTTATTTTCGTGCCAAGAGTCTTCCCGGCTTCGCAGAACTGAACACACGGACATGCAGCCGCACGCAGCCACACACACACACACACACACACACACACACGCGCGCGCGCCCTTGTACACATCCCTCCACACACGAGAGAGTACATCACTGTCATTATCGTCCTTTGAGAAGGAAAAAGCTGTAACAGCCGCGCAGCGGCAGCAGTCTCTCTCTCTCTCTCTCTCTCGACTTTTTCGTCGTTTATTCTCAACGACGGGCCTCACAGCCTGCGGTGTATACGACTCGCCCGTGCAAGGTCTTCTCTGTCTCTCTCTCTCTCTCTCTCTCTCTCTCTCTCTCGCTCGCTCGCTCACCCGCAAGGTGTATATATATAGCTATATACAGACACATCCACTCGCGTAAATCCAGACTCGACTCGCTCACTTTCTCGACTCGTCAGGATATATAGCAGCTATAATCTATATATATGCGCGACGCCCTATACGCGTTTACGCGCAACACTCGCGCACCTGCCGCACCACACGAGACAGGTATACACACGCACACATACATACTCGATACTTATAAGAAGCGCGCACTGCACTCGCATATTTATGCAGAGACGACGCAGCCCTCTCCTGGACACGAGCTTATTATACGGACATGCATATACGGTATATGGTATAGTGTAGCTGAACCGAACACACCTATACGCGATATTCGCCTCCGCCAGACTGCTGCACGAACACGATGTGCGTATACTCAGTGCCGAGGCGCGCACACACATTACACATAATACACCACCGCGGAAGCACTCTGAACCGCACGTCGATATACTGCGCGCGGATTGGAAAAACTACTGGGATCTCATGGCGCTCGAGCGGGATTTCGAGGCTTTAGTGCACTCGCGGGACGAGAAACGAGCAGGAGACTCCAGCAGCAGGAAGCAATGCCAGCAGCCACCAGCGAGACTTCGCCATTGTGCGCTCGAGACTCGGCCGCGGAGCAGCGCTGCCTGTCAGCTCGTTCTCTCTCTCTCTCCCTCTCTCAGCTCTCTCTCCGTATACTTGTGCAGCATACCGCATACGTATACCTATATATGATGTGAATCTGGCTCGCTGTCGGCTTGGCCGTGTCTCTGGAAAGTGGAGGGGAAGTACGCGGGGCGAGATGGATCGCTTAATGCTGCACTGGTGCAGTTTGTAGCTGTACGCGTGGCTGGTGTAGTATTCGGAATGAGTATAATTGTTTATTTCTTGCGCGGAGAGATGCGATTCTTGCATTTTTTTCAATTTCTTCAATCCACTGTACTTACGCAAAGTTGTCACCTTCCTATATTGTAGAGCGGATGATTAAAAATTTCAATTCGGTACAGACCGATGTTACCTAATACCTGATAATGTATGTACCATCTGAAACTGTGTTAGAATAGTAGTTCAAATCGAAGGGGACTCAACCACCTTAAATTGTTTGAATCAAGATCAAAAATTTATCGTTTAATTCTATTGTGGTCATCTAAATTTGCTTATACAAGACACTAATTGCAATGGTGTAGATTCGAAAACAATCTAAATTATACTAATTAATTAACGCTTTTAATTACTTTATTAGCTAGATCTACTTGAAACACACACCATTAAAAGACATAAAAGTTGTGTACAATGATCGCTGACGGTAAAAAGAACGC
This sequence comes from Philotrypesis tridentata, assembly GCA_018906965.1. Taxonomy (NCBI): domain Eukaryota; kingdom Metazoa; phylum Arthropoda; class Insecta; order Hymenoptera; family Pteromalidae; genus Philotrypesis; species Philotrypesis tridentata. Next base: position 461,984 of record JACCIB010000055.1, read on the forward strand.
AACAACAAATTGGCTGTGAAATCGCAATATTTTGAATGAAAGCAAGTGACGTTCCGATTTCTCCGGACCTCTCTCCTTACGCGAATACCGGGTTGGATTATGTACAGAGCTGAGTCTTATTATCGAGTTCACGCAAACATGTACAGTCACAGTGTACAATGAGGGTGTGTGATACTCGTTAAAACCGCAATTAAAAATGCGATGAAAAAACAAACGTGTCTTGGCTATCGGAAAACATTTGTAGTATGGGAAAAACCAGTGAGTCGATAATGCGAGTATCTAACGATAGTTTGAACTTCAGGAAAATCGAAAGTTATACGAAAATCATCGACCTATGTTTATCACTGTTTGTCGCACACAGGTTCTTACGGAATGAGCTGAGCTATGGAGAGTGATAATTTTGGAAACATATAGAGAGAGAATGAAATAAAATTTTTAGTGATTAAGGATGAAGTAAACAATTAAATTTTTAAATTTCGCGCCATAATGTAACAGAGGATAAAACAGAAAATTTGCTTATAAAAAATAGTAAAAACAAAACTTCAATAAAGCAAGACAGAATTGACCTTTAGTATATATAATTGTCTACCATTTCACGAAGTTTAAATGGTTAATATTCAAATATCTCTTCAAAAGGCATTTGAATTACATGATTTTATTATTAGTCGAAATGTAAACAATTTTATACTTAAAATATCATAGACCAATTTCGAAATTTTATTTTTGCTATTCGCTGCAAGTAAATTAACTATTTTTCGTCTGCTATATATATTACAGTGCAAAAATAGAACATTATGAACCTCTAATACACCATAAAAACATCCACATCCGGAAATCATTGACAAGTGCGATAACCCAAACGCAATTACTAGTCTTGCGCTAATGTATCAATTAAATAATTTTATGGTTTATATTACAGAGATAAAACCGTCTTACGGATTGTGAGCAAAAATTTTATTGGTCAACTCACTTTTTTTAAAGAATTTCAATGAAATTGTTTCTATTGCGTCATAGGTAAGTATAAAGCGAGAAAATCAGCGATGTTTTGTGTAACTTATAATTCGAAACTGATGAACTTTCATGTGTCCACAGTCATTTTGGAAAGGTAGTAGTGAATCGGCATGCCTTGAGTTTTCCACAAAAATTTGAACAGATAAGATAAAGTTGGACAAGAGATGTAAACACGCATTCAAAATAACGGGATTTTTCATGCATGCTCAGGCCTTTCGTAATTCTCTTCGAGAAATATTTAAATGTCAAATAATCACTATTGTTATTATGTAAATCTATAGCGAAAATTATTTGAATACATAGTAATGTAAAAGAACTTAAGTAGTTTTTCTTAAAACAATAATAAAATTATTTTACAAAAATGACTGTGTTACATAGTCAAATTAATTGGAATTAATAATCGTCATTATGAAATACAGACATTTTTATTATGTATAATATTTTATTAATAGTTTAATCACTCTAAAAAAGGGACATAGCGATTATATACCAAACAGAGCAAATTCAGACCGCTTATATGAGCGGATTCAGAGCGCTATCCAAAAATTTCATTCAAACTCATCTTCAACAAATGTATCTAAATGCATGTGTTAATTACGGTGAATTAAACTTTTTTAAATTAAATGTAAAACTATGACATTGAAAATTTGTACAAGTACTTATGGCTAACGGTGCGGTAAAAAAATTCTTGGATCTCAAATAAATATAACGAATTACATAGATCCAAGAGTTGCCCTTCATTGCGGCATCAGCTATCAGCATGCAAAGATTGAAATAAAAATATTCAGACATTGGAGAGAAAAAATGGCAAAATATTTTGATCTTACAATTTGGGTTCAATAAATTATCACTAAAAGTTTAACGTTTCTTTTATTTTTCGAGAGATCCAGGCTCCAATTGGATCTCATTTTATTATTTAGTCGCAGAACCTAATGCAACACAATGAATGACATAATAATACATTGATATACATAATAACAAGTTTAAAACCAGCAACTAAAGAAAAAAAACTGATCTTTAAAAAGTTTAAGATTTCATATAAAAATGACTATCGTATAATAAATGTTATTAAAACTCGATTATGCCTCTTGATAACTTGCATCACAGTAATTTTTTCTGTAAATTAAGTAATAGATGTTTTAACGTCATTTCCTATGTAACGTACTATTAAAAACTTGCAACGATACATTCTGATCCGATAATTTCACTTTACCTTTACGTTAGTTTGTCTATATATGCACATACAGAGCAGAAGGAAAGTTTTACCGTACACCATTAATTAAGCTCGCGCTTCACGTATATAGACGCAAATACAGCACAGCTCTATATAGGCAGGAGAGTCCAGTGCACGTGCGCGAGAGCGCGTAAAATACGTGCACGTAGCATACCTCTACGCCCACAAGCGAATATAGATACATAATACACATATATCACTGTCTTTCTTGCTATTGCACACTTACATATATATATGAGCGGTTCTCTGAGAAATGGAGAAATAAAAAAATAGATATGGCTATATAACTCCCATAATATGTTCTGTAGGTTGTTACGATATTCAGTGAATTTTTTCAGATCTTTTTTATCTCTTCGAGCTACAGAGGGTCAAAGTTGACAGTTTAAACGTTATTTTTCATCTTTTGCCTATTTTTATTCATTTCTAGCTCCTCAGGGAAACATTTTTCACTACAGACAAACACAGGGATTTTTAAAGCCAATTTGCTCAACTTTTAGTAAAAATACTTTGAAAGTCATATGCATATATATGTATATTATGTTATAACATTGTTACAGTAGATTTAAATCTTAAAATTAACGAAACTAAGAGTTCGATTCGAACTTCGACTACCAAAAAATTCATGAAGATAACTTTTTCCTGTGCGACTATGATCACATAAGTCAAATTTTGGATCAGAGCCTGTAATTGTTGCTAAAAATAAATATGGCCATGAATATATGCTAAAAACACATTAAAATGCCCTTTAACTCTATATTTTTATATACAGAGTTTAACGACTAATATCATTCAAATAAAATGAAGTATATAATTTTGTTTAGTATAAAACATGTTACAGATGTTGGTAAAACTATAGAAAACTTCCTACCACATCAACATTGACTTGATTGTTTCTATCAAAATTTCAACCAAAAAGCCTTTGTGAATATTTTTAGCATATGTTGCAATTTTTATTAATGCATTGAGCGTAAAGGTAAAGAAAACACGAAAAACGAAAATTATGATTAAAGAGTTTTACTATATCTTGTTTGAACATTCACCTATTTTATAGGAATGCGCAAACAACTATTATTTAGTCAAATTGGCGCTAATTGATTTCTAAGACCATTTCCTTATTATTACAACTATACATTATTATTAAAACTAGGATAAATGATAAATTTAAATATATAAATTTATTAAATAGTAAAAAATTTGTAATTTTTACTCCTGGATCCAGTCCAGGGGCATTACAGTACAATAGCTGACTCATTATGCAGGAACAACTTTTTTTATCTAAAACTTATGCTCATGTATTAATGAACTGTAGAGTAGTCTAGTGTACGGTAGTTTATAAAGTTTATATAAAAATATTTTCAATCTAACTGCTGTATCACTTATTAAATTGAATTAAATTAAATTAAAGTTATAAGAGCGATTCTATCCTTAACGAAAATAAGTATTTTGTGTAATCTCTTTGCGAGGAAGTGTAAGATTAATATTGATAATTTTTGCAAATTTTCAGTAATGTGTATAATATTGTGTTGTATTTGAACATACATAATTGTTGACCAATTCATCCATTACTGCGTCGAATCCTTCTTTTCATACGGTTTGTTTTATCAAGATGGATCAATTTTTTTGTAAGAGCTATAAGCGGATTGGTACCGGTCTCTGAACAAAGCCTACTTTTTTGCCTAAAGCGTTGAATTCATTTCAAAACGTCGAACTTTGAAGAGTGTAGAAAACAAAGTCATGAAAGGTTGAATCTTATACATTTCCAAGAGCAAGAAAAAATGAACATTATTAGTAAATCCTTGTAACTAGTAAAATTCATCTTACATTTGATCCAAACCGAATGCATTAAGATATATTGACATATCAATCGATCCCTATAGGCAGCCTTCTTAACGCAGAAATTTCTTTTGCGGCCACATGTATGAATACTCTTTCGTGCAGAGTGTAGAAGTCGCGAGAGGATTTTTTAACGCCTCCAAACACATAAGTGGAAATTTTAAAAAGAGAATCAGTCAGACAGACGTGTTCTATACAAGCTTAGCCAGGAAGAACAGGTTAGGCTAGATTCGACGACCGGCAGCGGTCAATCGAGTTCTCGTCGATCTCTCTCCGTCCCGACATTCACATACGTTACATGCGCGTATTATTAAACTTGAGATAGACGTGTACGGTTATACATATAGGTATGCAGCATATCGCATAGCCAAGAATGCGTGCAGCTCCCGCAAGCGTTTATTAAACATTCACGCGCGCTCCATGCGCAGTATTCCTGTGTATATGTATTATGTATATACATTATATATACTGCATATACAGTACACGTATAAAATACATATACACACATCGAACATATACCATCCATCGGGCAGCGACGACCACCACTTGTTGTGAGTTTCGCGGATCGCGACACGCTTTATTTAGCGTTCTTTCAATGCCGTATACTTAATTGTGCGTGCGTTTTTGTTATTATTGTGGGTCGCGAGAGACAAGTGTGTCGCGAGCGCGGATGAGTCGGTATATCTGCACGCGCGACAGGTAAGTTTAATTTATGAAGATTCATGCGCGCACGAAGCGCAAGAGACGAGCTTGTTACAACGTTAATCGAAATTCGTACCAGCCGAGAGTTTTCGAGAAAATCTTTTGCGGCAACGGGAGAGACGTTACGATCGGTTCGAGGAGTTCAAGGACGTTTCTTTCTCTCCTTTTTTTTTTAATTAATACGCACGCGCGAGGACGTTCCCTCGGGCGAGGTTGGCGTAGCGGTAAATCATTTTTTAAAATATGCAAAGTTTGAGAGTGTATTGATTCATAGGATTGAAAATATATAGCGCGAGTGAATATGTATATGAGGAAATCCGTATTTTTCATTCACTTTTTTGCCGCCAAAAATTGCGAAAAACAATTTTTCGAGCTACATCGACCGGATAAGGTTTTTTCTTTTCTATATAGGACGTACAGAACAAGAAAAAACTAGAGTACCCACGAAATAGATCTTGGGACACTGTTTTTCTTTTGGCCATCTTTGTGATTGTATGCAGAAATTATTGCGCATTTTTTTCAAACTATTCCGGATTTTTTCGAATACTAGGCTAAATAGGCGTATATAGAAAGGCTTAAAGTGTAGTAAAAGAGCTGTCATTTGAATCCATATAGTCTAGATTGGATGCACTGATCAAAAGTCACGTACTTTTGAAATAAACGAATTTTGCTTCAGACTCCCTTAAGGCTGTTACTAAAATTCTCGATTTTACATTTTTATATTCTTTGAATCCTCGTAACTTTTGATTCAATGACTCGATTTTAACTTTTAATGGCTCAAATTAAAGCTCTTTTCTTCTACTTTTCTAACAATGAGTCTAAATAAAATTTTTATAGTATAGTGAACTATATATATGTTTTCAAAAAATGATCTACTCGAGAGGCATGTATATAGCTCATTGCATAAAACTATTTAAATTTAGACCTATTAGAAAAAAAGTAGAGGAAAAGAGTTTTAATTTGATCTATTAAACGTTGAAATCGAGTCACTGAATCAAAACGAGGATTCGAAGAAAAAAATTTTCTGAAACAAAATTCGTTTATTTCAAAAGTACGTGACTTTTGATCATTGCATCTGATCTAGACCAATTTGGGTTCAAATGGTAGCTCTTTTAACGTACTTTAAGCTTACTTATATGCCTATTTAGCCTTGCATTCAAAAAATCCCAGAATGTTTCGCTAAAAAATGCGTAATAATCTTTGAATAAAATCACAAAGATGAAAAAAAAGAGTGTCACAAGATCGATTTCGTAGGTACACAATTTTTTTTATTGTTCTGTACGCCCTGTATAACAGAAAATATCTTATCCAGTCGATGTAGCCCGAGATTTTTTTTTAGCAATTTTAGGGGCAAATAATTGGATGAAAAAAACGGATTTCCTCATATACCTACCGCTGCGCGAAATATATATAATAAGTGTGCAATGCTCGCGCCGACTCAACGGCTAAGCAGCTTAAGCGCGCCGTGAAAATTGGGACAAGAGAAAAATAACGTCTAAGCCAGATACATATCTTAAATTTCCAATTATTAGTATTTTTCTCGAGCCTAATTGCTCGGCAACGAATCCATTCTAATTGCATAATAGAATAGTTTTCTAAAGTGAAAGTATTTGCATTGAATTTGTTTTGAAAATATATAATGCGCGAATTTTTTGCTACGGCTGCAGCGGGGCTCTGTCGCGACTCAGCGGTTATGATGGCCACTGTGTGAAAATTTCAATTTTCCTTTTTTTTCCCTCTCCGCAATGAAAATCTTAAAAATTACGCCTTGCCTACGCTGAAAAAGATTTGCCAACTCGGGCGTATCAGTTTGCGAAAATCTGTCCTGTGGACTTTTTTTTTCTTTTCACAAAAAATAACAAAAAGCCCATTATGTGTGTGTGTGCGCGCGCGCGAATATCTATATACATATAATATACATCTCCATTTTCACAGAGCGTAAAACATCGCGATTCGACAACCAGTGAAAGCGTGACTTTTTGTGCAACCGGCTCGCAGCAACAAACGATTTTGTTACATCGACGCATAAAATTTTCAATATCGCTTTACAATAAAAAGCTCGCTCTCTGTCCCGTGGAATTTCACCTGTCTGCACCGTCCCTCTCGCGTTAGAAGTGAAAGTCGACTATAGTGAATATATACACATTATACATTATTCCACAGGTGTACGTGTGTCTGTGTGTGCGTGTAATGTATAATATCTGCACGACACGCGCTCGGGCATTTGCGGCTTTTCGGTCGCCTCCTTACATTTGAACGATCGACACGCGAGCAGCGGATTTTACGTTACATGCACAGAGAAACTGAAAAGATGTATATACTGCTTTTCGATATACAAGTGCGGGAATATCATTTCATGAATCTAAAACACTATATTCTACTATTAGTGTCGAATCGTATTTTTTTCGATGCGAAAAGAGCAAACCAGCTATATGCATTGATATAAATATAGAAATATTATAATGTAAAGAAATTATTGGTTCTATATTATATCTAAACAATTAACGTTAATGTATAAGATTGTGTAACTGATTAAATAGCATAAGATTTTAATGAGGCGTTTGAATACAGTTAATCAAATAAATCTAGGAAATAAATGGAATAATGTACTAATTCAAATAATACATAATCATTTTATAATTAAATATTTTGAAACACATTCTGTAACTCAAATGTTTTTAATACTGTATTCATATATTCTGCATTCATAAAATTCTGTTTCATGAATCAATTACAAATTTATTTTTATAATGTGCATAACAAAAATTTTGATCAAATCTTTTTTCGAATAAATTAAATATAAATTGATAATATTATGTATCTGGATACATTTCAATGTATTACTTTTCGGATTTGATTAATAATTATTTGATTTCAAAATACATTTTATAAGTAATTATCTATTAGGTATAAATAGTGGGATTTGAAACTGTGGCTAAATTTTCTTATCTAAACAACACATTATATAATTAAAAACCTTATATCCGTATGAAAATGCTAAAATTATTCAAAATTGTTTTATCCATTTCTTTAAAGGTGTTTTTTCACCTTAATAGTTGCTTAATTATTCTTAAAGTTTTGGAGAATTAAGTTGCAGCGACGAGTTTTAATTAAGGGTATGTAATATGTGCACACAAGTAGACACAATGATGGAAGGAAAAGCGACTTTTACTTCGATGGAGAATCATTGTTGTTGAAGCGATGTGTGAGTGAGTGTGTGTGTATGTATGCGCGCGTGTGTGCGTGTGTGTGTGTGTGCGCGCACGCGTGTGTGTGTGTGTGTGTTTGAATGTCTGTGCATTACCGAAAGTCAGTAGGCGAGCAAGTTTCACTTACATATATAGGTAGAAGAGAGCAAGTGTAAAATCGTCGAGCGTAAAACGAGTATTTTCCTTATTCGCTTCACTTTTATGTTCAATTCACACTATAGGTTTACTTTTCAATTACATTTCTCTCGTTATCTCGGAGTCGCGTCGATTCATTGAATTCTGGAAAATAAGCGACGGTTAAAATTCGATTGCGGCGCGTCTTAGAATTTGAAAAATCGCGTGCGTATATAAGTAGTAAGTTTTCCTATTACGCCGGAGCACTCAATCATTAGCTCGATAAAGCCGGCAGAAGTGGACTCATAATTCATTAAGCATGAAATTATCCTCGAGTAAAATTAATACATTTAATAGATATTCTTCTTTCGTAATTAAGTATGCAACAAAGTTAATTAGAAAGTCGCAAATAATAAGTTGTATTTCTAATTGAAGTTAGCAGATGACAGAAAATACCGTTTCCGATATGTCGCCAGGTATTTCAAAAACATGTGGAGAGTTCTATTGACTTTGATTCTCGACACAGCGTATAAATATACAACACTGTGTCAGACTATGTAGACTGTTTACTCCGCTGAATATACAGACAGTTCAATCGATTCCGCGAAGGAATTCAGTTCGAGAAATCAAAAATTGTCATACTTACTGAGGCCATCAGTAAGCACTAGCAATTTAAAAGGACATTAACACTTTCGGCTGAAGTTCCCAGTGTATAAATGCATACTTAATTACCAAAATTAATCTTAAAACACAAACTTATATCTTCACTCCCGACAGCATTTTGAAGGAAAATGCATAGCATGGAATTCGTCTGTAAATCACGAGACGCGACGCGCCTACGCAACATTGAACGTCAAAGCCTTCTATATACAACAACAACGAATAAACAGTCTCTCTCTCTCTCTCTCTCTCTCTCTCTCTCTCTCTCTCTCTCTCTCTCTCTCTCTCTCTCTCTCTCTCTCTCTCTTTTCGAGTCAGACACTTTCGAATATAAATAAAAAAACGTGAATTCCGCCTACTTCCCGTTTGTATGTACACATACATTTTACTCCTGTTTATCTGCTTCCTCTGCAGCGAGTAATACGAGCAAGCAAGCTTCCATTCGAGGAAGTATCAGTGTATATAAAAATATACGCATACATGCACATCAACTCGCGAGCGTTGCACTGCACTTACGAGTTATATCTCTCACGATGATGCACTGCAGCATCTCACAAACAAAACCAGAGCAACGGCCAGAGAGAGAGTCTGGCTTCATTTGATAAAATACTCTGCACTTACCAAGTAGTCCTATTTTTATGCGATAGCGCACAAATTGCCATTGCCATAAGCAGATAACGATCAAATAAGCAAAGAAGAAGAAGAAGAAAATGATAGAAGTAGACGTACGCACATTTGAGGTTAAGAACGCACCCGTCTTCGTCAGGAGCTGCCTTGGTCCAGCTTCGCAGGTGTGGCACTGATCAAGGCAACACTAGCATCGGCACACTGTACACTCGCTGCCTCTCTCCTCTTGGGCGGAAACGTCGAAGAATTGAATGAAACTGCTGCTGCTGCTGCTGCTACTCTACTCGAGGTTGAGAATGCTGCTACTACAGCACCGCACACACATAGGTATACAGGGAGTCGCCCGGGGCGCTCAGCAACCGCGCGCGCGGAATTCGGCGAGGCACAAACGAGAGAAAATGTATATAAGTATATCAGTATCAGAGTTATAGGCTACACGCCCGTCCGAGACATGATTTTTCTCCGGCCGAAGACGCTAATGGACTGCTCTCTTCTATATAGCAGTGTGCAGCACCGAAACTTTACTTATATATAATACAGGGCGTGTGATTCTGCGAAACAGTTATGTAAACGATGGAAAGTATGCACAAGCGAGTATACAGAGATCGGCGGTCCGCGCAACAGCGAGACTGACTGACGTTCCTGCGATGGGAGTAGGTATAAATACAAAATACGCAGGGACACCGACCGGAGACTGACGCGAGAGAATGTAATAATCGAATGTGGTAAAACTGAAATACCGAGAGGGCGCTGCAGTCTAGTGGCGGGAATGTCGGTAAAGTGGAGATTTCGAGCGCGTAATTGTTATGTATATTATAGGTGCACAAATGCTGCATGTTTTTACCGGGTATAATGGCAATCAGACCGCGGCTCAGAGCCAAGCGCAGATATATAGAAGGCGTCATATTAAAGGTAGTTGACCGCTTGGCGTAAATAGATTCAATAAATATGTAATGAATGAATCGATTTTTCACACAATGCTGCACAATTATAGTTTTATTTTTAAAACATCAAAAAGTTTTTACATTCAATTGTAAACGTATGCGTATAATTATTATGTATGAAACTTATACATATATTAAATCGTAAGAGCACGCTTTTTTTCTAAATAAACATACAAGAAATTGTTATAGAAAGATACAGACTCCTCAAGATGTGTTTGATTTTGTATTAAAAAAAATATTTTTCAAGAGCTAGTCAGACAATGAAAAGTGATTTTTATTATCAAAGTCAAAATAGTGTACTTATTAAGTACACTATTTTGAAATTATAAAAGTGATAATTCAAATATGCTTTAATACAATAGTAAAATATAATAAAATTCAGAATAAAATTGTAGACAACTATTATTAATTGCTTTTCTTTTCAACTTCTGCACTCGAGACTGGACACAAGGACTCTCAGTTACCCAGATCCAAAAGAAATGTACGGCACATGTAAGTATAAGAAATAAGTATTATGGATTTTAGTCTTTGAAAATCTATATTAGTATATTTTACCCAGTATGTCCCATAAGTTATGGTAAAAATTGTTTTATGTTCTTCAAAATATTATTATAATTACACCGTTAATTAGTATACGGTTAAAAACAACAATAGTGAATGTCAAAATAAAAATCAATTCTACATTTTTTAAAGAATGCAAGTTATTTTTCTCACCTTAATTCAATAAATTATTTAGAAAATGTCTGATTTTTTGCTTAATATATCCGCACACTATTATTACCTGAAAAATTAAAAACAAAAAAACGTTTAATCGTGTTTGCGTTTCCTTCCCTGCACTAGCTCGAATTTTTCATCCAATTTCTCAGAAATCTTCGTAAAAGCTTCGCCCATCAACCGCGAATTTCCCGAGTCGCAGAGCCTCTGGAATCCTTCTGTCTTAACGACTTCATTTGAATGGTTGCTTATCAAATTGAGCGCAGCACTTTTCAAGCTGCTGAGTTGATGATGATCGGCCATGACGAGGTAATCAACAACGTTATGCGTACCTACATTTTTCAGCAATTCTGCTTCGCACAAAACTTTCAAATCGCGCATGTAGTACGTTTCCGAGGCCATCAACAGTTCCTCCACTAGTCCATGCAAACCACTGACTTTACCGCAATAAATGAAACGTAAAATTTCCCGAAAAACTTTGGGCCGCACGCTCTCGATATTAATCAAGTTCTCCACTTTGACATTCTTGTTCGCGCTGCCGAGGACTGTGAACAAATTTTCAAAGCACTTGCATCTCTGAGCCAAGATGATCCGGTGCACCGGGAAGTACTCACCGGATACTTCCAGTGTAAAATCGCTGAATTTCGATTCGTACAATAGATCCTCAAAGTGTAGATACGAAAACGCGCCACGATTCTCTGGCCGCTAATACTTTGAATGTTCATACCAAGTAGAGACGACAGTCGCTATTGACGCCCATGTGGAAGACCGGCGAACTTTTCCGTTCTAGGCTATTCGGAAAAACTCTGCTGACGTTCTCGATTGTCCATGCAAACTTTTGCTCGAACCCCTCCAGCTTCAGAGTGCTGTTTACGTTCGAATCGCTCTCGCTCTGGCAGTTGGCTACAACAGCTGAGCTCGCTCTTTCCCTCGACCTGCCGTGTAAAGAACAGCATTGTAATTTGACACTCTGCATTGCGATCTAAAAATCAAAACATATATAAGTACTTACATGATTAATGATGCCTAGAAATATCATGCACCTTGTGCAGGAATCTATATAAGCTGACCAGCAGCTCAACTGCTCAAGAGACGCTTTCTTTGATTACATTCTTATTCTATTTCTATGCACTTATAATATTATATTATACATGTGCACTGTGCAGTGTATTCGCGTGTTTGAGATGTAAAGTAAGTACATATGCTCTCGACATTTTGACCGCATGTAGTTTGATTATTATTGAAATAGATGTTGGATTTCTGCGTGAATCTGCATAGTGTATTTTTGAAATCATCCTAATTTAGAAATAATCCGCTGTTCGTGGGCTCGGTACAATTAGTAGACTTAAGCAATAAAACCGGGCATATTTTTCCAGAAGTTTTCCAGCCTCAAGGAGCAAACTGCACCTGGTGCAATAAAATGGTCAGTTTATCGCTCTTCGACTTATTATTGTATTTTAACGGAAATAAATTCATACGTTTACCCGAGCGTTTACCCTTTTGAAACTCTGCCGAGTGTATTATTCAACGGGTTATGAGCCCAGTGCACGCTTCCACTGCACGTGTAACTTTAATTGTTAAAGTATAAACATTACCAAGCTGGTATAAATAAATGTTGTGATATCCGTGTAAAGTGCCCTCCGTGTACGTTATTGTGAGTATTAGCAGCACAGCTACTCGTTATGGCTGACAGAGATAGTTTTGAACTCACGATGAAAATGTCGAATTTTAGCATAATATTTACTACCAAAAATCGACATTTTCATCGATGTTTAACTTGGAAAAGAAGCGAAATTCAGAAAAATCTCAAAAATATTTTTTATTTTAGAATTTTTTGGTTGAAAAAATCTATCTTTACAAATTTTTTTATCTCAATCCGAAGGACCAACTTGGATATTAAACGATCCATGTGCAATGTGCATTGATAATTTTATAATGAATCATTTTCTTTTTTGCCGGTACCAAATTTAATTAAGTTCAATTTCTGTGAAAAAAATTCTGCTTTTGAAGATAGTTTTGAGACTGAAAGTTTTTCTAGCGACAAATTAATTGATGCAAAAAATTGTCCTGTCCTTGCATTCAAGAGATGAGCACGATTAAGTTAACATGAATAAGTTAAGACTAAAGAAAATAAGATGAAAAACAAGGAAGAGAAGATGCTTCGAAAGGTCATTCTATAAAATAGTAGTAAATTAAAGTCGATAAAAGGAATTTTATCGACTTTAATAAGCTTAAATTAAATTGCGACCATTCTGTTAATCGATAATTTTATGATTAATCCTTTTCTTTTTTGTAGGAATCAAATATTTTGATGGAGAATTCCAGTGAGATAGAATCTGATGATGAGGAAAATTTTCAAACAAAAAGTTTAGAAAACAAAATTCTATCTTCAAAAATCCCTGTCCTTGTCTTATTTACAGAAGAAACAAATAAATATGATTCGGAGAAAGCGAAGAAGCCTCCTAGGGTCAGTATATCAAATAGTTCATTACAAGTCGATAAATTTCTTTTATAATCTTGAATGAACCAAAGTTTAATAGTAACCTCTTCTTTTAAGATGCAAAATAAAAAATTAAGGACTATGTTCTTATAGTACTAACATGCAAGGTTAAGGGTGAAACTTTAGTTGTATTATTTAAGAAACTTTATTAATATAACACAAGACAAAAAACTGGAAGCTAATAATACATGGAAGTAGCACATAACTTGTACATATATAAAGTCTGTATGATTTTGTATTATTTAACACTGAATATGATAGACTGCTCTGTAGATCGTGGAACTGCGACTGCTCGTCGTGACGGCTATTCGCGGACCAACGTCCCGGCTGCACCTTCGGGGCTCCTTGGGCGGAAAGGAAAAGAGCAATAAAGTATTCGGACCTTTCTTGAGAGTTATAAATCCTTCCTTTTCCGCACAGATGCGACACTGTGTCGTGTGCGTCGTTGCTATACTCCAACAGACTAGTATCCAGAAAAAATACTTCCAATATGATATATATACGTTTCAGGAGCTTTATATCAGTTTATTAGCAATTTAGACATTAAAATTCAAAATTTTGAAGGTGATCCTTCGGTTTGAGATAAGAAATTTGTAAAAATAGTTTTTTTTTAATATAAAAGTATCTGAACCAGTCCCAAAACATCAATCAAAGTTTAACCCCTTCAAAAATCAAAATATCAGTTGTCAAAAACAAAAAATTGGATTTCCAATCTGAAAAAATTATATTTAAATAGTAAAAAAATTTTAAAAGAAAAATCTCAAGAATAACTTTTCTTTTAGAATTTTTTTCTCTTCAGTCCTGTTTAAAAGCTTGATTGAAAAGTTTGGCGAGTTCTCAATTTCTGATACTTCAATAATATTTTACTCGAGAGATGCGACTCTGAGCGAGAAAATGATTGCAAGCATTTTGGTTCCAAATTTTACGTAGAATACGATAGAATTTTTTAATTTTCCTGAATCGCTATTTTTGTGTTCGCGGTCCGCCATATTGGATCCGCCATTTTGAATTTTAATAAGCTAATAATGAATTTAGATCTAATAGTCCTGAAAATTCATAAAACTATTGAACAAAAAGGATTGAAAACACAGAATACAGTGGCTATAACGCTATGAAAACGTTATTTTAGCGGATTCATCACGGCAGCCATCTTGAAAATCAATTGTTTGAACTAATTTTGCTAATATACATCCAATCTGTTGTCACAAAACTCAGAAAAATCATTTTGCCTGCTAAAACTTTGATTAGACTTCAAAAATGCATATTACTGCGATTTTGTAATAATTTCGGGCATTCGGACGCCATTTTGGATAACAATAAAAATCAAAATATCCCATGGCATATTTTTGAAGTACAACTTTTGGGTCCTGCATCCTGATGAGCTAGAATATTCTTAAGTACCGAGAACAAAGTTTTAAAAATGCTTTAACAGAAAAAATATTGAAAATCTGCATTTTTTTTTGTTTATTGTTAGAAATAAACAATTTGCGGTCATATATTGACAAATTTGGCGATGCCATTCAAAAGATGAGATTCTTTACATAAGAAAATGTATCCTAATATTTTTTCCACACGGGTTATAATTGAAAAGTACGAGCTTGAAGTTGACGTTAAAATTTTGGCCTTTTGAGCGTTAAATCGTTAAAGGGATGTTGGAGCTAGCGTACGTGACGGGTTATTACTCTGGCAGTTCCAACTTTTTATTGAGCACGTGCTTTATATAATGTCAAAAATCAAACTCATAATTGTTCGTAATCGTACAGGCTATACCTCGCAATAGAAAGCTTTTTTTATTCGATATCTAAAAACTTTTAAATTATGAATTTATTGCATAAAAAAAGTGACGGTCGCGTTACGGATTCCCAAAATTCATATCGGATAGCAGTTCCAATTTTTCGCAAAAATTATGAATATATACAGAAATCTGAGATGAAGTAAATATAAATAATTGTAATAACTACCTCGCGTAACTGTGCTTTAGTGCAATAAACAAGATCGAATACAATTTTTGAGGTTATGTAATGCTTCATTTAATTTGCATGGCCCCGACTCCGCCTTAAATTTCAATTTTTTTAAACAATTTTTTGGCTCGAAAAGACAAATAATTTCAGAATTATATTCCAATTTTTTGTTTTTGAAAAGTAATATTTTGATTAAAAATTACCATTGAGTGTTGTAAATCACACCTGCAGATTTTCTATCACTAACTCTTAAATACTATTTATAAACGCATGCGTCAAAAAAAGAACTATGTTCAACTTCAAAGTTAACGTCTTTCCGGTTCGGGAGTCAATGAGAGGTTGTCAGGTTGTTCGTATGTTAGTACTTAATGGCTAATGTTGATTATTCTTATACATGCAATGAAATGATTAAATGATTGGATTTGTCTGAACGTTAGATCTGCTCTTTGTATAGCGGATTCAAAAAATTACACATATTTTGAAAAAAAATAGTTTTTTTAATGTTAAAATTTGATTTTGCGTTGTTAACTTGATTTAAAAGAATTTCCCAATTTCGACCTTATAGTAAATTTTTTTTTGAGATCTATACAACTTTTCTATTTAACTTTAAAAAAAAAATGCTTAGAATTAAAACTATAGCGACTATATTTAACAGGTTCAGCCCGGCTAATGCATAAGCCAATTTTTATAATTTAGTGAGCATTTTTAAACCTCCAATAAAATATATTTTTGATATATCAAGAAATTCTTTGAATCATTACTGATAATCAAAGCAACAGAGAAAATAGCTAAACACTATAACATATATACACAGAATCTCGGGCCTAAATGACTTCTGTCATCTTATTAGTATAGCAAGAGTAGTTTGTAGACAAATTGGCTCAATCGCTGCTAATCTCTGTAAGATAATTGAACTACAAGCCATTTTTTGTAGAAAAAAAAATAAGCAAGAGCACTTTTTTTGAAAGATTAGTATAATAAACTATCGCAAAAAGCGAACAATTAAATTTTCTGTTATTCAAGAAGAGTGGTTTTCAAAAGGTTTCAGCCCTATCGATCAAAAACTGAGCGAAACATTGCGCTTTACATATTTTTGAATGATAAAACTGTAAAAGGCTTGCCCGTGTCGCAGTCGCGTACTTAAAAATAAACAAATAATTATTATGATACCTGCACAATTTTTACCATTTTTCCAACTCTAATTCATACACAGATGTTAAAGTGTCTCTGTTACCGATCTATTACCTGATTGCAAAAAACAAGTTATTGATTATCCCTAAATTATTGATTAAATTTGTTTTCAATTTAATTTTTTTGTATGAAACTGCTTTTGATACTAAAATCCTGATAATAAAAGAAGTAAAAGTGACTTTCATCACGGGTATTATAGAAGCAAATAAAAATTGTCGAACAACATTTTTGATGGTTCAAAAAAATGCAGAAAATTGTTTCTGTAGTTCAGATCGAACAGGGTTATCTAGATTTTTTTAACAAAAACTTTTTACAATTGACCTTTCCATCACTGCAGTTTTTAAATAAAGTTCTGATATGTATCACACAACAAATATCAACAAAATAATGACTTACAAATTTTCCTCACACTAGACAAAAATAGTTAAACTGTGTAACAACATAATTTGATTGTTTTTATACAAACATTAGGAGATATAGTAACACGTAGGAGGACAGAAATAGATTAAAATTGCATAACTATAAAAATTAGCACATATATCAGAAGCGCAAATTCGATGAGCGCGTGAGGTACAAGTGTTTCATCACATTTAGAAGCGGATGTTGCAAGTTTATAAAACTAAGAGTCATTCACGATAGCTTAGTAGAAGAGATGGTAAACTTATATACAGCTAGTATATGACAGTTGTGAGAGTGGTTTCCTCAAAACAACACGCGCCTTCCATAAAAGCAAAGTGAAAAGGCCGGTTCGCTTGTTTATCAGAGTCAGTTTGACGCCGAGCGCCGATGCATCGTGTGACTACCAATTTGTTTTTCCGTTTGAGCAGCCGATTTCTTTAACAGGAACATCCTACGGTTGGTATGGTTGTAAATTTCGCATATACTTCACAATTTTTCTTTAATTTTCAATTTTATTAGTTTTTAAAAAATGTGTTCGTAAGATAAATTCGTATAAGTATGTATGCATATTTTATAATTTAATGCAATCTTATATTCTGAAAAAAAATGATCGTGATTTTGTTTAAATAAATTCTATAAATTTTATAAATACAATGAGGATAATTGAGTAAAACTATGTCACTGTGATGCAACATTTAACAAGTTGGATTATACTATATCAATAACATACTAAGTGATCTAAAATCTTTGTACACAACATGTTTTCGATAGGCAATGTTCTTTCATTGTGCAAATAGAAAAGTAACCTATTTCCTTAAAAATACACTTAAACGATAAAAATCATTGATATATTTGATAGATTATATATTGAATGAGACATGAAATAACAAATTTTCATTAAATATTCGTTTTAAAACTTCAGAAAAAAATGCATATATGTCTTGATAATTAACTCCAAACAATTATTTAATAAACTTTTTATAAATAAACTGTATGTATAATACGTATAGAAAAGATGCGTTTATAAATACTAAATATGAAGACCTTTATCAACATTTTATATTGATTATATCATCGCATACAAGATCTTAAGAAACAATACTTTCATATTCAAAGTAGTTTAGTATTTCCTATCTCTTGTACAAATTCAATAGGGGGAAGGGGGATAGTTCATTTCATAGACTGTTTTTATCGTTAATTGTACATTTTCAAAATTTTGAATTTAAATAATTATATATGCTCATCTATTAGACGTAATATTCTTTTAAATGTTCAATTTCTATGAACACTTCCATTTTTTAGAAAAAAATATGCTTCGAAATTGAATTATACTAGAATTTTGATTTTTCTTTTGCTTAAAAGTTATAGAAAGTATACATACAGGACGCATTTGACTTAGCTAATCATTTACGTAGTACATCATCTTCTTTTTCAAAAACTTTCTCCTTCGTACTATTTTTATTTCAAATTTTGAATTTATTCTGCTTGATGCAATACTATGTGAACTCTGATATTTAATTTTTGCTTTTTTCGACAAATTAGTTTTTTTTAATAAATTTTTATCATTTTCAATGCTCTACAAATATTTTTATGACTATTGCATTTTTGTGGTTCGATGTCTTGATACAGAAACGAACCGAACAGTCTTTGAAATGGACTACACCCCCCCCCTCGCCGCTGATTTAATAACAATTAAGAGTATTTATTTCAATGGATTAGATATACGTGTAAAGAAAATGGAAAACTACAGATCAATAAAGCGAGTGATGTCATAAAAGTATACCAATTGATAATCTCGTGTCTGGATAGAGTGAAGGTCAGAGATTGAATTAAACTATTCCAGGATGAGCGTTGAATTTTTCCTTTTTTTATTTTTGATTGTAAAAGATGCTTACGTCACGATAAGTAAACTAAAAAGTAATCTATACATACGTCATTAATATGCAGTGGAACATAAACACGATTGAATAATAATGTCATATATAGATCAGTTTTAATTCATGAATTGATAAGATTTTATTTAAAAAAAGTTGTATAAATATTTTTTACTTTATATGATTATGGTTTGCATTTGAAACTTTGCATATCCATCGTGGATGTAGTTAAATTGATATAATTCGAGCAAAATATTAATTTGAATAAATAAATTATTAAATATATTCGATTTTGACGAATTTCGTAGTTTACATTGTTTTACAAGAAAACTACAGTAGACAGTACAGGGTGGCCTTGCTGAGTTTTTTTAATAAATTTAAAAAAGAAACTGCTTTTGTTCAAAACTTATTTCATTACAATGAATAATTTAAAATCAGGCCTAAAAATGAAAAAATAGCTTCAATTGTGAATTGTTTATTAAGGAGGCTTCACTACCTTAAAATATTAATAACTTTGATGACATTATTTCGGGAAATTTTAAATTCGTTTTACATTAATATGATTAAAATATCCACATATTCTTACGTGAGCAATTATGTGAAATATGGAAAAGAATGTGTTTAATTTTTTAAGTACAATAAATATGTTTTAGTTTTAGTCAAGTATAATAGGAAACATGCGTTTTTTGTAAGTATCTCAGGATTCAAACTCGCCAGGTCATCGGATTGAATTATTCCAAAGCTTTTTTTACTCATTAGGCATCGATTTAAGCAATGAATCCGGGGATTAGTTTTAAAACATCAGAATCTAAAGTTACAACTTAATTGTTGAAGTCAAAAATTTCAGTAAAATTAAGAATAATATAAAAAATCCAATCCGATGACCTGGCGAGCTTGAATCCGGCGGTACTTCCAAAAAAAGCATGTTTCCTATTATACTTGACTGAATAAATAGTACATTTATGTATTTAAAAAATGAAACCCCTTTTTTCATATTTCATATTCACATGTAAGAATATATGGATATTTTGATTGTAAGATGAATTAAAATTTTCCAAAAACACGCACACACGGCAGATGTGAATAACGTATATACATGCTGAATATAGCGTTCATATGCGTGAAAGTTGCTTCGCGGTATGAAGTAGTTCCGAGATCAATATATCCACCATATCTACCAATACACAAATCAGTTGATTTGTGCACTGGAAATGGAAGAGTGAGGCACGGATGTAAGAAAATAATTATGAAAGAATATAGCGTCGCTTCCAACGAAGACTAACCACTGTTCAGAAAGGTCAATTTTCAATGTTTAGAGTGTTATAAGAAATTGAAGCTACTGCAACGTATGGTAAATTTTGCATGTGAATGAAAGTACAAATTTATCTAAGTTTAGATAAGTTTATATTATTCGCGGACGTTCAATGGTTAGAGTATTACAATAAATTGAAGCTACTGCAACGTATGGTAAATTTTGCATGTCGATGAAAGTACAAATTTATCTAAGTTTCGATAAGTTTATATTATTCACAGACATTAATGTAGCATTGAATTTAGGCGTATATTGAAGTTGCTAATCTTTATTGGAAGCGACGACATGGTTTTACAATATTTTTTACGCATTAAATAAAGCCGCGTTTGTTTACGCATAACGTTGTATTCAAAAGCGAGCTTTGCGAACGACGCCATGCACATGATTAACTTTGCTCTAACATTTGCACCAATTACTCACCGATACCAAACTGATTGTTGATGCATCGTTTGGATCCGTGATAAATTCACTGTGCCCCACATTCCAACAGAAACACATAAACATCAGAAAGAAAAGCAGCAAACACCTTACAGCTTCTTAGTTATGATGTATATCTGTATATAGTTAATAGTTAATTAGTTAATATACAGATAATATAAGTACACTCGCAAAGTATACATATATATTATACATAATATATAGAGGCAAAGGGAGTGGACACACACACACGCGCGCGCGCACACACACACACACACATACGCATACCCGCATGCTTGCACACACATACACACTCATAGGGAAAGCCCGAAACGCTGTATAAGCTGCAACACGTAGTACACTGCGTTAAGGGCCTGAGAGTGGGGGGCGAGAAGCTCCCCACCTACGCACACAGTATACAAGAAGCTATGATCTTCGTCTTACGGTCCGTAAAGATGTTATTCACATCAATAATGTTATTATAGTAATTAATATTTGCTGGTGGTGAAGTTCTTTTAAACCCCCAATATTAACTGTCCACGAATTCATTTTATTATTGTATACGCTTATCCAAACAATGTAAGGCTTTAAAGTGATCTATATAAGTTTAGTAACTTACCTTGAATTGGCTATGAAGACCTCTGACTTAGCCCTGGTCTCTCTGCAGGAGTGAATATAAGAGTGTATAAAAATAGTTTAACGTCGGTTATAAGTCACGGACTGAAACTGACAGAGACTAAGTTTTACTAATGAGAAAAATCAATCCGGTATCGGACAGTGCTTTGCCGTGAGTGAGTCGAAAGCTAGATGCAGACTGGGCCGCGGGACCAGGTCCCCGAGTTTTTTATAAGGTGTGGATGAAAAGGGAAAATGGGGAGGTTTTTACGACGGATCTCCCCAGTTTCCCTCCACCCTTTGTTAAGCCATCCCTGCTGTGTAAGAGTTTGTACGAAGTTATCTAGAAGGGAGGGGGATCCAATCGCTAAGGGTGTCGTTATACCGATCTATAGTGTCTCGTGCTTTAGCAGCGGCTCTTAAGCTATGATTGTAGATGATTAGAGGGGATAGTGAAGATCATGATTGGATGTTACAGATGTTATAGGTGGTGGATGGAAATTTGATTTTTTTCTTCAAAAATGTGTCCAAAATTTAGTTTTTTAAATTTCTTAATTATTTTGAATTACATTTTTTGTTTCAAACAAGCAGAACGGCCACAGTTGTGGTAGCAGTTTAGCATCTTTTTTTTACATGCATCTCTGTTGGGCTCCATATTTCCCTTTCTATTCAAGATGTGGACGACAAAAAATTCAATTATCATATCCTGGTGAAAAATATGTATTTTTATTTAGTGTTTGATCTTTTTTACAGGGGTCTACCAATGCCGCGATCGGTCAGCTAAAGCGTGTAGTTGTCTCCAATTTTCTTAAATTTTAGTTTCTTTAGACTCTATCGCTCGATGTTAATTTTAAATGATTGATTGGAATTAAACTATCTCTTCAAGCCAAACTTTACAATTTATTCAAAAATATTGCCACCGTTTCGAACTTGCAGAACTAGGGCTCTTCTTCACAACATAGAATAATTTTAACAACTCTTCGAAACGTGAAATACATTTTATTCAAAAACCAAATATTTACTCGGAGACTATGGCTCAGTCAAACAATACAGCTAAAAACCTCGATGTCGCTTCACCACCTTACTTAATTTTTGAAAAAAAAACATGATCTCAGTTGTGGTTATTGGATTGCATTACAACGAAGTGTTTTCATTTGTCTTGATTGTCGATCCGTTAGCGAGAAAAAAAAGCATTTTTTATTTTACTGATCCGTTTTTAAGTCATACTCAAGTTTATGTTTTCGTAAAATTTTTATCTGATGTATTTTAAAAGTAATTTAGAATATTTTTAAGTGGTGCAAAAAGCTGCTATAGATTTTGAGTTATTAATGAAAACGTGAAATATTTACATTTTCTGAAATTTTTGAATTTCTGACATTTTTGAAAGCCCTCTGCATGCATTACTGCCCACTTGCACAAAAGGATGCGTTGTTTCGTTACCAACAAGTGTAA
The DNA here is from genome assembly GCA_018906965.1 of Philotrypesis tridentata. Lineage (NCBI taxonomy): Eukaryota > Metazoa > Arthropoda > Insecta > Hymenoptera > Pteromalidae > Philotrypesis > Philotrypesis tridentata. The sequence goes on from JACCIB010000055.1 coordinate 484,753, forward strand.
ACCGTTCCCCCTTTACCGAAAAATTTCGATACCTGGGGTATGCGTTGAGACGAACAATTAAATTTAATTACCATCGTAGTAGGCGCAGAAGTTATTTACTTAATCATTGTTTTTAAAAACGATACCCTGCTCTCGGATAATGCAATTATTTAATTAACAAAATTATATCTTAAAAAATCAATACTTAATAAATACTTACAACCCCATAAACTTCTTTAAAACGAATATTTTCATCCGACTCCACTTCTATAACTTCACAATTTTCTATTTTTCGTTTCTACAGATTATTAATTATATGATATGTGTAACATAAGATTTTTATGTTTCATTTATTTTTATGTCAATGTTTATGTAATAATGTGCAATCTAAAATAAATGCGTTTTAGTTAAAATGTCTTAGTTCTACATAATCGCATTATTGTGCCTATCAAAAATTTTACAATGCATCTCCTAAAAGATGACGTTGCGGAGGCTTATTCATAATTCTGACTTTTATCTTATATATATTGCATCATTCGTATATATCTATCATTCGTATGATTAATAATAACGAAATGTAAATTTTTTATATTAAGTATTGCAATGAAAAAATAGTTCTAATACACAAACTTAACTACACAATTTTTACACATACAATTTCAACTGCAAAGTCGACCTTAAGTTTAAATGATCAAATTTGAACTTCTATAAATTTGAATTTCGCAAGCAACTTGACCACTTTGTTTTGTTTGCTACGTTGTCGCGCGAAATTTGAATTTTTTATTCAGTCTATGACATCTCCTCCTGATTAAAAACTTATGAAACTTCCTCTTTCTCGCAGAATTCGAAATTCGAAGAGCAATGAGCAACACAGACATGTGCTCGTTCCCCTTGCGCTCGTTAGGAGCGGCAGCAGAGGGTGTCCGGGACCAGTACGCCGACGGCAAGGCCGCGCAGGTCTGGCAAGCCTACATCGTCGACAACAAGCAGCGCAAGAAGAACTACAAGGACTTCCTGGTGGGTCTTCTCCGTCGGCACGGCTGCAAGCGGATATTGGACGTCGCCTGCGGGACCGGCGTCGACTCGATGATGCTGTTGGAGGAGGGCTTCGAGGTCGTCAGCATCGACGCCTCCGACAAGATGCTCAAGTACGCGCTTCAGACTCGCTGGCAGCGCAGGAAAGAACCAGCCTTCGATAAGTGGAGTCAGTTTCTCTTGTCTCATCTTATACAACTGATTTTTCATTTAGAAAAAAATAGTTTTTTTATCAATTTTTCTTAGACGGTTTGTTGAAATAGTCGGGGTTTTATAATAATCACACGAGTATAGTCTCTCTGTTTTACAAAAGGACTTCCATCGATTAGCAGTCGAAGCCTTACTGACTGACTGACACGGGGAGTGTTTAGAATGCTGCACAGACCGTTGATAATTCATATTATATGCATTTTGAATTCAAAAACTTCGATAAATAAGAAAAATTAGAAATTAACTATAATTTAATTTAATTTTTTTATTTAATAATAAAACATTTTTAGTAATAATATTAAACATATTTTTTTTATATGGGTATAAGCTTAATAATAAACAAATATATATAATTGAAATATTTATTACGGAAGATGCATATTGTGCAACAGAAACTAAAATTAATTTTTAATCAAAAAAAGAAATTATTTAAAAAGTAAGCGAAGAAAAATTTCTCTACTGGTGGATCACAGTTTTATATACTTGAGTATATATCTGTACAATTCCACGGCCAACTGGAAATTTTTGGGGTCCGAAAGGCAAAGTTTTCCTGATGGCACACTTACCAGACTTATTGTTTCTCGAACCATTCTGAAGAAAATTAGAAGAGGGAAGCTTTCATTCAAGATATTAAATTTTAAAAACCAATGCCGTTGAATTAAAAGTTAGGAGGATTTGAAAAATGTCAAATATTGCTTAATTTCGATGAAATGGCTCGATTATTGCAAAATCGAAGGATTTTCCCCTTTCTTCAAATGCTTGTAACTTTTGAACTATATACATATTATTTTTTATTCATTAGCTTAAACCAAAGCTCTTTTTTCTAATTTTCTTTTAATAATTGATTCAAATTTTCTTACCTGGTGAATATGCTTCCTAAAATGAACAAAATAAAACGATCCTCTCGAGAAGCATATATATGACTTATACCACATAAGAAAATTTGAATTAAAAGAGCTTCAATTTGAGCTGTTAAACGCTTAAAAAATTCTTGGCTTGATAATTGCGATTAGTTTTGCAAATCAATAAGAAGTTTGCTATATTCAAAAGTGCTTCCGATTTTAAAAAATTTAGGCTTAAATTAAAGGTATTTAACTGCACTTTCTCTGCAGGAATTACAGAATATTCAAGTACTACGGTTTTTCGTAATGCGAAAGAAAACGGATCCACACATTTTTGTATTTTTTCGATTAGAATGGCCCTATAAACCAGAATGGGCTCGCAAACATTGTTTAAACTTTGGGAATACTCATTAGTTTCTCAACAGCCGTGAAATATTGTACTACATACATACGTATACAAAAAAAAAAACAAATAGACAAAAAAAATTGTGAATTAAAAAAACGAAAAATAATTTAAAATATAGTGTAAAACATAATAATATACATGCAATATTTTACCATATTCAACGATTTCGTGAATTCCCCAAGGAGACAAATGTCAGTAATTCCCCCGATTTCAGTGGAATGGCGCAAGGTTTGAGGGGTATGCGAGACCAGGAAATCTAGTAACATTTTAAAATTTTGTTAAATAAATAAATCAGCTGTGCACCTATTTATTACAGTTAATTTATTTATTGTTTCAATAAACGTTGAAAATGTAAATTAAAATTAATGTGATTATGAAGATACAGTGACTTTAATTATTGTTCATGATATAATAATGATGTTTTTTATAGTTAAACTAATTGCTGTAGAGCTCCAGAATATTTAGTTTATGTTATATCGTATTTATAAATACATACCTAGTATTTTGTTTAATTTCACGGTGTACAATTTGTTTTACAGTTATCGAAGAAGCCAATTGGTTGACCCTTGAGGAAGATATTAAAGACTTAATTGGCGATGGATTCGATGTCGTCATGTGCCTTGGAAACAGTTTCGCTCACATTTTGGATCCACATGGAGACCAACGAGAACAAAAGTAAAACACCATTTAGATGTGGATAAGTACATTTTTTAAAAAACCATCTACATTTTTTTATTCTTTTTTCAGACGAGCAATCGCCAACTTCGAGCGTTGCGTAAAACCTGGTGGTCTTTTGTTGATAGATCACAGAAATTATCAATCCATCATTGAAAAAGGTCAAGCGCCCATTCAGTGCATGTACTACAATGTAAGTTTAGCGACATATTCTCGCAGTAATGAAGAGCATATATTTTCTAAAAAGTGTAAAATTGAATAATCCTACAGAACAAATACCTGAAAAATATCGAGACGTCGGTGATATACAAAAAGGGCAAACCGTACCTCATCGCATTGGAATACCGAGTCTGTTTGGACGAATTAGCCGATCAAACCAGTGAATTCCGACTGGCATACTATCCGCACATGTTGGAAGAGTTCACAGTTCTGTTAGATCAGCTTTTTCCAAAACTAGTGAAGCACGACATCTACGGTGACTTCAAATCACTCGACGAGATCGACGATCCGGGTTTCTATATCCACGTTCTGAGAAAAGCTAAATAATTAAGATTCTGATTTTTATACAACAAAAAAATCCGAAAAAATGTATTTCTGTAAACATTTTTCTTTTACTCTGTAATATTGATAAGTATATAATATTATTGATCTTAAATAAATTATAAAATTAGAATAGTGTATGTACATACATACATACATTACGTCTAATTTCGCGATTCTAGTGCGCACATGGGACATGAATAATGAATATCGTATATTGTTTTTGCTACATAAAGCGAAATCACGTCATAAAATTTATAACATATGAAATAAAAATATCGTATTCAAACCATGATTTGACTTTGAATTCGAGTTGATTCTGTTTGAGGATTTAATATTCACAAGAAATCAAATTTCTTAAAAATACATGTATTATTTTAAGTTTCATACGAGATTATACATTTTTTGACGAACTTTTTCAAAAATGTTTTATTCTTTTATATTTTGTTTTAATCTTCGTGATATGCCAAGTCTTATTGATTTTTAAATTTATTTTATATTCTCTTTTCGAAAATTCTACGAATAAAGTCGCACTTAAGAGATGCCAAAGTCAATAAAAAATTCAACATTATTTTTTATCAAATTCTTTTCCAATAGATTTTAAAGAGTGTAGCGTTACAAGACTGTCGACATAAAACTGAGCGAAAAAAGTGGACAAGTAATTCAGTGTAAGAGGAGTTTGAGTAGCCAACAATAAGTGTTTTCCTGAACCAAGGTGAACATGGATGAATTTCATTCTTATATGCGTTGATATTGAAGATAATTTTTTTATAGACTGCGCTTACAAAGGGAAAAAAGAAAATATTTTTGAAATTATAAGAAATATATTTTCAAAATCGTGTGTTAGTTGTTCTTAACTTGACAATAGAATTGCATATAATCGGTAATCATATACTAGCAAACGAAACAATAAATAACATAATAAACTACATGGTTACTGTATAGATACATAATAAACATAGATGACAAAGAAGTAGGATTTTATCTAATGAACTTGATAAGTACTTTCGAATTTCTACAATCTTAACTTTTTTACTATTTCTATTATTTTAGTATTAGCAATAATTATTGAAAAATTTTACGGGAATCAAAGATCCATTAAAAAAGATCATGTATTAATGTTACGAATGTGTATGTACTACTAAAAAAAAGTACATACATAGTACATACATATACAATCATACATTACGGCTTACACATAAACGGTTGTAGCAACAGTAATATACATTATAATAATTTAACAGATATATATTTTAAAAATAAATAATAACAAGATCTTTAAGTCTCGAATATCACTAGCAACAATTATACTTTTACTGAAAATGTTATCTAGGTGACAAAACGAGTTGACAAATCACGTCCTCCATTAGATCCGCCCGTTTTAAATTTTTCAAGACTTGAAATCCGGGCGTTTTAATAATATATTCAGCGTAAGCACGGATCACTAATAATGCCCAGTTCTTTAAGCTTTCAAGATGGAAAACGTCAGCAATCAAGAGGATACTGCAGACGTTATCTGGATTCGTGCTGTTGAAGAGTACACGTTCGCACAATATTTTCAACTTGCGCAGATCATATTTGCAAGCGGCTTCCAGAACGTTAGGGATAAGATTCTGAGGATTATAAAATGTAAAAAGAATTATCTGATTAAAGTTGATTGGCGATGAAATGAAGGAATGACAAAGTCAATTAAAAATTCAGATTTCCCGCCACGACGAAAGCAGCTAATTTCCTCATAACAAACAGTTAATAGAAAATTTCGAGAAACCAAGACAGAATTGACGCATCATCATACAATTGCAGTCTACTACCATTTTACCAAGTTTTAAATTAAATTTATAAATATCTCTAGTTTTTTAACATTTCAAAATATCATTCGAACTTCATGAAATGATGGATTAAAGAAATTACTATGAAAATATTAATAAGCTAATTCAATTGTTATCTATATGCAAATAACACTTACGAACTTCTTTAATTGATTTGTGTAAATGAAGCACAAAATTTCACGTAAAACAACGGGATAGATGTCGTTGATAACAATCCGATTGTCAGCATTTTCTGCAGCTCTATTGATAAACAAGTTAGAGAAAACAGTACTACTTGCGGCTAGAATATTACGGTGAACTGGAAATTCTTCTCCATGGGAGACTAGTGTAACGTCGATAGATTCGAGACCCAACATCTGTATACGCACAAACAAGAAACATATATTAACATTACTTAAATTATTTTTTAAATTATTCTTGGTTACACTATAGACGTAAACTTTGGTAAAATTATTTTAGATTTTAAAAATAAAAAAAAATTGAACTTCTTTGAATAACGTTGTAAATCATAGAAGATGAAACAATATATCGAATGTAAATGTGAATGTAACGTTTCGATGATTTTTTAAAGCACTGTAAATTTATTAAGAGTAGCTATACACATTACGTTGTTTGTGAAAATTCAAATAGTTCTCAAAGGCCATAAATAGATTGCGGAAACACGCATGTCACCTTTAAATGTTTGCAGTGCCTTCTGACAGGTGCCACCGATTTTTCAACTTGGAAATCACTTCTCGCTTGAGTTTTAATACTTTTCTCTCTGTCGAGAAGCGTCGCAGACGATTTTCCAACTTGCACGATAGAAGCTCCTAAAATGTTTACAAAACACCGGATAACAAGTCCCCCGCGCTTTTCCAGATCGACGGGACGAATGAAGTTTCCAAACAGATGATAATTTTGATTATGGGAAAACGTCCCAACGGCTGTACTCGAAGCCAAGACCTTGTCGTGCTCCAAAATCTGACACTTCATATAAGCCCAAAACTTCAGAGACGATATTTCATCGGCAATTTGCAGGTATACCGACAACGACAAAAACTCTGAAGATGAGGAGTTGTTGGTAAAAAGATGGAGCGTACCTGCAAGCAAATAAAAATTTTGCATAAATAAAGTTTGCGAAAATAATTTTTTATACGTGCTTCACAGATGCTATACGCACACACACACACCTACACACACACTTACCCCAAAGATCGTTTTTGCTTCCTACGAGTACAGTCGGCGAGACAATACCTTGATTCGATTTTAATCTGTCGATATTGACACTTCCAATCGTCCACACGAGTTCATCTTGTGCTTCCATAATAAATCCTTTTAACAATTATTTTTGTAAGCGGATATTACTCGCTTATTTATACGTATGTATATTAGTTTAAAGACCTGATTTAAGAAATTCCACTTAAGTAATACGCGTGAGACGTCTTAAACATAACAGTTCCTTGTGTGTACTGTATGATATTCATTGAAGGATATATCTGTGTAAAGTGTTTTTGTATACATTGACGCCTTCGGGCGTTTATCCTGTTGGTAAGATATGTTCGAATGCATATGAGTCGAATACAATATAAATAAATAAGTGTTGAGGAAAGTGCGGGATTTCAAACATTTATAATAAATACTTATTCTTTTTTTTAAGGAGCTACTAATAACTGTATTGGCAATTGAGGTCAATTGTATATTTGATTTTATTTTATGATTTTACAAACGGAAATAATTCTTTGATCAACTTTCAATGAAGCATAAAATGTATTTAAAAAAAAATTCTAATTGGTTTTTACAACAAATAAATACATATATATCTCATTCATTGTTACTGTAGCTAAAGATATATGTATAAAAATTTTTAGTTAATGTCACAAATATTTACGAAATAATTACATCATCGTACATATTTATAATTCTTTCTTTAATATAATAAAAGAAGATAAAAAGAGCATACATTTATTCTTCATATCTCATCTAACAATATTTTAAAAATCACAAAATTCATTGGCGAGTTTCATCAAGAAACTTCGAATTGTAAAAAAAAGTGTCGACAGAGATCCAATTTTCACAAGAGTATAAAATCAAGGCACTCGAACAAATGTTCAGACGCAAAAGCTTTTCGAATAAATCAAGTTTAAACATTAAACTTTACAGCTACAAATATCTAGTTTTCGAGTGACCCGATACAAAATGCATGTATAAATTTTTGACGCTGCTGCGCTTACGAAAGTAACTTCACAGAAAATGTTACTGTAAATTGGAATCGTATTATAATTTTTTTTATTCACGATTCTTTATATTTATTTTATTTATCTTTCTTTCATTTCATGGTATATCCATGAATCGTGATTGACTGATTTTTACTACTTATTCTTTGCGATTTCACAATTGATAAAGATTACATTTTTTTACAGCTTTCCAAATTTATTTATGAAAAAATTTTAAATATTGTTTTGATAAATAAATTCATGTATGATGTTTTGATGAAATTCAGTTGATTAATCATATATTGTGAATGTACCATTCACTGAAATTGAAAAGAAATTTAAGTTACAAAACGATTGTTATTACATATATTTATGAATTTTTTCATAAAACTCAACTCAATATTTTTAATATATAATAAATAATTTTTGGGAAGCTATTTCTTTGCAAATGATATGTTTAAAATTTGGTACAATGATCAGTAAAACCAGAAATTGTAAAATAAATACATATTTTTCTAAATATTGTACTAAAAACGTTTATTTTCGTTATTTCTATCGCCGCTTCAATCAACATACAGGATTGTAAGAGAGAAGCTACTAAAAAATGTCCTGGACCTTAAATCGCAAAGAATTCCGAGCACGTGCGGTCTCGTCGAGTCTTAAAAACCAGTTTGAACATTCGCATTAGAGCTGCACCCTTGTGAGCTAGTTCTGTTCAAGGTTTGTGACTTCGGCCGTCGCCTCCTCTATACTCATGGGTGTCTCAATGTTCTGATTCAGTGGTGTTTCGAGAATCCTCGGTCCATACAGCAGTACGTAGGCACAGTGCCAATCTCCGCCACCACTGAGTTTCAACACGTCTTCGCTTGTAACAATGCTGATGTTCTCGTCGTCGCATTTAAGCCAGGTGTCACCCTTTTGCCGAACCCAGGCTACGTAATGACCACTACTACTCGTTCGACCCTGATGCGTCAGTACCGCCTGAAGAGTGTAGTAGCCGCTGTTGTTTGAACCAAGATCTACAACAAAAAATTCATTTAGACCTTGGGTGGAAATTAAAGTAATTGTAACAATATGAAACAAAAGAAGTATTTTGCCCGTCTAAAATAGGATATCTCATTTTACATCCGCTTTGTTCTCACCAAAGGTCACTGATCACACATTTAATTATAGTCATTAATAAATATGAAAATCTCAGCCTATTTTTTAAAATCTTACCGTCCTCAAACCAAAACGGTTCCTCTTTCGCCTCCTTTTTCTCTGCTTTCTTTTTGTTCTTTTTGTCTCTTGCATTCCGTTGCTCTTCTAACTGGGCTTCCTCGAATTTTTGGAATCGTTCTCGCATGGGTGTAAGTTTACATTGCAGCTCTTTTGAACATAATTCGAACGCATCGAAATCTAACGTGAATTTCACGTCCTTCAAGATCTTTGCATTCACGGCTTCTTTTTCCTTGTAGAAGAATCTAACAAATTGAATCGTTAAGTAAGCTGGCAATCTGCTAATTTTCGACTGAAATAAATACAATGGCAACATTAGTAATAGTAGTATTTTTTTTTCAATTACATTATTTCTTGTTCCTTGAAGATGACATATTTTTTTCAAAGTGTTATTCTATCATAAGATTAAATAAATTTTTTTACCGTTTTTGTGTAAACAGCGTCTCGACCAAGAGTTGGAGACTGTTTTGTTATTTGCTCCTCCAGCTTATTTTTAAGTCCTTCAAACATAAATCTAAGTTCTTGCGAGATAAAGCAACTCAACTGTAAAAATTCTTCTTTCCCTTTAGTAGGCGTTTCGTCTTCTGATTCAACACACTTTAATTCTGTATCGAAAACACCACCAAAGTACTGTTCAATCAAAGATCTAGGCTTGTAACTGGCAGTCGAAGTGTTTTCCTAGAAAATAAATTTTTAAAAGAATCAAAATTTTTTGAAATTTTAAAAACCAATGTGTAGCCTTAAAACCTACCTTTGCAGGCAATTTTTGCTGCAACATCCTAATAAGTTCAGTCCAGCACTCATTAGCATCCTGCTGCTGAAAGCCTCCCATCTTTGATTTCTCGGCAAATCTTGGAAAGGCTAAGTGCATCATTTGAACTAAAACGACTGGTGGCAGAGATGATCCTTTATCCATTCCCTCATAGAGATCCCTCAATGCAGCAGTAATACTTTGTGAAGCTACAAATTGATGTCCGCCACCAGGAGTACTCAAACCGCCTGAAAAGCCTTTCAGAGCTTCTCGCAATTCAGGTACTGTTTTCAAACACTGAACTGTGGCATTCAAATAACAAGTGTTGCCAAGGTTTGTCAAACCAGCTGGCAAATCTAGTGCAGAAGACAGTTCATATTCATTCATGTCCTCCAAGAATATTGGCTTCTCCGCAGGTTCACTAGGTACATCTTCTTCTTTGGATCCCATCATCAAAACCGTAACACCCTGAAAACATAAGCTTGTGTAAACTTCATTGCGACCTTTCAAACAAAGTAATCTTGCAGCCAACTCTATTTCACAGAGTGTAACAAGTTACATTATTACAAACACTCACGTCTCGAAGTTTAATGTTACCCCAATCATCATCCTTCAGAGTCATTCCCTTCAGCATGACTTTCTGTCTTTCAGGCTGCACTCCGGTCAGTGCGAAGAGTTGAGCTTTGAACAGCATTGGCTCTTCGTCAGTGTTGACCTCAACATTGGGAAAGAGCTCCTTACCCCACTTCACTTTGACTGCGAATGAAAACATAGAAAAATCAAACAAAAGCTAAGAATCATCTCTATACTCACAAAGTCATCTGAAGCAACAACTATACTTCGATTAGGTTAGAAAGTCTGAAATCTAGGCGAAAAACGTTTTCACTCACTTGTGTATTGCGGCATCTTAGATTGGAACTCGAACCTGATTTATCACAAAAAAATCGCCCTCGAAAAGTACGACGAACGGCTTACGACTTTCGAAGAGCCAAACACAAATAAAGTGCACAGTCAGAATCCAACACTACACTCGGACGACTATATCTAATTCGTTGATGACTTTAGTACACTTTCGCTCGAGTCTCCTCGGTTCGGTGCACCGAGAGATGATTTCAGAATTTTGGAGGCTAACTTCTCGCCGCTATAAAGCGACCGTTCGCATGAAGTGATATAAACAGCGAGTATGTAGCGGCTTGCGTACAATCCTTTCGGTCGAATACTCGAATCGTCGCATTTCGCATATATAATTCAATTATTGCCTACAGGATCTGCTGTACTGTTACAGAGTATACTCACACATTATTGCGATTTCTGATATGTACAGTTTGCAACGGAGTTTTGCAATCGCAAAATGCGCCGGTGGTGAACAATACTTGGTCGATGGTGTTCTACGTGTTCTACCGTAAAAATGGTCAGCGCGCCTTTGTCAAGAGCTGGATCTTGAACAGATGCAGTTTTGATTGTTTTTAATTGTCACAGAATGTAGTTAGAATGAATGAAGAAGAAGTGTTTTGAAATTTCTAGAGCTATAGCGTTTCTGGTACTATTTGAAAATGGCATCGAATAGATTATTCATTTTTTATGTTACTCTTTTAAGTCTGATACAATTGGCAACGGCACTTATTCTTGAAAGCGTTGTTCTTGGTGGTGGTGCTGCTCTTGCATATTACTTGCGCTGTCAAATATACGAATGCTGTGATGATCATACAATACCTCGTAGAACTGCTAGTAAGTATTTGCTGTTCATTGTACTTACATTCATAATTACAATAGGTTTCTCATAATCTTTAATTCTTTTAGATCTTCAGTCGAATTTGATTCACAAGTTGTACGGCCAACAAATTGCCAGAGATTTAGTCTTTAGCGCTATTCACAGTCATGTTTTCCATCACAATCCCAGAAAACCATTGGTTTTAAGTTTTCACGGTCTTCCTGGAAGTGGCAAGAATTATGTTGTTTCCATGATAGCAAATGCATTGTATGAAAAGGGTGAAAACAGTACTCATTATCATTTCTTCAATGGGCGAAGTGATTTTCCAAAGGATAGTAATATCAAATTATACAGGGTAAAGCATTTTTTGATAATAATGATAAAATCAAGTGAAAAAATGATTATAAAAGCACTGTATTCATTCGTTATTAATGTTTTAGTTTGAATTGGATCAAAAAATTAAAAACGCATTGAATGCATGCCCAAGGTCTATGTTTGTCTTTGATGAAGTTGACAAAATGCCAGATGGAGTTTTAGATGCTCTAGTGCCTTTTCTTGACTATACCAGTTGGGTCAACAAAGAGAAAAACAAAGCTATCTTCATATTTTTATCAAATACTGGAAGTGAACTGATTCTAAAACGAATGTTGCATCTTTGGGAAAATGGAAGAAATCGTAATGATATAACTATAAGAGACTTTGAATCATTAATAGAGTTAGGTGCATTTAATGAAAAGGGGGGCTTGCATAAAAGTGGAACAATAGAATCTAAACTTATTGATCATCATGTTCCTTTTCTCCCTATGGAAGAAGAGCATGTTAGACAGTGTGTTGTTGATGCATTTAATCATTGGGGCCATAAAAATCCTTCTGAAAGTTTAATCGATCAAGTTATGAGGTTTGTTACTTATGGACCTCATCCGCATAATTTATACTCTACATCAGGATGCAAGAAACTTGATCACAAAGTTACGTTAACTTTGTTTGGAAGGGATTTTGATGATTAATGCTGATTAAAGAATTGTGAGGTTTATGAAGACTTCAAATAATAAGTACAATTAGTTCAAAACTCATTTAAAATTGAAAGTAGAGAGATTAAAAAATACTGATTCATTGTAAATGGAAAATCTATTTTTTAAAGTAATTTATTGATCGTGATATCCTTCTAAGTGTTTTTGTTGTACTTCTTTTTTATTTGATATAATTTATCATGAACAAATTTTGTACTAAAAAGATAGTTTATCTTTTTATATGAATAAAAATTTTGCGAAAATAAAAGTGAACAGCATTTTTATTATTTGGTTTGGAGCCGAAAATAATGTTTGTAAATAGGTAATAAATACAAATAAATGCTTGTATTTTTATTTTTGATTTAATATTTAATAGTTTTATTCACTCTAGTCTATTGAAAAGTATTACTTTATCATAAATTATGTGGCAGTTATTTAATCATAACAGACAAAATTTTCATCTCTATAACTTCCTCATCAAATAGAGAAAAAAAGATTCACAGTACAACGCAAAGTCTTCTCGAGATACCAATCGAAAAATCTCACAAGTGACGACTATAATGTTCACATCAATCGAACGATTACATCGAAAAATAAAATTGTCTGCGAACGTTTTATGAGCTATCTTGGTCATTCCCATTCGGAGATCGACCGTCGACAATCAATGAAATAAATAACTTAACGAAAGAAAATAAAATGCATTTTTACATTGTGCTCACTAAGTATTCGTTTATCACTTACTCTCGTACCTCCGCATCTCTGTAATACACGCTTATCTTCGACCAACAAATTTTTAAGTCTATTGTCGAAATGACCTATATGTGAATTAGGACCAGCCTAAGCGCGACTCTCATCCTCGCTGACTAGGACATCACACGTTGTTTTTTTAGCGGTTTTTTCACATTTTTTGATTCTGTGAATACACTCGATCGCTATAGCATTTAACGCTCTACGTTTTTTTTTTTAATTTTTTGTTATATTCGACGACTATGTAATAATAATCCGCGCAACGACTATATATCGGTCGACTCTTGTGGCAGTCTTGAGTCTTATTCCTGATAGAAATATCTTTATGTAATTTTTCATCGTGAAGAACGTGTGCGATGATGTTTTACATACATACATGTAGATGCTCAAATCAGACAAGTTAGCGTCAAGACATTTTCGATACACAGGTTTTTGTTGAATGCTGTAATTTTCAAAAGAGTCGATGGATCAAAGTACTTTCACTGAACGCGTTGCACGACTAAGGGGCTATGCGAGACACTGTCTGAACAGCGCATTACACTTTTATACAATTTTTCTTTTAGATAAATATATTTTTAACAGGTATACATGGTCGTCGTCAACCCGCCTTAAAGCACAACGTCGATCGAAGGACGCGTACGTGTATTTCGCCTTTGTCATGTATATATTTATGTTTTTCTTTGCTTTTCGTTTTGTATCTTATTTTATATTTATATAATATGTATATCTTATTCGCTCGATAAATTACTCATACTTGTCTCGTACGAAGAGTATCGAGGAGCTTTTAAACAAATATTCTATGCTGCATGGATTTCTCAGAGAATACAAATAATGGAGAAGAATCGTAAGTATATCTCTTTATTTGTGCGTGCATTTTGTAGAATTTTGATTTTTCGTTAAGATATACGAAAAATCAAGTAAAATCAGTGATAAAATTGGCAAGAAAAGTACTAATCGACAAATCTTACGTAATTTTCTGAAGAATGAAAGTAAATTACAGAAAATACGAGCGCGTATAATGTACGCTTAAAAAGAGGAATCGCATAGATTTTCGTGAAAAGAGTTTGCTTGTATAAGTTGTCACTGATTAACAGTATCATGTAATATTGAAATACCATAATACCATCTTTTAGAAATACATAATTCACAAGATGTAGTCTTAGCTCATACAATATTAATTAACTAAGTGAGACTTCTAACTTATTAGTTTTTAAAAATATATTACTCTGTATTAAGAAGTGTAAACTGATATCAAATATAAATAGGTCAATATTAAATTCATGATTTTTTAAAAATGATTAGTAAAATTGTATTATTCGTAAATCACGAATATATCGTCTACATGACAGATTTAATTCAAATTTTTCAACTTCACCTAATCAATACTACTCATTTAAAATGAAAAAGTCTTAAAAATTAAATCTATAAATTTATATTGAATGTTAATAATATCCATCCATTATAAAAAATAAAGGGTGAGTGATTGTCAAGTTGTTTTTTTAATTGGCGAATCATATCTGTAGCAAAGTCTTTTCATGCAAATCCATGTACTATGAAACAAAAATGTTACATACATTTGTCATGATAAAATTTCAAAAGCTCTGAACATTTTAAGAACAAAATACTCTATCAATTACTTTTATAGCCAATAAATTTTTAATACTTCAGTCAAAACAATTGATATCTCATAAAACTATTTTTTAATTCAACCTAATGCACATAAATTGTTCTAAAACAATCAACAAAAAGTGCGCGATACGCAGAAAATGATCAATATCGACAGATGCATCGATCAATTTTAGTTCGATAGGTGAACAACGAGAGATGAACAATAAATAATAATAATAAAAACAACAACAATAATAATAATAATAATCATAATAATAATGTATCAACAGTAGAAGAAACAAACAAGAGCAAAGCGACTCGGGTTCAAGCCCAAACTCTGAGTGTTGTATCCCAGCTTCCAGTGGACAAAGCCGTGCCGTCAGGGGAGACACGCAGACAGGATACCCTATTCTCATGGCCGTAGAGTAGGGCTACCCGCTGGCACTTAAGAGTGTCCCAGACGTTAACGGTGTAGTCGTTATATCCAGCAAAAAGAAGCCGGCCGCTCACCGATAAATCGACCGCATTCGCTCCAAAGATTATACTCTCCTTTGTATAGACCGCCACTTCCTTATCGGCACGCAGATCGAAAAGTCGACAGGTCGCATCATCCGAACCTGTTGCTACTGCATCGCCACTTGGGTGGAATCGAACCTGCAGATTTTTTAAAATTTTAGTATGTTGATTTAATTTTATGGGTATTTCAGCTGTAAACTTATTTGACCGTATGACTATAAAATTCTGTGATATTATTGTTCGAAAATTAATTATAGTCTCACTTTCAATGACACTAGCAATCTTACCGAATTGACATCGGACTCGTGACCCTCGAAGCTCTGCACGCACTGTCCACTCCTCATGTCCCATATAAATACAAGCTTGTCGCAACTTCCAGAGACAAAAGTATTGCCAGTCTCACTAGGCGCAAGATCAATAGACATGACGCTATCCGAATGTCCATGGAAGTTTTGGAGTAGTTGTCCACTTTCGACATCCCACAGGGCGCAAGTGCTGTCACCACTGCCTGTCAACACTTGCTGATCACTGTTTGGAAAGGCGCAGCAGGATGTGTACGACGTGTGTGTGCCCACAGTTTTCTTCTTTGCCGAAACATCGTCCTCTAAGCTCAGGGGATAGACCGTTACTTTGTTGTCGAGGCCACTAAAAGAAAAAATTTTTATTAATTTCAATCCATTCAAGAATTCTTTTTTAAAAATTAATAGGTACCCGCATGCAACAAGCTGTCCACTTGGGGCATAGGCACAAGCAATAACCCAAGTAGTTGGCATAGTAACAGCATGTTCCTTATTTGTTGTGAAGGCATCCCATATTATCATTTTACCATCCTGCAGAAAGTAAACGATAATTTGTTAATGATTGATATGAAATAAATGAATAAATAAATAGATAATGATTGTAATACAACATAATTTAATCAAATTGTAATTTAAATTAATTGTAATTTAAATTGAAGTTTACCTGGGAAGAAGAAACAATGTGCCGCTTGTCAGGAGACCAATCTGAACACAGAACTTTGGCTTGGTGACCTTTCAGCACTCTACGCGGCTTTACATTAATACAGCTAATTGATTCAAGTCTTTCGGCAACAACAGCAACTGTAATAAAATTGTTTTCTCCATAAAATTTTTATCTTTTAATTTGTCAGTTTACATTAAGTTTAACTTACGAGTTACATCGTTGAGCTTTTGTCTCTCGTCTTCCAGACGAACCTTGAGAGACTCTGCCTCCTTGGCAAGTTTTTCAATCTGTTCCAGTTCAGTGGCAGAATCCATTTTACTGTACGAGTTCTCTGACTAGACTCCAACAAACTCAACGTCCAATAGAGGATTTGATCACATAATAAGCATGTCGAGTGTCATTTAAGGATCGCACTCTTGGATCCTGAAAAATAAAATGAGCCATGAGAAATTCATAAAGCACGGTCGCAAAGAAACGGGAAGATGACAGCGCAAGCAGCAAACAATCCTGAGTGAAAAAACAATCGCCGATGGCACAACAGAGCGAAAACAAGGCGCTGCTTGAAAAAAGCACTATAGCTACATCCCGCGATATCGCAAGCTCGGTTCCCACCCCTACACACGCATGATGAAAATCGTCGACTCCCCGAGTAAGTATCTCGTGCGACTAACCGTGCGGCGAGGAGGCAAAGGCAGGAAAGTGAGAAGCTCAGCAGTTTCGGGAGTGTCGGCCGTCCTCGGCATCCCCCTTCTTCAATCTTTCATCCATTACGACGATCGGGATTCGGGAGCAAACATGACACTCTCCGATGTGGAGAGCGGATGTGTGCAGTCCAGCACAGCACTGCACACACGGAAATACGAGAAGGGCGCGTGAGCGAGCGCGCAATCAATAAGCGTCAACAACAACAAACTGCCGCCGCCGGTGTTGCGCGTCGCGGTGACGACGCCTCGTCGCGGTCCCAGCGACTGACATGCTCTTCCGCAGCTTTGCAAAAAAAGCGCGATCGCTCGCCCGCCGCCGCCTCAGACGGAAAGTCGACTCATCCTGGGGCGGCGTTGTTTGGCCAATTGGCCCTCCCTCGGCGATCGTTGGCTGCTCTCCCTCCCCCTCTCTCTCCAGCGACGACGTTCAGGCAGCCTCGAGCAGCTCCACGGCTCCAGCTGCCATCTTGGGCGCACAGCACACGTACTGGAAGGGAGCTTGCGAGCTTTTGCTTCGGCGCGCACGGGGAAAGGGAATGGGGATTGGGGATGGATTTCGTGACCGTCGCTTCACCGCGCGGCTGCGACCTGTCGTTTCGCGTTTGAATTATATTTTTGGCTTTATTACACAAGTATTTACAGCTTTACTTTGTGTACCTGCAGTATATGTGCCACGATGTTACAAACTTTTTTATTGTAGTATGTGTGTCAATTCTGAATGTCTTGGAGTCAAAGCTGTAAAATACGTACAAGCAATAAATAACGATTTTTCGAAAAATTATAGAAGCCATTTTCGATTTTCGAACATTACTGTACCTTGCACATACTTTCTAGTACTTATAACTAATATTTATTTCTGCAAGGAACCTAGTTTGTAATTCGATTCAAACTTTAATTTCTTCATTTGCATTTTCAGTTTGATGAATGAAAATCTGCGATAAACTTGCTGTAAGACTGAATTTCAAAGATCATCGATAGAGGCAACAAAAATTTAACATTTTAACAATAGCGCTAAAACTATCTACTTAATTCTTATGTCTGCCGTACGATGACCATCAAGTTTATCAGAGTATAAGTATGTAGCAGCCCCGACGACGTTGATATATCCGCTCAAATATGTTGGCTAACGCAACTTTTTCCGAACACTTTTTTTTCCTCTTTTCAGCGCAAAAAGTTTGCCAATCCAAATAAAACAGCAGTTCATCGACGAATACTGTAGTACTCGCGTTACTTCGCAAAACTTATTTACATAATATTGGCTCAGGATTAAAAGTGAGATTTGAATCTACCGCTCTCCCGAGCTTTCACTACGCGCATCACACTGATTTCCACCAAAATCATTCTCCAAAAGAAGCAGCTCTTGGCAGCTCTTCTGCTCTTCGTTCTCGAATGTCGAAAGACGTACGTGAAGAAAAATGAAATCTCGAAACAAGCTCCCTCGTCTCCCCAAAGCCCAAAGCCAATAGCGAAAATCCTCATCCCCGCATCTCTCGCCCCTTCGTAATCGGAAAGCGCGACTCGGCTCGTCGATCGAGCGTCGCCTTCTCTCTCCGAGAGGGCGAGAGAGAGAGAGAGAATCGATGCTCGCGCGGGTCACTTCCTGCAGTGCGTGCGCCGCTCGGTGTTGGTCGCGGCCGCGAGTGCGACAAGGACAGGCGCGACTAGCTGGCATCTGATTCCTGCTTGGCGCGACAAGGACAGCGAACTCTCGTGACCGCAAGAGGGGAGTCCAAGCGCGACGGTCCGCGGCTCTGCCTCGTTCTTCTGCTGCTCTTCATCCTCCGACGTTGTCCGGGCTGACGGGCGTGCGTGACTGACTGTATAATCGAAAGAAAAACCGCCATGGCCCTGCTGACCGTACGTCTTGCCGCCTCGGTAGCGAGACAGCTGCCCAGCACTCAGGTGAGTCCTCGAAATTCGCCCCGGGCGGCTCGCGGCGTGGCACAGAATCCGAGCCGAGATTCGCTCCGGAACGAAGGTGGGGATGCCGACATTTTTCCCCGGCCGCGTTTAGCGCACGGCCGATGACTCGCGCCGGGATATGGCTCGCGGGTTTCGCGGTTCCTCGTCGACGAGGCCTCCCTCGGAAACCGGGGGCGTAATGCTCGCGGGGCGGGAGGCTATGGGGGACTGGCGAAAAACGTCCGACGCATTACATAAACAGAGAGCCAGCCCGACGAGCCTCTGAGCGGGTTGTTATGTAATGAGTATTTTGAAGCAGGTCCCTCAGAGGATGAGATTTTCCGATGGCTCAACTGTGGACTGTGATTTCAGGTGAGCTGGCCCGCTGCTGTTGTCGCCTCCAGGAAGTACCATGTATCCTGCAGTCGGAGATCTGCTGAGATCTCTTCCATCTTGGAGGAACGCATCCTCGGTGCTACCACCAAGGTGAGTTGGTTAGCCGGATACAAGCTGAAATTCAAGTTTTTTTAATTTCTTAATGTCGTTGTTGACCACTGACACTTATGACTGGCTCAACTTATCCTTCTGTTGATTTGGGAGCTGGATGGATGAATTTGGTTTATAGAATGTGTATTGTTCAAAGGATGAATTAATAGTTGGATTAAACAGTTTAATCCCTCTGCCCTTTTCGTTTTCAGAAAATTCAATATAAAGTTTGAAAAATTTGGAGTAAATGTTATACAATTATATGATATTTGAAAAAAATACATTATATGCTGTACGAAAAATTAGTTAAATCTTGTACTTATTCATTTTAAATGTGTCACATAATTTAAATGGTCAGCATTTTATTTTTGACAAACTGTGTACTGTGTCAGTTATTTATAGCCATAGAAGTACTGTAAAAATCTTTTATAATGTCATAGAGTGTATTACATAATACACAATGTAACAATCACATAACTTATTACTTAGATTATCGATTAGAAAGTAGAGCATTTACATTTGATAAACAGTAATTTTAAGAAATCATTGTTGAAGCTATGACTTGTATCGGTATTCCTCCAAAAATTTAATTGGATTTTTTTTCAATTAAAAAATTTTGTTTGAAACTCAATTTCCTGTATTTTTTTAGACTAACCTTGAGGAGACTGGTCGTGTGCTCAGCATTGGTGACGGTATCGCCCGTGTCTATGGTCTCAAGAACATTCAGGCCGACGAGATGGTGGAATTCAGCTCTGGACTGAAGGGCATGGCCTTGAATTTGGAACCTGATAACGTCGGTATTGTCGTCTTTGGTAATGACAGGCACATTAAAGAAGGTGACATTGTCAAACGTACTGGTGCTATCGTCGACGTTCCCGTCGGTGAGGAACTTCTTGGACGTGTCGTCGACGCTCTGGGTAACCCCATTGATGGCAAAGGACCTCTCAACAACAAGCTGAGGTTCCGTATCGGTACCAAGGCTCCAGGTATCATTCCTAGGTAAGGCTTTAAAATGAAAGTGACTGATTTTTCGGTCTTAAGAAATTTTCATATCGATGACCTACATTCAATGATTTCTAGGGTATCTGTCCGAGAGCCTATGCAGACCGGTATTAAGGCCGTCGACTCTCTGGTACCAATCGGTCGTGGTCAGCGTGAGTTGATCATTGGTGACAGGCAGACTGGAAAAACTGCCTTGGCTATCGACACCATTATCAACCAGAAGCGTTTTAACGACGCTGGTGAGGAGAAAAAGAAGTTATACTGTATCTACGTCGCCGTCGGTCAAAAGCGATCCACCGTCGCCCAGATCGTCAAGCGTCTTACGGACAGCGGTGCCATAAACTATTCCATCATTGTCTCGGCTACCGCTTCCGATGCCGCTCCCCTGCAGTACCTTGCCCCCTACTCTGGTTGTGCCATGGGTGAATTCTTCAGGTACGACATCATTAAGCTGAACGATCTTGAACTATTTGTGTGTATTTGGAGCTGATATACTCTCAGGGGATTTAAATGCTAATTTTAGTTGATCACATTCAAAGTATTTCAAAATATTAATACTAATCAAAATTCAAATTACAGGGACAACGGCAAGCACGCCCTTATCATCTACGACGATTTGTCGAAGCAGGCCGTAGCCTACCGTCAAATGTCTCTGTTGCTTAGGAGACCTCCTGGTCGTGAGGCTTACCCTGGTGACGTCTTCTACCTTCACTCCCGTCTTCTTGAGCGTGCTGCTAAGATGAACGAGTCCCTCGGTGGTGGTTCCCTCACTGCCCTTCCCGTCATCGAAACCCAAGCTGGTGATGTATCAGCTTACATTCCCACCAATGTTATCTCCATCACTGACGGACAGATCTTCTTGGAAACCGAATTGTTCTACAAAGGTATCCGACCAGCCATTAACGTCGGTCTCTCTGTATCCCGTGTAGGATCGGCTGCCCAGACCAAGGCCATGAAACAGGTGAATACTCGATACTGTTTACACGTAATAATAGGTAAAATTCGGGACTAATTTTACACTTTCTCATTGCTAAGGTCGCCGGTTCGATGAAACTGGAGTTGGCCCAGTATCGTGAGGTAGCTGCTTTTGCCCAGTTCGGTTCCGACTTGGATGCCGCCACACAACAGCTGCTGAACCGTGGTGTTCGTCTTACAGAGCTGCTGAAGCAGGGACAATACGGTATATCATCGTTAATTTGAGGTTCTACGAATTATTGATCACAAAGAATATTCTGTTTGAAAACTGATTTTTGCTTTCAGTACCCATGGCCATCGAAGAACAGGTAGCCGTCATCTACTGCGGTGTCCGAGGATACCTTGACAAGATGGACCCCACCAAAATCACTGCCTTCGAGAAGGAATTCCTCGCACACATCAAGTAAGTTGAATAATTTCGTTGCAATTAAGATGCACAATGGACATGATATAAAACGAATTGTCTAAATTAACTAATTTTTTAAATTAAATTTTTAACAGAGCCTCCCAAAAAGACCTTTTGGCCACCATCGCAAAGGAGAACACCATCAGTGAAGCATCTGATGCAACGCTAAAGAAGGTCGTCACCGACTTCTTGGCTTCCTTTGGCGCGTAAACATCGAGCGACTTGAATAATTAACATCCGACAACTCGATCATATTTAGTTGTAACAGCTGCTGCGCCGGCGCTGAATTCTGTGCATGAGTAGTATATTTTGAAGCTTGGCTGTGAATATACTCCACGTGCACTTGCTGTAACGTCATTTGTAAGAATGAATGGAAAGCAGAAATCAACTGAAAAACAACAATTCCACATTCGAACGATAAACTCGATAGTCATATACATATGTTAATACGTTACATGTTGGTTCTTTAATAAAACAAAGTACCTTTTATTTCGTAATCAACCGACATTTGAATGTATTAAACACCCATCATTGAAATCATATTACTTTGAACATTGCAGAGAATAGTTTAAAAGAACGAAGCAATTGTCATGAGTAACTTTAGTATAATAAAACACCAAAACTTAAATAAATGTTAAATTTTCATTAAATTTGAAACTATGGAATATTCAAATATCCTATACCGAATTCTGTATGAATGCATTACAGTAGACATTGCAAATAAGCCATTTAATTCTTTAAATTTTTTTAATAAAATATTACATTATTAACAAATATTTACAGTTTTTACGCAGCGATTCCCGGAATATTTATCAGATTCATTTTCCTTTTGTCAAACTGTATGCGATCATGAATTTCAGTTATGATTCCGGTGGCAACAGTGATCTTCTGTTCTCTTATTGTAAAACTTTGCCCAATCATAATGGGCATGCAATCAAGTAGAGTTAATCTACAAATGGTCTGTTCTCCGGGCATGAGCATATTTTGTTTTTCTGGCAGTATGAGGTCAACTCTTGTATAGATGTTCCAAGTTGAGCAATACAAAATTGAGCAGTATCCGTTTTTCTGAAAAAGTCAACTCTGATTTAGTTATTTAATAAGTATAGACGATACAATGGATAGTAATTTATTGAACATTACCCCAAGAGGCCTATGTCTGCCTCCTTCATCTGTACTTAAAAGATACAGGTGAGCTTCGTAGTGGTTACTAAATTTCTGAGAATTTCTTGGAACCACCCACATTCCTCTTCTTACAGCTCCAATCTTTACATTCCTAAGTAAAGCACCAACATTTTCACCAGCTGGAGCCTCTGGCACACTTTTTTGAAAAATCTAAAATTTTATGAGTTAATTGTCAGGCTTATGACATTTGTTTGATTAATAAAATGATACTACTAGCTCTTAAATAAAGATAGTACCTGAACATCAGTAATAACAGTTTTAAAACGCTCATCAAAACCAATAAGTTCTGCTTCTGCACCTTTCTTAATGATTCCCCTTTTAATGGTTCCAACAACTACAGTACCTCTGCCTGGTACATTGAAAATGTTGTCACATGGTAGAATGAAAGGAGAAGTGTAATCTCTTACAGGAGGCGAAAAGTATGAATCCATAGTATCTAGTAATTTTTGTAATGAAGGAGTTCCATACTTAGATGTGTCACCCTGTAATGCTAGTAAAGCTGAACCCATTATTACTGGACTATTTTCAGAGTCAAATCCAAAATTATCTAAAATTTCCCGTGTTTCTAATTCCACAAGATCCAGTATTTCTTCATCAGCCAGATCTGCCTATAAGAAGATTAAAACTTAAATTTAAATTTGTTACAAGCTAGGATAACGCATAAAATTAAATATAAACTCACTTTATTGATGTATACTATGATATCTTTAATACCGATTTGCTTAGCTAACAGAAGATGCTCAATAGTTTGTGGCATTGGACCATCTGTAGCAGCAACAATCAAAATTGCTCCATCCATCTGTGATGCTCCACTGATCATATTCTTGACAAAATCCAAGTGTCCAGGACAATCGGTATGAGCATACCTTCTCTTTTCAGTTTGATAGCCAATATGGGCAATGTTGATTGTGATACCCCGAGCTTTCTCTTCAGGAGCCCGATCGATTTCGTCATAGGAAACATATTTACAACTTTTGTTCTTTTCCGATAAGTATTTTGTAATAGCAGCTGTAAGAGTAGTTTTGCCATGATCTACATGTCCAATGGTCCCTACATTACAGATTGGATCCTTGTCTTTTGTATCACTGGAGTAGAAACTCTGTTTGCTCCAACTTGGATCGAAGCGATAATAGAAAAGACTCGTATGGCGAATATGCTTAATATTTGAGCAAAGCTTTGGTGATCTAGCATGATTAAAGGAATATACCAATATCCTTTGCAGTAACATTTTTTTGCTTCAAAAATCCTGTACAATTTAAACAAAATTCATGTAAGAAGGAAATAAGAAATTTTCACATAAGTTGTTACTTACAATTATTTAAATGCAACTGATGATACTCTTTAATGTTAAATTGTGCTTTTCGATTGACATTTTACTCAAAAATAACGAAAAAATCACAAATTTCGTCGTGCGGCATGAATATCATACCGCATTTATATTATATGCATGTTGTGGTATATGATATATATAGGTACATATCAGGCCGTGTATATATAGCAAATAGCAGACATAATTTTTTACTCCATTGAATGGCGCGAAATTTGAATAGCAAGAATGACACAACCAGAAGTTACCATTCATGAATTTTTAAATCATAGTTCAAAATATGTCGTTTTCATTTCCGTAATGAAAATGGATAACTTCCCTCCGAATCAACGACTCGATCGCAAAATCGGCCTATATGCACATCGCACCGATAAATCGAAAACGAGTTCTGCTAGCAAGGATGCAGCAGTTCGAACTGCATAAATTTTCTGAAACAAACGTCGGACAACATAATACTATACCAGACTATACTTATTTTGTACCGAAAAAACGGTGAGCTTTGCTCGTCCCCGCCCCCTTCCTGCGACGTTTTTCGTGGAATCGGAGCAGATCAGCAGATGCTCGCAGCGCGATTTCACTATTGTAAGATTGACGGTAAGCTCTCGCACTGGTTTACCGTCAAAATATCAACGTAAGCACGGTATAGCGAAGGTAAAAACAGTAAAACACGGGCTTACTGACGGTCAGCTATACCTCGCCCTAACGGTGCACCCCCACAACACACCAGCAGCCGCACACTGGACTGGACGGAACAAAAAAGCGGAGCGCGAGTGCTGCGCGACTATAGAGCCGACAAGAGAGAGAGAGAGAGAGAAAGCACGTTATACCGAAAAGGAGCGAGAGAGAGAGAGAGAATAGCTCTTGGCCAGCTCCGAAGTCACCGTCATCATCATCAGCAGCAGCAGCAGCAGCAGCAGCAGCAGCGGAAAAGGCTACACTGGCTCTGCACTGGCTATACACAGCCACAGCACACAGCGTATAGTAGTATAGCAGTAGAGAGCGGAGAGTGCGCGTAGAGAGAGAGAGAGAGAGAGACACACACACACACACACACACACGTACACGTACGCGAGACGAGAGCTGCTGAGCTGCACACAAAAGGAGAGAGCCCTCGTCGACGTCGTGGCCAGGATATTGCTCCGATAGTTCGCAGCGTAAGCGGTCGCGAATGAAGTGCGCCAGTGCCGTGTACTCATATGCCCCGGACAGCCCGGACTCGGTTAGACGCGCGTGATAACTATATGCATACAAGTACAGGGAGAGAGAGAAAGAGGAAAGTGCGTCCGCGCCCAACGTGCTGTCAAGTGACTCGATCCGTACACCTCAGAAGGAGGGGAAGAAGCAAACACGGAGCCATCTGAACGTTCTGAACCTGCCGCAGTTCCGAGAGGTGAGTGTATGTGCCTACGACGTCTTCCTCGCGAAAAGGAGAGCAAGAGAGAGAGAGAGAGGGAGAGGGCGAGGCTTTGCTTTCCATACGATATAAATGCATATATAATTCTTCGGAGCGGCCATCCTCTCTTCCGTCTTTCTCTCGCTCTGTGTGCATGTATGTGTAGCGAATATAGCAATAGCGATACCCTCCAGCGCTGCTGCCACTGCATTGCTGCCTTCTCTCTCTCTCTCTCTCGCTCTCTCTTTGCCAACGCGAGTCACGCTCGACAGTGTTTACGCGCTCGCGGTGGAGTCACCCAGTTGCCCACTGATTCCATCAGGTGTTGACCATTGCTTCGAGGGACTCTGTATACCCTGTTCGGAGGAAGTGAGTGCAATGTACTCTGTTTCTCTCTCTCTCTCTCTCTCTCTCTCTCTCTCTCCTTGAGAGATTTGTTTATCTGCTGCTTGTCTGTGCGTGATACTTCCCCTGGCTGTTCTATTATCGATGATGGAAACTGCGTTACGTATGCTAGATCTGCGAGAAAGTCATTGTTCTGCTGGGGTTTGTCTACTCCCATCTGCTGGAAGCTACGCCTGTTTGCAGAAGTCAGTGCAGAGCTGAGGGCCATTGTGCTATTCCATCTTGATTGGAGATGTAATAGAATATAATTGAATGGATTATAGAATCAATCTGCTGATAGTTAGATATTCTTGGGTAGCATTGTGAGTGTAATGGAACGTTCCATTGCGATGATTCAGTTGCTGCTCTCTTTGTAGTGCGAAAAGCTTTTGGCTCATAAACAAAGTGGCAAGTATTAACCAATTGTGAAGGCAGTTGAAAATCGGTTTTGGAGTATTGTGCATCTTTCATTTTGACTGCACAAAGCAAACTGTGTTTCATAATTCTTGTGCAGCTTAGGAAATAGATTTATGTAACTGATTAATTTACTGTTTATTTTCTCCACTGATTGTGCAAAATAAGATTTTAGTTCTAGTTTAATGTCTAATTTACGACAAATACTTTCATGAGAAACTTCCTATAAAGTAATACTGGCATTCATTTTGAAAAATTGTCACTTCTCTGACTCTCCATAATTCAAGCGCTTTTAAGATTGTTTTGGAGCAAAAGAGTTTTCCTACTTCTTTCTGTGTATACTAAGACTCATAGGTTACACCGTGAGTCACCTCAATTATTTAAAAAAATATCGAATTGGCCTGTGATAAGAATATTAATTCCATTATTTGATTCTCAGTGAAAGTAGGAAATGGTGATTTTACATTCCAGTCACGTTTTTCTTTCAAGCAAGGACACATTCATTTTCTTCTCTTTTTTTCCATTCTTGTTATCATTTCTGTTTTAAATAGACACGGAGTAAGCCTTTTGTCTTCGGATACTTTTGAGCATTCGCCACATTCTTGCTCTTCAGAACTTTATCAACGATTAAGACAAAATGTCGTCTGCAGCGTAACAACAAATTATGCTATCAGACAATGACAGTCTATTTTCAGAGATAAGCTTTTTTTTGCGATTACAGAGAGTTCCTTAATCAAACAACAAATTTTTATAATCAAGATTAAGGCGCTTAGCGTACAAATGCACTTTTTTGCAACAATAAATTTAAATTAAAAGCCCTTGAGTCATTCTCCATCGAATTCTACAATAGCCTTACATCTCCCGCTCGGTCGCCGAAAACAACAGGTTTAAATGAAAATTCTCAAAAAGCCTATTATATACGAAAAGAAGACTCTGTAGGCCAGGACAAACGACATCGATCGCGGCGACGATGCTCGATATAATCTATCGACGAGATAAGAAGCTCATTATTTTTTCCTCTCTCCCTCTCTTGTACTCGCTCTCTTCTTTGATCGACCAAAGGACGTAGACCCTCTATTTTCGGCAGGCGCGTGTAAACAAATCGACGCCGCAAGCTGCAACGCATACTAAAAATACAAATGTGTGTGCGCTGCGAGAGAGAAATCATCGTGATGAAAATCGTGGATCTCTGCTACATTATACTTTTGCTCTTTCTTTTCAGAATTTTGCAGGGTTGGAGCTAAATAGTGCGATTATGTACGATGTTTCTCGTATACGAGCTATTAATTTTTTTAAAGTTAGTTCTACCTAATTTCAATGTTTATGATGCGTACTGTTATGTACCTGCTATTACACTCTCGTCATGCCTAAGGTCTAAAAAGTCAATTAAAAATCCCGTTATGCGTGCAATCGTCAATTATTTTACAAAGTTTTCAAGTTTACGTTGTAAAACGATGAATAATCGCGTAACTCGTCGATAGCTATTGTAATTCGCAGTTTATTGTTGTGTATGATTTGAATTTTATAATATTCATATATATCTTATATAAGCAGCGAAATAGATTTTTTTTTCCTGTTATAATTTGGCAAGAATTTTGAATTTCGAACTAAATAATACAGCTGACTTTCATTTTTATTATTAAAAATAATTAAAATAGCATATATGTGTGCAATATTTCTTCCCATTCCGATAACACACCCATCGTGTTCCAGACTGTCCAGTACGTATATCAATTCTAATAGCTCAACATCTCTTTCACTCGTTCCTCTCTTCGTCCAATTTTCAAATTACCGAATCATCAAGTCGCATCAGCTCGGAAAAAAGTAATCCTCGAATAAAGCCATAATCTTGTGATTACCCCCCCCCCCCCCCCCACGCAAGCTTCTTATAATAACCTCCGCATGTAGAAGTTCATTGCCGGCATTTCAAACGCTTGTATATGTCGCAAACTCCCGAAAGGTGATTCGTTTGAGTGGTTCTTTTATAAATGACTTGATTTTGTTTTATTATAAAATCAAGCGACGATATACTTATTTCATTTATTTTAAACTTGAGTTAATTTTCAACCCAAGTAGTTATTTGAACGTATAAGATATAACTTTTGATCGGCGTACATCCAATGTGGACAATTTTTGCTTTTAAATTGAGCTTATCTAGAGTACTTTATTTTTTTGCATAAGGAAACTTTGCCAATGCCCTTATAAATATATAATGCAATCGCTGAATTGACACTTAACTTAGATATCTATATATGCATTAAGAATGAGTAAGTGTTCATACAAACGCTATATTTTCTAGCTTCTCTTACGACCTGCTTAGAGCAAGATAAAAAATCTTTTCAAAGTTTATAAGATTGAATGAAATTTTGACATCTTCCCATACAAACTTGTATACCAGTCATATAGTAAATAGAGAAAAATGCTGAGTTTACTGTTGTGGCGCTATGTATAAGTATAAAGACATGCACACAAGAGAGTCTTTTATCAATCGATAGGCTCAGGGCCGGCTAATGTCATTAGGCTGTTTGCGGCGAATGTCCCACACGAGGTTTTCGCATTGCATATGTATGTATAGGTGTCAGTACCGCAGTGAATCCTTACACGCCTTATACGTATATAGATTGTACGAGTCTCTCGTCTTGGCGGTTCACGCGTCACGAGCTCTTCTCCTACACATAGCTCTTACTGTACTTACCTGCCGCATGTAAGTAAATGTATATATAGGTGTATATACTTACAGTTTGTGAATTGTAGACACGTGTACGCGCAAGAGTGTATATATGTGTATACAAAGGAGGAAAGTCGCTGCGGGCTGCGGAGCGATGCCTTTATATACTGACGCGCGTTTACCAGCTACGTCATCGCCGATTCTACATCTCTTTTCTTTTGAACAATTAATTCGAACGGGGTTCTCTGAGTTTGCGGAATTCCTCTGGGATTTAATATTAAAGGAGAACATCGCTAATCTTGGAAGCTTCGTGAGAAAACTAACAATTTTATCTGTTTCTTGAATGGATGTCACGTGAGCAGGTCTATTATACCTTTCGTAAGCAAAATTTTATAAATCGATTTACGTAGGCTCATAAGTTCATGACAGTTTTAAATCTCGATGATTACATTTAATGTTCAAGCCAAACGTTGATTTGTTTTGAATATTAATTTAAATCAAAACAATACTTCTGATATTCACAAATGAAAAGGTGACTGTAGCAAGACATGAGAGAATTTAATATTATTCACCGCATACGGAAAGAGGAGTTTAATACGAATTAGATGCGCGGTTTACGTTTATTAATGTGAAGTAAAGCTTATCAAACGCGTCGTAAAAGGTCTAATTTAATTTATAATAATATTCCACTTCGTAGAGACCAAGTTATTTTAAGTGTGTTTTACTTGTCGCCCGGGCGCCGTCAAAGTGTTAAAATGCCAATTTAGTTTATGGGAACGTCCTCTGATCTTTTATGGATGATGTGATGCAAAAATTACGAGCAGTGCTCAGTGATGATTCGTCAGTGATTACTCGATCGTCATCGTGTAAATAGAATAAGTTTTACAGTTTACCAATTAGTTCAAATTGTACCCAGAACAGCAAGTAGACTGTGATAAGAGCGTTCGAAGAGTCGGAATAATGCATATGAAGTTTCTATATAATAGGAACGAGACGAACGAACGTTCTTCAATTACATTCGCACAGCATGTACGAGCTTAGTGTGCTACCCATTTAATAACGGTATAATAGAGTCTATAAATTGTATATAGGTTTATTTATAGCTCAGTTCAGTACAACCAGACAGATATATGCATTCTTGACGTACGTGTACATTGCTGACGTCCAATATGACGAGTACATATCCTGATGATTGAAGAAAATTATTTATTGATTAATCTAGTGCGCCCATCATCATATCCAAAAATAAAAATATGTATTTATCCTAATAAGCGTAAATTACATGCGTTTTCGGCGAGCCAAAAGTCAAATGTTTATCTCGAGAATATTGTGCGCATTGTAAAGTGCGTGTGAAGTTAAATTTTACACCGTACACAACGTATGCAATCGAATAAATGTGTAAAATGTGCAAACCAATCCTTTGTCACGCATTACTCCTGAACGACGACGAAAAACATATTCACAACAATCATACGCAGCTATTGCTACTCGGGGTCTAAAAGTCGTTCTTTGTGCCATTTTTACGAAAATAGCTGTACAATTCTCGTGATTTAAGTGAAAAGTTGGAGTTCGCCAATGAGAACAATAATCCTGTGTTGCAAGCATATCCGATCGTTGTTTCTATCTCGATTGCTAATCGCAAGTCTACATAGAACAGCTTCCACGCTTGCACAAGAAGAGGCAACAATCGCGTTTTGAATACTGACCCATTCTCGTTCCATGTCAAACGGCTTTACACGCAGAATCTTACACCAGCTTCCACAAAAAAATCTTATAAAACATTGACGGCTCGTTGGTTAAGAATAAAAAAATTTCCACTCGGCTGCACCTCCATGTGCACATGTGTCTTGACTGTACATATACATTATACATAAATCCTATATACACTATGTATATATACGCATACGCGTGTTGCCAAGGTTGCACAAGCCCTCGCAAAAATACAGAGTCCATGACTCCTTGTAACATCGGTGTACGAGTTATGTACGTATCAGACAAGGACTCGTTGTTTCTCACTCCCTCCTCTCAAGACACTTAGACAGCAAATATATTTATATACATATATAAAGCAGCAATGACCTAAATGCTTGACACTGAATCGCAGCTCCGGAGTCTACTGACCCTGGAGATGATTAATCCCGCGGTAGTTCGTATTTCCTGCTGCTGATGGTATAATGTATATATAGTTGGCATTTTTCTTCGAGCGTGTCGTTCCGGGGAAGTCTAGTTTAGCACCTAATTTTTAATGAACGATCTGTTAACACGCTTCAACTCGAGAGACTTTGACAATGCAGTCCATTATTGCTTTTAGGAGTTGAGATGATGTATATAAGGATAAACAAGATGAATAGGATCCCATTGTGATGTTTGCACACTTTTATCAGTGGACACATGGGCTCGTGAGATACGTTGAAAATTCCACGGTTTTGGTTTTTATATGTGTATGCGCGGCATGATTGGAACGTCAGGCTTTGATGCGGGGATTGTTTAGGAATTCCTAGTATACAGGCACAGACGGCAAAGGCTTTGTAGTCTTATTGGGTGAGCAAACGATTTTCAACGAGGCCCAAATAATCTCCATCGCGTTTGTTGTGGCTCTTTGTATCTACTCTTTTGAAGATTGTTATTGCAACTTATTGATGGATGCTTTTTTAACGAAAATATGCTCTTTTCAACCATTTTCGTTCCTTCGTTTCTTCCTGCAGTTATATGGTCTAAAAATACTTTTTTTATTGATGCTATATCCGTTTGTATGACAATTAAGAAACACAACAAAACTGTACAACATTATACATTAGATTTACACTTCCTGATCAGTTACTACAAATGTTTTACGGGAAACTCGTTCCTGCGTCTATTGCAGATATCATACTTGCCGAGGATTTATCGCATGTTCTTGTACAAGGTGATCTGGCAGATTCATTTTGAGCATATTTTTTATTCGATACAGGTTGAAAATAAAAATTTTAATCTGTATTTAAGAGCAAAAATTAATCGAATCAAAACAGACTTTTAAAAATGTTGTCGCGGTATCAATGGAAAAAATTCACCAAAGGTAAAAATAGTGTTATCGTTGAATAAAAGTGATTACAAAAATTATTAATTTAGTTATTGTCTAAATATACGTTGCGTATACAATCTTTTGAAGATTCATTTATTTATTAATATATTTTATCGATCTATATGAGCCTTATGCGTCACTTTTTTTCGTATGCCATGCGGTGGCTCATTCAAGCATCATGTGTACCTATTATAAATTAGACTTATTTTATAGTGGTTTGTAATAAAATGCCCAAGAAGTAGTGTCATATAGGCGATATAATTGCATTATAATTTTATATTGAACTTAAATAAATATTGTATTCTGAACTGTTTATTACTTTTTAGTTCTTAATTATTTTCGAACTCCCACACTTACCCGAAAACGATATACTGTTAGATTAGATCTAGCCTATAGATTGATGACCAAATTTAAAGGAAGTCGTAGATTTTGGTCTTTGAAGAATGAATAAATATTGTTGAATTTTTCGTCAGTATTTGTAAGTGTTTAATGCAATTTAATATATTAGATAAACAATTTAAAATGAATATAAAAATTAAATGCAATTTTTCATTTTTTAATAATTTAATGAGATGTATATCCGTTCCCTTAATTCACGAATCGATCACTCAAACTATCGAATATTGGAAATCTCAAGTTTAATGCATTTTAAAAACAGAATTATTAAGTCGAATAATAAGTATAAAAAATGTATTAATTTTAAAAACATTCTTAAATATAGAAAATCGTCTTCATTATGATGTCATGAATTTTTAAACCGATAGCTAATCCCTCTTGTGAATTCTTCCTTATACTTAAAAAGATTCGTATTTCACGTTATTCATACATAAAACAACCTTCCAATAAAAATCAGAAACAGTCTCACATTCAAAATGACCAATAAATATTAAAAAAAAGAATTGCTCTCGCTCTAAGTTTTCAACTATACAGTACGAATAACCGATTCGAGTATGATTAGAGGCAGACTGTAAGTTCCACCTCTGCAGCGCCGCAGCTAATATACAGCTTGTGTGATCTCGTGACTTGATCAAACATACACATACACATATATGTACAAAACACAGCGTCACCGACGATAAAGTACCTCCACTACCTCACAATATCAATTTACAATTTACCTCCTTCTCAAACTTTCCTTCACGATAAACGAAACGCCGTATACCTATATACAGGCACCCGCCCGTTTTTTTTTTTGTTGCAACTTTCCGTATTTCGATTATCACATCGATGATACATTATATTTGATACACATAAACACTATACATGTGGTGCACTGTACATAGTATAGGTATATCTGTTGAGCTAGTTCGAGAAATATCATATATTGATACAGCTCGCCATAATACGCTCGCACACATACTTATATACAGTTCACACAAACAAGCGCGAAAAAGATAAGATACAAAGCGACGACGGCGACGACAGTCTCTCGTCCAGTCATCGAGACGCAATAAATGACGAAAAAAGTAGCTGTATATATAACACGACGTATACACAACGATAAATAACGTAATGCGTGTGTCGATCTTTTTTCAGGAAGGAGGCGTCAAGGAGTAATAGGAGGAAGAGTAGTAACAAGAAGAAGGCACCGACCGAAGGCACTTCCAGTTAACTGAAAGAAAAGTACTGTCTCGTTCTCTCTCATTTTTACATATCCTCGACTAATTCTTTTCCCCCTGAATTGCGAATGCTTTTTGTGGGATTTTTGCTTTATCTCTATCTTGGTGAGTGAGTATCTCCTCGTGGTGTAAATAAACGAGAGAAGCATATTTTTTTCGGAGCGATTGAATTTCGCGAACACGAATGTACTTACAGCACGTGATGGTAAACGCGCAGCTGTTTACTTACTTTAATCAGCTGTTTTCTGTCGCGCATGTCAAACGAACTATAGGTATCGGAGGGGGAGGTGAGTGAAAGTTTTTCGCTCGTCAGAGGGATATCCGATTTTCGTAAAGTTGCATAAAGCGGAAAGTTTACGCCTGTTTTGACACACTGATAATGTTTCGCTGCTACAGTTCGATCTAACTTTTTCTCGATTCGAGTCATAAGAGCAGATTTCGATTTAAATTGTTATCGATGCAGAGAGCTTTTTCGATTTTAACGTAATTTTCTTTTTAATTTTTTTTAGCGTCGGCACTTTGGGACGTTCGCGCTTTAAATTGTAACAGTCGAGTTTTGCCCGTTGTGTAAAGCTGGAAGATTGATGAAACGATTAGAAAGCAATGCACCCGCCGCGTTGTCTGCGACATGACACTACTGAAATATTTGCGTGAATTTTTTATCGTTTAATAGTTATATGCACCAAACGTATTATGTAATCGATGACGTCGACAGTTAGCGTAGTGTATAGCTCGTATGCCAATATCAGCTGATTCGCAATAGATCCATATGCACTTAAAAGTTTCATTCGCCACAAGTTTTGAGGAATCAATATAAGTACTGCATGCAGTCATTTTAGATTTTAATTTGAATATTTTAAATCCTTGTATGATCAAATAATTGTCATTGTAAATTCGAACTTTATTTTAAGGGAGTCAGACGCACATATAGTCTTGCATAAATTTGGGTTATGCAATGTGACGATTAATATTTTTCATTGACGTGTGCAACGTGTATGCGATTCTTCTTATAATCATGCAACATAGAACTGACCTACACAGCAATGGCTATTCATTTTACATTGGCTGTTTCAATAAATATTCGTCAGGTACCTCAATTTAACAGAAAAAATTTACAAATAAATAATACACACGAATTTTAAACAATAATTTTTGTTACAATTGAAAAATTAATAAAATGAAGAGAAAAGCAATACTTCTGAGCACTAAAATATAGAAAAGATCACGATTGCTTTAGTAGAAAAATTTCCGTTAGTACAAGTTCGTATCAGTGCAGTGTTTGTACTGCCAAAATTATGACTCTGGTCTGTTTTGCAGGCATAATTTAAATTTTGAAGCTCAGTATTTCTTAACGTCACCTCTTTCATAAATCTATGAAGAAAAAAAATATATAAAATAATTAAACGAGATTTAGGTACATGCATAGGCGTATATACCGTCGGGTAAATAAAAAAATCAAGTACATCAAAATTGAGTCAGTAAAAGTGTCATACTATATAATAATCGAAGTATCAGACACAATCAAATATTTGACTTCGTACAACGAAGATGAAGTGAATCGTGGCATTTCAACAGCCATAAGTTCAAGGCTGACATGTCTCCCTCGATGTAAAAATACGACTGGCCGAAGGCGGCCTCGCGCATTCTTATTCACAAAAGCTCGAATTCACACAACACGAAAAATACACCCATTATCTCTGAGCGTCGAGTTATCGCGAAAGTTCTAATCGCGTTACTGCCATCGTATTGTCTGAAACGATAAGAGTCGTGCGACAGATTTCAAAGACTCGCGTTGCTGTAGTGTATATATACACTATTTTATAGAGTGCAGTTATTTTTCTCTCGACGTAATCAAAAGTACGAAGAGCTTTCGTCGGCGACGCTCTGCAACATTGACACACTCAGAATCTGGCTCGTCTGCGCGAGAATAGGAAAATTACCCGCGTTTTACGAGGAATAGAAAAACCCGTTCTCTCGGATTTAGACTCTCAAAGTTATACTTATATACGGGCGATTCCGTGTTAAGCCGTGGAAAAAAAACTTTTTATACTTTGCCCAATATTCGTGTATATACGCACGCGAGTTCGATGATTATACTTACTCCCCCAGAGGAATATAAAACTTTTTTAGATCCGTGAAATGGTGGCACTGTAAAAAGTTATGGTCACCGAGAAAAATCGAGATTTTTCAAATTTTTATGTAGAGATGAAAACATTTTTTCTGTATTCTTCTATGTATATGCATTTAATTTTGCGAATTTACTGTTGATTTCGCAAAAAGCTAATTGGTTAATAAAACGCAAAACTGAAAATTTGTATAAATGTAATAATGAAAAGATTGATAAAAAAATATTTTATACGTAACAGGTAAATAAAACTCATTTTTTGTTTGCACACTGCCGCAGCTAAAATTTAAAAATTTCTTTGAAACCAAAAAAATCTTGAAATTGTTCCAATCCAGGTAGTGGGATGGAGATAATAACGTGGATGACAGTTGTATCTATTAAATATTATTTGCAAAAATAATACGCTCGTACGGCTATATATATTATATATGTACTAAAAATTCCTTCATTCCGAGTTAAAAAAAGTTGCAACAATTCAAAGAATCTTAATTTTTAAATGCCCATAACGCGTCTTATGGTCTGAAAACTATTTTTAGTTCTTTAAAAGATGCAAACGAATTTTTTCACTACAGGTGGGCATCAAATACGCCGAAACTGCCCCCTGGTATAAATCCAAATATCTAAAATGGCCTGTAAACTAGAGAGATATTGGTTCCTAACGTGCGATGAAACGCTTTTTTTCTCATTATTTGAGTATTTCATGGAATACCCATAACCTCCAAATCATTTCACTAATTTTACTGCTTATATTATACGCTAAATACAGGGAGGTGTACGTATTTCAGTCAGTTTCGATACAATGTATGGAATAAACAAACGTTTAAAGCTGTAAATACGTCGATTGCTAAGATATTTATGATTTACTTAATTTTTCAATTTTTCAATCGGTTCCATGTAGAATATCGTTTTCATAGCTATTTGCTGGCCATTTTTTATAAACTACTTTATTCAGTATAATCTATATTTGCAAGCTTGAAATTACCTCGTAATATGGTACAATAATATTTTCGTCCATTCATTCTAAAAAATGGCTTAGAAAGGTTCGAAAAAGCGTTTCATCGCAAGGCGAAAAATGGTCCCATTTTTTGCCCATTTCTAACAAAACAAGGTTTTTACTAGCTTTTAAATGATATGGATTTTCACCATCAGGGTCAAGAAAAGAAAAAAGAATATATTAGTTTACATAAAATTCTTGATCAAAGGCTTTTACGTCTATTATATCGATTACAAAATCGATTTTGTCGAAATAGAACATACAGGGCAAAAACGAAAAAGTAATTCCTATACCATAAACATACCGTCACAGTCGCATATATGGTCTTAGTCTTGTACTCACCCTACATATATATATAATGTATAGAAGTAAACTCGCGAAGCGCAGACACTCGCATTCCACGAGTATAGCGCTCAGCGCCGCGCGAAATAGCCGACGAGACTTCGTCTCTCCGTTTTTCCTTATCTATCTCACGCGCTCATATACCCACACACACACACACATACAATATAAGTACATGTATATTGTATATATATAAAGTGTATATACCTGCACACGTATATATACTCGTCGTCGCTTTCGCAAAGTCCGGCGCGGTTATTACCGCTATTAAAATGCTCGGCGTGTGTGTGCGTGTGTGTGTGTGTGTATACGTAGTACGTAGTTTTTCTCTTTGCGACGCGGATGTAAGTCGCCTTTTTACTTGTTTTTTGCCTATGATTCTGCTTCGTGTCCATAATTGCGTGTGTCTATACGTTAGTGCATTGTAGGAGAGAGAGAGAGAGAGAGAGAGAGAGAGAGAGAGAGAGAGAGAGAGAGAGAGAGAGAGAGGAATGTATGTCAAATATACGTGGATATTGTATGTTCTGGACTTGACCGGTCGATAAACGGTATTTTTTCTTTTAAGGGGAATCCCATACAATTTGTTAATAATCATTTTATGAAAAATTATCATTAAAAAGGACTTATACATTTGAAATAAATACACTTGAAATTCCGGTTGAAGTAATATCTTACTGTACGCAATAACGTCAGAAACTTTTTACAAAAAATAAAATTATAATAATATATATGCGCACTATTATTTATACAAATATATATTCAAATAAGATTTCAATATTATCATGTATATAATTAAATAGGCTTTGATATCAACGAGATATTTAAGCACGATATCTAAGCTTTCAAAATCTTAAAAAATAGTATTATTATACATCACGGCTGAGGACAAATATCAATTGTTACCATTAAATTCATTACATTACATTATTTTTCTAGCAAATCAGTTGTTCGTCCACCCAAGCTTCTGGGCATGAAATGCATTTGAATTTGGGCATGATTTGAATTTTTGATTAACTGCAGCATTGCGCGCGAGACAGAGCAGGAAAATGAAGATTTTGAAATTTACGATTATCGATCATCGATCGACTGTATCTGTTGCAAATTATATAGTGTTACGCCTGTTTCGAAAAGTTCGCTCGACTCCGCATAACTATGGCAAAAATTTTATTCGATTGGCGGCGCAATCGAAGGCAAAACAACGTGATTCGTAAAGGAGACAAGGTCGATCGATCGATCGACGGCTGTTCTCGCGCAAGCAAACGCAATAAAAAAGCTCATCGCTGAAAATATTAACGAGACTACTGCGCGCATGCTGATACAGATCACATATCAGCGAGACCCACATAGCAGTTGACCCGTTTAATTTTTATTTTTTTTTTCGTTCTGGTGAATAGATTCCTGGCTCTTCGAAAATTCATCGAGAAGAAGACACACGTACTACTACTCTAGTAGCTATCTACTTCTTTTTCTTCGTTCTTCTCTGGCAAAATGACCTTGGATAAGGTAAAGCTTCTCTCACGTGTGCCACTATGATACAGTGCGCGGTTTTGCACACGATTTCTTGTGTTTTACTTGTCGCTTCAACTTGCCACGTGCCCGAAGGATTCATTGCATTATTAATTTGTTGTGTGTTGATTCTCGCGACATTTACCTTAACGCATAGGTCATTGACAACATGCATATGTAATATGTATATATACTTATATATAACGTACACTATTGTATCTCTTTGCAATACGATGATATAAGCTGTAAATTATTCTCTTGGCTTTCAAGACGCGCACGAGCTATAAAGCTTTATTTTTTTCTCTGATATGCACGTCGTCTCTGCGCTGTTTGCGTAGAAAGTGAGAAAAAATTATAAATTGACCTGTAATTAACGTAAGTGCAACGTGTTGGAGAAGGACAGCAATCGCACTTACCTTGTGTACGAATAATACGTACACGGCATTGGCACTTCCTCAGTGCACATCGATATTCTCGTGCATGGATTAGTTTGATTGAAACATTACAATTAGGCTATACTGCGACATTTTTGGAATGACTTTTTGTTTTAGTTTCTTTTCAGTACTTCTTGACATTAAAAATAAGAAGGAAAGCTTTTGTTTTATTGTCCTAATAATTATGCTTCTAAAAAATCGAATTCTACTGATGAATTTTTTTAAAAAGCTTTATCTTCATCGCCCTTTAACATTATTCTGTTTTATTCTCAAATGTGAATATAGTTTTTTTTTTAACTGAACATTTTAAAGGTTCAGACTTCTAGTAAAAAACCGGTTGAAAATTATCGAATATTGCAGCCATTTTAAGTGTTGATATTTACTCAATTTTGAAAAACCTGTAATTTTGACCGATAATGTCATTCACGTTGATTTAAAAACTACTTTGCATACAAAGGATTATATAATTTTTTATCATTACGTAATAGGGACTATTATTTCGAAAATTATAATGTAAATGCTAAAAACGAGAGTTTTCAAATGTTTCCGGGGTCAAATCAAGACATGCAAAAGATAAATGCAAAATATGCTTTGATCGATGTAAAATATTTAACTTTGTTTTGATTCTTCTGTATCTTAAATTGCTCAAAAGCAACAAAAAATGTTGTATGCCTATATATCAAGGTTAATTTTACGAAAAAATCGTACGATTTTGGCAAACTGCAATTTAAAAATTTAATGAAATGACCACAAAAACAAATACAAT
The DNA here is from genome assembly GCA_018906965.1 of Philotrypesis tridentata. Classification (NCBI taxonomy): domain Eukaryota; kingdom Metazoa; phylum Arthropoda; class Insecta; order Hymenoptera; family Pteromalidae; genus Philotrypesis; species Philotrypesis tridentata. Next base: position 524,675 of record JACCIB010000055.1, read on the forward strand.
GCCTTTCCATTTTTTTAAGCTAAGTGATCGAAAAAAGTGACTGAATACTTGACTATACATAGCAATCGCGATAATTATGACGTATGTTAATCGATTGTCTCGATCATTATCATTATTGATTTTTCCTGTAGTTCTATATTTGTTTCATGTAGTTTTGAAACAGAATGATGCGGCGTATAAGAAGCAAATTTTTTCGTTAACATCTATATAGGATACCATTTATTTAAGCAAACATTTGTCACGTTATATGATAAGCAATAGACAAATTTGAGACGAGAGATATATGAGTAATTTCACGGGTTACTGGAAACTTCTGGGGGCCTGAAGGTCGGAAAAAACTTATACCAGACTTATTTTTTCTGGTTTCCGGGACCCCTCTGAGTAAGAGACCGTGCGAGTTACTTGATTATCGGTTGCCACCCGGCTTTCCGACCGAAAAAATTAAAAAATGTTAGATAGATTTTCTTTTGTATTTTTACTGTCGAGCGTATTATTTGTATATTGTGAATTCTATGGGACTTGGCGCTTTACTCGTTGTATATAGAAAGAAAGTGAAGCTCAAGAGCTTTAAATTGAGCCCAAAATTTTTGGAATCGGATGCACTGGTCACGAGCCACGCACATTTGAATACAGCTAATTACTTATAGGGCTCGCGAGATTTTCACTTTTTTTAAAAATCCTCGTTACTTTTTATCAATTCACTCGATTGCAAAGTTTTATAGCTTAAATTAAAGCTCTTTTTCTCTACTTTTTTCCTGACAAGTCCAAATTACTTCAGTGAGCTATATATATGCTTTCAAAAAACCGATCTGCTTTTAAGCATATATATAGGTCAATGGATGAAAAAATTTTAATTTTGACTTAAAACCCAAAAAGTAGAGAAAAAGAGCTTCAATTTAAGCTATTAAACGTCAAAATCCAGTCACTGGATCAAAGTTTGTGACAATTTGAAAAAAGTGCTTTGGTTTGACTTTCACGAAATAGCTCGATTTTTCCAAAAATCAGACATTTTTCCCTTGCTTCAAGTCCTTGTTACTGTCGATCCAATGCTTCGATTTTAACGTTTAGTAGCTCAAATAAAGTTTTTAAGTCAAAATAAAAATTTAGTAGCTCAATTTGAAGCTCCTGAGCTGCACTTTCTTTTTATATATAACAAGTATAGCGCCAAAGTCCCATAGAATTCACAATATACAAATAATGCGCTCGACAGTAAAAATACAAAAGAAAATGTACGAACATTTTTGGATTTTTTCGATCGCAAAGCCGGGTGGCAACCGATAATCAAGTAACTCGCACGGTTTCTTATTCAGAGGGGTCCCAGAAACCGGAAAAAATAGGTCTGGTATAAGTGTGCCCTCGCGAAAATTTTTCCGACTTCCAGGTCACCAGAAGTTTCCAGTATCCCGTGAAATTACTCATATATATAGAAAGGTATTTTTCAAAGATCACTGCGAAGTTAATTAATGAACAGCATACGATCTAAAAGCAAAAAATGCATAAGACCAGCATATAGAAAGCCTCATAAATCAGTGATGCGACTAAGTATAGCAAACGAACTGCGTCCGAAGTGGACGCCGAATTGAAAATCCGCAAAATCCCGGGGGCAGAAATCGATGCAGCCTCACTCGTTTTCCTTTTATTTCCACCAAATGTGTACCACGCACACACAGTCTCACGCCGCGTTTTCTTCGGCCGGACACGCAGACGACGTTTTTTCATTCACTCATATTTTCTTTTTCATTCAGAGCCACCGAGAGACTCGTTGAGGCTGACGTGCTTTTATGCCGTTTCTCTCTACACAATACTACACTCGGCGTCGTCGTAATTATTCTAATTGATACACGCACTGCGAATGTTATATTGTGTGCAAATCTCGCTTCTCACAGCGTCACCCACAAACTTGTACAAGAAAAAGAAATGATGGTCTCCGACAGTGAAACCGGTGATCCTTTACACGCGATGCAACTGAACAAAAATGAAAAATCGATATACAAAATTAAGAATTGAGCATCGAATTAATGGTTAATCCGACTGTCAACGTTTTAGATGCGGCGACAAGGCCAGGACGTGATGCAGGTTAACTTGGCGGGTATCAGGCGAGATATCGTCAATCTCGCCCACAACTACAGCAATGCCCAGGTGAGTGTGTGCCTTTGCTTATACTCAACGAACACGTGTCGCGCGCTCGCGGCCAAACCCACGCGACTTTCGTTCTCTATAGTAGACTCTCGAAGAGTCGAGTCTTCGCGGCGAGAAAAGCTAAGCCGATATAGAAGTATGTACATCACGAGACTTGTATAAGCTCCTTACGAGGATTTGACGTGTTTTCACACTCGTCTCTGGGGCTCGTTCTTTTTACCTGTTTGTTATTTTTCCGTTTCGTTATAAATTTAAAAATTTAGTAGGGAATTTAAAAAATAGGGTCAGATATAATGTGTTATTTTTTATTTTTGTTTTTTACGGCTATTTTTTTATTTAAATGATGAAAACTATTCAGAATTTCAAAATGGATTTTGTTTATTAGATTAGCGTCTGCAAGAGCGAAAATTAGTTCGAGGTAAAACCGGTATTTAAAAAAAGTTACCCGCATCAATGTCTAAAAGGTGTATATAATAATGCACAAGCTATTGATGAAAACTCTTTTTCTTGTTGTATAAAAAGTTTAGTATACAAAATTTCTTTCGCTTTTATAATAAATATAAGTTATTTTAAGCTTTAAAACCCAGTTATTTCAATAATTCAATGTTCATATTGTTAATACTCCGAGGTCACCTATATATTAGCTAAACTTTGAACAAATGCGAAAAAATATACTTTGTTTATAAAAAAACAAAGTACGTAATACCAAATGATGAGTATAAGTCATACATACTGGGTGTTAAGGGCAGAAATCGTTTTTATAGCATACGAACAAAAGATATATGTTTAAAATTAAATTTTTAAGCAACGCATAGTACATCTTTGTGTATATGTCGAATTTCAATGAAAAAATGCACTTTTCTTTGGTCTAGAAATCGAAAAATTTTTTTTAAAGCTAGAGGTTTCGGACCGATCAGACCTTCTTCTGTGAGCCGAAAGATAGTCAAAAATGCAGAGGAACATGGGAAAAATTACTAGTAACCATATTTCTGAGCCATTTTACGCTTTTTTTTTACAGAAAATTAATGCGTCAAAACACTGGAATAATAACAACTACGAATGTTCCCGAGGCACCAATATAATTTCGAATAATACTATAATAAAGTATTACAAAAAAACTTTAATTTAAAAAAAATATGCCAAGTTTCGATGCTCTGGTCAAAAGTTATGCCCATTAAAAAAAAAAATAATAAATAAAAATCAGAATAGCCAATTTTTTCTTTTTCCTCCATGCCTCCCCATGTTAAATTTTTTTATTCTATATTTCCCATGTTCTTCGGCATTTTTCATCATCTTATAACTTACAGAAGAAAGTCTGATCGATCCGAAACCTCTAGCTTTAAAAAAAAAATTTCGATTTCTAGACCAAAGAAAATTGCATTTTTTCATTGAAATTCGACATAGCCATACATTTGGCATACGCGAAAAGAATTTTAAAAAATCGAATAACTCGAGCATCGCGTTACTGCAATCAAACGTGAAAATTTGCATCGAAATCGTATAGTTATGGGTTTAATTTTGAAATCGATTAATTTTTCACATTTCAAAAGTACGATCTATAATTAAATTTGCAAGGACAAGACAACTAAAGCAAGAATCTTTGGAATTTCAGAAAGCAGTGCGCAAGGCGACGAGCAACGACCCCTGGGGTCCAAGCAGCACCCTCATGGCCGAGATCGCTGACCTGACCTACAACGTCGTCGCCTTCACGGAGATTATGCAGATGCTCTGGAAACGTCTCAACGATCACGGCAAGAACTGGCGTCACGTCTACAAGGCTCTTGTCCTCCTTGAGTATCTCATCAAGACCGGCACCGAAAAGGTAGCTCAGCAGTGCAAGGAGAACATCTTCGCCATTCAGACGCTCAAAGGTGTGAAAGCTGTTTTAATCATGTTCCTGTGTATCGATGACTGACTATACTCCAAACATTTTATTCGATAATTTTTCATCGCATTCGTTTAGTAAGAATTTTCAATTCAAATGCCCCTGGTTGAACTGAACTGTGAGACTATTCTTTTCAGTCGCATATATGCTGCATATGCGATCTTGAACTCTAAAGTTTATACGTCTATAACTTGAATTTTATTTGGTTTTAGATTTTCAGTACATGGAGGGTCATAAGGATCAGGGAATCAACGTGAGAGAGAAAGCTAAGCAACTAGTGGCCTTATTGAGAGACGATGAGAGATTGAGGAATGAGAGGGCGAGGGCACTTAAGGCGAAAGAGAGGTTCGCTCAATCGCTCAGCGGTTTTGGTAGCGATGGTATAGACACAGTATCACCAGTCAGCAGCGATGTGAGCATCCAATTCTATTATACGTTTAGAGACGACTGAGAGAAGTTTCTGTAATCATTTTGCATTTTTTTTTTGCAGTTTCAAGAATGGGAACCGTGTCATCTGTCGGAATCTTCATCAAGACGTAAGAATTATTTTTTGTGCATTGTGTGCAAACAATCGAGTGAACGTATGAAAAATTATAAACCAATTTTTACAATTATTTGGGTGTGTGCTTAATATTTTATCTAAAATTAGTTATTATTTGTCTGAATAAGTCTTTAAAGAGTAAACGATAAATTTATAAACGATTCATACAATTTGTACACAGTATAAAATCAACTAAATTTTGTGGTTATTCATAATTCGTATTTGTAGACTTAAATCACGTCGGACTGACTCTGATAACAAAGATATAACGGATTGAAATGATGCACGGCATCGCTTTACACTGATATATTGATTGTGGCGCACCAGCGTTATGCACTATTTCTGCATTTCAACCTACTATATATTTTTATTAATAACCATTTGACTGAAAAAAAGATGAAACTCGTGCCGATTGTTTTTTCGATCTCCTATACGACGAAACCGATCGATTTTTTTTTTGCAACAATTCGATTATATTGTTAAGATATTAATCTGTTGCAAAACTTCTAAATTTAAAGTTTGGCATACTCTTGCACGAAGCATATCGCATAGCTTAAGAATCAATTAAAATAATCTTTTGTTCCTTCTTCAGCCGAGTTGGAGGCTGCCAGACCTCAGACAGTAGGTGAAGAAGAACTTCAGTTGCAGCTTGCCCTAGCAATGTCGCGAGAGGAGGCCGAGCAGGAAGAGCAGCGAAGACGTAGCGATGATGTCAGATTGCAATTGGCGCTCAGCCAGAGCCAGCAAGACTTTAAGTTAGTAAATATTATTAATTGTCTTCAGTTGCTGTCGAACTTGCTCGCTGATGGATCCTTTTACTTTCAGGACACCTCAAGAGAAGCAGAGTCATATGCTTGATCTACTGGATGTGAATTTGGGCGAACCTAGTGGAGCTAATGCTCAAACTGATCCATGGGGAGTACCGATAGCGGCACCACCGCCTCCAAGACCTCAGGTAAATAATCTTGCAATAAAATAATTTTCTATTTTTACATATATAAGTTGCAAAAAATATAAAATAAGTTATAAGTTTTATATTCGCGCATGTATTTATTTAATTTTGCATGTTTGCACGACAGTCACTGGACTTTTCTCTATTTTATATACCAAAGGTATGTCTTTCCAGAAGGAGAGTTTTCGTTTTGCGTGATTTAACCTAGTTTGTTCGTCTCACGAAATTCATTAGGTTGATTCATAATAAAATAGTATTGGCGTTTTTACTTTTTTACGATTGTTATTATTAGGTATTACTCACGAACTAAAATAGATTTTCATTTTTATTATTTACGTTTGTCCCATATTAGCATTTTATTTAATCGAATTGCAATCATTCACAACAATTATAATGCATATTCTCAAAGTCCCATGCTTATCAACTCGATTTGCAACATATTAATAGTTAAAAATTATTATTATCTTTAAAATTTAGTGAGTTATTCACTTTTCATTTGTTGTACAAATACTAAATAGCTGTATTTTTGTAGCCACAAAATGATCCATGGTCTGTACCAACCACAAGTAGTGCTACTGCTGCATCTGCATCATCTGTTGATCCCTGGGCTCCAGTTCTGCCACAGAGGCCAAGTGAGTTATTTTTCCTTGTTTGTTAATATTTTTCTACAAGTAGTTTCTCAGAATTTCACAGACTTCTATGGTGAAATTAACAAATTTTTACCTTTTGCATGATTGCGACCTTTCTTGATTTTGGCTAACAGGATCTCCAGGTAAAAATTCACTCCTTAATTAGTTGAATATTAACTGTCTGCTTCAATAATTCAATTTATTTGATTTACGCACATAAAAATGCATGATACGTTATTAAATGAATTTTTTCGTATTTATTTGTATTTATTTTTTTAGCTGCTACCGTTGATCCATGGAGAGCTCCAGCGCCATCACCAGCAACTGTTACACCAGCACCTGCTCGCGTAGTAGATCCATGGGCTCCTGTGGCAGCAAATAGTGCAGATGTTAAGGTAAAATTTTAGCAATTTACGCTGTTATTATATATTTTAATATTTATAGTTTTTCAAAATCAAATAACTTCTAACTTTGCAATTCTTATTGCAGTCTCCACCACCACTTGGATTTAATATTTCATCGTCGACGACTGGTAATTTCAATTCTACCAGTAATGGTTTTAACGGCCTGGGATCAACTTTTAATAGTTCATCAACATCAAATCAGGGTAGCAGCAGCCCACTTGGTGATCTTGATGAATTTGACATCATTAGCAATAGAAACAAAATCGGGTCTAGTCCGCTGCCAATAAATAACGGTAAATATTATGATTATTCGGCAATTTTATTATACAAGTTTTTTTTAACGATGCAAGTAACTAAATTTTGTCAAATAAAGGAAACACAACGTCACCCGATCCATTTGATTTACGAGGCCTTAGAGATACGATCCCGCCTAGCACTGGTGCTGTAAAAAAGACTCCGCAATCGTTTTTAGGAGAAAACTCAGCCCTTGTAAATCTGGACAATCTTGTGAGTGCATCGTCAATTAAGGCTCCTGCTCCAGCACCTGCAGGTAATATATTTAATATTTTTAAATTGACAAATTTTTTTCGATAATTTTATTAAAACTTTAACTATAACTAATCTAAAAAAATAACTACATTAACGAAAATCATTATAACTGCAATGTTATTGCTTTTCAAACTAAAATTGGCTTTCAAAAATAACAAAATTATAAATTTTCATAACATTTCTTCTATGTGTGCGAAGCAGCATTTCATTGGAAGTAATTTTTGTGAGTATAACAAAAGAAGTGTAAAAAATCAGTGATATCTATTGCATGATGGCATGAGGAATATTTTTGAAAAGTAGAAGTTATTGTCAAAATTTGTAGCTTAAATAATTTTTCTCCTTTTCAGGAATTTCATTTCGCCCTATTCTTAGCTGCTCTCAACTATCTATTCTCTATCTTCTTAAGCGAATGCCAAAGTAGTGTGTTATCTCATAATTACTATTAATACTAATTCGTAAGCAACATTGTAAATATAAGTACTAAAATTATCCTAACAATTATTTTCCAATTTCATAAAAAATTTTACTTCAATTGTGTGTAAACTCTTAAGAATGAATCTATTGTTGTTATAAATACACACAAGAGTTGGTGTATACGTACATGCCTTTTACAGACATAGAGTGGAAAATAGAAAATGCAATAATTCTGCACTTGACAAAAGTCAGCTATAATTATTAGTTTGTATACAAGCAACTAATCTTTTCTCTCTATATTAATTGTGGATTATTACAGTGCAGTGTTGTTGCATGACAACTGTCGATGTATCGTGCGTAAATAGTTAATGTCTCAAAATTTATCTGAATTTAATTTTCATAAAAATTTTGCAGCACCCGTACCATTTGCGGCGAACCCATTTGCACCGGTGACGCCTCCACCACGCCCGTCGATTAACCAAATCCGGCAGGATCCTTGGAGCAGCACGAGTGTCGCCGCGAACTCGACGCCTACGCCCACGGCTGCGGCCAACCCGTTCCTTTCGTAGCCGAGTCGTTGTCTCGCTTCCGAATTTCAATGTGACAACGATGATAAACGCGCCCGACAAGAGCTGCAAAAGATCGCGTGAAGCCACAAAATTCATTTCCAAAACGAAGCCCTGTGCGGTATAAACTGATCATTCAAAGACTTCGACAGTACATCGACTACTAGCAGCAAAAGAGGGAGGCAAGGGAATAATTCACTGTCACTAAATTGAATGTTGTTACATTATAAATAGATACGTGGATGTGAAAAACTAGGCTTGGGAAAGACTGAGAGACAAGAAAAAAGTGTCGCGCTAGGAAATCGAAAATCAATTCGTATTTTATCTTTGAACGCTTAAAGATTCGTAATGAAAAAAGATAGATTTTATACTTACTCATTTACATATATGTATAGCATATTTTTCGAGTACCCAAGAAGTAAACGATGCCGGATGTTAAGAAGAAGGTACTTTCCTTTTGTAGTGCGATTACTATATATACATATATTTATGTCCGATCGTGAAAATTGCAAATTGAAACAAATGAAATAATAGAAGGATTATGATGATGAGAATACAGAAACGTAATGCATTTCACGTTTTGCGGTAAGAGATAAACACAGAAAAAGGCATGCGAGAACGTGTCATCGATTTATTATATCGAACAGGGTTCTGTTTTTAAGGAATATAAGAAGACTCGTTCGATTAACGAGCTTTCGGAGTTCTCAGCCATTTCATCGACTGAGATCTCCTACTAAAACTCTGCTGTAAGCAAACACTTTTTTTAATTAGACGTAGCACACGTATACAAGGTTTTTTAGTTAAATGACACGGAAAGCAGCCTAAGTAAATAATCCATTTATAATTATCACAATCAAGTGAAAATCCTAAGGTTTTTATTTTAATATAATGGGAAGAAAAAGCGCATTTTCTTTTCCTGCCATGCAATAATTAAACATTGGTTTGAAGTGTCGGTGGAGGATAAACTTTAAGTGCAGCGGTCGAGGTATAGGAAAAACTCTTTTACAAATCTAACTGTGCTTTGTTCGAATGGAAAATCAATTTACATTTTATTTTTATTAAAACAACGGCAGGCACGTGTGCACGCGATATACAAGCACCAATGAATGAATTTACACACCTGTCGTCTTGAATTGTATCGATTGATTTTACAGATCACACCATTATAGGAAAATGTAAATATGAATCATCTAGCGACCTTTTTATTTACCAACAGTCGCATCATATTATTATTATTATTATTATTACTATATTTTATTTTATTACATAATTATTAATATTGCAATGTTTATATATACAAAGTGGCTATTGTGACAGCGCCTTTCGAAATATTTTGCTATAATTATATGGCAGTGTTTGAATGCAAGGATTGTGTTTTCAGAAGTAGCTAGACTCCATGTGTATTTTGAGTATCCCCTTATAGTTCTTTGGTATTAAAATGCAAAAAATAAATGGTTTGTCAATATGATAAAGTAGTCACGGGAAAATAAATTTTATTTTAGGGAATTATTTTTTTATAAAATACTAAATTGATACTTCCGAAAAGTTAATATTTATTTTCGGTGTAATCAAGTTAAACTATAAATCATCCACGAGCTGATTGTCACTGATATAATTGTATACATCAACTGTAAAATGCATAAAAACTGCACTTTTTCATGCATAGCGTTAATTTATTTTTAAATTTGTAATTTTTTTGCTAATATTATTTACAAATAACAATACAAAGTGATGAAAAAAAAAAGATTTTGATATAATGTGGCTTTAAAGTGAAAGGTTTAATGTTTTATCATGCAATGCATGTACTACATGCTTATTAATCATTGAGAGCATGCACTTTAAGACTAATTAAATATGATTATATAAGCAGCTTTCGATCGTACCATAAAATACTATTGAAAACTGCTAATAAAATCAAATTTAATATTACTTTGGGTTTTTCTATTAATTTGTTCAAGTCCCTTTAAAAAAGTCACTCTTTGTGCAAATTTTTAATTAATTAATTCAATGTCTATTCAATTTAATTAATTAATTAAAATTACAAATAATTTAAGTTTAAAATCTTATTCGAAATTAGTCTTTTTTTACTTATTAATCAAGTTTTCTTATACGCAGAGTGACATTTTTTGCAGTTAATTAAGAAACATTTAATTGCTGCTTATTTAAGATCCTAAATTTATAATGTATTTATAGTTATTTTATGGGACATTAGTTTTTTTAAATATTCTTAGTTGTATATTCAAGGTCACAAAAATACAAACAAAGAAATAATAGTTTTGCATTAACGTTCTTTTTATTCTATGCTCTGTATTTACCACTTTATGTAAAACTAACGAATTTTACTTTATAAACTGCGAAATTTTTGTCATCACTTATCACTATGAATGGCTAGAAGAAAATACATCTTTGCAAAGATAACTTTGAGACTTGGAAAAAATAATGATAAATTATTATATATTTTAGTAGATTATATATTGTACACTTACTCCTAATATAATTACTATTATTATGAACTATTATTATTACTATGTAATATTATGTTATTAATATTATCATGTAAAAAAAACTTTAAGTTAAATCTTCACATAGGTATTTAATTTATTTTTCTTTTCTCCTTTTTTGATATCAAAATTCTATAAAATACATCAAATGAGCTATTTTCTTTCTATACCTTAACTTATGCAAATAAAATCAAAATTAAAATATTTAGTTAATTGATTTTCAAACTTTTTGTGACCGCATTGATTACCCTTTTTTTTCTATATTTTTTTGTATTTATTTTATATGAACTTCAAATATTATGATACAAAAGTATAGCAGTTTTCTAATTGATAAAATTTTAAGTAATAAAATGTATTTAAAATTTAAGTTGTAGGAGATAAAGTAAGCGGTTGATGCATAAAGGATATTGTGTATTCTCTAGAATAAAAAAATTATTCTTGAATAATCTTACTTATTCATTCTTAAGTAGTGAAGTGAAGTCATTATTGTATATTTTTCGTACAGAATCGTTTGATTCTATAAATAAAACTAAGATTAACATAGTTACTGCCAATGTTAAGAACTACATGTGACTCAATGATGTATAAACTTTATAATTATCCAAAACTTAAGTGTTTATTTTTATCAGCACTTTATTTTTTCTTATAAAATTAGTATATAAATAACAAATAATTATAATTTTAATTAATATTCATTCTGTTGATAGAAGTTGGATTATTTTGCACAAAGATTGCAAAAACTGATAATTTTATAAAGTTGTTTACGAGTGATAATGAAAATATAATTATAAACTATTTCGTAAGTTCAACAGAAATAATTGTCAAAAAAGTAAGCTTACACTACAACAAAAGTTTTTACGAACAGTACAAAAGGCAGTGATAAAAAAAGATAAAATATGTATGAAATCCTAGGCATGAGCTTAGATATTAATAAATTACAATATGACTAAAAAATGTCTTAGAAGTCTTTTTAAAATTAACTTTTGAGTATTGAAGAATACAGTCTATAACTTCATTTTTATTTTGATTAAGTTTATCAAGCGCATAAGTTATAAAAATGAAATTATGATAAAAATTAATCTATTTTCCTAGTTAACCTTCTACTTAAATTTTGTTATGTATTGCTTTGATACAATGCAATGCCCTTAGTGTATAACATTATCTATAAATTGCAACGACTTTCACTTTATAAAATGGTTATTACAAACTCAGTATTTGTAAAATTTAACACTGGAAATATTTTTGGCAGCAGTAGTCAACTTATCCATAATTTAGTTAGAAAATCAAATTTGAAGAGCTTCGCTCACAACGAAGCATCAGTCGAAGAATTTACTGGAACACTTGGAAGAAAATAAGATCGAACTTGGGCATGTAATTTTGCCACTTCTGTATCATCTTTCTCCATAGATCTGATAAATTGAGCAAACTGAACAGCACCTATAATAAAAAGTATATTCGATTCATATTAATTCATTGTTGATAATTCCATGGAAATTCGCAGATAGTCAACTACAATATGCCATTTTCGAAAAACATTCAAATCGTAAACCGTTAATGGCGACATTCGCAAGATCAAAAGTACAGCGAAAATCAGTACCTTCTCTACCGTCGGGAAAGCCGTACTTCTTTATAACTTCCATTTGAATTTGCATGACCGCTGGGAAAACAAATTGCATGGTTTTCAGCATCTCGTTCCCGGAATTCTCTCTGGCAGCATTCAATTTTTGTATGTTTTCCGGCGCTTCGAGTGCAGTCAAAACGTCTGCTAGAGCAGCTGTAGTTTACAAAATGTTAGCGGTAAGTACATACAACTACATGAGTTAATTTGTAAAATGTTAATAATTAAAGTTGCGTTTTACCTTTCGCTGCTTCAGCTGTGAAATTCGTCGTCGAAGTCATTTGTGTACACCGGATGTTTCACAGTGTATTATAATTCGTAAAAGAGCGCAAGATTAGAGTCTACAATTACTTAACATTTTATTTAAAACCTAGCATTGAAATAAAGCATGTCGGAAATTAGAAATATTTAAGAAAAAGAATGAAAGAAGAGATGCTTGTACCTGCTTATGGTTAGTAAACAAAGGCACGTATGAGACTATAACCTATTTCATTTCTTCTTGACATATGCTCGAAGTTCTTGACAGAGCAATCTATAGTCTAGATTATTAGAGTTTAAGGCACAGAATTTATTATAGTGACGGTCAGAGGAGAAATTTTTAAATGAGCATATTTTTTGATGTTTGTTATGGATCAGGTTGATGACAAATAGTAAAATCATTATTTAACAATTACAAAAACTATATTTATGCCAAACTTAAAATTAATTATTACAAGTTAGTTTATTTCGGTTTTTGTCTTTCCTCTGGGTTCTCTGATTCAAACAATTTCTCAAGATTGAGCCTGATAGGTTTGAATGCTTTGTTTTCTTCTTCTGTAAGTTTCTGTTCACTTGCTTCTTTACTTAGTAGTTTAGCATATTCGCTTTCTTTTTTTGCAACAAGTTTTTTAATGCTTAAAGTTTTCCTTGGTTTTTGAGCAAACTGCGATGCAGCATTCAGCCTTTCGGCTTCTTTAAGAGCAATTTCATCTTTGAATTTTTCTTGAAATTCTTCAATGGCTTTGTCATATATTTCATCTTCAGGAATGCCATCCTTTGCAAACAATTTCTCATATTATTTACAATCACATAAAGCATTCAACATTTACGTAAAGTAAAATATACCTTTTCTAACTGTCTGTAGATATGAATAAATGTTTCTGTTTTAGATTCTGAACTATTGTTTAATAAGTTGACCATTGAGTAAACTCGATGCTGTTTGTGAAATTTGCTAAAATATATGTATATGTTTTGTTAAAATTTCTGATTATATAAAGTAAAGTAAGACGAAAAATGCTTACGCTCTTATCAGATCTTCTTTATAAAATATATTTCTTATTGGAGATGCATTTACTGGTCTGCCAAAGGTTGGTTCGTATTTAGGAGGAAAAGCTTCGTACAAATCTACCCAGAGAGGCTTACTTTCTATTGGGATTGCTTTAGTTTTAATTAATGCAGTAATCCTGAAAAGAAATTATAAAATGAATTAAAATTAGAAATTCATTTGACTATTTATTTATTTAATTCAATATGAACAAGTAGTAGCTCTTTTTACAATGTACAATATTTAGCTGTATGAAAAGTAAAAAGGCTTTTTCATTGAATACAAGAGAAAATTATTTACAGAATTTTAACAGTGGATTCTTCTTACCTTGAATATATTGTTCCAACCTTTTCCAATCTACTTTGCGCCATTTCAACAAAATATTATGAATACTACTCCTAGTTTTAGTGTTGTTTTCTGCTAGGTACCCGTCGATACTGATATTTAAATGTAATAACTTGAAAATGTAAATAGTAATTGTTAGGGTTAAATTCAGTAAAAATGAGCTTTATTACATATACTCACAGTTTATGTTCTAAAATTTATTTAATTATCCAGTAATTCTCTTGAAATTCATTGCTATAATTTTAAAAAACTTTCTGCTTGTACAATGTGTGTTTACAGTTTTGTAGAATAGAGGTTATGCCGTGAACGAAAAAGTTAGTAAAATGTAGAGTCAAATTTGCTAGAGATTATAAGTATGATCAAAATCATTGTTGCCATTGTTGGTCAAAATTCGGCGCGAAGAATAATTCACGATTATTCTTCATTTAATTAAAAAAATATTACAATTTTATTTAAATAGCACTGAAAATGAATTGGATTTTGCAGAAAATTATTAAATCAAATAAATATATGGGGAATTTTTTTTTAAATCGGCACTTAGAGGGGTAAAAAAATTGAAAATAATGCAAAAATCTGATGTTAAAACTTTGTTGTGAGCGTGTTGTTAAACATGATTTTTTTCTCTAGAAATATCACCTTAACGAAAAAATGTTGTAGAATAAAAACTGCTTAAAATTACTCAAAGAATACGTATGAATTTTTTCAAAATTTAATTGAACTAGAATTGCCTCAAAATTTTGAAAAAATTCATACGTATTCTTTGAGTAATTTTAAGCAGTTTTTATTCTACAACATTTTTTCGTTAAGGTGATATTTCTAGAGAAAAAAATCATGTTTAACAACACGCTCACAACAAAGTTTTAACATCAGATTTTTACATTATTTTCAAATGCTTGTCATTTTCAAGCTAAGAAACCAATTCGATCGGGCTTTTTTTTTTAAATTAAAGCTCTGTTTTTGTACTTCAATTTTATGCCCAGACATTTCACTTTTGAGCCCCGCAAATGCGTTGTACAAGCATTTGAAGTTATTGGCTTTTTGGCGTAAGAAGCTCAATTATTTCAAAATATTAAAAATTCAAGCGCTTGTAAAACCTTGTCACAAAGTTCAAATCCGTGGTACCCCAAATTTTTTATGTTCTATATGACATAAAGAACAAGAAAAACTGCACTTGGGATGTGTGCTCTCCTTCTGAAAATCGACCATTTTTTGACCCCTCTAAGTGCCGATTTAAAAAAAAATTCCCCATATCTCAAAGAATTTTTCAAAAGTTAAAAAATAATGGTATATAAAAGGCCTTTCTCATGTTCCACCACAATTTTACTTTTCGTGCAACGTTACATCACAGAATTCTTATAAGTAACTGTGCGCATTTATACTTTCTCCTATACTTGTGTCTGTATACGATTTTTATAACTTTTATACATACGTTCACGGCTTACATGAAACGGTTGATACAGCGGAAAACGAAAATCTGAATTTTAGGTCACTATATCTAAAATTTTTTGCATATACGTTCAAACAGTGAAGTTATAAAAATTTTTATAGGTCTCTTTTTGTACACTTGGTAAGACTACATAATATATAACATGAGGCATCCCAGAGAGTAAAGGAGGTGAGTATAATTCCGAGACAAATATTAATAATGTAATTTTTCGCATTTGAAATTGGATAAAATGTAAGGTTCTTTTATACGACAATTAAAGAACGATTTTTTACTCAGTTTCTAAAGAAAATTGCATTTTTTTTCGAGATTCCCGTCACAGAGTAAACTCCACCCCTCCAAAAAAAGCAATTAGCCCAGAACTTGGTCGAATTTCATATAAGGGCACATTACAGGCGAACAATCAACGGGAGAAAACACGAGGCGCGTTTCGTTTCATCGGAGCCACAGAGCGAGTGCATTGATTAATTAAATTTCCCGGCTGTTGATTTTTAGCTAGATACGCCGGGGCAGCTGCAAATTATCGCTCGTCAATTAATTTCGCGTCGCCCATGGGCAAATTGGCCGCGGGCCAAGCAAAACATGCGTTACTCGCTCTAGTTTTCGCGTGTGTGCCACTGTCTATACAGGTGCTAAGTATATACGCGACTGAGTAAAGGGAGACGATAAATTTATCGAATGCTATGCTTGCGTGTAACGTATATTTTGTAAATATTTGTCAAGGATGTGCTTGAGTGGACGTTTGTTTTTTTGCTGCAGATTTCGGAAATATAGCGTATGTATATCTATGGGGACGTGTCGAATTATTGGCGAGCAGCTTCCTCGAAACTAATTTATCGCTTCTATTAGTGAGTAATACGTATTGTTTAATAATTTTGAAGTGAATAATTTCATATTTTTATGAATTTTTAGCAAAAATTTTCGTAATTTTTTTTTTTCAACTGACTACTATGAGGTAAACGAAAAATGGGTATTGGGTATGTTGTGTAAAATAGCTACGTTTGGCCTTTGTCGTGTATATTAATGCATATGCATGTGTTATAAATGTTGTAATAGTATACTTTTGATTAAAACATAAATATTGAAATAATATCGTCACAGCTACTGAGAGAAAGAAGAGTCTATCTCAGTAGTCACTTCAAGAACAGTTTATCTCAGAATTCATTTCGAGAAGAGCCTATCACAGAATTCGCTACAATAACAGTCTAATTTCGACTGCGCGTTTGAGAAGTCATTTCAGAATTTGTTTTTAGTTTGAAATTTTGAAAAAATTGAAGTGAAACGGATCTGAAATTCAGATTTTCGCCTGTTACAGTATCATTGAAACGTAAAATTTCTTTTTTTATCCCTTTAAGAAAACATATTCATCGGGGAAACAATAGTACAAAGTCGCTTCTACTTTCCCACGGTTCAAATCACGTACAGGAACCCGTCACTCATTCTTCAGATATTCTCCACTACTTAGTTCAGGACATTCCATCAGGGCATCTAAAAACAACGCCAATAAGATATTTCTGAAAATCTGTACCAATTATTAGAAAAATTCGGTACTTGCAACTAGAAAAATTTTTTTTTAATTCGTTGTCTTAATTTTCACTCATTTATATATAGATTATTAAATATTCGATACCAAGATTTTATTGAAGCATTATTAAAATTATTAAAATTAGAAAACTGCAGTGAAATATAGTGAGAATTGGTAACTCAAGTAGAAATATCATTGAAATCCCAAAATACATTTACATAAATATACAATTACATTCATGGTAAATGTTATTATCCTATACTATATTACTACTAGTTTGCAGTTTTACCCGAGGTTTTACCTGCACAATTTAGAAACAAAAACCATGAAAGTGTTAGACTCTTAGAGAATCTTCTGAATCAATTTTCCATTTGTATCACAAAAAAGGTTTTTTGCTTTGTTATAAGTAAGTGGTTGACGGATTTAAACTCCATAAATCGAGTTAATTGCCAGGATGTTTCAGAACAACATTTAAGAACAGAAGAATAGTCAAAGGAAAAATAACATTTTCAGCTTTTTTATTTCATAAAAATAATTTATGTCACATTTTTTCAGTTGAATCAATTTTTCTTTTTTTTTATCCTCGTTAAAATGGTAAAAAAAAGAGCAGTCAAGGTAATATAGAATGCGAGGGGACGCGCTAAACGAATACTCTTGAAACAAAAATTACACGCAACGCACAAGAGTGAGGCAAAAAAAAAACTGATACTTCGGGCACATAGTCAACAAACAAATACACACGCGCATACGTACACACACACACACACACACATGTATATTTTAGTCCTATGTCCTATATAGGTCCGTAACGTAAGCGCGCATCGCATACGCGTCGCAAACGCAATACGCATGCACAGACTTCCCCGCGCGCGCGCAAACACAGAGAGAATATAACGCAATTCGACTACCCCCTGGTTACGCTGCAGACAGCCGCGTATAATGCGCTGCAACGTAACGCGGCTGCAATAAAAGCCTCTCCTCTATAAAATCATTAACGTTCGGGGGTCAGCTCTAGGATGTATACATGTATATACGTATATAGGTATATAGGCGCGTGTGTACGTGGTCGCGCGGGAGAAAGGAGCCGCGGCCACAGCGACGACTCTATAAATACGCCGGATAATTTACGATTCTCTCTCTCTCTCTCTCTGTCTCGCATTAGATACGCGCACATATATACCGGCGCTTTTCTCTCCTCCTTTGTTGCGCGGCGCATGGACTGCACGGCCTGCAACGGGCCAAAGGCCTGATGCTCTCTCGCGCTCATCGCAGGCCAGGCGGGACACACGTCGGGACCGCAGCGCGTGTGTATGGCAGAGGCGCTGCGCAGCTGATGTGAAAAGTCATGTATCGAGAGTGCGGTGAGAATGGCTCGTTTGGGTGGTCGGGGGCTCGCTCTCCCCGGCACACAGTGCGCGCGCGGAGATTTTTGGAAAAGCCGCGCGCGCGGCGAGGAAGAAAGAGGATTTTTTTGTTCCCCTCTCTCTCTCTCTCTCTCTCTCTCTCGGCGTGGCGGAGGCGTGGGCTCAGCCGGGCTGTATACACTTTGGATTGCGCAGGTGCGCCGCCGCTTTTTGCCGGCCGATCTCTCCCCTGTAATGCCTCCTCTCTCTCTCTCTCTCTCTCGCTCTCCCTCGACGGACCTGATGACGCTGTAGGAGGTGCCGAAGGTGTCGGGGAATCGGCTGTAATTATACTGCGGCGCACTGGCGATGCCACGTCACGTTATTTTTCATTGATATATGGAAGCCGCTGGTAACCTTGTAATTTTGCTGGAAGAGTTTCTGAGAGTATGCGGGGCGTATTAGGATTTTTACTTCTTAGAGCTGGATATAGTGGCGCTCGCGCGTGTTAGAGCCGGGAAAATGTGGGATTCGTATAACAAAGCGTTTTCGAGATGCTTTGTGCAAGGTATACGTTCAGGTAGATATGTAGGTGTGAAAATCAATTCGAAATTTGAATTTCGCGCCACAATGCAGCGATTGGCGAGATGCTGATCTAATTTAGATTAGATACGTGCAATTAACAGACTTTGAATCAGGTGATTTTTTTGTATACTCTGATGAGAAAAAGAAACAAAGAGTATGAAACATATGAAGCAAAAAGGACGAGAGACATTTTGAGACACTGCTTGAGTATCGTGATTGACAATGTTCAAATGACTTATACGCGATTTCAGGAAATATGAATTTCTTATATTTAAATGTTCCGCACTTTTTTTAAAAAATTAAAATTTCAATTTCGACTGAATAAAAAAGGACTGTCTATGTTTTGATTCATCCAAATTCATGAAAAATGCGTGTAAACACTCTATATTTATCAAATTTTTCACAATTCGCGGGTCATTTAAAATAATATTGCGTTTTTTTAATCTAAAAAATAAGTTTTTTAAATTTTAAAGATTTTACTTTTTTGAAGTTTTTAATTAATTTTGAGAACGGACACTTTAAATTAGCAATCGAGCCAATTAATTATTAGTAGCATTTTTCATATTACTTTCTAAAGGGTCCACTGAAGTTCTACTGAAATGATTAATTAATTATTATTATTATATGAGATGAATACTTGCTTCTTGCGGTGCTGAATTATTAATTAATAAACTTGTGATATAATATATATAAATGAACATTAAGATTAAATAGTAATTTCATCATTTATATAGTTAGTATCTGCATCCTAACAGTAGTTATTAATAAGTCAACTTAATTCAGTAACTGTAAATTATTAATTATATCTCGAATATATACTACATAATTACATCCACTGAATAGGACCTTTCGTTCTTCATACATTTACAGTAAAATGAGAAATTTTGCAAAATTTTATTTCGAAGTATTGTACGCAGTATTATACATTACAAGCATAAAACTTTTCATGAAAATTACAAACAAATCCAAGTACACTCGGACCAATGGCTATGTACACTGCATCTCGAGGAAAAATTCACACGGAACTCATTGGCCAAGCTCTCATACCTCTTTCTCTCCTCTCCTCATCTTCCCGAAAACCAACAATCACCTTGCGAAGAGCAACAAAAAAACCCCATCAGGGGCTTCCCCTGACTCCGAAAAAGTCATGTTAACGAGCATCGGCGACAAAACGCCCGATCGGCAAGCTAGTTAGAGAGTATCCCTTTCGCGGCTTCCACTCTCTTTCTCTCTCTCTCTCTCTCTCTCTCTCTCTCTCTCTCTCTCTCTCGACGAGCAAATAATCCGATCTGAAACTCGAAATTCCGCGAACGCGCGCCGATGCAGAAAGAAGAGCCCTTCAGAGTCGCCGCCGCTCTCTACTTATCGAATTACCTCTCTCTCATTTTTTTGCGCTCATTCGCTCTCTCGCTATTGTGTCCTCATAATATCCGACTTGAAAATCCTTCCATCTACAGGGCGAATGCGAATTTCCATTCTCTTATTACCGGGCCCATTGTGCGCTTGTCATCTCTCTTTGAGCCGCGCGCTTGTTTTCAGGCTTATAATATACGCCCGTAATTATTGTATCATATTTTCGTGTCCGCCCGTATATATATAAATACGTGCGCCTCTATATGCGAATGTGTGCATACACAGCGCTTACATATATATTACATATACAAATACACAGATGCGTGCATGCACGCTGCACGCGCATGAATTTAAATCGATCGTATATATACAAAACGTGTCTTGTTAATTTCTTATCGGTCCTCGAGCGCGATTGACTTAGACAAATATCTCTCTCTCTCTCTCTCTCTCTGTCTCTCGTCGCCGGCTGCAGCATATGTATATGCGGAGCTTGTAACGTACCGGCGATTGTATATCACTCGGGTGTATACAGTTGCTGGCAATGAATAAGTCCCCATATATGCGACTATATACGTGTCCGCAGTGTATCCGTATGCGCCGCGGCGCAGCGAAATGAGCTAATTTGCACATTATGTAGACTTATGCATGCAGCAGCAAGACCGAAAGCACAACCGCTAAATACCTGTTTAGCGATTTTTCGATTATGCCGCGCGCAGCGCGCCTGTGTTTCCCATCGTGTACAGTGCGCACACATACGCGAGAGAGAACCGCGCGAAAATTCCAACGAACGAAAGTGCAGCTTCTATGGACTCCTTGCAGCCAGCCTTGCACATGTACACTTGTACGTTGCCCGCGTATCGATTTGCGCGATATGCTATTCAGCGCGGCGTCGGCTATCAAAAATGTGCGCGCGCGTTATATGTGGTATAAAAGTTTAATTATCCAGTAATGGTTATTAATGGCTTATTCAATTGTCCACTTGTACCTTATATGTATCGCCCTCTTTTTCTAATCTGCAGCCTGTGGCATAAGCGTATGTTGGATGCAAAAGCAGTGCATAATTGTAAACTGCATAATAGATGATACATCATCGTGTAAGCGTATTGTTGCAGGGTTTGTTAATGCCCAACGAGTGATTTCGCGAGAGTGCGTTAACTGAGCTTGGAAAATTCATGACTTGATAAACTAAATTTAATACCCTCGCGTTGTAATTCCTGATTTGCATGAAATATTGCGTGCGCGCGCGCTGAAGAAGAGCATATATAGATAATATTGTGTGCGTATATGGCGGGTGGGGAATAAAGTGAAAGATTTAATCGACAATGTTTTTTTCTCTTCGTCGGATTATAGCGAAGATTTTATTGAACATTTGCCTCGTGTTCAAAGTTCGTCGCAATCGTTATTACGATGGATCGTCATATGTATATAGGAGAAAAGACTCGAGGAAAATTCATGAATCTTTTATAGAGATTTTCCAATAAGTTTCTTGAAATTAGAAAATACTTTCTTGGGATATCAGCCTGAGTTTTCCAATGATTATTGATAAATGTATACATTTTTAATAATGTCTAAGCGCAGAAATAATGAAAATCTTATGATGCCAGGCTAATTTTTATCTTTTCTAAAACTCGAAAAATTGAATTTTATATTACTTGTTCTTTCTAACGATATAAGGGCATTTTATAGAGACGGTTTTCTATTCTTGAGTTTTATGTCTGATTTCACAACGATTAAATAATTATTTAAAATGAACATAAAAACATTTTTGACATTTTAAGGGTTATGTGTTGCTATCACAATTAGAACGAGAAAACCATTATAATAATAATTGCCTTGTAGTTTTCACCATCCAATGTAACATGTACGTGATCGCGAATTCCATCTACGCGACCACGCTTTCCTGTGTTGCAATTATGATTGCGTCTTGTAGATTTATAAGTTACAAGCTCTTACAATATTAATTATGTATATTAGTGAATTTTCAATTAGCTCTATTTTAGCTCTCTGATTAGATATATATAACACTTAAATTGTGTACTTGACTCGTGATTTCGTTGGGCTCGAATTTGCATTGTAATTAGTCGCGATTACGCTCATTTTGTATTATAAATTTGTTCCGTGTCGGCCCCTATGTTTTTTAAATGTGCATAGTTTCGAAACTATTTACGAAACAGTGATATCTTTTACGTTTTCTTTACAGTTACAGCTGTGCGATCTTATTTTGTATACAGATGTTTTGTTAGATTGCTAGTAGCACAATCACGCACCTATTTATCTAAAACTTGACGTGTTTTGTGTTTTTTACTTTTAAAATTTTTTAGAAAAATCAATGCAAATACTTTGTGATGCATCTTTTCTTTTAACTTGTTAAGCCCACCTTGAAACCTTGATGAATATGCCATGACATAATGGTACGCTTGTATTCGCTTTATCGTTTATGAGTAAAGCTAAAAAATGTTGTAATTCGTTGGAGCAAAAAGATGAAAACAGCTTTGTCCGGTGTAGCAGCTGTCTAACACTGGTCAGCCAGTATATGTTCGGCGCGGAAAATTGAAAGGAAAAAGAAGACGCGCAGCATCTCGCATCTCCATATAGCGCACGTATAATAGCAAGGCTGCACAGGTCGCTTCTAAGCAGACGACGTCGCGCTGCATATGCACCGCGGCGGCGCGAGCCGCGTGCATGCATACATGCAGCGGAGGAGAGCGAGAGGGTGCCGAAACGCGTCCAATTATCCCCGGCGGGCGTCCACCCCCGGGCGGCGACGAATCGGCAGCGCGCGCCACGCTCTCGCGGCTCCGCCTCCTGCGGAGAGCCTCCTTTCCCTCGTGCGTCGCCCGACGGCCGTTTAGTCCGTACGCGAGCGCTGACAGGGCAGCATCTCACTCAGTCCGTTGTGTCGTGTGTAACCGCGAGGCTCACCTCGCTCGCAGAGAAAAGTCAAGAAAAGTTCGCTGCTCCAGCTCTCTCCCGGCCGATTTCACGCTGCCGCGCTACAGGATTTTCAATTTCCCGCGCTAATGTGAGCCCTCTGCAGCTTTACGCTTGCGAACTCTCGAATTGCCCGCAGGAAAGGATCGCTCGGAGATAATGTCGCGAGAGCAGCAGTGCCAGCATCCGAGCCAAGTTTCGCGGCGAGGTTGAAGCTCGATTCCAGACGCGCAACTGCAGCGGGGGCACACGAAACGCAGTCGAGAGAGAGAGAGAGACGAGGGACAAAGGAGCTTTTCTCGAGGATACGCAGCCGCGCGGCCAAGGATTTACTGCAGGAAGAGCCAAGATGCGTCCGGCGACAGTCGAGCTACTCGTGCCGTTGCTCCTGCTTGCAGTCCTCGGCCGTCACGGGGTCCGAGCGAATTGGTGGTGAGTCGATTTTTTCTCCTCGCGTATGCACAGCCGGAAACACAGTCGAAGACGCAACAAAAACGCAAAAAGAAACGAGAGTCGGCGAAAAAGCGAATTTCTCTTCCTCGCCGTCCTTCGGCTTTCTAATGAAGCCGGCTTAATTATCCTTTCTTTATCGCGGCGGCTTTGCGAAGATAATTAGGCTGCGCGAGATCCGCGCGTGAATTCGTCGACGACGAGTGGCTGGGCATTGGGTTTTATGGGGATCGTATAATATCGAGTCCGCGATGATGTGAAATCTTGGAATTTCGGTTGGCAATTAGAAATTGGCGGGAACCAAGCGAGACCGACTGTCCAATGATCTATAATGTAATAAAAAAATTGCCAATGTTAAATGCTAATGCGATTGAGCTGGACGAGACAGCAATAAATCGATGTTTTTTTTTTAATTTTCATTGAACTTTAACGGAAAAGTGTGTTTTTCTTGCTGTAAAATTTTTAAATGTCAGAATTCACTTTATTGCTATGATTTCGTTCGTTTTGAGAATGATGATTTTTTTCAATTAAATAATACTTAGACATATCTCTCACTTTATAACAATTAATTACCCATTTAAAAATAATATACGCGAATAGAATGTATACCGCATAAATACGCAGTGATGATATACGTATATAAACTTATATACACTTTATATACAAGGTGTACAATGATGCATGATAAATTAATAGTATAATTAATCATTTGAATCCATAATAAAGTGCGTTATGTTTAATGTATTACAAATACAAGTACAAGCATATTATTTACCAATTATTTAAATTATTCGTGTCTCGCGTTTCTTGCAATTTAGTCGCCAAATCTCGGTACTTCCAACTATTTTCGCGCAAGAATTAATTTTTATTTTTATAAATAAAAATGTTGAGATAGATGTGAAAGAAATTTGAACATATTTCGATTCGAAATTTCTTTATTGCACAATTATATTAAACATGTAATATTCTGTTATCATCTATTTTGTAAACAAAAATAATGTCCATTAAATTCAATAAATACAGTTCTTACTATATTTATTGTTGGGAAATTAATACACACAGCGAAAAATACAAAAGCATAATACGACAGAGTAATATAAAAGTAGTAGTTTGCCAATCAACAATTAAAAGACTAAAAAACTTTGAATAGCATATAACCGCGCCTTAAAAGCCAATAACTCTTTGCAATCATGCAATCATCATCCGTAATATCGAGCCACATACCTCTTTCTCTCTTCTTATCTCGAAACCCTTGCAGTATCATCCCAATAAACAAGCATTGCACTGTGTATCGTCGCAAGAAAATATACCAGGAGCGCGTTATCCCGCCGAGAATCGATCGAATTCTCGGCTAACATCTTTTTTCCATTACCACGCAGGATGTCCGGAAAATCGGTTTGCTCGTAGTGTAAGCTGTAGCATATAATGACAATCGCTGAATACGGCGTGGATAAAAAGCTTCGCCTTGCGTCTCTATACCTATATATAATATATATACTCACACGCACGCACACGAACGCGCGCGATTCCCGAGGACTGACTTTGCCTTCGAGGCATTTTATTTCTGACAAACTGGTTCCCAAGTCGTCGATTAATTGGATACTTCGAGACGAGTATTCGGCGCTTGGCTTCTGAAGTTTCGCCTTCGATCGGTATACATTGTTGTGTGGGAAATCGAAATTCAACGCTATTTTCGTGTGCTCATATTGGAAAATTCATGTAAATTTAATCAGAGATTCAGATCGATGGGAATTTGCATGAAAATTTAATGATGCATGCATAAAACATTTGTTTAATTAATATTCACGTAATTTTGACGTGTTATACCGATGTGCATTGGTCTACATCGAATTTCACGTGCATAATAGATTTTTTAAGTAAAAATGACCTTAAATCTAATGTACTTTTGGAGTTACTCGTCCCATTAAAATTTAATGCATGGGTATAAGCGACTATGAAAATCCATGCATTTTTAATAAAACCTTAATATGCGCATAACTGCCCATTAATTTTAATGCCTCAATCGCCGCAACCACAACATGAATCAGAGCTTCAAGTGCAGTCCACGCAAAAGGTTTGCGCCTGCACCACTTATACATGAGAATTCTAGGAAATTTTCAACTATGTAAATTTCCGATCGATCCGCAAAAAAGTGTATTCTCGCACGATCTGAAAATTGCTATCGAATATTTCACATGTCAGTCACAAGGTTTTCGTTATTGAATATATCGGACGCATTACACTCGGATTCTAAAATTATATACGTTTGCACACTGCAGTACATATTTGAGCGTTTAAAAGATTTTCCATGTATGTTGCGTTTAATTGGGTTAATAGAATCTAGATATAACTTGTTTTATTGACGTTCCAATATATGCGCGCAAGGAAAAGGTGTACATAGTAAATCACGCGGGTATACGAAATTGCACTTTTGCTTACACTGAACTCATTCTTGAACTTTATAATTGTTTTTTAATATCCTCATTATATTCCTGGCGGAAAATTGACTTGCATTTTTGTCGGTTAATGGCTTAATTAGATGTCAATTTTTTGTCTAGAATTTTAACGGGTTCGGTCTGGCATGAGTCACTGCATATAATATGTGTGTTGCGATTAACTTAAATTGTATAATAAATGGAAATGATTTAATTGTCAATTATTTTAATTACTGAATAATTTAAAAATTTATCAAAAGTTGATTTTAAATAAAATGCTTTCGCAGTTAGTGCAATTGAAGTAAAGTCATAATTAATTAAGTGACCGCTTGACAATAATAATCGCAGATTAATTCATTTCAATCTGTCATAACTTACTCTGACAATTTCCCCTCGTAAAAATTGAGCAAAAACTAGGCAATTTATTGTCAACGATTGTATAGCGGAGACACAGCAGAAAACGATTAGCAAAATTATTGTACATCCCCGCACGATATCTCGACCCGAAAAATTTCAATTTCCCTCAATCGGCGGTCCCTACGGGCGCTTTATTCGCCCAGTCTCTCGAGATAATTAAAAAGATAACGAATCGCATTTCTATTCGTCGTCCACAGACACTAGACTGTGCTACGCGATGCGCCGGATTCGGCTTATCTCAACCCTTTGCCGTTATGGCTGCAGCTCACTTTTGGCTCGTCGGGTTGATTGTACATCCGCTATATGTATATAGTCTACGCGCATCACGGACCAGCGGAGAATGTATATTGTGTGTACGTCTCGTGGGTATATTTATACATAGGCGATTCTCTGTGAAATCGACTGATCAAAATTTTAATTTTCTTTTCAATCATATTAAATCACTTCGACTTGATGAAATACACTTCCTTGGATTGTTTCTGATTTTTTTGCATCGATTATCTCTGAGCTACAGGAGGTCAAAGTTGGTAAAATCAGGTTTTTTTGCATTTTATGCTGATTTTAAAAAATTCATAGCTTCTCAGGGAAGCATTTTTCACCATAAACATGGATAGCAGTTTTTTTAAAGAAAATTTTGTCTAGTTTAAAAAAAAAAACTTTAAAAGTCATGTGTATATAATATATATGCTACAACTATGTTATAATACATTTATGCCTTAATTGTAGCAAAAGTGAAAGATCGCTTTGGACTACGACTGCCAAAAAATTCGTGAAGATACCTTTTTTCAGTACAAAAGTGCCTGCGAAACTCCTACAACAAGATGGAACTATTCTGATCAGCTAAAAAAAGTCACTTGTCAAAACCAAAAAATTGGATTTCCTATCTGAAAAAATATATTTAAATAGTAAAAAATGAAAGATAAAAGGTATTGTTGAGATTTTTCTTAATTTCGCTTCTTTCCCAAGCTAAAAATCAATGAAAATGTCGAATTTTTATAATATATTTTATGCTAAAATTCTACATGTTCATATGCATTTTTAGCTTGGAAAAGAAGCGAAATTAAGAAAAATCTCAACAATACCTTTCGTCTTTCATTTTTTTTACTATATTTAAATATATTTTTTTCAGATAAGAAATCCAATTTTTTGGTTTTGAAAAGTGATTTTTTTATTTTTAGCTTAACAAAATAGCTCCATCTTGTTCTAGAAGTTTCGCAGGCACTTTTGTACTGAAAAAAGGTATCTTCAAGAATTTTTTGGTAGTCGTAGTCCGGAGCTATCTTTCACTTTTGCTATTGTTAAGGCATAAATGTATTATAACATAGTTGTAACACACATATATAGATATGGCTTTTAAAGTATTTTTGTTGAAGACTAGAAAAAATTTTCTTTAAAAACTCCTATTCATGTCTATAGTGAAAAACGCTTCCCTGAGAAGCTATGAATTTTTAAAATCAGCAGAAAAACCTGATTTTACCAACTTTCAACTCGTGTAGCTCAGAGATAACCGATACAAAAAATCTGAAAAAATGTAGGGAAGTGTATTCCATCAAGTTGAAGTGATTTAATATGGTTGGAAAAAAATTTTAATTTTGATAGGTCAATTTCGCAGAGAATCACCCATATACATACCCCTGGGCTTTCTTTTTGTGGCGATAACGCGCCGCTGAGTAATTAATGCAATGACAGGAGTAATTGAGCCTGAAATCGTGATCGAGATTGTCGGCTTCGCGGCTCTTTTATCTCCGGAGGCGAACAAGCCGGCTTTTTTATATTATGAATAATGTGCAGGCTATACAGATATATACATAATATATATACTTATAGTTGAGACTCCGCTGTCGCTAAATTATTATTGTCTCTATTCTGTTAATCGGTTTCGGGGATGAATCAAAGAAGTGTATATGTGTAATTTGTAATTTTTGCAATCAAATCGCAGGTACCGTCTTATTCCGAGAGGTCGAGTGAATAAAAAATTCACATTACATCGTGCTGCAATTTTGCTTATGACAAACAGTAAATAGAAAACTGATATATAATTATATCTACAATAATTTCACGAAGTTTGCAGTTAATATTTAAATATACAGTTCTTCATTGTAATGGTACCTTAATCACGTAATTTCTCGCGCAATTTTCAAATATTAATTACATGCTATTCCTGTGATGCATGAAATATTTAGACAAACTTCGTGAAATGGAAAATAATTATATATCGAATAGAAATTACGTATTGGTTTTATTTATAAGCCAATAATAGGATACTTTTTCTAATGTTCTATTTCTATTTTTAATTTTTTTTAACATCCATCTTGAAGAAAAATTTATGGTTTCGAACAAATTTTTGTGTAAGCTATTATGTCGTATGTCTGATTGTAAGGAGGAAATTTATAAAACTTATTTTTTTGCGGAATATTTTGAGATGTAGAAAACACTTTCATATGAGTGTAAACATTAAAAATTCTTTCCAAAAAAATTATCTATAATTTTTATCGGTTTTTATTTAAATGTAGTAAAAACATTTGGGTTTTTTTAATGCATTGTAGATAAAATTATTTCTCAATCAAACCAGAGATACAGAATAGTGTCCTTGAACGTCAAAATTTTAAGTGACTCTGTAGTGCATGAAATCATGTACGTACATTCGTGCATTGTATGCACTTTAGCCTCTTCCAAGACATATTTCAATTGACATGTGACACGCACAAACCCGTTTTCTGGTCTCTGAAGTTTCTCTAAGGTGATATTGTTATTATTTCGTTATTAACATAATATCTTAAAAGTTATGTATATAAATCAACTAATATATCATTAGAGTTCAACACATGATTGAAATACATAAGGTTCAAACTCTCTCAACATGAAGCATTTCAATCTGTAAAACATTCATTCTCATACCGATTTCCATAGAAAAGAATCGCTCGATTTTCTCTCTCTCTCTCTTTCTTCTTCTCTCTAGAGCGATATTACTCCCGAAAACGACCAGGTGTGCTATCCTCGGAATCGCGCCATTACGCAATAGCCATTTCCACCCTTTACACGCGTCTATGCGTCTATATATCGACACATTACACGTACATAGGTACATACATAGATACATGCGCATTCACACGTCTACGGACAGAGATAGAGAAACGCATATCGCTATGTACGTGTACAATACGTACATATAGACAAAGTGAAGGAGAGGATTTTCGATACGCCGCGACACGTCTACGAGTACGACGATGACGACGACGACGACGACGACGACGAAGAAGACGACGACAAAGGCCGACGAACGCGCGTCGAGAGAAAGAGAGAAGAAGGGGCGAGTTCTCTCTCCGGCTCGTAAAAAATGACCGTAACTCAGCCAAGGGCGATTCGCTCGTGGACCGGAGAACCGGCGATAAAGCTTGTAGAGGCATGAATGGAGCCGGTCGAGCATTGCGGTGAGAGCCGAGAGAGAGAGAGAGAGAGAGACAGACTATACGTATGGGATGGAAGAATGCCTGAGAGAGAGAGAGAATTAGGCGAGCCGGAGGTGAGAATGAGCGCGTGCATACTCTCTGCGTGTATGTATATAAATATACTTATACGCACGCTTTTATACGAGGATCACGGGAGAAAAGTCTCTCTGTCTTCTTATGGGTGTGTTGCTTTGGATTTCGAAGTCGAGCTTGAGTGGCTGGCGATCTTCTTCGTTTTCAGTTTTACAAAAAATTCAAATTACGCGCGGCGCTGAAAGGAATAGCCGACGAGAAAACTTTAAATTAATTATGTACAGCGCGATTAATTTATGTTTTAGCACGTTGAACGTGAAAACACGTTCATTTCGAGTATCGGAACCTAAAAACGAGATGAATGATTCATGAATGTTACAACCAATCAAAACAGCGTTGTGCAGTATAGACGTTATTTATGTTAGAAGTTTTTAGATGACGCAATATGCATCTGCGTAACCTAGTTTAATGTATGTATAATATATGAAATGTCTAGAATGCAACTTCCTTTTTGTTTGTATTTATCTCATATATATATATATTTATACATACTGGAATGACAAATGTAACAATTATATTGTACGTTTCTAATTCCAGAAATTCGTTTAAATTTATATACTAAAAAATATTAATTTGAAGCTTTGTAAAATGAATGATTAATAAAGCAAATGACAAACAATTTTAGGGTTTATTTTAATTCTATTTCTACAATAAATTGTGTATATACGAGTAAAGTAATTGTTTTTCTCGTTAGTTATCTTATGGCGCCAAATTTGAATTTTCTTTAAATCAAGCAAGTACAATAAGTGTACGCAGTACATATAAGTGCACTGTGCCGTCGGGGAGCATCACATTGCTAGGTAACCCATACAATTACTTGATGGATATACCAATAATTTTATTACAGTTATTTGACGCGTATCGCGAGAGTCTAAGATTTATAAACATTTGTCGTCTTTTTATCCGAAAGGAGATTCTTCTCAACGTTTGTACATACATTTCGCTCATAAATCGCGCCAAGAAAAGTATTATAGGATTTATGAAAATTCCGATCCACGCGCGTACATTTGCAGGCTTTCATTTGCCATACTCACGTATACTTGCGGCGAATAGTTGAGTTTCAATTGAAACATTAGCCGTTCATTCGCGCAGCTCGGCTTTCCACGCGATCCAAGCAAAAAATCATGAAACTTAATAAGACACACGAGTCTAAGCTGATCATTGGAGAGAAATCACTGTACCCGCATACGTGCACAACTATATACGACAACTCGATTAAGACGTCTAACGGCAAAAGAATAATAAGTACGCATACATGTATCTGAAGCACTATATATAATCATCGCAACATTTTCACAACATTTTCGAAACCAAGCGCGCGTAATTCACGATAGCGCGGCTGTATACGCACATTATACTAGACGGCTGGAAAAGTCCACAAAAATCCCAATAAGCAGTGAAAAGAGCGTTTAATAATCGAGTTTAAGTATTGCGTAAGCAGCGCGACGACGCTCGTTATAAGAGTACAGCAGCAGCGGCGGCGGCGGCGGCGGCGGCGAAAGGGATCGTCGTGCGCCGCATTATGGTTATGCGCATTAAGCCTGGCTTTTACGAGGTCGATTAAAACGCGCGCACATTGGTCTTACCATCATTCTTACAGCCCTTCATAAGTCCTTTTTATTAATTTTTTTTTCCTCCTTTCTTTTTTTCACCTCCGCCACGTCGACTTACGCACGGACGCTGTACAGATAGAAAAGGCACCCTTTATATGTATATACGTCATAAAAATTCGACGCGCAGCCATTGACGCGTCGATTCGAACGTGACTCTTTTTTATCGCACCGTTGATGCACGCATCCGTTTCTTTCGTTATGTTATTTCGTTAATAAAAAAAAAAGGAAGCTCGGGATCATTAAAAGCGTATTATAGCCGTAAAACGTCCCCGACTCGACGCGCCTGTAAATTTCGCGCGCGAAAGTCACGCGCGATTACAGCGCTGATTATTTCACATTACGGAAATTACCGCAGTCGCAATAATTCAGCGCGTCGCGCGGATAAATGTTGCGCAGCCGAGGAGTTAAGATCTCTGTTATTAAAGTCGAGATACGAGTTTGCGCGCCGAGTTTTTCGCGGAAATCTGCGCCGGCGCGCGCTCCGCTCATATACACGTCTGTATACCTATATAACGTGCGTGCGAAACCGCCAAAGTCGAACTGTCGCTTCGACGCATGTCGGCGCGTTTATAACGAAGATTAGAATTTTCCTTGTACGATCGTGTTTGATAGACGCATTGGCTTGCGCTTATCGGCGAAATTATCCCTGTGAAACGCGGAGCGACTTGGTGGTCGATGTGCTGATCGACCGGAAATATTACAACCAGGATGCCAGTGTCAACTACAAAAATTCGAATCTCGCGCTACGCTATATGTATCATATAGTAGAAGAAAAAACAGCTAATTTGCTGGTGACGAATAATAACGATTAAAATTTCGAGGGACAAACACATAACTGCCATAGTATTTACATATCTCTGCAAAAATGGCATTGGGATTGCATAATTGTTCTAAAGAAAGTTAATTGCTTTTTCGTGGCGCGAAATTTGAATTTGAATTTACTTTGGCACTCCCTTAAGGGGATGTCGGAGCTAGTGTTACGGGTTATGACTCTGGCAGTTCCAACTTTTTATTGAGCACATGCTTTATATCATCAAAAATCAAACTGATAATTGTTCGCAATCGTACAGGCTACCCCGCAGCACAAAGCCTTTTTTTATTGGATATCTAAAAATTTTTAAATTATGAATTTATTGCATAAAAAAGTGACGGTCACGTTACGGATTTCCAAAATTCATATCGGATAGCAGTTCCAATTTTTCGCAAAAATTATGAATACATACAGAAATCTGAGATAAAGTAAATATAAATAATTGTAATAACTACCTCGCGTAACTGTGCTTTAGTGCAATAAACAAGACTATGTATTTGCTACATGTGATCGAATACAATTTTTGAGGTTATGTAATGCCTCATTTAATTTGTATGGTTCCAACTCCTCCTTAAGAGGAAATTGTGGTGGATTAAGAATTCAAACTTAATTCCCGGCATATAATGTGAATAAAATTTAATGCTTAATGTTATAAATATGAATGTCATTTTTCTAATATCTGAGAATCGTGCGAATCAAATGCTGTTCGTCGAAATGTTTGATTAACTTGAAACTTCAAATGTCTGATAATTGCATAATAGAATTAATCTCATTTGCGTTTTCCGCTGTATAGCTGCGGCCTTTTCGTCTGCTACATTTTATCGGGAAATTTAAATTTGTCATTGGTTCGATTACGACTCTCATTGACACTTTTTGGAAATCGGGACAATGTATTTCCAAACAACGTTACAGCCGCTTTGGTTTCAAGCATTTGTTTACGTTCGACGGAAGGAAAACAATAAAAAATAATCGTGTTACAAATGTACAGAAAGTATAGTATGAATAGGTAGACATTTCCTGAAACAGTGAATCACGGAATATTGCAGCAACGACGACGACGACCCACACCAGCATCCTTAACAAATAAATTCGCACGATCAGCGACGACGTGAGCAATTGTAAAATGTGGAGCAAGCGCGCGGTCATAAACATAATGAATGAGCTGGAGGTCCGAGTCGTTGAGGTCATACTCTAAAACGCCGCCACGTCGTTTGTATTACTCTCGCAATGCTCTAGGAAGGATGTAAACACTTATATTTCGAGACCTCGTCTCTTTGTCCGTTGGGATGGCTTTTGAGGTACATCTTTCGTCGCGGTATGTGCGCATCGTTTAAGCGCGATAAGAGAATGATTTTTGGCGGGACTGAAAACACAGATGCTTGTTTTGAGTGCTTATAAAAAAAGTTGCTTTCTGAAAATTGTAATTCCACAATGTATAGCAGGCAAAAATATAAACTTTCATATAAGACCAAAACTATAATTTATCATTTCACTTACACACAAATATCTCTTTAAATGGCATTTGAATACCATGGTTTTAAAATATAATTCAAATGTCATACAACTCACAATTATTTGTGTATGAATATTTCATGGAATTAATGAGATATTTTTGCTATTATTGTTATAAGCAAATGAGCTGTTTCTCATCAGTAATATATTGTGACGTGAAATTAGAATTTTGAACTACTTAATTGTTGTTTTGTCTAGTATCGAAAACTATAATTACCAGCTGCAACCTGGATTTCTCACTGTTAATACAAAACAATTCTAAATTTACCGCAAACGTGTAGGCCTATGGACACTGAAAGGAGAGCGTGATCAGCGACAATTTAATCAAATTTCTTATACCGTACCTATAATGCAATAAATATCGCTGCTGCATCCGTAATACATTTGTCGAAACAAGAACGAAATAGTGATAATGTTTTTTTTTATCATCACATTAATGTATAACTACAAATTTTAAATAGCTATTATGTAAGAAGAAAAAAAATGCGTACAGTTTTTAGAAAAATGCACTTATTAAATCTTAGCGCGCATATAGCACACTGCACTATGTAGGATTCGAATTTACTGAAAATTCACGACAGTGTATACGATAACGTAGACGCGTAACAGGCTCTCGAGATCCCTGAAATTGGCTCGAGTAAGATAACATAGAACTACACGGCGCATAGTTATTATGATAATTAGAATTTATTACAAATTGCACAACACACACCGCATAGAGAGGATAAGACGGGAACATTAGGTATTAGAAATCGCTGTAATTCCCCTAGCAGAGATAACAGAACCTTCCAACTTTTTTTCATTACAGGCCTCTCCACATAATCCGGATAGTGCACTCGCGCGCGATACGTATTTTTGGCCCGAGACGCACTCGAGCTTTCCCTTCGCGCGTCTGGCTCTAGAGCCGCGCGCGTTTCTTCGGCCCAGGCGCAGTGCGCGCACATCTCTCGGCTTTTCCTCTCGGCCGAGACGAGCTAAATTGATATTATTTGCATAATCCGTGCGGAGATCCTCGCGTGCAATTGCTTTTTACGTGCGCGCGCCTTGTTTCGATCCCTGACTTGGAAAGACACGCGTGCCTATACGTAGCATCGGATTATACGGGAAGACGTTACTTATATTGCCCTACTCGTATTCGATGTAAGAGCGTCGGGGATCGAATCGAAGCGCAATTATTGTGCTCGTTAAATTATTGATTATGACTTTTTTGGCGGCAATTATATGCGTGCGTGTAACTGTAATGCGCGGATGAAAAGCCGACCGTTATATATGCGCGGCTCGACGCCGCGATATTTTGAATTTTAAACTCGGATTATCGCTTACTGTGTAAACGCTGGCCGAGTCGTCGGCAAACGTAAACGTGATTTATGCGACTTGCGAATATTCGCTGATATGTGCGTAAACGTTAAGTGCCGCGTTTAAAGCCAATAAAATTTACCATCGGTACACTAAATTCAGGTACTCGCACTCAACTGCAGCTACTTTGCGTTTCTTCGCGAAGCCGTACTACAGAGAGAGGATCGAGGAGTCCGGTACGGCTGCAGTCCACAGCCGTTTCCGATGTTTCTTTTCCGTTTATGAGGATGAGATGTATATTGGAATCGTTTATTGAATTGACTGGGTCATTCTCGATGAAAGGGTTAAGTAGAGTTTATTTTTTAACGTTCGATTTTCCGCTCGTTCGACGTTGGTTATAAGTATGATTTTATGGGTAATTTTTATCGACATGATGAAACTATAAAAATATTTTTTATGATAACCTAATAAGATTCGCATTATAAACCAGTAAAATATAAAAAAAACATTGTAATTACATAAATTTAATTTTAATTGGTCATACTCTCGGTTGCAACTGCATTACTCATATTGAGAAGGTAAAATGGTGAAAGAGGAAAAATGTATTTATAGATTCGAATGATATAAATTTATGAATCATGTAACGGCAGAAGGACGAGTTTTGGTGAATGATAGTTTTTGAGAAATAAATGCAACGTTCGTTACATTTTTGAACGGTATAAAGATTTCTGCACGAGCATATTTATTGGCTATAAAACAATGAATTCAACGCTATTTGTCGCCTACAGCACCGGTGGACTCTACGTCTCAATTGTTTAAACAATCGGCGATAAAACGTCGCACAACATAAAAAGGGCGACGAGGCGTTAGAAGGCGAATATACACTCTCTCGAATCGATATCTCTATGAGATCCATTAAAAAAAAAGCGCTCGCGCCAGCTGCCTCAAATTTTATTACCCTCGATCATAAAAATGTGATAGCCTATAAGACCTTTTATTAGACCTTTTATAAGACCTTTATTTGAACTTCCATGAGTAACACTGTTACGATACGATACGATACGATGCGATGCGAAATACTCGTGTAAAGCGCGAGTGAAATAGCTGATCTTTCTCTCTCTTTCTCTCTTACGCTGCTTGCGACTTACGAGAGAGAGAGAAAGAGAGAGAGAGAGAGAGAGAGAGAGAGAGAAATATATACAGTACATACTGTACATATAACAATACTAATGCACCTTTACAGCTCGCGCGGGCATAAAAAGCCGAAAAGTATATGGCGACGGAAAAAAGGAGCCATTAAAATTTTTATAATTCCCGATGCCGAGCTCGCACCAACGACGTATAGATGCGCTATAGACGCGACTAAATAATAAATCGTCGAGATTTTATGTTTCGCGCGTCTGAGGCTTTGTTTCCAGACGCAGACCGACGGACAAAAGAGCCTCTTTTCGGAGATTTCTTTTTGTTTCTTATTCGTACGTATATATGTTAAATGTATGTATGCAATGCAATAATATATAAACGCGTACATATACGTACGTCTATATGCGTGACTGTGTCAATGCTGTATACGGGATACATTTGTGGATTATCCTTATTTGGAAATTATTTTGGAAGCAGCGGCATTAAAAGCCACTTTTATATATTTATACATGAGTCCTAATAATAAATTCCTATAACCACAAAAAATGAACATTGAAATATAATATGAGAACATGTACGCCTGAAGCGCGTTTGTAATTGCTAGTTTATAGATATGTGCTCTACCACGAAATAGTGGAAACAACTCACCTCGGAAAATTGCAAAATTTTTTATTGAAGGCACACCTACTAAACCTATATTTTCTGGTGCCTTATACCATACTGAAAGAGGAAAAACTCGCGTGAACGGCGAATCGTTGAGTATACTTTTTTCCCGAGCAAAAAAGACTCGAAAAATAAGATATTAATTATAACAAAAAAAGAATTCACAGATTTTTTTTCGAATACTATAGATTTTTATGAAAATTTCATTAGAACAAAAATGTCTTAAAATTCATCGGAGAATGCTCTGGAGTTTTTCCAGATTGATCCGGTACAATTTTTCATTTTTCGAAATGTCAAAAAAAAAATCGAAATTTCGAAAAAAGTCCTTTAAATATCTGAAAAAATTTCATAACATTTTTTGATGAATTTTAAGACATTTTTATTCTAATGAAATTTGTATAAAAGTCCATAGTTTCGGCGAAAAAATCTATGAATTCTTTTTTTGTGAATTATTTCTCATTTTTCGAGTCGTTTTTGCTCTGGAAAAAGTATACCCTGCGCTTGGCTATGCACGCGAGGTTTTTCCCTTTCAGAATGACCTAAGGAACTAGAAAAATCAGGTCTGGCGGCAAATGTGCCTTCAATAAAATATTTTGCAATTTTCTGAGGTGAGTTGTTTCCACTATTTCATGGATTAGCACACATAAAAGTCTTTTGCAAAGCAAAATTTCTTTGTAATCATGTATGGAAAATTGTCATGAATATTGAAGGTAAAAAAAATCT
This sequence comes from Philotrypesis tridentata, assembly GCA_018906965.1. Classification (NCBI taxonomy): domain Eukaryota; kingdom Metazoa; phylum Arthropoda; class Insecta; order Hymenoptera; family Pteromalidae; genus Philotrypesis; species Philotrypesis tridentata. The sequence goes on from JACCIB010000055.1 coordinate 562,307, forward strand.
TGTTTTTTTTTTACTTTTTAATAGGATTTCACAATCCAACATAAAAATAAGCTGCCGAGATCCTAAAATCTTGCGATATTTTATAAAAAATATGTATACACAGAAAAAAAACTGAATAAAAAATCTAAAAATGTTTTTCGCGGATTAACACTCGATTTGACCCAGCTTTGACGATTTTCCACTCTGAATGTGCATTCTTTTCAATTTCCGGTTTCTTCCAATTGCTTCTCTTCTGAGAGTCAGAACTTGAGTCAGAAAGCTTTTTTACGAGCCATGTGAATTTTTGTAAAAGTTTATTTACAATTATTGTTTGTTTTCGAGTGTTCTACAATGTTTGCAATAAAATCAAACACAGAATAAATCGCTGACTCAATAATTCGATAAATAAACCATTATTTCGAACGGAAGTTGTTGATTTGGCGAAATTGAGAGATCAGTTTACGATGAGAGAAGAGCTGGAAAACTCTCGCACAGATTTTCGCGATCTTCGCGGAGATTTCCTGTGCAGCTGATGCTGTCTTGTGAAAGAGAAAAGGTCTATATACTTAATAACGGCAAATTTGCCGTTCGCCGAAGTATAGCTTCTCGGAAGGTCGTCTGAAATGCGCGTGAAGTGTCTTCTCTCTTTCTCTCTCTCACTCTTACGGTGAGATTCTCGTTTTGTCGCGGAAGTCTCTCGATAATGATAGCTCATTATAAACTTTTGTATATAGAGGAGCGTTTAGTCGCCCAGTATGGCTATCACGAATGAATATATTTTTTAATCAGCATCATAAATTTAACCTGGAACAAATCGGTCAAATAAGATAATATGTTATTTTATCGCTTGTCAAATGTTCATTTCAGAATCTCGCCATGAATTTCACGGGTGAAGAGTATAATCAACAAGAATAACCGATAAAAAAAATATTTTTAGTCATTTTTTAAATCAATGACAAAATTAGACAATGTTCGCTAATTCGTAGATGTTTGTGTTCGCGAAAATTCAAATATTTAATAAAAAACCTCCCAGCCACAAAATAAAAATGTTATCAGAGCTCCTCAGCAGCTCCATATCGTTTATCCATATCTGCATTACTGCATACCAGATTAAATTCAGCGAGAGATGCTTTTCATAAAAAACGAGAGAGAGAATGAGATAGAATGAGAGTGTATAGAGGAAAAAAAATTTAACAAAGCCGTATCTTCCGTACACCATCTCATAGAAGCTTCCCCTGCACACACCGTCTGACATATAAATCACCAGAAATTCGAGCGGCAAACCCGGACACCGCGTCATCCTCGCACATGTATATAACTTGGGCACATGGTTGGGTACGTAGCAACTGGCGAATTCATGCAAAATTCAAAATTTTCAACGCGCCTAACGCAAAGGCATCAATTTTTCCTCATATACGCTCCGGAGACTCGAATTACGTATAAACGCAGAGAAAGAGAAATAGTGCGTCTATACAGAGAGGCACATATGCAGACGCGGAGCTTTTACAAGCCCAGGGGGTAATAGCGGCGGCTCGGCCCCTTCGAAAAATACGTCTTTTTTTTACGATAGCGCAAGATGGCGTGACCGTATAATACATATTGCGCGGGACACTTTATGTTGCGCGTTCTGTATATATAGCGAGCGCGCGCGCGCGAGCAAACGATTCCGATGGGGTAGACTACTGTGTCTGGCGCTGTGCGTATTATAGCTGTACACCTATATAGGCGAGTCGACGGCCCATAACGCAACTTTCGAGCTAACGGCGCCGTGAGGTCGCACTGGGAAAGGATCTTATTAGTCCATTTTCATTGTGAGGCTTTATTTGCTATTTCCCTTCATAAGCGTTTCTTCCATGAAAAAGATAAGAATTTTTTTTTTTGGCAGTCGCTGCACTTATGCCAATTACAGAGAATTGAGGAGAATTGGAAAGGAAAATCATGCGATACGTCGGAAAGTCCTGGAATAGTTGTCGATGGAATCACAGGTTTCATAATCATACTGCAAGAAAATAAAGCTTTACTAATATTTAGTTGTCGATACTAGTTACGAACTGTGTACATACATGTTGAGTCTGCTGGAATAATTTAGGTAAAATCTGTTCAACAGTTTTTAAGAATTTCAGGATATTAGTCAGAGTAATTGAGCTTCAAGAAGAATGGCGCAACATATAATTGATGCGAAACATGGAGGAAGATTTAAGTTTTATGATATTATAATTGTCCAAAAAAACTGAAAGTAAAAAATAAAAATAAATAAATTACAAGACCAAAAATAGGACATCATCTACAGTGTTTACATATCATTTGGCAACAAATTATGAAAATATACTGCGCATGATTTGTTATTTATCAATAAATTATTTAAAATTTTATCAGTAAACAGTATATTATTTAGTTTTAGTATTATTGTCGTCCAAATGGAATTTGGATAATTTCCATATTAAAAATTTGTGAGAAACAAAGATACGGTGGCCCCTTTCATATATATATCCCATATTCACCTAGACCCCCCGCACGACTACCATATACGGTCTCGATGTCTAATCGGAGGCATTTACGATCGCGGTGAATCATTTCTCCCAAATGTACGAGGCCACCCTGTGATATATATCGCGTAATTGCCCGGTATAATACGTGATGTGGGACCCCTTCGAAGGTATAGGTATATACACCATGCACAGAGGCACAGTTTGACGAAGGGACGTCGACAACTGAGATATTGCAAGCTCCCGTAATTTGGAAGACCCTCATCCCTATAGCAAGAATTGCCGTGACTTCTCATCTGGCCCACTGCTCGCGCTCTCTGCTGTTAGAAGTACCTTTCAGTACTGGCCTTTTCCTCTTTGGCTACTGATTCGATAGAACCGGGTCAGAATTGAAGAACTGCAAATGAAATTTGAAAACCACCTGTAATTGATCAAAAATTTAAGCTTGAATTTTATTTTTACATTCATTTTAATCTCTTTAAATAATTATTAAATATACGTTTTTATATATGATATTCCAGGTACAGCCAGTTTTCGATGATCAAAATACTACTAGCATACCGCCGAATTCTGCGGACGTCAAAGAATACTTTTTCAAAGTTAGATTTAACTTTAAATATCTTAGTGAACGAACGTAAGAATTAAAATATAGGCAGCTTTTATAAATTAAATATACATTTTTATAAATTATTACAATCATTCCCTAACTTAGAGTGTCCAATGTCTATAGATAAATCTTTAAAAAATTTGGTCTTCGAAGACTGATTTTACCTGGAATATAATAGCACAGACATAAAAATTGTATGATATTCTTTAAATCCTTAATCCCTAAGGTTAAAATGAATCAAAAAATTATATTCAATTTATGGTGATTGAGTCCTCTTAATAATTGTACATGAATAGCACCAGCTCTCAGTAAGTAGCCATGGTACTGCACTAATTATATCAATTCAGATTTAACATTCAGATACTGTCTTATATTGGGCCAGTGTTGTATAAACCATTGAAAAATTTCAAACTTACATGACATTGGAATTTTGTTGCGTTAGCTCAGCTCAACACACCGTATAAAGTGTATAGATTTCGCCTTGAATCAACCGAATTTACTCTCGCGATAATAAATACTTGTTCGCTTTTCCCTCGACATTCCTTGCCGGCCGCGGGCGAATCACCCGCGGTTAACATCTCAAGATTGCGGGCAGGCGCCAGTCGCCACGGCGCCGAATTTATAGGCCCCGATTGCGCGTTATCGTACGTTTTGCTTTAATTAACAGAGAAGTAAGAGTAAAAATCCCGCGTTTCGCAATCCTGATGCGATTTTTGTGACTCCCCGGCGCGTAAAAGGGCGTTCCGTCCTTGTTTTTTTATCTCTTTTTCTTTGCGTAACGAGGAAAATGTAACGAGAGCAAGCATAGAAGCTTATATTACTCGCTGAACAGTCCGCGTTTAAGCAGTATAATCCTCGGTAATGCGCAAGGTGTTGTTGTATTTCGCTCTAAGGGCTTTTCTACACGAGGATTAACGATTACAGACTTTTTACCTGTTAACGAGGTGCTCGTGTTCTCCTTCCTTGGCTTTTAATGCTGCAGCTCGTGCTCTTTACTGTACGGCTTTTTCGGCTCTAATGGAAAGCTTTGCATATACATACGCAATAATCCTCCCCGACTTACGCGCTGTGTACAAATTAATAATTTTCATTTTATCGCGAAGCGCGAGATCTCGAGAAGCATTTGAATGTGTATAAGCTGCGTGTACTCCAACCAGCTCCAACACCGGCTGTACATCGGGCAAAAGAGAGAGAAGAGAGAGAGAAGGAAATCTCGGCGGGTCAACCGCAAAAAAAGCAAGTCAACGACTCCCGTAATTCCCGGTCACGATGGCGATTGCTGTGTATATAGGTTTTACCCGCGATACGCGACGATCGGTAGCGGCATCAGCGGCAGCTACAACGTGTCCACGAAATTCCGAAAAACCATCTCATCGCCGTTGACCTCACGCGACGAGAGCTTCGGCATCCGAAGGCCATGTCGGAGGAAGGGGGAGAAAAAAAAGGAGCCGCCCGCTCATCCTCTATACTCGATTTCCGACCCCGCGAGACATCTGCGCTCCCAAAAGACGCGCCTCACTGACTCTAACGTTACGCTCGCGTGTCTGTATTTATATATACGTCGACAGGTATATATGTATATATACGCAGGCATTGTGAGGAGGTGTGTCGCCGGATTCGGGAAGAGCGTTTTCGTTAGGTTAATAACGCGAGACTGTACTGCGATCAGCGATGATGGACTGCCGGAGTTGTTTTATTTTTGACGTTCCACTGATGATTTATTTGTAGGTGCAGTAGTAGACCTGAAAGTTCATTAATTTTTTACTACTTGCGATGATAGATTTTTAACCATTTTTTACAAACAGTGGCTAATACGTTTTCCTGTTCAGAACATTTGCTTTTTACGCATTATAGTATTGCTCAGAAATTTTGAATGTAGTACAGTGGAATTATGTTTTAATTTGTACAAGTGCATTATTTCTACTGCAGTTATTGCGCCCCGAAGAAATGTGACTTTTTTCAAGTTTTCGCATTTATTTCTGAATAATTCGAAACATACACCGCATAAATAGATCTTCTTGTACCTTACCAAGTTGAGTTGCAGCGTATTCTCGTGGATTATACCTTTTATTATTAACATGCTTTTGTCATAATTAATAAATAATTAATAAAGTATTGAATATTTTGTATTGTTTCAGGTGAGTACAAAAACCTGTATATAGTGTGTTTCATTCAGATGTAACAATCTCACAAGGCGTAAGTAAATTTAATGACATTAATATAAAAAAAATTGTTTTTAGTTCAACAAAATCTTTGTACTGAGAGTCCTAAACGTCGAATTTTCGCGAGACTATAATCAGAAACAAGCCATTTTTAAATTTTGAACACGTTTCTACAATCCCAAAAATTTACTAACAAAGTTTCTTTACATAGTAATAAATAACTATTTGGTTATATAACTCCACCTTCTCGCACAGACAGCTGATTTTTTTATATCTCTGTTCTTCAATCGTAAAGCCGTCTAGGAGAAAATTCGAAGCTTTGGACTAACTAAAACACGAGTACCATCGGGTAGTCCACTTGTCCCTTATTTTTCTCACCTTCTGTTGAATCTTAATTCATGCGACTGCAGAGTGTGTGTGTGTGTGTGTGTGTGTGTGTGTGTGTGCAAGACGGCGCATATAGTCGGCCGCGCCTTTGTCCTTGGATCTGCTCGACTTTGCAGTGCGCCTCGGGCTCGGGCACGAGAAGCTCCTGCTGCCCATGAGCGTTTGCTCTCTCGGAGAGTCAGTCAGCGCAAAGAAACGAATTTGCCCACCTTTGAAGCGAGATCTGTCCAGAAGTCGCGAGTGCTCAAACAATTTCCAAACAGTCTTGTGGACTGAACCTTGGAAATTGAATACTTTTTTCATGCAATTTACAGCTTAACTATTGGTTTTTTTTCCATAAATTTTGATGGAACCCGTGCGAAAATACCCCATCGGCTCAATACTGCGGTTCACCAATGGTATAGCTTGGCCTAAGTATTGAATCAATGGTGTGTTGATAAGATAAATCCTTTTTTTAAAATTACTGGCTTTGTTGGATAAATAGTGGTCAGTGCCTTCCAAATGCAATCATTACTGCTGCATAATAATCTTCATTGTCAAATTCTTGAAATCTAATGCTGCCTCGGTAAAACAGAATTAAGAATAATCATAAAAATTTATGACCTTTTTAACTCTTGATTTCTTGACATACTGCAATAGTGCGATGACTCTGAAAACATTTTGAAAAATGCTACAACGATAGTGACCAGAGCATTTCGACATTAAAATTTGAAATCAGCTTTAATTTCATGTTAGATGATGTTGAAGTTAAAAAATGTCTATAGCTTGAACCTCCGGAAATTTTTCTAATCCAGCACTCCATTAGTTCGACTTGAATTTGTCAAACTTTACTTTGTCACTTGAATTCTTATCTTATCAAGTCAGTACTGAGATAGGAAATCGCCAATACTAAAAGGTGTTATTCTAGTTAATACTTCTGAGAGTATTATAGAGTTAGCGGTGGTAACGACAATTCTTACTTCGTGATATTCGAGTGAATTATCAGAAAAGATATTTGGTACACGAAACGAGGATTAACTTCCTTTCGCTTAGTCAGATTCTGTTGGACACTTGATGTGACTGTCATTGATCTCTCGTTGACTAAAGCCATAACAGTGTGCCTCCAATCCCAAACAACTCAGTCACAACATGTATCCGCTGAATTCGTTGCCGCTTAAAGAGTCAAGGGTATGGATTCATTAATCATCTTTGTCGCTCTACGGGAGCCAGAACCGAGTTGGGGTATTACTATCAATGTGGCGCTTGTTGTGTTACTCGACTATTAGGAAAATGACTTTTCTCAGCGAACGGCTTATAAGCTTGATGGATTGAGTGTACAAAAAAGGGTGTGAAGGACGGGACTGAAGTAGCTGGATACCTGTCGGCGTCTTTGTTGCAACACCTAAAGGCTTACTAGCAGTGTACATCTATACAGTGATCTCAGGAAGTGTATGCTTTTTGAATCGTGACTCTTTCGTGATTAACAATGTTGCTTCTGCATAAAGTTTCATTAAAGACTATTAAAAATGTCTTTCCAGTAGAGAAAAGTATTTTTCGAAAAACTACAATTTTTCATTTTCACGAACAAAACGTTTCTATTGCAGACGGATAATCCATCTCGTAAGAATTTAAACCGCACTGCTGAATTTACACGCTAATCGCGAAAATGTCAAACGTCGAACTGCGGCGGTATCGAAGCAAACAATCGAGCAAAGAAAGTAAAAGAGAAAAAATGAAAAAATAAGCCTCGCGATATGACGAAGACGTAGAGTAGGTAGCCGAGAATGAAGTAATACGCGCTGACGATGAGGGAGGGAGAGAGAGAGAGAGAGAAAGCGAACTGGGGCGAAGTGCAGAGAGCAGGCCAATTATAGCGCTCGCACAATGGGCAAGTTTTTCCGGAAGAACAAAGAAGGCCAAGAGCGCAACGCAGGAGAAAGCAGCATCTATTTGCGAAACAATAAATTACACTCAAAACCGCGAGCGACTCTTTGTGTATCTGTATATAGCATACCTACACTCCCTCCGATATTCCTAATTGGCTCTTTCTTGCGTTTCTTTCCTCCCCTCGTCGATCTCCTCTCCTTCTCCACGCTGCGGTTTGCTTTATCGAATGAGCGACCAAAGAAGTGCATTATAGGAACGTACGTGCGCGAGCGAGTTGAGAAAAAGCGATGATTTTTGTAATGCGGGAAGAAAGAAAGCGAATGCGAGTGCAGAAGGCGGGGAGGAGGTTTTTGTCGAGAGGCTCGTCGGGACGCCGCGTTTTTCGGTTATTCGTTTTATGGGATTTTCTACGGCTGCTTATTTGGGTCGTCCAATGGCAATTGGGCTTATTGTTGTGTGGTTTATTTGTTTTTTACTTTTTAGTTTGATTTAATGCTTGAATTGAAATAATTCTATCGATATATCTTGTTCTTTAAAGTTCGCCAAAAATTTTCTAAATACAATTACAAATGCGGATTGATCAACAGGAATCTCCCGCACGGATCAGCGTATACCTCCTGCTCAACCCTCGCTTACACCTACGTATACGCTCATGTATATAATATATATGTACGTATACAATATACATGTGTGCATTGTGGTATACAGAAACTCTCCAGCTAAATCCTCGCTCCGCACAGCTGCAGAACGAGAGGAGAGAAACTGTTCCACGCAGCCATGAGAAATCCTTCGTTGGCTGACTCCACTCTCCTCTCCGGACGCTCGCTCGCTCGGCTCGGATTGAATTATCGCTCGGCACTTGCCGCTCGCCATAATTCAAAGTCCCGCACTGCGGCGATTACAAGAATTGGCGCGCGAAACGAGCCTCGGATTTATACTGCACGCGGACCAAGAGAGCGAGAGAGATAGAGATTCCGATGCGCCGCGCGTATCTCGCTCATCTCCGAGGATAAGGGACCTCGGACGGATCTTTTTCTGCATTGGTTGCTCTAAGGCGTTTCGAGGCCGCGCACGAGAAATCTTTTGGAGTGAGCTTTTTCCTAAGATTTCTTTCGACGATTAGAAATTCAAATTTCGCGCCGCAAAATACCATCAGACAAATATTCTTCCAAATGGCGTTTGAATAACATGATTTTCTGCAGATACGGTTCGAATACCTTACCCAGAGACATGTACGCCTATCAGATTCAAACTTTGGTAGAATAATATAATCGAGGCCGATTACTTTGGTTTTTCAAAAATATTGCCTTTTCATCCGCTATACGTATTGTGGCGCGAAACTTGAATTTTTAATTGATTTTGACGAAATGCTCAACAAACAACCTCTCTTTAAATGCGCATTTCATTCGGATTTCCGTAAATGTAAAATTATAATACACAGAGAAGACATTTTTTAAATAAGATGTTTAGATTTTTATGGGAAAAATACTTCGGAATAGATGCGACTTTTGCAGTTCAGCCAAAATACACTACAACGTACTCGAAATAAATAGTAGAAAATGTACGCAAAAAATTTGCGAATCGATCAGTGCACTCCACCTGACAATCGACAATTCTCTCACCCCGTCGAAATATCAATGTAGCGGCACAACACGTAAAGGCTATAGAAAGTAAAGTTCGTCAATAGCACGCAATCGATCGTTAAACTTGGCGCGTGCATTTGCATATCTGTATGTAAGCACGTTGCAGTTGCGGAGACTAGAGCGAAAAACCGAAAGGCGACGACACGCGCCGCGGGATAGTCCATCGTCCTATCTTCGAAACACACTTGTTGAACGCGTGGTTTATCTACGCCCATAGATCACCCGAACGAGCGCTCTCGAGTGCAACTACCCCAACTAAAGCTATATACACTGTTTTCTCCCTTTTTTTTCTCGGTCCACTGGAACTGCTGCAGGACTTTTTCGATTTGTTCTTCTGTCCTGCTCTCTGGCTTGACGCGTAGATTTAGTTTGTGGTCGGCTGGACTTTGGGATGACGTTTTGTTGGGAGGTTGCAGTTGTCTGCGAGTTCTTTAATTGTATTATTAAAAATATACGTATACGAATAATATGCTCGAATGCCTCACTTAAATTTAGTAAATAGGTAATTTTATTCTCATTACGCTCATGTTTATTTTACATTTGATTTTCTTAAAATTCTTGTTGAAATATTATTAGATTAATCATTACTCTATATCAACGAAATATCCAGAAAAAACAAGTTTGTTTTATGTACTAGTTTAGTGCTACCAATATGATATTTGAAAAATATTTTTGTTGTATTATGGTCAACACAGTAGTGTATTCTATATTAATATATAAAATAAATGTTTAACAATCATCGTACATGCATTTACTAAACAAAAAAAGAGTCGATCATCTTATAAAGTATTCGTCAGTGTCTTAGAATTGAATCAAATAAATATTTCATTGATACTCATTGATTAATGTAATCGAGAAACGATTCGAATTATTTAACGAATCTTGAATAACATATGTATTAAATTTATAATTGAATCGCAATCATATCATTTTCAATTTAATTGATTTTAATTTTTTTCTCAGCTCACGCGTTGCCTTGTTTTGTATCAATTTGTTGAATAATTCAATACACTGACCTGAAATGATGGATGAAAGATGATTACAAGTTTTCACATTTGACGGCAAGAATCGTGTATGATTTCAATACTGAACTTCTGGAAAGGAAGTGCTACAATTATCGTTACAAGGGCTTGAGAAATCTCACTTCAGTTCGAAATCCCTTTAGAATCTCATAAATAAATACAGACTGATCCTATCGACGCGCCGTAACATGCGATTGCGTGACGCTATTTACCATTCAATTTCTTTCGCATTCTTTCCGTTTTCCAAACCTTTCGAAGCTGTAATTTTCTTAATGAATAGTTACAATAAACGTCGATCTTCTACTAAAAAAGTGTCTATAATTGTTTACATCGTATAATGTACACAATCCCATGCTTTATTTTTAACAATGCTACACACCATGCGATTGCCATGTCATCTATCTCAAGAAACCTTATTTGTTTATTGCAATTAGTTGACGGACTTAATCTCCATAAATTAAATTTCTCCACTTGCATTAGGTATTAACTAACGTTTCAAATAAATTTTTATGTATACTCAAATATGGAATAATAAAAATGTATTTCATCGTACAAAATGACGAATAATACCAAAACAAATATATCGTAAAACACGACTCTGAAAGCAAAACATATCCGTTTACAACATTACTCGAACATAAACAATTGACAATAAGTGAAAAAATTCTACACTTTCATAATGTGAGAAGTCAAGCAATTTGAAAATGTCAAGTAACAAAAAAAAAAAAATGAAAAATCCAGCCAGTTTACTCATCCTCGGAACAGCTAATTCGCGTGAAAGGCCTGGCGCAAAAAAGCTCTCCCTAAAGAAAAACGAAATTGAAACAAAAAAAAAGTTGAAGAAAAGCTGTATACAGTGCCGGAATGTAGTTCAAGGAAGGGTTGACTTGCAGGACATTGCGTCGCTATTCAGGCACATTAATGTAACCGACGTATAGTTATATATACATATACGCGGTAGGCGATCGCACAAAAGCTGTCTGAATATGAGAAACCCGGAAACTCTCGGTGGCTTTTACACGACGACTATGTGCCGGGAGAAAAGAAGAAGAAGAAGAAGAAGAAGAAGAAGAAGAAGAGGAGAGGAGAGACAGAAGTAAGCCACACATAAAATGCGTCCATTTGTCATGTATGGAAGTGAGTGTATGCGCTCACGGGGAGGTTCTGATGCGAATATTTTTTTGCGCGCTCTTTTCATCTGTACATCGCACTTCCTTCCTTCGTTCTTTTATTTTCGCCTGCCTCGACGACTCATTAGCTTAAAAAATTTTTTTCTCTCGAGCGTGCGGATTTTATTATCGTCTTTTGTTGAGAATGCACTGTACGGTCTAACTTCCGCTGAACTTTGAAATTTTTTTGCAACGATTTGGCCGGTTTTTTATTAATAAAAAATGAGTACCGATGAACTGAAAATGACGACGGAAAGAAGGAAGAAAGAAGGAAGCTACGATTTTGATGTCAAAATATTCAGCTTTATTTAATTAAATACAATTAAAGAAAGTCATAATATCTCTCTCTCTCTCTTTCTCTCTCTCTCTCTCTCTCTCTCTCTCTCTCTAACTGTATATGTCGAATTTCAATAAAAAATGCACTTTTCTTTGGTCTAGAAATTGAAAAAATTTTTTTAAAGCTACAGGTTTCCGACCGATCAGACTTTCTTCTGTGAGCCGAAAGATAATCAAAAGTGCAAAGGAACGTGGGAAAAATTACTAGTAACCATATTTCTGAGCCAGTTTACGCTTTTTTTACAGAAAATTAATGCGTCAAAACACTGGAATAATAACAACTGCGAATGTTCCCGAGGCACCAATAAAATTTCTAATAACACTATAATAAAGTATTACAAAAGAGCTTTAATTTAAAAAAAAATATGCCTAGTTTCGATGCTCTGATCAAAAGTTATGCCCGTTTAAAAAAAAATAATAATAATAAAAATCCGAATAGCCAATTTTTTCTTTTTCCTCCATATGTCTCCCCATGTTAAATTTTCATATTCTATATTTCGCATATTCCTCGGCATTTTTCATCATCTTTTGGCTTATAGAAGAAAGTCCCATTGGTTCGAAAGCTCTATCTTAAAAAATTTTTTTACGAATTCTAGACCAAGGAAAAGTGCATTTTTTCATTAAAATTCGACATATATATAATAACTAAAAGAAGTTACCCATTTCAAAATTAAACTTCGTCGTCGATCGCCGGTGTATACACACATGCATTTCGGTCGGATAATGTTTCACAATTTAAAGCTCACCTTTTATCCAGATTTTCTAAACTTTTGTTCATAGTTAAACTGAGGGATCAACTTATTGATTAATTTTTTTTCATTTTTAATCTTATTCTCTACGTGCAGAACTCGTGCATTGGCTAACCAGCACAATACACTTGTCTGCAGTAGCGGACACCACCAGGTTGGCATTTTCCATCTGTAAGGTAATTACAGAAAATTAATAATTAATTTTACGGTACATTAGTAAATGGATAAATAATTACATTTACTTACTTGTAACGCTCTTTAATCGAATATTCTTCAGTAGAAGTACTCTTCTTCATATTTTCTTTTTAAAATTCACTCTTATTATTGCGATTTTAATTTATTACTAAATTTTACAGAATTAATCATATTGTGCATGCTTTAACTTGGCACCAGGTAACGATTTGTTTTTAAAGGAGTAACCCGATCACAATACGAAGTTCTTATTTCACACCATGGTAAAGCAAAATAAAAAACACTTATTTGCTTACAAAAAAAAGAAATGCATTAGATCCAAACTTTTGTCGTTGTCATGGTCATTCGACAGGTGTCTGATGCCCATGGTGACCAGTCACTAACAGTGCGGTAGAAAAATATTTGGATCTCAATAAATAAAATGAATTACTCAAATCCAAGAGGTAATTGCCCTGCACTACGATATCATCTATCAGGGAACAGAGTTTAAAATTGTAGTGGTTAGACATTGAAGAGAAAAGTTTAGACGAAAATCAGTCATTGGCATGCCAAAGCAGGTTACGTCAAGTTACGGCAACTGATTTTCGTTCAAACTTCTGTCTCCAATACCTGAATATTTTGATTTTAAACTCTGCATACTGGTATATGATGATGAAACAATAAGAAACTATCTCTTAGACTTTCGTGATTTCTGATAGTTATTAAGATCCAAGTATTTTTTGTACCACATCGTTAGCAATGTGTGAATATGGGTTCAGACCCCCATAGCACTGCGCTGTTGCCAAATTTACTCTTTGTTGTCATTTTGATGAAGATTCTATGTCTTAATTTTACGTAAATTAATTTCTTGGGTGCGATGATTTGGTTGTGGAAAAGGACAAAGGTCGCAGACGCCACCTAGCGGTGGATTCCGAAAGCGCGGTGTTTAAAGCTTCGAAAGAATAACACACAGCTCCCACCCTCTCGAGGGAATCGTAGCCAAGAACCTCCGCTAACAAGTCGAGGGGTCGTCTAAGTATACGCGTCTGGGGTAGTTTTAATCCGCAAAATCGCTGTATCTCTCTTTTTCTCCCTCCCTCAATACAAAACCAGAGCTGTTCAGTTTGTCGGTGTCGTAACGAAAACCTGTCGATCCCCTTCTCTCTATTCCGCCGTCTATATAGGTACACGCGCCTATACATAGTGTACAGTCTACAAGAACATCACGAGACTTTTCGTAGATCTCGTTACTTAAGAGCCAAGCCTAATTTACAGTGGGAAACTTGAGCCGATGGCGCGGAAGGAGATCCGCTGCAAAAGTTGGCCGGATACCCGAGAGAAAGAAGGCTACACTGTATATATACACGCTGATAGCCGGCAAGTACTTATATATGTAGGAAGAATAATGTGAAGGGGGGAATCAGTGCGGCTCGTCGGGAGTCGAGTGTATTTTCTTTTATTAAACGAGCGGGGTGCCACGTACAGCAGCAGGGCTTGTGGCTTTTCTTTTCTTCCTAATTGAGATGCCGGAGATTAGATTTGGATGGACGATTTTTCAGTATGCTACTCGAGAGAGTCGATTATTGAAATTAATTAATTTGAAGGATGATTCGAATTTGACGCTAGATGGCGCACGCTGCGAATACACCATGCGAATGGCCAGTGGAACTGAAGTGAAATGATGGAAAAAAGTAAAATAAAATAAAATAAATCCACAGCAGAAAGTGCAATGTCCTGGTTAATCCTCTCGTGGGTCCATTTCTCGAAGCAATTCGATAACTGAATAATGCAACAACGATCCTCATACACTCTCTCAGGCCATTATGTTTCTGAGTCCAATGTCGTCAAATTTCCATCGTTTCTAATGCTACATTCCATTTCTTCTTCTATTGCTACTGTCTAAGTGTAAACGAAACCACCGTTAGCCAATTTTGAAGTTGTCCCTGTATCAGTATAAGGTATCAGAGTCACACCGTATGGGAACCCACAACCATTGTAATTATGTTTTATTTGATATGATGAAAATTGAAATTGTAAAGTAAATTTGATTGTTTATTGATTTTTTGGTATATTTTGGAAATATATATAATCTCTATAATAGGGCACATCTCTTTCAAACTCGCAGTCTTTCATTTGAAAGTCTATCAACTAAATACATTGTAGTCGAATGCAGCAATGCTTTTGAATTTATATTAATGTAAACAACTTCAACAAGCTTAGTACAGTTTTGAAAATTATATTTTTTATAAAGTTTTATTATTCTTACCCACACTTTATCGATTGTCTTTTTTTATTTATTATCAAGTATGTGTAAATAAAAATTCTATATTCTACATTATTATGAGCTTTTCAAATTTTTTTAGAACGAGAGTACAATTTTTTAATACGAAATCAAAGAAAAAAAACAAAGAAAAAATGACTAAAAGCATCTTTTTTAGAAATTAAAAACCAAAACTGCTCCTCCTTCCCTCGCGACTGTAAAAATTACTCTAACAATAATAAGTGCGCACCCCTCGCCTGGCGCGCGAGAATTCGAAATCGAGACGGTGTCTCGTTGCGCACGAACAACAAAAATCATGTTTATGTGTATTAAAAGGGGGGAAAAAGGTGCCTGTATAGAGGAAGGGAGCGAGCATCGCAGGGAGAAAGCGTGGAACGAGAAGCAGCAGTAGTCTGGCCGAGCGCTCGCGAGCAAATTGCGTATTATACTCGGCCAGAAGGGGATGGAAGCGCAGATAGACACGCGGAGATAAGGAGAAAAAACAAGAGACGAGCGAAAGGGTGTACGCGTATAATACGGCTGGAGAAATGGGAAAAGCTTGTGGAGGTTGTGGGTATCATTCAGCTTATTTTTTTTTGTCGAATCGCCGCTAGATGGCGCATCGCGAGATTGGCAAAACTCACAATTGAAAAGTAAGACAGCCACATGCCAGAAGACGCATTGTGAAAATGTTTCCTGCTATGGAACAAAAAAAATGTTGCTAAATTGTTGTAGAAACGTGTAAAGTCACACATCGTTCCCAATTAATATATTTTTATCTCATGAATACATTATTATTTCTCATTTCTGAGTAACGTTCTGCTTTTCAATGGAACTTTGCGACAACGTTTCCATAACGTTTTCCACTATCTGTGAGGATATGTAGTTACGAGTCAGGATTTTCTCGTTTTCAAATCATCTTCAATGTAATTGTCCCAATAGAAGCTTTGTCTCCTTTTCGGGTAACGTTCTACTTTCTAATGTGACGTTACAACGGCAACGTATCGATAACGTTTTTGCTATGGGGTCAGCGAGAAAGTGACGAGTCAAGATTTTTATTTTTAATTGACCTTCAATTTTATTATTCCAATATAATATATATTTTTTCGTGTTATAGTGACGTTCCAAAATGCAACGTTTCCACAACGTTTTCTGCTATACGCGGTCAGTGAGAAAGTGATGAGTCACGATTTTTGTTGGTAAAACTGCAGGGCGATACAGACGCGGCGAGAACATACGGGAAAAGAGGAAAAGCAGAACAATTTGTACACAGTAGCGAAAGCAAGGCATGCTGCTGTCGCGAGATCGCATTCAAAATAATTTAGGGGACAGAAATATACAGAGAACGAGGTAGACGCACGCTGCATCGCGCATCTGTGCAAAGTTATTTATGATGGATTAGGCGGGCTTTTAAAACCCCTCCACTAATTTATGCACGCGATTCGCGCCCACACGCGAGTTTTATTCGCTTTGTCTGTTTCATAATACACTATATACTCCTCTGTTTGTGCGTCTCGGCTTACAAATTGCATTATGTACTGTTGTCAGTTTGACACTACAATGTTGTTAATTAACGCTTCTTACGCAAGACGGAGGCTGAATATTTTCGCGGGAAAATCGGGAAATAAGGATGTGACTGTGGTTTATGTTCTGGAAAGGGAGATAAAATCATGATGGAAGCAGGGGCCGTTCAATGAACCCCCTTCGTTACATGCGACTCGTAGGATTAAGTTTATCTTATCGGCATCTGCGCAAGGTATTAAAACGGTCAAAGTGATTTTTCCAGCCTATTGATTTCATATCGAATTGCTTCCGAAACGCATGTATACAATTCGCGTTAATTTAGAGAAATATTCATTGTATTGATTACATATAATATACGTATAGTAATAATATTAAAAAGAACAATGCGTTGATATGAAAATTATATATACACACACACACACACACACACACACACACACACACACACACACGTAACATCATGTGCCGAATTTATTATTATTATATGAATAATATGATAATTTCATTTCCTGGAGCATCAAGTTGACGCTTTCAAAGAACCATTTACAAATTCAAAAACATCCTCAGTTTCCCACACAGTATGAGTCATTTAAAAAATAAACCGCGAAATATTAATAAGCTAATAACTAATGTGTGAAATCTCTCATGAAATATTTCATAAATCCTTGAATACGTTAAAGGATTCCCGCTTATAATAATTTTTATTGAATTTTCCTTGAAATCTCGCCTAAAACGTGTAGCATATATAGTATTTGATGAAAATTTTTTGAAATAAATGTTAATTTTCTGATATAAACATGTTTTGAAATATTAAATGATCGTAATATTATACATCGCATCTCGACTTTCTCTTTTCCTATCAAGAGAAAAAAGCTAGAAACGACAAAAAATGTCATAGCGAGCGCGAAGCTTCCAAAAACCCATTGCAGACCTCAACCTTCGACAAAACAAATCCTCTCCGCCAGAAGAGGCGATAGACTCTCGAGCCACAACGGCGGCGGCTTCCATAAAAGTCGAATCGTCGCATGAGGCTTACCTGGTCACACGTGTGTATGAACGACGCGGCTACGGGGAAGCTCTCGCATCGTGGGGGGGCTTAAGGAGCCGGCCGCTCGTTTTAAAATCTGGATGGCTTCCCCCGCGCTGCACGAGTGAAACGAAAGAGAGCGAGAGAGAAAAGAAAAAGGTACTGACGGCCGGCTGTCGTCGTCGTATCGTGTTCAGCCATCATGAGAGAAAGAGAGAGAGAGAGAGAGAGAGAGAGAAAGAGAGATCGATAGCCACATACGCGCGGCTAAAGCTGCGGTTTGTACCCACATCACCTCACGAGGGTGTGTGTCTACATGATTTTCTGATTTTTTTTTAAATTGCCCGCGCGCGCGCACACACACTTGCGGTAATTGAGGTTGACGATTCCGGGAAATGAGTATGTGGCTTGTAATTTAATCGCCGATGCTCACATTGACAGGCTTTGTGGGCTCCTGCTGCGTTATGTAAGGCGATGCTAACTAGATTTAATAAGTCCGGATCTTGTCTGCTTTTGTTTGAGCTTTTCTTTGGGGTGAAGGAGGGGGGGGGAGTGGGGGTGGATTTCACCATTTCGCAATGTACGTGCGAAAGAGGATTGGATTGTTTAGCAAATGGATCGATTTGATTGCAACGATCGTGAAATATAGTTTTGAGAGCTACGCTTGTCATGTTGTTTGTCGAAGCCCTGGAATCCAGAGTTTTGTGTTCCAAGTCGTCATTGAAGCCTTTGAAACCCCCTTTAACTGTGTAACATCTAATTCCTCGATAGCTACTATACTACAATACTGCTTCACGGTATCAGCTTGTTTTAGCAACTTTTCTGCTTTTACCGATACCATAATGACGTTTCTTTTATATAATTACTTTCATTTTTATATATAAACCTAATTTTTTTGTTTGTTTTCAGTTCCTCGACTCTTTAGGTAGTTCAGTTCTATATCACAAAAAATTTTATTTTATTTGCATTTATTGAATTTTAATTATATCAATGTTGTAACGTACACTTATATGATTTAAACTTATAAAGTGAGTTGGTGTAATGTAGTAAAAAAATAACCAAAAACATACCTAAAGCTACAGCCATATTGTACTTATATAATGCGCCGTAACCAATCGATTTTAAATTGTTTTATGCGGTCAAAATGAATGATTAAAAATAATTAACATTTTTTCAGTCAAGCAAGATAAATAAAATTCCGATAACAAAATTTCTGGAGCATTGAGCTTTGTATAATTATAGATTGATTATAGCTAAATAGAAACATGAGTTTAACAATACGTATACTGTAGGATGTAACTGCCTTAAAGGCTGCTATCACATAAAACGCTATAAATTAGGAAAGAGAGAGCGTTTGTTGGAGCAAAAAATCAACCCAATATTCTCCAAGTAGAATAGAGGTACCCTCTTGTCCCTTGGGGCGTAAAATCTAAAATCCAATCTTATTCTTGTACCATCTACACCCCCGTATCCTATCGACGCAGCTTAATACGAAGTAATGAATCCCACGGGCATTTCAGATTTATTTATCGAGCTAAGAAATTCCAGTCAGATGCAACTGCTAACTTGAAAATCGAAACTGCAGTATAGTTGTTCGTTTCAAACTTTCATTCATGTTGTCAATCATGTTTTCAGATATCTGTATTATACCTCACGAAAGGCGCTCGTTCATGTTATGTAAACGTTGCCAAAGGCAATTAGAAATCAAAATTTCGTGCCACAATAAATCCACTAATTTAATTGTAACAAGTGATTTTTGTACAAATTGAAAGTTTATTCATTTCCAAGTCTCAAAAAAAAATCTTATGAAAAACAGAATTTTTTCTAGTTTTTTTTTTATTATTATTTTTGATAGTACCATCTTTTTATCAAGAATTTTATTCTATTCTCTACGTGCAATTTATAGATGACAAATAATTTTTATTTTTCCACAATTTAATTTGCATTGCCAATCTGCCAAAATTTTTGACACATGAAAATACAGTTTCAAGCTCAGGATTTGGAACTGCAGTATTAATAGAGTAATTACTAAGAGAATATGCATCAAGATTTCATTGCAGAAACACAATCAATCGCGTAGATTATGCTTGGAAAAAAATGCAACGCGGTTACCCACTAATCGAATTGATTTCGAAATGTCAAAAAAATTCTTTAAAAATGTTTACAGAAAAAGCATTAAAGTTTGTCCCATGGTCTCCCCTACACCTACGCCTATACGCACCGTCCAGCAATCCCCAGTGGAGCTTTAATATTAACGGACAAGTTAGTAGGCACCCTCAGGGCTAACTCTCGCACACAGTATTCGAGCGCGTTATTTTCCCTGCCCAGGGCCATTTAGAGCACTGCGGCACGTATATATGTACACGAGATCAATCCACGTGAGGTTTATTGTGGCCACCATGTGGCCGAAAGCACGGCTGTGGCACAATGTGCCTGGCTTTGGGCACAAATCAAGGCTGAGCGTGAAAAAGTCGAAAGCTCCGTCCGGTATACACATATATATAGCTGCAGTTGGATAATTACGAAGCTATTATGCAGCGGCGAGCGACAATTGTGCGGATTGAATTTAATAATTTAGGGAAAGTAGATGTGATGCTGGGATTTAGTTGGGAGTTTTTAACTTGTTTTTTGTTTTGTTTTTTGCTGATGAGTGGCGGGAGGGGCAAGAGAGTCGATTAAAAATTCAAATTTCACGCCACAATGTAGCCGACTGAGTGTAGCTATATGTTAAATTTTTAGCTCAAATTTCAAGCAGTATATTGACGTTTAATGCTTTGCAATACACAAAAGTTTCATCCAATTCTTGCCGCCAATCGTCGAATCGCGATAGAATAAATTAATTAGTCATTAATCAAACATTAATTTCATGATCACATTATTCTATTTTATTGATCGATTAACATTTTTCTCGATGCATAAGATGTTTACCCTACTTTGTCATTTAATAATCATGAAATAGTTTCAAATTCGTATTTCAATAATTTTAATAATTGAATTATTAAATGTTAGATACGATCAGTTAGTCGTATTTACGTCTACTATTATAATGGCGCGAAACTCGAATTTTTAAATAAACTTAAACTTATAAACTCTCTTAAATTCTTTTAAGTTTAATACTTCGAACAAGCTTTGATCGTCCCCTTTAAATGAGTTATTTTTCAAAGAGGATATGCGATTTTCAAATTTTTAAAAACGAAAGTAATAAATAATGAAACATTAAGCATTTTGACTGCCGTACATTCAACATATCCGAATATCATTATAAAATAATCTCGCAACCTCTGAGCAATTTAAAAATTCATTAACGAGCACGCAATATCTTCAATGCGCGTAAAAAATAATTTCACAACGCCGGTAATTCGTAAGAAAATATCAATCAACAAATCACTTTTAAAACTCCTTCAATTATCCACATTCACACCACGCGCCGGGCATAATAAGTGTCCATTTAATTTTGACGCTCATAGGCAGTAAAGTCGTAAAAAAAAAGGACAGACATAAGCACAAGGCTAAGCGCAAGAAACAATTTTCATTCCTCATCACAGACAGACGTACGAAGAGGCTTAATGACGTGGTCGAAAAAGGGAGAAAACGGGAGTGAGTTTATTACCGCGACGTTGTTTTACGCGCCACCACTGACGGTTCTCCAAGCTTTTATGGACAGGTGATTTCCGCTGAGTTGGCCGAGGATAGTCTCTGACTCACGAACGCATTAGTCGCCGCACAAGCGACTTTGTATCGAATCAACCAAACTGCGGATGGGATATTTGCTCGATTCTTCTCGAGTAGTTATGTGAGTCCGGTTTATTTTCATTGCTTTTTTCAAACTTTATTGTACAATGCACTCTCGAACGCGACGGCAAAGAAAGTATCTTTTTTCGACGATTCGCTGTTCGCTTCTATATTAATTTAGACCTTGATAAAAATGAGCACTAAGTATTTTAATAGTAAATGAATTTAATCATCTCTTCGAGACAAATATTGAAGTTTATTCAGTAAAACGGGACTAATAAAATGAATCAAAAACAACTAAAGAAGCTTTACAAAGAACATTTCGGCGCACTCCATTATTTACTGTTAATTCTCATATCGAGCGATAGAGGCAATCTTACAATCTAAGTATTTTACATTATATCAGCCATTTACTGGTAGAAACTCTGGTGCAAAGTTAACTATAGAATAGCTCTACAAATTAAAGCTTTAGCTATAATGAAGCTAGAAAATCTAGCTATATTACAATTAGGCGGCGTTCTTCCCGTAATATATAGCTGTATCCTGCTGTACGACATTATATATACGTACATTGTACGTACATAGTTATTTTTCTCGCATTCACACGGTCATAAGGTACATTCTCGTAGAAAGTTTTTAAAATCAAGCAGTCTGATTAGATTCCGTTAATTGAGAACTTTATATATATAGCTGAAGTATTAAACAAATTTTTTTAATTAAGTATCGCTCATTTGCACAGACGAAAATATGCGCGAACATAGATTTTATATCGCGTACATTAAAAATAACTTATCAAATATAATGTTATGACTTATAGCTAAATATTTTATTTTATATTAATAATCGTTCATTTATTACATTTCATCTACGCATTAGGGTTAGAAATGCATTTATATGCAAGAGCCACTATAGAAAGTTGCATATTTTAAGTAATTATATAAGACCCTTTAAAATTTTACATTTGAGATAATTATCTGAAATATAAAAAAGCTTCTCTCTAGAAGCTTAATTTTTTGTTTATACCGTTAATAACGTTTACCATAACTTTCGATTGGATTATCGGTTTAACCAATACCTCATACACGCACATATTTTTCGTTGTTAGTATAAATTTGTCATTAAATGAATTTATTAGTAAATTTGCTATTAATCAATAAATGAAATGGTAACAATTATATTTAAAAAAAATCACGTTGCAAGAACGAGGTTCAACGATTTGAGCAGCCCACGAAACGAATTCACACCTTAGACCCACATACAAATTTCCAATTAACCAGATAAATGTCAGTCTTTTTTCCGAATCGGGAACAGTTCCCCTCGGCTCGGATCGCAGCTGAAAAGCCATCGTATCTACGCGACACGAATCGTATCGTTCTCCGCGCGCTCCACTTCCGCCTATACATAAGTGCTTCCATCTTGTATAAAAAAAGCATTGCGCGCTGCTCAGCGAAATCGGATCCAGGCCGAGGAGCGCATATTAAAAACCGTCATCCGCGCCCAAATCCGAATCTAGGCCGAGGAGGCCGCGGACTCGAAGCAAACCGAGCACGTATACAACGCAAGCGAATGAAAAATAAAACTAATAGCGAAAAATAAATCAGAAGCAGAAAAGTCTATGGAGAAAATGGCGAAACTCGCGCAGCTAACGAGCAGTACACGTACACGTACACGGATAAGGCGAGCTCTCGAGAGTATATAGACGACGAGTACAAGCGAGTCGACAAGACTCGAGAGGCTATGTGCAGCAGCGTATAGGACCCGTTTATTCCTCCGAGAGTGCTCTCGAGCGCTCCACCCTTGTGTGGGTTCGTTCGAGGCCAGGATGGCTCTCGAAAATCCGTGCCCCTTTCCCGGAGTACCAGCCAATAGCCTGTGGCTCTCTCTCTCTCACTCGCTCTCGCTGATCCTAGTTTGTACGCGCGTTGCCTTGGATTAATGCAAACTTTTTTACAGGGTTTTAGACCCTGTTCTGCTGCACTTAACCAGTGTACCGTGCGCTCGCACTGCTGGAGATACAGTCCCACTGCCCTGTACCCAGGTGAGAGGCTTTTGATTGACTCTCGCGGGATCTTGAGTCTCTTTGGATTTGCATTTTCTTGAGACGTGTGGGAGAATAAGAATTTTTTCTGCTTGCTGATGCTCGGGCTTACCTTCAGAATTAATTGATGAAAATTGCAATAAACTTTTCTTTATACTTTTCTGTCGTCATTTTTCTGGGTTTACGTCATTACTGCTATTTTATCGTAAAATTTCATAACAGATTCAAATTTTACAATTTTT
Source organism: Philotrypesis tridentata (assembly GCA_018906965.1). Lineage (NCBI taxonomy): Eukaryota > Metazoa > Arthropoda > Insecta > Hymenoptera > Pteromalidae > Philotrypesis > Philotrypesis tridentata. The sequence continues at coordinate 585,707 of JACCIB010000055.1, forward strand.
ATCTCGTCTGTGCAGTTCAATTAATTTCTTGGAATATTTTTATTAAATCGTTGGATTTTAGTGCGCTTATTATGTTTTTACTATTAAGTGTGTTATTATAATTATTGTGACAGAATATTTTATTATTTTTATTTTGTAAAACAAAATATATTGTCTGTCGAATTGTTATACAAATAATGATAAGTAATAAATACGAGAAAAATCATTAATAATTGAATACGAACTGCAAATAAATGAAGCAACGGCTTTGGTAATGAATAAAAAGTTGATTAATTCCCAAGAAGGCACATATCATCGAGAGATAACGCAGGCTTATACTCCAGAAATCCTCGACAATATCCACGTCAGTCAGCTCTCTCTCTCTCTCTCTCTCTCTCTCCGTTACACTCGTCACAGCTTTCGAGATTTCTTCGGGACTCTCGACTCCTCCCCAGCTGCTCTCACTCTACCCTTTCAACGGACTCTCGAGTCCTTCTCCTCCTTTTCTCTCTTGTGCACGAGTATATACCGCGAGGCTGCTGCTGCTGCGTCTCTCAACTGATTCAGACTGCACTATACTGTACGGGGCTTTCGCTCGGCTCATATACCTACTTGATTACTTTTCATGCAACCGCGTATGTACCAATCGCGCGACGCGGAGTGTTGTTCTTTTGTTTCCAGGGGCGGTGCGTTATGCATGTCGATGTAGTCATCGTTTCTTTTCTTCACTCACCTATATGTTTCGTTCGTGTATTCTGTTATTTGTTTGTTTATTGAAGCAAGTTGTAGTTTTGCATAAGCAATGCTTGAATTTTAGTATCAGAAAAATAATTCTAAATTACAATTGCAGAAAATATCGATGCAAATTTTACGTACTATGTGTGAATTCTGATGTGAAAAACTTAATCCAAGCGTTGATGGTCTTGGGTCTTTCAATGTTTGGAAATTTTCATTTATTTGGTAAGCAAATATTTCTGTCCGCCTTATAAGTGCTAGATGTGAACGATATGATGCAGACATGATTGAGCTTATCATAATAGTGCTTATTGATGTACAGGTATCCTCATAAATGATTTATACTCTTCGTAAGCAGTTTTCCATGCTATGATTCTACGGGAGATAGCAAAAATCATTATCAGGAATTCGCTCGACACGAATTTGGTGTGAAACTCAAATTAGATATTTGATTATATTTTTTATACAACATGACATGTTGTATGTACATGTTTATCCCACTTCACATAGAAGTTTCATATAATTCCCTAATACTATTATTGTTTAGCTAATTTAATTATGCTATTTTCTGATTAGTTTGGCACACTATACTGACGCAGTGATTTCCGAAAGTTACATTCACAATTTTCTCCACATTTGTCCTACGTCCATAATGTCCTCCATCGATATAGTTTTATAGTGTCATCATCAGCATTGACCTTGATTGCATGACTTTCAAACTTCGATTTGTTCGATAAATATTTTTCCGCGAAAGTCATCCGTTATACAACCTCGAATTTTGAATTCTACTTTTTTAAAAGTCTTTCGCACATACACACAGAGTGCATTATTCATCTCCGAAAGCGAGGAAAAGTCGATTGGTTCGCTCACTTATACACACATATGATGGGTATAAAGCTGCTTCTCTCTCTCTCTCTCTCTCTCTCACTCCCAGTCCCCTTTGTCAATGGAGCTTCCCGTCTCTCTTCAATTTTGCATACGCATACAAACGCCGGGGCTTCGTTTATTATTTAGGATAGTGGTCGTCGCCTGCCGGCGACGTAAGCCGGTAAATAAATAAATCTGCGTATAGCGACGAGAGGTTGGGACTGGTGAATAGGATGATGTGCGGCGGGTTGGGTAAACTGTGCTAAACATGTTTGGTGAAAGTTGCTCAGCGAGGAATCTCTTTCTGTTTGTTATTCCGAGATGTGCTCGTGATTGAAATGTCTCCTCGCCTTTAATTGATGAAGCTCCAGAATATGTTGGACTATAGATGAAAATCTGATTTGTCCGATTGGCTTCTGTGATACTTGGACACGGATGTTTTGCAATCTGATCTTTCTTTTTGTTTTTATTATATCCTACCCAAGTCCTCTTTATGAGTCTTATACGGCTCTTCCCATACAATGGTATCGGCCAGTGAGGTTCCTTGTAATCGGGATGCATGTGCACCACATCGGAATGTAATCCGCATGCATCCCGACTGGACCTACAGTTTAGCTATACAATGCATCCATAGATTCTGTCCAGTGGGATCCGAAAGGTTATAAGATACACTAAGGTTGTAAGTATACACTTACATACAGGTGTATGTAAACATAGAGGTATCCTAATGACAGAAAAGCTGAGAGTCGGGATCGAACCCATGGATCACGAGTCCGACACTCTGCCTACTGAACCGTCTCCGCTCACACAATCTTATCTTCTCGCAGCTTTTTTTTATTACTCTTGCGCAAGACAGGTGCCAAACCCGTTTCACCTCTCATTCAACTTGGCCTATTATCGCAGAACCGTGGGTGAATGTGAAAACGAGCAAGAGGTGTTGAGATGCAGCTTATATGCATTTTTCGAAAGAGTTTTCACAAAACTTTTTTAATTTACTTGTAGCTTTGACATTTGAATTGCTCATTATGCTGTCATCGATCAACGATGCTACAATGCAGAAGACTTTGCAATTTCCAACAGCACTTTTTAAATGACATGTGACTGTATTTTTCCGACGAACAAGATGCGTCGAGACGCTTCGGGTTATTTTGTTATAATTGTGGAGAATGCTTCGTTATATTTCTCTTGTCAATATTTGGGTTAAATAGTCATTTTTCACAGGTTTTAATGAACTTACGACCCGACGCGTGAAGACTTTATTTAACAATTTCATCACAATATCGTTAGCATGTTTGATATCTTAGATGCAGATAAAAAATGTATAAAAAAGCATTAACATTTTTACAATAATTATGACCACGTATTCAACTGCAGATATTTGATTTTCATTGTACTATTTTGCATTAGGGCCATTGCACCGATTGCCCATGAAAAACATACAGACAAAAATCAGAATTTATGTCTCTCATTTCTCTTACCATAAGTAGATGTACTAGTTCATGCTGTTTTTCCATATATTATACCTAATATTTCTTCTGCGCAAACTCTGAACGACGTTTGCGTCTTCTGTAGCGCATAAATAATGTTTACAAAAATTCAGTATCAATCAATGGCAGGATACATTAAAAGGCACTGATTGAGCGACGCGCAAACGAGTTGGCAAAATTAAAAAAAAAAGAAAAAAGAAAAATCCAGAAGAAAGCTATATGAAAAATGCTTAATCCAAGTGCATTAATGACGCGGAGAAGCCGAGCGCAAAAATCCCCAAGGGAGCTCGGTGCTATCGCGGAACGTCGCTTCGCTTAATTGAAAGTCTCTCGAGAAAGGAAACGCCGCCAGTCGTCATTTTCGGACTCATTTTATTGTAATGGAGCCGCTTAAGCGATGAATCTGGTTCGCTCGTTGAATTCGCGGAAAAAAAAATTGCTGATTGCCAGGCTGATAAGCCGAGGGACTCTGTGACAAATGGCTCTTTTAATTTCAGGCTCACTTTGTCGATTATTTTCTGATCGGATTTAAGTGCATTTCATTGAGGGACACTTGACAAATTACGACTAATGCGATTACGCATGTTCCAAGTGCGGTTCTCCGGGAAATTATATCGCTAATTATGTTTTCGTTGAGGAAATGCGGATGCATCTTGAATTGTAAAAAAATAAAAGATTCAGTTTTAGTTTTAGTTTGTCGTTTTATGGTTTTGTTTAGATTTTAGTAAGAAGGTAAATGTATGCAAGTTACGATAGCCACCTTTTGAAGAATCGATAATGTCCGTTTAGATATAGAGATACCAATATTTAAGATTAAGTTTGAATCTGAGCACCGACGACCGATTACAAAATCAGAACTGCTCTAAATATACATAATTAGTTTAAGAGAATTGGAATAGAAGAAATTTAATTTATACAATCATGAATAATTTTATGAAATATTTAAAAAATAAAAAATTTGCTTAAATTATCGATGTTAATTAGGGGCATTTAAAAAAGTAAATCTGATCATGGGAATTTACTGTTTGATACTTAAATTCGAAGTCACCCTCTACTGGCCTTCAAACATCGATTATCTAACATAGTGATATTTAAATAAATCGAGGTATTCGAGGTAAAAATAAAATTGACAATGTTTTTTATACTGAACCCAAGTTTTGTTTTCGAAGCGCATAACTGCCGTCTCATTTACGTAAAATTTTATCTCCGATGTTTTGCCGCGAAATGGCCTTTGTCCAGCTTAATCAAAACAAAAGTAGCTCACAGTAATAAGAAACGCTGCTGAGATGGAAAGACGTGGATGAATGACCGGGAAAAGGATGAGAAAATCGATGACAAGAAAGATAACGGAATGGCAAACACGTACATTACAGCCGCGAAGAAAGCAATTTCATACAGTTTATATTACATAGTAATTTTAATACATCACTTTTTACTCAATTTTAATATACCTTCTATAACAAAGTATAATTTTTATGTTCTAGGTAAGTGGATTTCGTCCTGATTTCCGCGATCACATTCTATTCCTGACCAACACGTGAGTTAATTGTAAGCAAACAAAAAAAGTGCAAGTCATTATTGGCACGAAGCTGATCTTGTAAATTAATTTATCACATGTTTCATGATAAATTCTCATTCAGCGTAATTGTGTTCTAAGAAAAGTTTTTCACCACTGATTGTTGGATTATTTCGCAATCTGCTTCATAAAATAAATTATACTTCTCGGCTTTTCCTTTTTTAATTAAAGAATTTGAAAAAATAAATTACAAGCATAATTAATCATCTAAAAAATATTACCGCGTCACAGGCATCGTCGTGTGTTTACTTCTAAAAATGAAATAGAAAAATTGAAAAATGCATTTGGACGCATATTTTTCAAAAGCAACGTGATCCCCAAAAGTAAAACATATTTCCGACATGTTTTGAGAGGACATCCAAAAAAATTGACCATTACAGCAGCGCTTCCTGGAGTGAAAGCAAGCAAAAGTCTAACAAAAACCAAACAAGACAGGTCTCGCGCACAGGGAAGCGCGCGCGCGCGCGCAAAAGAAGCGACACTCGCTACTCGTCAGCGTGAAAAATCCATTCGGCCGCGTTCCCCTCCCTCTGCATGTACGTAAGAGAGGACTCGTGCGAGATGATGCCCAGAAAGAGAGAGAGAGAGAGAGAGAGAGAGAGAGAGAGAGAAAGCCAGGCGAGCTCAGATAAGGCACTTTTCGCGAGTCGCTCTCCAATCTCGGAAATGAATATGGCTCGTGGAATATTCAGAGCACAATCCGCGACTGAATGCCCTCGCTTAGCATTTCTATGTTTGTGTGTTTTGTTTTTTGTTTGTTTGCCTGCCCTCCTTCATGGGGCACGTAAAGCCTCTTTTCCGAGACTCTCTCGTGCGAGAGAAGAGTCATTTTTGCGCAGCAGCCGAGAAATCTAGCGCTGCTGCTGCTGCTGCAGACCAGGATTGATAACGTTTCGAGAGGGCTGCCGCAGCTGCTCGAGATGCCCGATAAGATACAAGTGCCGCAGTTCCTACATGCAGCCGAGCATTTGTCTCGTCTTCTCTCCTTTTTTTATGCAAGCGCGCACTGATGGGACAATGCGAGTCGAGGGAACGAAGGATTTGTCCTGGCTTCTCTGTGTCTCTGCTACTAGGGGTGATACGCTTTTTCTGGGTCTATTCGAGCGCGGCGCTGTTTGCTTTGCGGGTGACGAGGTCGTCTCGCGCGCGCGCTGCGAGGATTTATACTTGCTCTAAGTCGTACTAGAGTGTTATATGCTGTCTTCTTGTACCGGTAAATTTCAATGTTTTTGGGAGAGACACAACATGTTATTTTTCTTTCTGTTTGCACTGCGTCCAATCGAACTTTAACGCGGCTTAATTACGATGATAAAAAGAGTTTTCGCTTGGATTAAATATTTTAAAAACAGCAAAATTTCATAATTTTCATAACTAAATTAATTGATATCTTAACCACAAATATTAACTTACATTTAGAAAGAAGACATTATTATAAAAATGTATTACGCAAAAGCTTCTGGAATTTTTCGATAAGAAGCTTTTCTTGAAATTTTAATTTTGCGCCAGTATACAGTAGAAGAAAAACAAATTTATTTACTTGCAAGTATGAATACTTATAAAAGTACTCAATAATTTGATCAAGACGAATCTTATACGAAGCAGTACTTGAACATTACCTCAAAATGGTTGCACATTAACATCAAACTGATGGATAAGACGGGTAATAATAATAATTTACGTAACGGAGGATACCTAATTATTTCTCATCTACTTTTTTCAGCGATACATATTCTATGATTGAAATCTTCGCTATATATTAACTAGTAATTGGTTTGTTTTTAAATGCTGTGCTACAACTAATCTGATAGGAATTTAATTTTGCCAAAAATTCTTGCGTTCGCAATTTACACGTAAATCAACAGCCTCCAACTTAACAATCCATGCCTACAATACTTATTATTATTTATATTTTCACAAATTAACGTAAAATTTGACGATAGATTTCTTGAAATAGAAAATAAAAAAATAAAAGAAAAAAAAAGAATATTACAAAACTCTCGCATCACGAAGCCTGAATTGCTCATCCTCTCAAACTCTATTTTTACCTCTAAAATGACAGTCAAGTGCCGTGAGTGCGCGCGGTGTCTTCATCCAAGTTACCCGCTACGTTTGCAGGTACCTCCTCGTCACGAGTACTTGACTATTCGTCATAGCAATGCATCCTCCCAATGATGTACACATTCGCTACCCTTTCGTTTCTCGTTGACTTATCCTCTCTTCATCCCCTCTTTCAAAATTTCGCTCGACTGTATTGATTAGCCCTGCAGATTCTAGTTCCGCGATAATCGCACGATCTTCACGAAGCTGTGGCGCAAACGAGCCTCGCAGGTATACAAACTAACGTAAACAGTCGCTACTAATGCATAATGCAAGCGTAAGTATATAGCGTAAGACGAAGAAGGAAAACGATTGCGCGCAGAGTAAGGACCGTCAGCATCATCATCACTGAGGCGGAAAACGCGCGCATTGGCCGCTAGGCAGAGGCTCCGCCCTTAGCTAAACTAACCCTCTTTGCGCTAATTAGCACTTGTGTATGTGCGCCTATATGTACACGCGCAAGGGCTGCGGGCATCAAAAGAATGCCGCTGGGAAAGAGAGGGAGAGAGAGAGAGAGAGAGAGAGAGAGAGAGAGAGACCATTGTGCGCGGCAATGAGCAACACGACATGGAGCTCTCGTTGCGCTCTGAGCTCGAATATGCATCGGCCATGTTTTCTCTGTACTGCACAATGTATATATTACTGTATATACGTGGAGAGATGCTGCGCGGTAAGAGGTTAATTTGCTTGGGAAAGACTGTAGTAGATAATACGGAGATTTTTGGTTTTGAGATTACATCTTGTTGCGATTTTACGATTATTCAGTATATGTAAATAAACTTTCCTGAAGTGTTATAATAAGTAACGCCAAAGTATTACATTTGATCATCGACCGACTGCTCTCCACCCGTAAACTATACATTTTTCTTTTTGATGTTTGATGTGATGATTTTTGTTCTTTGATGCAATACATTTCTTAAAGCAGCATTATTTCAAACGAAACAAAAACATTTTAATTTTAATTTATAGACAATAATTTTACTCTGTTGTCAAGGTTTTCTTGATTCCTTTTTGATTCTTTGCATTCAATTTAAATCTTTAATAAACTTAAACTTAAATTATTCAATCTACGTTTAAAAAATATTACAAATTCTATATGTAGCTCCTCTCCTAGTCCAGCAGTCAACAATGTATTTGGTAACAATTTTTGCTGGCCGGCTGCACTTTTTTTATGCATTTTCAGCCGCTGAATCCGAAAAACTTGGGTGTTTTTCCGGAAGTGGTGCCATTAATTGTTATCAACAATTGTTATTAATACATTGTTAATTATAACATTTTAACCCAGGAACAACTTTTTTAGGTTAATTGGAGCATTCTAAATTAAAAATTATCACATCCATTTTTTATCAAAATGCATATTTTTGCGTTTTTTAGCCACGTATTACTTCGATGAAATGAAATATTTTTCAATTGTAAATGATGTAAATTGTTCATCTAATTAAATATATATTTAAAAAATTATTACACTTTACTATTGTTAGTTGTGGCGGCAACTGAAAGACCGCGCGATTTAGAGTTAATGTCTAAAGTCTGCTTTAATGTCTAAATTGCATATAAAGCTTCTGAAACGTGTGTGTGTGTGTGTGTGTGTGTGTCATCACATTGGAAATATTTTTCGTAGAAACTAAAAAAAATTTCCTTGAGAAAGTACTCGAGATTTGTCGAGAATGCATTTTCGACGAAAAATACTTCCATCGCAAGAGCTATGAATTTTTCAAAATTTTCCAAAAATGAAAAGAATGCTTAAAACTCCAACTTTGACCATCTGTAGCTCGAAAAGTAATGGAGGAAAAAATCTGAAAAAATTCAGGAAGGTGTAGGACTGCGTAGAAGAAATTTATCGTATTTTGGAGATACAAAAATGTTTCAAAAATTTTTACATGGATAATAGCTTTTAATTGTTGAAGAGACTTTTATAGGATTGAAGTCAATAGTCTTTGAAATCTTTTAAATCTGGTTCCAATCATGCATAACTGAAGTATTAATTAAGTAAATTGAATAAAAACAGCTGTGCTATTTTCCATAAGCGACCATATACATGTTTTAAATGACTGTGGTAGAAAAGTTCCGGCAGTCTTCATTCGAGGAGGGCGTTGGTGGTGTTGCTACACACATCTACACGGACATGTAGGCGATTTAAAGTTCAAAATATGATTATTACACAGCTTCTTTGAGAAAACAAAATGGAGATAATTAATTAATTGATAAAATAGATTTAATTAAAATGCAAATTTGTTTGTAACCAATATATTTTCTTCCATCAATTTCATTACTTTGTTGTGAGAAAGTCATTTAGAGGGGGATTTTTGTTTTTGTTGAAGTTGAGGAGAAATTAGTGGCCCAAAATTATAAACTTCGGTGGCTTCTGTTCACTGTCCTTTTATTTATACATAATCTCGCTCTCTTGTGACGCATCTCGTCATTCTCTGCACACTTTGATTCTCTCGTTCGTTTATTTTACAAATTTATGTACGCTATAGACGTTCGTCTCCTTCGATGTGCTCGCTGCAGAGTTCAAGTCTCGACTGACTCGCATCTATTTCTCTTTTGCCCCGGAACCGCGCTTTCTCTTTTTTTTTTTGTTTTCCTTTTCGGGGCTTTTTAGACCCCCTCGACTACGCATACTTCCAAGCTTAGACGCAGGTAACTTCGCGCCGCCCCGGCTATACTCTCCCTCGATGCAGTTAAATTGGCCATCCGCTCCTAAATGAGTCTTCATATCTTTTCTTAGTAGTGATAAGTTTTCATAAATTATGCGTCGATACATAGTTTTGCTACATATAGAAAATTCCCGCCTTTGATTTGATCCTATCCGCAAGAGTTTTATTTTGTCGATTTCTACTCTCTAAATCTAAAACAGTTAAAATTCACTGTTTTTAGTTCATATTAAAAATTTGAAAAAATTATAATGGTGCAACTGTGAACTAGTGAATAATCACAGGTTAAACAGGTTCAAAAATAAACCAATTTTGAAAAAGTGTAGAAGGACTACCTAAAATAGTAAATATGAACATTACAAATAGCGAATATAAAAATTGCAAATATTGAATAAAAATAATATTTGGGTAGCAATATACATTAGCTGTAATAGTGAAAATACACTACCTACAATGTTGCAAATACATTACTCAAAATAGCGTGTGCTCCTAGTAACAGGAGGTTAAAGGAGACATAAATTTTCGCTTATTCTACAAGTTCATTGTTAGCTAATTAAATAGTACATTTTTCTCATGTTGCAAAACTTTCATGTTGGAAAATTTCGCTTCTCTTAAAAGTTTGAAAAAATAGTAAATTTTCATTATTTTTCAAGTTTATCTTTTGCTAAAGTGATTATGTACTGGATAATCATTGTTTCAGTGACAATTTAAAGCAAATACTTTCTACTGTTTGAATCAGTAAATATTTACTTGTTGTTGAATGGGAATTGATCAGGTATATATTGTTTAACAAGTATTTATTGAATATGCACATGAAACAACCACAGAACGGAGTTTACAGGATGTGTGAACAATATTTATATGACTCTATTTAAATATGAAAACTATACATTGAAATGAATATTATTGAAAGTGAAAATAAGCTATGTAACGCACTCTCTCATCTTGTCTTCTTCCCTTCTCCTATAGTGTGTGCGCGATCGTTCTTATAATTATGTATTTTACAACATTACGAATTCGATATTCACTAATTTGTAAAATTATATTTTTTGTACTACGTGTAAATAGTGAAAAATTTCACTATTTTTGAGCTTAATATTATTTAACTATGAGAAATTTTTCGCTGTTTTAGATTTAGAGAGTACATTTTTTTTATTTATTGTTTTTCAAGTCATGTTGTAGAAGTATTTGCAGGTTTCTGTAATGTATTGTTTACTACTTTCCAGATTTCCCAGGTTTTTCCTAAGGTTTTGTATCAGGTGTGTCATCCTTCGGTTTGTCCTCCTTCGGTTGGTCTGATTTTGTTGGCATTGATGTTGTTGTTGGTGCTGCTGCTGCTGCTGTTGTTGTTGTTGTTGTTGTTGTTGTTGGTGGTGGTGGTGGTGTTGCACATGGTGTTGTGGTAGCTAGGGCTGCTGGAAGAAATTGAAAAATTACGTCCTCAGCATCAAATTTTGTTTTATTCATATAAGCTTGCAGCTAATTTTAAACAAGTTATATAGCTTGATTTGATTCTAAAAATGTTTGAATAAAAAGAGAGCTTCATTTACTACTAGCAACTATCAAACGTCATCGATTGAAAAAAAAATTGGTTTGATACTTTGATTCTAAGTTAGCGACTTCAATAGTTTTCAATAGTATTTTTCAGTAGTTAAAAATGAAATTTTAAACATTTTTTAAATCACAGCTACACTCTAAAGGTTCAGCATACGCAATTATTAATTTAAGCATTCTCAATATTTTAACATGATCTTACCTTGCTTTTGCATTGCCTCCGCGGCATCATTCCTTGCTTTTAAGTCTTCATAAGTTTTATGAGCATGTGCGATCGCATCCTTTAGGACAGCGTCGATAACCTGCTGTTGGCCGGATGTAGCTATGAAATAAAATTTGTATGCTTAACACTTGAACAAAGCTTCAATTTAATTCAAGAATAGCATATATGCCATAATAGTATATTACGATACTATAGTGGAATAAGTCGTACTTTACGGCACGACGTGTATAAGCGCAGGAGCGAGTAAGGTTAGAGTGGTGCCACGAAGAATGACTTATTACACGTGTATTGTACGATATTTTATAGCACTGTTTAGAATAAATCCGCTGCCACGGTTATCCGTGGAATTAGCAGTCCATTCTGGCACCGTGAAGTTACCACGGTGCCAGAATGGACTACTTATTCCACCGATAGCCGTGGCATAATTGCGGATTTATTCCACCCCGTGCTATAAAAATGTATAAAGACATAAATGTGGAATTTTTAAAAACTAACCTTAATCAAATTTTATATTCAAATGTGGGAGGCAGGCCCTTGGTAAACAATTGATAACCTTACTTCATCCTAAGCAGGCCAAGACTTGAGCTTAAGTCGCCTGCTTTAGATGAAGAGTGAGGTTATCAATTATTTATCAAGAGCTGCCTCCCACATTTAAATATAAAATGTTATTAATAACATGACGAGGATTAATCATAATAATTTGAAAAACTAACCTTCATTGTCGTGAGCAGCTGCGAAAATAATAACAACACAAAACACAACAAGAAGCTTCATCTCAGTGTTAGGTCTCTGCGTCGTTCGAAATGAAACGACTGATTCCACTATTGAGTTGTTCATTGCTTTATACGGCAACCTGAACAATGTAGCATGCATGAGGAAATAGTATATATTCGAAGAAACAATGTGCACCGATACATATTTTACACTTATCTGAGGAGTTGGAGACCTCGTCGGGTGCCAGAAAAAACTCCGAAGTATTTGAAATGAATCGAGCCTCCGGTTGAGTCAGCCGCAAGGTTGGCCATTACAAAAATCTCACTCGCTCACATAAGTGCTTCATCTCCTGAAATTCAATGCACTTCGTCTATGCTAATGCTACGTTTGCATATTGCCTTGCACAGCCACAGATTTAAATTATAAAGAAACGCCATAAAAAGAGTCGAGGGCTTAGAATAAAAAAACGCGAAATTCCGGGTGTATAGATAGAAGAACAACAACGACTGCAAGCATATATCCCTGAACAGTCCGTTATCCTGCGTGGAAACGCCGTAAAAGCGGGCGCGCACGTGTCTAGGTGCTGGTAATCGAGTTTTATCGATGGTAAAAGAGGCAGGAGAGTGAGAGAGAGAGAGAGAGAGAGAGAGAGAGAGAGAGAGAGAGAGAGATGCATTATAACGGTTTTCTCGCCCGGCGTGTGTGTCTCTGCGTCTATTGCCGAACGGCGCGCATGGGCAATCGTAAAAGCGATTGGACACGTGGAGTCGTAATGCGCCAGAGAAAGGGAAAATGCCGAGAGGCTTTTCAGGCGATGCGCGCACACGCGGGGAAAAATCGTAAAAGAGAGCCCGTTTATCGGTGCGTCGCGTCCTTTCTCTCCCTCTCTCTCTCTCTCTGTCTCGATGCAACGCCGCCTTTGCGTTTATCGCCGTACGTGTGTAACAAAGGATTTGCTTTATTGTTCTCGGCCTATGGATTCGTGGAATGAAGAGGGACGAGAGTTTTAGGGGGAAACGATAGCAAACTTTTTTCAAGCATTTATTGATACTAAACGGTTTGATGTATAATGAATTCTGATATAGTTTCTGGACTGCAGCTTTTCCGTACTAAAGATAGGGGTGTGGATTTATTACGATTGATAGTAGTTGAAATTATTCTTTTCTTCTGAATATTCTAGGATTATTGTTATATTGTTGGCTGAACAACAGAATTTTTAAATTATGTTCATAATTTCTGTTGATTTGACACTTTTCTCAATGAAATAATGGCTTAAATCTATATGCGATATGTCTGCATTTTAAATATTTTTTGAACAAATTATTAGACAACATTTTTTTGTGAAGAATTAAAAACAAAATTTTTTGCTTTAAAAATTAAATTAAGTTTTAATTTAAAGTATGTAACAGTCAATTTCAATTTTCTAGAAAGCATCCATTTGCTTTACAAGGATAACAATTTTTTGAGACTTATTCACAAAAATTCAAAGAATTTCATGCATAAAGCATTCAAAGTTATTATTCATTTATCATTAATCTTATCCCTAGAGATTTCATTCAATGAAACTTAATGATTTTGGGTTTTTCCATTCTTTAATGAAAACGTACAGTCATGAAACGACGTATAAACCAGACAGATTTTTTATGTTTCTTGTAAGAAAATTTATAAATGTAAATTTATGCAGAAACCTTACTATCTTTGCTGCTATCGAAACTAGATGTTAAATTTGTCTATGCGATACCCTCATTAACCAGACAATCAAATATTTTGACTGGCATGACCTAAATCATATCATCACTTGAATCGTAGTCACCTGATATTACATAATACATATCACATATGAGATAATGAGTAACTTATAAATTATAATTTTAAACTCAAATCGTGGTATGATCATCTTCAGTCATATTCTATCCTTTCGTTTATTATTACTTCTGTTAAGATATAAACAATATTCTAGTATATGTATAACGTATATGTAAGCATATAATTGTCGAAAATATAGTGAATTAAAATGTATCGAAATCATAATTAGCGCGATCATCTACGTACTTATCAGGTTATTCGTATGTCTAAAGATGAAAAACCATAGTTGATTTTCTCTACTTCCACAACACTATCATACATACACAGTATTAAACGCGAAGTATATAACTTTATGATATGCGTTTTGTCGATTGCACAGCTCCTAATTACAAAAGTTATAAAAACACTACTGCAGATATTCTTGGAGCATTATGAATGTATGAAATTGATTTTAAAATTATATTATATACTCCATAAATGTAATGCGTTATTGCAAGATCGAATTTTATTGGTAGTAAAAATTTTGACACTTACGTCTTAATTCGATCTCAACCAGCAAAAAGGAGTGTCGTATAAAAGCCGCCGTATAGAGGCGTTTG